>CM053744.1:90669872-90785901 GCA_028658305.1 Pachyuromys duprasi
TGCTAAAGGACCCTAGTGTGACAATTCCAGCCCAAGCTCTCTGCTTTCTGGCTGCATGCTGGATGTCACCAGACACTTCTCTTGTTGCCACATCCACAAGCTGTTCTGCTGCCATGTCTTCTCTGCCAGGATGGACTGAGCCCTGAGCAGTGAGTCAGAATAACTCCTACTCCCTGGAGTTGTTTCTGTTAGTAATTCTGTCATCTCGGGGAGATGGATAACAAATAGTCACTATCATAAGCTCATTAGGTCTTTTCTTTATGGTGCTGTCTGTTTGACTAGATTGATAAAATGAGCAACCCAGTAGCTAGCAGAAATTGAGGGAGATGATGTGGAAAGTGGAGAAAGAGGATCAGGCTGAGAGTTGGGCTCATGGGTTGTCCAGTTAGATCTGGAGGTCAAAAAACAAAAGTGTGTCTAATGTGAGCTTAGCAAGAGTGAGGACCTTTGAGAAACTCGGAACTAAGGCCGACAGGGAGATGAAACAATAAAAAGCTTTCAGTTGGGGCTGGGGGTGTGGTTCGTGGCAGCATGCAGGTCCAGTATTCAGGAGGCCCTGGGTTGACACACTGCATGGAGCAGATGTGGTCCCACACATGCTAATCCCAACACACTACAGGTGGGGGCACACAGGTCAGGAGTTCAAGTTCATTCTCAAGATCAACAGACATAGCAAGTTTCGAAAGTCAAATACAGCTTGGGATGCATAAGGCCCTGTCTCAAAAACAAACCACCACCACCACAACAAATCGTCAGTGTTTGTGCTTACCTGTGGGAATAACAGGAGATTTTCTGTAATGTAATATTTACAAATTTGGGAACACCCAAAGTCTAATTGAAGTAGGATGGAAATGTGATTGTAATTCATCCTGTAACCTAGTGGTTAGGTTCTGATCATTGCAGCTACTTGAGGAAAGTGTGTGAACACTGAACAGGATTGGTCAAGCTCAGTCTGTATGAAAGGTTTGGGCTTCAAAAACACACTGAAACAAATTGCTCTTTGGGGTAAGGGACTTTAGAAGAGTTTTTAACTCTACAGACAGATAGGCAGGCAGCATCTTGATGGAGGCTGTGAGGAGAGTTCAAAGTGCAGCAAAGCGGAGTCCCTTTGTAGTGCTGTGTCATTAGCCATGTGGTCAATGAGTAGTCCACGGCACGTGCTTGCAACCAAGCTATCTCTGAACCAGCCATGAGGGTGGGCAGGCAGGAGACTAGAAAAGTAAGTTGCTTTAGTTCTGAAAGCCAAACTGCTGCAGTTTCAGAAATTCGTAACAGTTCATACAGCAGTGGGGGAGCCTCGCAGAATGATGTAGCCCTGGCTAACACTGAAGAAACACAGCGGCCACTCTTCCGTAGTTTCTGCACACAGCGAAACGCCTCCCACTCTCTCTAGCCGCCCATCCCACTCACTCCCTGCTGTCTTGGCAGGGTTCTCCTGCCGCTCGCTCCTTCACTCCTGTATCATGTATAGGTGACACAGCAAGTACGTGAACCGGTGACAGTTGCCTATTATGAGGATCAGGGGCGCTGGACTGTACAATACTTGTCTGTGGCCGGCAGCAAGTGGGTGAGCACATCACAGATACACGAGTAGTGAGCTGAACCATGGCACCGCAAAGTCGCTGTGTGTGAAAGGTCTTGGATTCAGGTTTGAGAGGGACGTTTTGGTAGGTTGTTGGGGTAAGGCGCCTATTAGAAGAGTTGCTAACACTATGGACAGACAGACAGAAAACAGCATGGCAGGGGTTCTGAGGTGGGACTGGGCCCTAGCACCAGGGAAAGATAATGTGCTAGGGACTCTCAAGAGAGGAATCAGGGTGTGTGTGTGTGAGGACATTTCACAGCAGGACCTGCAGTCAGGCTTTCTGATTCCCAGCCAGGAGGCAAGGAAGGGGGTGAGGAGCAGAATATGTGGCCACCAATATTTCTTTTGGTACAAACTCACTTTTCCAGGTGAGAAATTCAGAGGCCAGGAAAGAGATTCACCTACTGCCATCAGTAGGTGCCTGTCCATGTCCCTGAGAGGCAAGATGGTTGCAGGTTGTGGCCTGGCCACTAGTCTGGCCTGGATTCTAACACTCAGAGTGTACTGGTCAGGGTTTTCTAGAGGAAACGAACTGATGGAATGAGTGCATTTTAAGAGAGGATGTATTGATATTGAACGGATGCAGATTAAAAGAGGACTTACGGATTGGCTTACACGGTGTGGACTGAATAGTCCGATACTGCCTGTCTTCACGTAGGGAAGCTAAGAACCAGGTAGCTGCTTGGGCAATGAGGCGGATGTATCAATAGTCCCAAACTGATGCTGAAGGCCTGGAGTACTCCTGGAGAGTCAGTTGTCTCAGATCAGGTTGGAATCCCAAAGTGGGTGCTGCTCTGAGCAAAGGAACATGGCGGCAGCACCAGAGTGACAAGACCAGCAGCAAGATGCAAAGGCAAGCAGGCTCAGGTAGCAGTGCTCCCTGTCAGGTAGCAGTGCTCCCTGGGCCTCCCGCGACCCACAGAGAGAACGGGTCTTCCCACTTGAAATAACCCGATCAAGAAATCTCTGTGGCCCTGCAGCCGGTCCTTTCGTTGCTTCCGGACCCAATCAAGTTGACAGCTGAGATCAGCCATCACTCTACGCAATGAGAAATTTTCAGCCCCGTTATAACCTAATGGGCCCACCATTGGTGTGTGTGTTCCTCATTGACTACACCATCATCGTTAGCTGACTAATGAAGTGTCCCGCACAGAACTTTGTGTGCAGGTATTTGGGAGTCCTTCTAGAAAAGAGGCCTTGGATATTTTTCATTGGGACCTGATGAAGAATAACAACAACAAAAAAAAACTTGACACCTTTCAATTACTCCAAATTTCAGAGATTGAAAAAAAAAAGCACGTTACATGAATTATCATCCTATTATCCTAACCGCAAAGAGGAATATGTATTCAACATATGCATTAGTGTGGCAAGGCTGATCCTTTTTTGAAACATAATAGTTTCAAAGTCTAGTTATTAACAAATTATAGGCCCCAAAAGATCACAATACAGAACAACCATAACGAATTAAACTGAAAATCATAAAGGTAAATAAACATAAAACCAAATTTGCAGTGATTCATAGGAAATGCAAAACGTAATTGAAGGCCACTGCCATCAACCTCTCAGAGCCCGCAGCTGATTCAAAACAACACTGTTTGGAGCACTGACAGTAACACGCCATTACCCCAAACGGTGGGAGTTCCAGCTCTCTGTGAACCCACACACAGGGATCGGGCCACCTCATCACCAGCTGTGGCACTTAGCAGAATACCAAATTAGAGTTCTTCAAGGGCTCTTGCTATTGTCCTTTTCCTTCAAGGCGTCTAACGCTTAGTAACCCTGGTGATGACTTAGTCAGTTACATGAAAATGGTTCTTCTGGCGTACAAAGCGCATGGTACAGACATAAAGGCCATTTGTGTATAGAATGTTCACACATACACTTGCATGTTGGGAGGGAGACCCCTTCAGGAGCTGCTGCCCCACGGTGAGAATCTCTGCTCTGGGAAAGGTTCACAAACGTGTGTTAGGACGAAGCAGCTCCTCTCTCTTGGCTCAGAGTTTCAGATGTTCTGATGGCTTCAGCTTGAGCAGCATGCCCACTCTGAGAGAGCCACCCGTGGGGGCTGGCGGGGGCCTCTGTTTGCTGGATGGCTGTGTGGGTGGAGAAGGTGATTCCTGGAAATGGAGGGACTCCATAGAGAATTGCTTCCACTAAATAACAGCACGAGCTGTATGAAGGCCGTAAACTCATACTTGGAAATCCACAGAGAATTGGGATCTCTAGTTTTTCTCTAGCCTCGGGGTAGCTGGCAGCAAAATCTAGATTCACTTCATAATAAGACAACAATCTAAGCAACACCTGTAGGATACAGCCGACCTTCCTGTGCAGAAACCCTTGCTCTCTCAGCCTTCTGAGCTTGCCCTCTGCTCATTTACTTTCTTTCTGACTGATTTGTCTCAGGTTTCTGGAGTCTCTGGGCTCCATCTTGGGTCACTAGTCCCAGTCATTGAGTGCGTTTCTGGATCTGGTCTCTCTCAGTCTGATCAGGTTCCTCCATTTTCCCCTGGCTGACTTCATAGCGTCTCTGGCTGGGTGGGTGAGGACCCTCTGAGTTTTCGGCTCAGAGTCCTGGCTCTGCTGTGGTTGTCTCCTTTGCTGCAGCTCCAGGAAGGAGCTGGAACTGAGAGAAGTGAAGAAAGCTGACTAGACCCCCTGCCCAGCAGGCTATGTGGCCCTCCCATCCAGGCTTCGATCAATGAGGTCTCAATGTTCTCAGGACTCTCCATTTTCTGGTTATTTCAGAAGCTTGGTCTCAACAGTATGTGGGATGGGAAGTGGAGACAGACAGAGAGAGAGAGAGACAGAGAGAGAGAGAGAGAGAGAGAGAGAGAGAGAGAGAGAGAGAGAGAGAGAGAGTGTGTGTGCATGTTTGGTGTCTAGTTCATGCCTGTATATATGTGGTATGTGTACCATATGGTATGTGTGTGGTGTATATGTCATGCTGGTATGTGTGCATGGCATGTATATGTGTAGTTTGTGACATGTTTGTTTGGTATAGGATGTTCATGTGTGGTGTATGGTATGTATGTGGTGTATTGTATCTGTGATGAGTGTATGATGTGGGGTATATGTGGTATGTGTATATGGTGGTATGTATATGTGGTATGGTGCAGCATATGGGCTTTATTTAATATATGATATATATACATATGGTGTGTGTGGTATATGTGCATGATTGTGTGTATACGGTATATCATGTGGCATGTGTTTCATGTATGTGATGTATGATGGGTGTTTTCCTGCCCCTCTCTCTTCCTCACTTGGTTTTCTTACAGTCCCTCAGGTCTGGAGGGAAAGGCTTTCCTCACATCCTCCTTTGTATTAGTTACATTTCCTGGTGCTGTGATGAAATACCCCGAGAAAAGCAGCTTAAGGGAGAAAGGGCTTTTTCTTTTAATTCACATTCAAGGTCCAGTAAGTCCATCATGGTGCGGAGATCCTGGCCGCTGGCCACACTGCACGGGAGAATGGTGGATGCTTGCATTCAGCTCACCTTTTCTCATGTCAGAGAACAGTGCCACGCTCACAGCGGGCACCCACTTTAATTGACCCAATCACGATTCTAGATCTCATCAGATTGAAACACATCTGTCATAGCATCTACTGTAGACTCAGCTTTCTTACTGTCTTGGTGCTTGAAGAGCTGCTGCTTCAAATACTAAAGGGAGAGGAAAAGGAATTCTTGGAAAGGGTAATCTGTGTTTGTGGAATGTTGACTATGTTCTTAACACTCTCTAAATGTCACAGCACCAGCATACGGAAGAAAGTTAACGAGTGTTTGTTGATTGCACGCTTTATGTGGCTGTTTTCTAACAACCTTCTATGCTAGGTACCCCTACTTCTCCCATTTCACAGATGAGAGCACTGAGTCTTAGAGAAACTCAGTGGCTTACCACAAGTCACACACTGGCAAGTGGCAGACAATAGATACCGTGCCTCTCAGTCTGTTCTTTTAGCCAATCTCAATCCTCCCCCTCTCAGGATGATAGCCCGGATTCAATGATTAGTGCCTTGCAGAGAAATCTCATTTTAAGTGTCAATAGCAGATTTAATTTCTTATTTCTTTTTGCATTATTCTGTAACAATTTAATCTTTCCCCAGACAGATGGATACTTGGGACCAAACATGGAAAAGCATCAGATGTACTTGAAGGCACGAGAGGAAGAAGACACATTCATCATTTTTCCAAATATTGCTCTTGTTATAATAATAATAAAAACAAAGAATTGCATAGAAATCTAGAAATTAGAGTGTGACAGGGAAACACATATGATGCCCAACTAAATACTGACTTTTTCCCCCCTCTGTTTTACAGTGTTTGAACTCAGGGCTTTATACATACTAGACAAGCCCTCTACTGCTGAGCTACACTGCAGCTTCCAGTTTGGAAAAAGGAACCAAGTCACTTGCCACTTGCCACTGAGATGTCCCTAGCTTGGCTGCTTCTGATAATAGGGCCTCCTTCCACTCAGTGGAGAGAGGGGAGGGAGGTAAGGTGTCGAGAAGCCTCTAGACCTGCTGGGGTGGGGTTCTTTGCTCTCTGAGGAATTTTTCTGGCCACATATAATGACTCAAGTTTCTTAGCCAGGATAGGTGAACCTAGCTAACAGATTTTTTGTGGCAGCTAAACAGACCAGCATCTTCTGGCTAATGTGAGCTATCTCCAAGGGGAGACCAAGTAGGGAACCCCAAGGGATCTCTAAGAGCCAGCTCTTACTTGGCCCTGAACTGTTAAATGCTGAATTGAATTCCCAGAATTCCCAGACATTTCCAGAATCAGCCTCCTGTTCCTTGAATCTGGCCTTCCCAGTCAGAAGACGTTTGTAGAAAGGCTTTGGTGTAAGGATATGATTGATGGGAACTATAAAGCATAAGCCAGGGCCAGAGGGGGAGAACACGGGAAAAACTCATTCAAAGGCACACGATTAAGAGAGCTGCTTTCTGGCTACTTGGTTGTGTGTGATGTGAGAAGCAGCTGGATTCTGGAACTGTGTCCAAAAGAAAAAGAAAAGGTGCTTGGTAATCCCCACCTTTCCTTGGGCAGAGGTCTGTCCCTCCATAGTTAACTTTCCTGTGTTTCCAGGTTTCCCCTGGTAAGGATGGGAAGCCTTGGATGCAAAGCAGTGCTGAGGTAATGGTGATCAGGTTTGTGTACGTGTCTGAAGATGGTCTCAGCCAAGAAAGGAGTGTCTACTGCTGAGGACAGGGTAAGGCCAAGAGGGTCTGAAGATGCAGAAGAGGTGGGTGTAAGTACTGGCTAGTTTTATGTCAATTTGACACAAGCTAGAGTCATCAGAGGAGGGAGACCCAATTGAAAAAAAAAAATGCTTCCATACTACCTGGTTGTGAGTCATTTTCTCAATTAGTAATCAGTGTGGGAGGGCCCAGTCCATTGTGGGTGGGGCCACCCCTGGGCTGCTGGTCCTGGGTTCTATAAGAAAGCAGGCTGAGCAAGCCATGGGGTACAAGCCAGTAAGCAGCACCCCTCAATGGCCTCTACATCAGCTCCTGCCTGCAGGTCCCAGCCCTGTTTGATTCCTGTCCTAACTTCCTTTGATAATGAACAGTGATATGAAAGCGTAAGTCAAATAAACCCTTTCCTCCCCAACCTGCTTGGACCATGGTGTTTCATTCATCACAGCAATAACTAAGACAGTATATAATGCTCGCTTTCTTCATAGTACATGACGACCAGAAATGTGAGCTGGCTGCTCATTTCAGCCCTCAGTTCTCTGGTTTCCTCTTTGAAAATGGAGGTTTGAAGAAATGGGGCAGTAAACATGGTCTTTGGTCTCTAGACCGCTCTTGATTCTGCATAGAAAAACTTTTTTCAGGTGTGATCCAAAGAGGAAGATCAAGTGGGACTGCTACAGGTGGGAGTTTCACAGGAAAATTATGCCTTAGGGGTCAGTGAAGAAGCTAAGGATGATATCAAATATGTGGGAAGCCTCTCAAGACACTCTCAAGTTTCTTAGCCAGGATAGGTGAACCTAGCTAACAGATTTTCTGTGGCAGCTAAACAGACCAGCATCTTCTGGCTAATGTGAGCTATCTCCAAGGGGAGACCAAGTAGGGAACCCCAAGGGATCTCTAAGTAAGAGCCAGGACAAAGGTAACTAAATTTGTAGGTGGCTGAAGATTGAGTGTCAGGGTTAGTGTGAAAATTTTGAATATGTCTGATGCAGAGGAGTGAGCTCTGACCCCAGCTCCGCACCTGGCAAGCTGTGTGACCTTGGACATGTCATCAGCCATCTCTGGAATCCAATCCTTTCTCTAGAAAGTGATAGAGGAACCAAGGCTCTTAGAGGCTGGGGTGTTTCCTCCCAGCAGCACGGGTAAAGCAAAGGGTCTTGGCAGGTGGAATCAGTGCTTGGCTGCTGGACCGGCCATGCCAGTGGATAGAATCTTCTTTCCTTGCAGAGTAAGCAGGGATGTTCTGACTGATGTTGCAGGTGGCTGTTTGGCCCTAAGTGAAATACCAGCGATTTTATAGGTAGTAGAACATTTTGTGGGAACTACACTAAGTAACAGCTGGCACCAGAGAGATGAACCTGCCCTTAGCTGAGGTCCAAGGTCTGAGTTCAGTTCTACTTGGAGAATTTATTTTTATTTTTTAAAAGTTTATTTTAAAATTATGTGTATATGTCTGTGTCTGAGCATGGGTTTGTATACATGAATATAGTATCTGCAGAAGCCAGAAGAGAACATTGGATCACCTGGAACTGGACTCACAGGCAGTTGTGAAACACCTCATGTGGGTGCTAGGACTCCAACCCAAGTCCTCCTAAGAGCACTTAACCTCCAAGTCACCTCTCTGGTCCTTCCAGATGGCCGCCGTGGCAGGATGCTAATTGACCATCAAGGACGCAAACTCTGCTTCCACCATGAGAAGTACTGTGAGAACAGCACTGTCTAGCCAGACACAGAAATACTCTAATTTCTCTCTAGCTGGGTCCAAAAGACTAGGTCTGGCTAAGACAATGGAAGCTGCAGATGAATTTCAGCTGTGCCTTCCTCTCCAGCAACCTTGGAGGCCACACGATACTGATGATGACACTGTGGAAAGACAGAAGAAGCTGGAGCCCTGAGCCCTGAGCCACTGCTGGAGGGGAACAGCTTAGGAATGGTACTTCTGGATCGTTCGTGAATAAGAAATAGTTTTGTGTTAACCCAGTTGAATTGTGGGGTGTTGTCATGACAACTTATCTAAGACAACTATCCTAGGAACTTGCAATGAACCTCAAAGCAGAAGCTCCTCTACTGGAGGATCATGACTGGGAATCTAATGATGAGTCCATTGGTCAATCTTATTTTTTATAAAGATTTATTTATTATTTATACAACATTCTGCCTGCACACCAGATCTTACTATAGACGGTTGTGAGCCGCCATGTGGTTGCTGGGAATTGAACTCAGGACCTTTGGAAGAACAATGAGTGCTCTTGACCTCTGAGCCGTCTCTCCAGCCCCCATTGGTCAATCTTTATGGGATGCTAGATCTTCGTTTAGTTTTGGAGATACAGTGTTGAGGTGATACAGTCCAGTCTTGTGAGGTTCGTTTGCCAGTAGAGAGAGATAGCAAGCTGTCGGCCAGGTAATCTCTGTGTAACATCAGAACAGAACCTGCTTTCGGTTTCTTTTTGTTTGTTTGTTTTTGTTTTTATGGTGGAAAAGTATATATTTAGAGTTAACCAGCTGGACCCAGTTTAGATGATCCCAATCTTGTTGGCAACATCTAGAGCATCATAATCAGGAGCCAACCGAACATATGCCTTCTTCTCTCCATCAGGCCTTATCAGGGTATTAACTTTGGCCACATCAATGTCATACAGTTTCTTCACGGCCTGTTTGATCTGGTGCTTGTTGGCCTTCACATCCACAATGAACACAAGTATGTTGTTGTCCTCTATCTTCTTCATGGCTGATTTGGTGGTCAGGGGGAATTTGATGATGGCATAGTGGTCAAGCTTGTTTCTCCTGGGCACACTCTTTCGAGGATATTTGGGCTGCCTCCGGAGCTGCAGGGTCTTGGGCCGCCGGAAGGTGGGTAACGTGTGGATCTTCTTTTTGTGGCTGTAGACAACTTTCAACACTGCCTTCTTAGCTTTCAAGGCCTTCACTTTGGCCTCGGCTTTGGGAGGGGCAGGAGCTTCCTTCTTCGCCTTCGGCGCCATCTTGGTGAGAAGGCCTGCTTTCGGTTTCTGCTGAGCCAGTTTGCTCAGGATGGTGGCCTGTCCCAATAGGGGAAGTGTGGGCAGATTCTGTGATTGTCCTGTCCATTTGTAGATGATGGACAATTCTTTGGTCACTTTAAATTAAACTGAGGTGAAGGAGCCTCAGTTTACAAACTGAAACAAGGGGCTGGAGAGATGGCTCAGTGGTTAAGAACACTTACTGCTCTTGCAGAGGACCCAGAGTTTGGTTGGGTTCCGGCACTCTCCAGTGACTCACAACTGCTGTGACACCAGCTCCAAGGGATCTGATGCCCTCTTCCTGGATTTCATGGGTACACACACACCAAGAACCAGGGAAAGATTGGTGACAATTTCCTTTGTGGATTTTTAAATGTGGTTTCCTAGCCTTGATATTTCAGGTTTATTTTTTCAGTATTTAGCTAAGGAACTTCTAGCATCTCATTTCACTGGGAAGCAAATACATTAAGGAGAATGTAATTTCAGACAGTAATAAACTCCATGAAGAAATGGGAACAAGGTGATGTGATGGAGGGCAGCCTGGGGGAAGAAGAGCTCATTTATAACAACGTGTCAGGGAAGTCGTCTGTCTCCCATCAGGCACCTGGGCATGAAGCCGTTTCCATAAGATGTGAACAGGATAAAGCATTCTGGGCAGTTGGAGAGGGAAGTATGGAATCCTAGGTAAAAACAGGTTGGGATGGACTGTGCTGAGTCAGCACAGCGACAAGAGAGTGTTGAGAGCCTTTTTGGAGTGGCTAGGCGTCTGAGATCAAGTAGAGCCAGGGTGTGATGAGAGTCTGGGCTTTTATTCTGTCTGCAAGGGGAGTCTGTTGTGGGGATGGAGCCCAGACTGTCCAGATATGATTTGTATTTTTTCCCTTTTTTATATGTCAGACAAGTAATGTCCTGATGCTATCACACAGTTTGAGAGAAGCCTGTCCCTCACAGTGATACGAAAACTCAATCATCACATTTATGCATCACAAAAATGATCTCAGTTTATATTTCAAAGAGAACAATGACATGAAAACACAGGAGGAGGGCTATTACAGAATAAAAGAACCTGCAGGACAAAACCAAGCACTATGTCCTGTCTCATTTACATCCTTATGGAAACCTCTTTGGAACAAACCCTGGAAACCTGAATAGAGGTCAGTGTTCAGTAATCTTATTATTGATTTTGTTAGATACAATGATACCGTGGTTTTTAGGTTAAAGTCTATACAAGCTGGAGATACATAATACAGAAATATTTCTGATGTTATGATGTCTGAGATTCTCTTTGACATATTCTACAAAAAAAGTAACTGGTTTCAGAGTCTCCCTGTTTGAGGGTTGTTTTCTTTTTATGTATTACTTTATTTTTAATTGTGTGTGTGTGTTATGTGTGTATGTAGTGTGTGTATGGTCATGAGTGCAGTGTCCAGAATAAAGTGTCAGATCCACTGGATCTGGATTTGCAGGCAGTTGTGAGCTGCCAGATGTGGGTGCTAGGAACTGAACTCATGTTCCCTGTAAGAACAGTACATGTTTCTGTCGAAACAGCTCTCCAGAGCCCTTCTCCTCAAACACAGTTCTAGGATAAGTTTTAAATAAGAATCTGTTGCATGGGGAGAATGACTTGCAGGGGCCCAATATTATAAAGAAAAACAAACGGCAAACTCAGTTTCGCCTGTGACATGCTCACAACACCGATCCTTTTGTGACTCAATGTGAAGGGCTTTTCCTTCTCTGGCTAGCAGCAAGCACTCCTGGAGCAGAGTCTGCAGGAGGTCCTCTAAGTCAGTTCAGTTCCAATGCAGCAAATCTCACAGCCCCCGGGGCTCATGCGGCAAGACTGTCCTCAGCAGAGATGCCAGCTGCAAGCCTGGGCCTTTGGAACTTCTGATCAACTGGCTTCCAGCTGAGGTCCTTATGACCCCTTCTTTGGGTTTGGTTTATTTGCTAGAGAGGCTCAAAGAACTCAGAGATAGATAGTTACTGTTTTACTGTAAAAATATTTTAAAGGAGACAAATAAGCAACCAGAGGAAGAGACACAAAGATAGAAGTCAGGAAGCATCCTGAGCCCAAGATCCTACCCTGGAGGAGTTGGGAAGGGCTGCTGTCTCATCACCTGAATGAATTCCTGTTCATTTTCCTGTCAGCCTCCACATGTTCAGCCAACCCAAAGTTCCTCCCAGCCCTGCCCTTTGGGGCTTAATAGAGATTTCTTTGGATAAGTGGAACTGAAATATAGATGCCAATGTGGGAAGGTGATTAGACATGGAAAGTAGGAGCTAATGCTGACAGACGCAGTTGGGAAGCTGGCAGGGGTGTGTGTCCAGAATCCTCTGAGTTCTTCTCTGTGCAGCATTCCTTCCTCCAGGGCTTAGGGTGGGGCCCTTCCGAAATGAACATCTCACAAACCGCTGTTAGAGAATTTCCACACGGCCTGCTCTGAGATAGAAAGGTCCTCTTTAGGGAAAGGAAATTATAACTTCAGAAGCTTGCCTTGCAGAGAAAAAGGAGCTGGTTAGAGGGAAAAAGAATGCCCTCTGGGCCACTTCCGGGGACTCAAACTACTTTCTATGCTGTAAAAGAAGGACTATTTTTTTTTTTTTCATTTTTATTGCTCTGAACCAGCTTCAGCCGCTGAGGATGAGGTGCCAATTGTTAAGCGTCAACAAGAGCGCACGCTCATTGTTCGTCATTCAGGAAAACAACAAGGGTTATTATGGGAACTGAGAGCCAGGACCTGAGGTAGGAAAACAAAATGTATATATCATACTATCACATGGGGACAAGAGAGTAGGCAGAGGCTGGCTAACCGCTCTTTGCAGTAATCTAACAGGGCCAGGGGATGGTTAAGACTGGTCGGGGTGAGCTGGAAAAGGCGACAGTGATAGAGCTGGCAGAGCCAGTGTGAGGAAAGTGAGAGCAGTCCTGGCAAGACTGATGTGAGAGTGGCCTGGGGCACAACGCTTAGAAACACAGGTCTTAAATTTACCCCTGCTTAGATCAATTATGCAAACACGTGCTTATCTGTAGAACAACGATGTCAGCACTTAGGAAGCTTTAATTCGGCCCTAAGTTTTGGACCCAGCAAAGGAACTTCAGCCTGCCTGAGATCTACCTACAGGCAAGGCTGTCTATTGGTGAGCCATTTGTTTTCGGTGTCACTTTCTTTTCCTATCTGGACGACTGGTAGTACAAATGCAGGTGTGCTTCTGTCACCATGCACCTGCCAGTGGCGTGGGTTTCCTGGAGAGGACCTAATTTAATTAATGTCTTTTTCCCATGAGGCTGTCCACCCCCTGCATGGAAAGTGCTTGTGTTACTAACATGCCCTGATTTCTTAGCACTAAATAATAATAAAAACAACAACAATAGCATCGGAGCTCCGATTGATTAAGAGGCGCTGAGTGGTCCCAGGAATCGGATAGTGCCTGAGACAGACAGACCTCACTCCTCACAGGCAGCCACTGTTTAATCCACTCTGTATTTATTCTGTCACCCACCCTGACCCTCGATTTCCACCCTCTGCTTGGCCTACCTTGTCATGCTGTTCTCTAGAAAATCAGGTCACCCTGTACCTCACTTTTCCCTGGCCAATGATTCTTTAGCTGCTTACTGAGCCCGCTGTGTTGTATCTGATCCTCGCTCAGCCCCAGCCGTGCACACTGCCATTAGGAACGTTATAAATCACCACTTAAGGACCATGATACCTACATTAACGGTTGGAACAAAAAGTCACTCCCTCCCTTGTGTCCAACTGGCAGTTATAAGCTCCCGGAACAGGCTCTCCACTGTCTTCAGCATCTTGTGAGTTAGGGTCTCAGGTTTCTTCACTCACAGCACATCTTTCTTTAGAGCGCTCTTGCTTCTCCTCTTCTCTCTGCTACCAGAGATGGGGCCCTGATTACCAACCATGGGGTTTTCCCAACAGGAACCAGACACAGCCACTTGCCATCAGATAAGACACTTAATATGTTTAGAGCACATTTCCTTGTAAGTAAATAAGAGTGTTGTTTCTTCTTTACTTTTTTCCTTAACATTGTGCCAGGGTTGGAAGACTTTGGGGATGATCCCAAAACATACTATTTGTATCTTTCATAGGAAAAAAAGAAGTCCCTACATAGACACGAGTAGTTGCTGTAATGATGAAGAAGTGCCTACACAGGGCAGGTTATACATATTTGTGCACATGTACATATGTGTTCTTTTACAATATTGAATAGCATATGCCTCAAGTATAATGATAAAAAGACACTTTCATATGTCTTTATTATCTCCCCCTCTCTTTCTTTTTTTGAGACAAGGTCTAATTTAGTCCAAGGTGGTCTTGAACTTGGTATATAGCAGATGATGACATTGAATTCCTGATCCTTCTTGCCTCTGCTTTCTGTGTACTGGGATGATCGGCATGAGCCACCACATCCATCCAAAGAGTTCCTGCGACACAGACAGGCAAACGAATAGGCACTTGCAATACAGAATGGTAGGAACTATAATAGTAATAAGTCCTTTATGAGAACACACAGAAAGCACACTAATGAGGTTAAAGATGGGTTAAAGATGGGTCAGACAGGGACTCCTGGAAAGGCAATGGGCTTGGTGAATCTAAAGAGATGGAAAACAGGGATTCTGGGAGGTAAAAAACAAACAAACAAACAAACAAAAACTATTCAGAAAGGGTCTATCTAAGAGTGAAGCCAAACAGGAAGGCTGAAAAGTAGGCAGAAGTCACATCACAAAAGGGGCTAGAACACTGGAGTACTACCGAAAAGTTTTGAGCAGAGGGGGCCCCACATAAGCAGACAAAAAGTTGCAGATACTGCATGGCAAATATCCATCACGAGAAAGATGAACTAAAAGAAGATCACTTTGAAGGCAGCTAGGGTAAACTAGTCAAGAGTATAATTGGTTGGTCCAAGACAGTGCTGGGGGGTTGTACAGGACGGCATGGGCTCAAGAGATATCTGGGAGGGAAAAATCAATAAGACTTGATGTTTACTTAGATGCAAGGGCCAGAGCAGAAGAAACAGTGAAGGGCAAAACACTCATTATATTTGGATAAACACAGGGTTGGTGGTGCCACCTACTGAGATCACAGTCACGGACAGAAAAGGAGGGCTGGGAGCAGAGAGGTGATAATTTCGGTTTGGGATGTAACATGGTTTGGTGGACTCTGTGAGATGAAATAAATGTACACATATGCAAAGACAGACACTGAGCCATTCTGCTATTTATATTTTATGATGAAATTCTTGGATGCCCATAATTCCAGAAAAAGGACAGAATTACAGGCTGTGTGGCTCTCACATGACTGCCAGGGCGGACTAGACATGGGGCAACGGTCAGAAACTGCAGCAACCAATATGCTGGCTAACCAGTAACTTGTGTGGTCAGGTTCAAGTAAATGAATGTCAACCAGTCTGTCTCTGGAGAGTTTCAACCAAGCTACCCAGGACTTCCAGACACATATAGACAATGGCATGAGACTCTCTTTTGGGCTTGGGCTGTGGTAGCTGTCAGATAGATTTGTAAATTGCTGAGATGGTAGCAGGGTTGCCACATTCTATTGTTTTCCTAAAAGACTTGAAAAGAGAAAAAGTGGAAACCAAATCACCACCCTTGAGTCTCTGAAAGAGAAAGACACATAGACAGGCAGAGACAGGCAAAGAGGAGACACCTGGCTTTTTTGTGCCTTTCAGTATCTGATTCTTTAAACATGACTAGATGTGCACATACATACACACATACTTTCTTACATATGTTACATGTTGAATACTGTGATAGCTATTTGGTTGTCAACTTGGCTACGTCTGGAATTAACTAAAACCCAAGAGGCCGGGTACACCTGTGATGAATTTTACTTAATTAAGTGATTCAAAGTGGGACAACTCTCCTTTAATCTGATCTTTGATGTGGGACGGTCTAACTTCAATCTGGGCCACCCATTCTGTTGGTAGCCTATATAAAGGGTGTGGAAGAAGGCAGCTCTTGTTCCTCACCACCTTGCCCACACCCTTGCTAGCAAGTTCATTCCTTGACTGGCATTAGAGGCTACTTCTTCAGGATTTTGGTACATCCCAAAGGCCAGCTGAGACAGTCAGTCTCAGGCACTGAACAACTACTTGATTCTTGGGATTTCTGTTAGACAGGCATTGTTGGACTAGCTGGACCACAGCCTGGGGCCACTCTAATAAATCTCTCTCTCTCTCTCTCTCTCTCTCTCTCTCTCTCTCTCTCTCTCTCTCTCTCTCTCTCTCTCTCTCTCACACACACACACACACACACATAAAACAAATACTTAATTTTTTTTTCACTTTAGTTTTTTGTGTATATAACCAGAGTTCTCATTTGAACAGAAATTGGTACCAGCTGTGGGGCTTCAAGTAATAAAGCCTTAAAATCTAAAACTAATGTATATTATCACTGGAATGACATATAACAAGAACACACTACAGGATGGGAAGTTTGCAGCCTATGATTTTTGGTGAACAAATAAAGAATAGACACATATAAGCCCTGGAAATCCAGGTCATCTGCATAGGTAAATTTATGGGTGGCTTGATGACTGAATTAACGCAGGATGCAGAAGACTGTTCATTGCCTACGAATTTAGCTAAAAGCTAGAAGAAGAGAGACAGGAGCGGTTCTTGAGGGCCCGTCTATCAGAAGATAAGAAGGGCAGGGTGATTATATAATTTTGGTGCAAAGAGCCCATTTTGCCTGTAGCTGGAGCACTCTGATTACTGAGAACCAAGTTCAGAAACTAATGGTCCTTGCTAAACTGTGGTCTAGTCCTAATTTTCTGTCTCATTGAGTTTCTAGTGCCAATGCTAAATCCCTGATTGACAAAGATAGATATTTGGGCCATTGGGAAAGGGCTGTTGGGGAAAAGTTGCTGGGCCACAGCACCCTCAAAAGCTCCTCCAAGATATTTTTTATTCTGCTTTCCCCACAAAACAAGAAGCCCCCCCCTTTCACTAAGTAGCTACGGTTAGACTGTGGATGAAAGGCAGATTGGAAAGAACATACCCGTGCCTGTCAGCTACATGGCATATATAATATGGCATCACCATTTGAGAGAAGGAAAGTCAGGTTGAGGAAGCTAATCCTACATTCTAAACAGCAGGAAATTTATGGCCACGATACTGGAAATTTATTTCAACTATTAAGAACGGGCAGTATCCCAAGGACACTGTGCTTGCGGAACCAGTCAAGGCTCTTTGTAGCAGTAGGATTTACTGTATACTTGAATCAAAACACTATGCTGTTGTTGTTTGTTCCTGAAGAGCTTTTCCTTTCTCCTCTGTTTTTTTTTTCCCTATGCAGGAAACTATTTTAAATTGTCTTCCTGCTTTTGCAAACTGTGCTGGATGCTGGGGGTATGGCCAAGGTTAAATTTATCATTTACTTCATAAACGGAAACAAAAAAGTTGCAGAATCTCACAGAATAAATAAATAAAAAAAGGAATGGATCAAATTTGAATATCATGATGACCTCTTGACACTTACTGCCTCTCAACGAAGAGCAGACTCTACCTTCAAGCTGTCTTCTGTGGGGAGGAGAGGTGTGGCTTGAAGTTATAAATGTGATCGAGTTAGACAAAAGCATCCCTGAAAAGGCTGGTGCAGAGAAAAGGTTCTATGCATCAAGCAGGTGAGTAGCAGAACGAAACTGCCCTGTCCAGTGAGGCCAGACGGGATAGCCCTGTTTCACATTAATGCCTCCCTCTGTAAGGCCATGGCTATGGAATGTGGGAGACCTTATGCTGGGAAGCCGGACCTGTGAATGAACAGGCTCCTCTGAACATGCTCAAAATCTGAGCACAGAGACCTGGAGTCTATCGGGAGCGAGCACAGAGACCTGGAGTCTATCGGGAGCTCTGGAGTGGGATTATAAAGCATAGGAACTTGGTGAGCTGGGGAAGGTGGGGGATGAGAACAAAGCAAATCCTTGGAGCTGATGACTCCTGAGGGGAAGAGACAGGGGCTTCTACCTCGTGCCTGGCCAGTTTCTCTGGTTTCCAGGTCTTCTGAGGTCCTTGAAGTTCACTGCCTTTCTTCTTTCTTGTACTCAAGCATAAGTATAATAATAAGTATGAACTGTGAGCTCAAGAAAAAGAAGATCTAGGTGAACATACATTTTTCAGATCCGTCCACGTTTCCATGAACAGTGTAGGAAATCACACAGTGAAAATATAGATGAAAGAAACACTTCTAACTCTGGTCATTATAAATGCCTTGTATTACAAAGCACATACAAGAAAGTAAACACTTGCCTTTATTAATCCTGTAGAGCCTTCTAAGCAGCTCTGCGAGGTAGCTACCGCTGCTGCTGCTATAATTTTACAAATGAGCAAAGTGATGGAAAAAGGTGAAGTTACTATGCCTGGGCCACATAGCCTACAGGAATAACTGTCAAAGCCTAGGATGAGTCCATCTTTCAGTTCCTTAGCAACGGAAAGGACTCTAAATTCAGAGGGCAGAGCCATGTGCCCCAGGCCAGAATCTGGCGAAGCAATTCTTCTCTTAAAGTGAGTACCACTTTGTAGTCACCAGGATTGGTATTACTTGACATTTGCAGACATGTTTGAAGGGAGCAAATGAATGAAGGGGCGTTTATCGCCTTCCCATTTTTCTCTACCCACCATTGCTACCCTCATTGCTCTCCAGCCTTTATGGAGAAGAACCACTTATTGGAAGTGGACAGTGGGTGAGGATGTTAGTAAATAGTATTTTGTGGGAAATTTTTTACATAGTCAAAACCTTTGGGAAACACTGAATTAAACAAGAGGCGATGTCTGTTTCTAATGCATTAGTACACATCTCCTGGACAAGCACATGCCAAGAATGTCTCAAATGTACTTGACCAGAGAACAGCTCTCTAATATGGCAGTATTTTAAGCAGTGATGGAGAAGGGGAGGAAGACCTTGTGGAGGTGGAAGGGGAAGGTGGGAGGCACACAGGAACATCTCAAATCCACCTCAAGGGCTTCCAGCCACCCACTCTCTATTCAAGTATAACTGACCTTGGCTGGAAATCTCAACAGGTGGGTGGGGAATTGTTTGTGTGGGTTGAATGTGTGGTACAAGCAACTGTGTTTATGCAGCCCTGCACCCACACACAAGCGCAATTGCTGGCAGCCAGTTCGAAGGCACGGACCAGGTTGGTTCTTTATTACTTGGTGTTTGAGGTTGCCTGTCACCTAATATTTGCTCAGGTCTCTTTGGAGACCTCGAGGTAGCTGTCGCTTGTTTGCCATAGGTGGTAGGAGCTCCTTATCATTCTTAAAAGTCTAAGGTCAGTTGAGGGGATATATGTTCTTACTCCATGTTCTTACCCCTCTCCTGCCCTACCAACTGAGGACTTGTCGAAGGAGCCTTGAACTTCTTTCAACTTGACACCCTCTGTTTATTTTTGCACTCCTAATTACCCTTTCAACTTGCCCTGGTTTATTTTTAGAGGTTTCCCATCCACCTCATTAACATCTTGCAAAAGCTCCTGTCTCATATTTCTACCATTTATACCCTTCATTAAACACAGCGGCCTTTGTTATCTTGGAGCAGGGGCCTTGTTCGGGTTGAAATGGGCTGACTGGAAGCTGCCGCCTAACTTATTTTCAGGCACGCCTTTCCATTCCTCCAATCCTTTTGTTTGCCTGGGAGTCTAGAGCCTGTCTCCCCAGGGCTCACTCTGTTCTCCTTTGGTTGTTCTTTTTAGTAATCAAAGGCTGAGCTTGAAGAAGAGGCTCAGTTTCTGGCTGCTCTGCTTTTGTCTTGTTGATTTGGGGGGTGAGGGTGGGCAGCCAGCCCTCGTTCCTCTGTTCCCACCAGGGGTTATGAGAAAGGAGGTTGGCTGGGATTTCTGTACCTGCCACCCCCCCAAGCCTTGGCAGCCAATGTGTGAACCGAATGGTGATACTTAATTAAATGCACACCAGGACCCTGGTCCCTGAGCTTACACCTGCTGATCCTCCCACCTCATCAGGAAAACTCTGCCTAATTACCCTTTTCCGCTGGCCCAGTTTGTAGTCAAGTCTTCTTAGTAGGACTGGCCAAAATATAGAGAGCATCCTTCATCAAAGGAATCGTATCCCAGGTACTGTCCCATGGAGGGAGGGAGGCCGTCTGGGCCAGAGGAGGTGCTTTCAGGATAGTGACGCTCAGTGGCCCGAACCAGATTTTCTGGGAAAGGTTAGGCTGTGATGGAGCCTGTAGTTTGACCAGAGCACAAAAAGCCCGGTTAGCGATCTGTCCTTTCTGCAGGGGCTCAGTCTCTTTTGTGAGACTTCTGATGTCCCTGGCAAGAAATGAGCCTGCCATCTGTTCTACTGGCTCAGGACTAATGGGTATAGAGAGAAAGAGCCCAGGCTATGGAGGAAGGAGAAAGTGGTTAGGATCCGACTCTTCTGCGTTGGAACCTTAGCTTCTTTCACTTCTTTCACTGCCTAGAAAGCTCCTTACTTCTCTTGCTTCATCATATATGTGGTAGGACCATTTTGGAGGAGATATCTTACAGGTAATGGCAGAAGCAATTGCAGTAATGTATGGAAATGGACGGGCAAGGTGCCTGGCACCTCATCATCAACTCAGCAGATGGCAGCTGGTATGATTAGCGTCATTGGTAGATAGAAGCCATCCTGGCTCTAAGTGGCTTCTGGAGAACGTAAGCCCGGCACCATTGAAAGTGACCCTGGGCTGTGTGCACAGCGCAGGGCAGCTGGGGCTCATTACGCTGCTGCTAATTTGGCCTTTAGAAGTCATCTACCCATTCTTTCCCAGCTCTCTTTAGAGAATAAACATTTGTTAAACACCTATTCCACGCTGGATGCTTATTCGTTGCAGTATGGGGGACTTCAGTTCTCAAGCAGCTCCTGAGGGGAGAGATCCTGCCTAGATTATACTCTGGAAAGAAGGCACAAGCATGAAACTCAGAGAGGGACAGAGAGGAGTTATTAATTTTGATCTCAAAAGTACAGAACTCTGGGCAGACATAGGAGGGGTGTTCGAGCAAGAACATTCTCTTAGCTCTTTTTCCTGTTGCTATATCAAATATTCAAATTTTAATAACTTATTACGAAAGTGAATTTATTCGGCTCATGCTTCTGGGGGCTGCACGTCTTAAAATCAGGCAGCTGTGGCTAGCGAGGACCTTCTTTTAGGTCATAACCTGGCAGAAAAGCATAGCAAGTGTAGTCTAAGAGGCAAATGGTGACTCCACCTTATAAAAAATGTGCCTTTGCTACATGAGCCTCCTGTGAGAAAGACACTTCCTCCTCATGACTGCACCTCTCGAAGGACACACGACCACAATGGCCACCAAACTTCACAAAACATGACTATCAGGGAGGACAGACCATGTTCAACCATAGCAAATGTGGAAGATGACTTCTGATGGGCAAAGGCGGGATGGAAGAACATTCTAGAATGAGGGAACGGTTTTCGTGAACTCCTGCAGAAGTGAGAATGCATGGGTATTTGGCAGCCTGAGTAAAGCGAGGGAGTAGCACACAGGGCTAAAGGTGCGGTGTGGAGATGCCATAAGGAAGGCCTAAGAAAGAAAACACTAGACACTTCTTCCGGAGAGATCACCAACTAGGACTGTGTGAACACAGATGGACGAGTCCCGACATTGTGCTACCAGGAAAACCCTGTCAACTTTCCCCCATAGATTTGACAGCTTCATTTCAAACATTTGATACAATGGTTTTCAACCCGTGGGTCGAAGCCCCCTTTGGGGTAGGATTGAAGACCCTTTCATGGGGGTCACCCAAGACCATCGGAAAATACAGATATTTACACTGTGATTCATAACAGTAGCAAAATTACGGGTATGAAGTGGCAACAAAAATGATCTTATGGTTGGGGGTCACCACAACATGAGGAACTGTGTTAGAGGGTTGCAGCATCAGGAAAGCTAAGAACCGCTGCTCCAAAACATTGCATTTGTTACTAATCAGAGTTCTTTCCAACACCGATGACTCATAGCTGTGGAGAGTGCTAAGCTGGGAAGCAAGGGAGAGGCATTACACTAGCAGGGATCTGCAGACCCCTCCCTAAGCCCCTGCGCTGCCCAGAGCCAAAACAAAAATGCCTGAGCTAAGGCACGTTGATGTCCGGATGGTGGGGACAAGCCTAGAACATTCTTTGGATGGGATGGTTAGGATTGGACAAGTAGCTGGGCCAAGGGGAGGGTGAGGTAGAAGGGGAGGTGCTGGGCCTGGGGTTGAGAATAGTAATGGAACCCCAACCAACAGAGGAGACACAGAGAGCCTGGTTGTCCGTTAGGGCTGGCATTCTGTGTGAACTTCCTGCAGAATCTGTGTGGGGCCTTCAGCAGAAAGCGGGAGCTCGAGGGGAGGTTGCTGCTCTGGAAGTTTCTCATGGGCTGGGAGTTGGAGACCCAGCCAAACTCCCATTCTTGGGCTCGGGGGCCAAAACCAGCGTCTGCCCAGGCCCTCACCCTTGCTTCTACCTTTTGTACCCACCGGCTCCTTATTGTCTAGCATCTGTGTAGGCACTAGTTTTTTTTAAGCTCTTCTTTGGGGTTCCTAAAGCCGTTACTTCCCTTCCGACCCCCCACCCCCACCCCAGGTAGGAGAGGAAGATGATGAGAAGGGAAAGGGAACCTCTTTACTTCTTCCGGCTGGGTAGGGTCATTGGGCTCTTCTTGGGGCCATATCAGTCTCAGTCATCAGGCTACCCAGCATCCAGGTAACCAGCAAACCAGCGAACAGCCTTTCTTTCTTCGAAGCATTCTCGAAGCGGTCTCTCCATCTGTCTCCTTCAAGCTGCCATGTCACCTCTCTCTGAACTCTCACATTTATACCCTTCAGAGTCCTCACAATTCAACTAACTCCAGCTGGCAAAGACCACGGCCCTGCATGAGGCAATTATCAGCTGTGGACAAACTAAAGGAAAACTAAAATCCCACACTTGGGATTAAGACAAAAACATGTTTATATAAGATAGCTGGGTTTTTGAAGAAGTCCAAACTTCCGTTACACGCCCGCTCCATCAAATCCTCCAGGATTTGTCCCTTGGAGCCTGTGCAATGCTTGCTGGCTGTGGGAAGGTGAGGATTGGCTGAAGGGGATGGACAACTTGGAAAGCAGCCAAAAAGAGCTGCCAGGGCAGGGCAGCTCTCCCCAACTTCCTCCTGTTTGTCCCCAGACTGGTTTATAGACAGATGTTCTCCCGTCAGGACCAACTGTCTGTCTCTGTTTTCAACCTGAAGGCAGAACTAGGGAGGTGGTCGTGGGAAGCGGGTGGCTCAGCCTGCCGTCATGGAGGCTGAGATGCACAGCACTGAGGAGAGCAGGAGGTGACCTCCAGGATCCAGGACAGAGCTTCTCGGGTGAGCGTCTCTGCCAGCCAGACCATTTTTTTTGTTGTTGTTGTTCATCCTGTGAACAAGGACTTCCAGACAGATGCCAAGGCGGGAGAAGTAATCACACTCTAAGACTGGGTCAACTCCTCTCCTGTGAGCACCTTGCTGGGCAAAATTCAGAGCATAGGACTATGGGAGCTGCGGCTGGGTAACAGCCTTCTGGGGAACGACCATTCACACTCAAGTCCAGCCTCTGAGACCAGATGTTCCTGGATGCACGTGCCTGGACTTCACCCTGCATCGGAATGAGCAGCTGGGAGTTGAGATATGGATTGCTAGACCCCAACGTAGAACTGCTGCATTGCAATCTCTGGCCAGCGAGTTCTGTTTTTACCAAGTTCTCCAGTGGTTAGGTGCACCTAGAGTTTCAGCACTGCTGCCACAGTAGCCCTCAACTTCCGTTAAGCTTGGCACTTGACCTTCTCTGTGTTCCTTTCCAATGGCAGAGCTTTTCTCTAGCAGAATCCTCCGTGACCCAGGTGTGCAGGGTGGCAGCAGGAAGGAGCCAGGTGATGACAGAGACCTGACTGAACCCCTGGTAGATGACGGGTTTGATGAGAAAGAAGTAGAATAACTGTGTGGATTTGGTGTAGGCTTCAGCTGTGGAGAGAGGGACAGTCCCCTCTGGGCTTCCCAGAGAGGCTGGGGATAGGCCCCAAACTCCAAGTGGGGTTGGGTTTCTTGAGCAGGGAAAGGCGAGCTCAATTACAGAGGGGTCACGGGCTTGAGAAACAAGCATAGAGACTTGTGACATGCTCTGAATGGAAGATGAATGCGTGTCAGTTTCACAGAAGGCAAAGTCCTTGCTAATTTTTAAAGCTCCCTGCAAACATTAATTATTCCATTCTCTTCCTGTGGGCAGGAGGAGAGTCAGTAAAGTTTCTTGGTTAACAGAGAGGTGTACACCAAAGTCTTATGGTGGCTGAGCTCCTAGAGAAGTACGGAGAAGTGTTTGGGTGTCTAGTCGTTATCCAGGGGCCAAACATGACTAGTTTGCTCAGTGATGCTTTAACAAAAATAATTTAGCTGTGTTTGAATAGGGCCTTTACTCTCTAGTCCCCCCAGCCTGTAATTCTCTCTTGATGTTATGGCCTCGCACACCCACGCCACCAGCCTAGCTCCTGCAGGCACTAGAGTTCTCAGCTCCTGGGTTGGCACGGAGGAAGGTGAGCAGCTGAAATTCCAAGTAGGGCAGGCTGCAGGAGTAATCCAGAAGGAATTTTGTAACACCTAGAGACAGAACAGGATAGTGAGGGAAGAATGACAATAGAGACTAAGTAAACATGGCACATGGAGATCGAGGGAGGGGAGTCAAGGGGTAAACCAAGGAAGAGTGCGCAGGAGTGCACAGGAGGGAAGCCTGTCTGGGCACCCCGGGAGAGAACTCAAGGGGAACTGGTTGGGGCTGCTTCCTGTAGTCATAAGCCACCAGATCTGCAGGCCGGAGAGAAGGCAGCAGAGTGAACACTCAGGTGGTTTGACCCAACTCCCTAATGAGTGTCTTAGGAAGTGGAGCTTCAGTGTGTTTGGCGTTAGTTGAAGAGCTGGCATGGACTCCTTGCACCATCCATGGAAGGGCGTGGCTGCTTCTCTACCTGTCAATGCGTACTCTGTGAGAAGCTGTGCTTGGCCAAGACTGAGCTGCTAAGTGGCCTGGAACCACCGCAGCCCTTTGCTTCTCTAGCCAGAGAAGCTGCTCTCTGGTCCATGAGCTGGGGTTGCTGGAGCTCCTCTATCTGCCCAGGCCTCTCCAACTTGCAGGTTGGCCAAACACCAGCCAGCTTTCTGTTTTGCCTCAGCTGTTCCTCCCCCAATACCTCAAGGAGCCTGTGGCTCTCAGCTGGGGCCACCAGGGAGAAGCTCACTTTCAGGGATAGGGATTGAGTGTCTGGGATGAGAACATTTTGGTACCAAATGTATCTTCACATTTTCCCCTAAAGTGAAAATCCAGCTGGTGTGTTTCCCCACTTGGTCTCTGAAGCAGAATCTGGTATTTATAGGGACCAAACCTAGGGCCAGTCAGCTTCTGATGGGAATTCCGGAGCCCAGAGTTCTCTGGAGCAACTGTTGCCTGGCTTTCTCCCACTGAAGTTCAGCTAAGGTTTTCTCTGGAAAATGCAAAGCTCTGGGAAGAAAGAGTGAGACACAGAGAGAGACAGAGACAGATACACAGAGACACAGAATGAGACACAATGAAACAGAGACAGAGGGAGACAACCAACACCAAATGTGACCATGCTTATGCACACAGAGCCCAGAGAGGGGCATTAGGTATCTTCCTCTATGGCTCATCTCTACTACTTTGAGGCAGAATCTCTCCCGAAACCCAGAACTTGAGTTGTTCAGCTAAGCCCCAGTAACCTCCTGTTTCCACATCCTATTAACACTGGGGATTCAGGCTCAACGGAGACCATACTTGGCTTATTATTGGGTGCTGGAATCTGAGCTCAGGTCCCCATGGTTGCACAGCAAATGCTCCTGGGCACAAAGCCCCACCCAGTCTTTCTTGATGAATGAACATATAAAAACAGGTTGTGTGTTTTTATAGTTGATGCTAAAAGGGTGGGTGAAGGGTTGGGAGAATGAGTCAGTTGGGGAAAATGAACAGCTGCTCACTGAGCTCTCAGGGTAGGCTGGGCATTGCCTCTTCCCCTGCAGCTGGCAGGACCCCCTGCTTCTGAAATTGTGTCTAAGCTAACCCATCGTGCAGGCGGCTGGCCTGATGGTTGTTCACACACACACACACACACACACACACACACACACACACACACACACCCCTTTCAGCTGCAAGGAAAAGGAATTGTGACATTTTAAAAGACAGCTGGAATGAGTGAGATAGCGGCTGACGATTCATTAAATGTCACCACTTTTGTTTCTCCTTAATGCCCGGCACTTAAGTTATTCGAAATTAATTACACAGCCACTTGATTTATTCCTTGAATGTATCCCTGCCCCGCCCCTCCCGCCCTTCCTCAGCTTCAGAGCAGCATAGTGCTTTCTTCCCTTTGTTCTCAAGTTACTCAGTTGTGAAAGGTGAGTGCAGAGAGGCCTTCAAAGACCAGGGAGGCTGTGCTGGTGCTGAGGGGTCTGGTGTCCTCAGAATGTCCACTCCCTATCGCTCTCGCAGGGAGCCACCGGAGAGGATTGTCATCTTAGTTCATTTTCTGATGCTACAACAGACTATCACAGACTGGAGAACTTATAAAGAAAAGGACTTTGGTTCATGGTCCTGAAAGCCAGGGAGCCTAAGAATATGGTGATGGCATTTGCTGGGTCAGGTTGTGACGGGAGGGCAAGTGACCACTTCTGGCGGAGCAGAAAAATCTAGCTCAGTTTTTGTTATCAGGAATCCGTTCTCAAGATAACCAACCCATGTCCAGGATAATGGCCCTGCTCTTTTCATGAGGACACAGCACTGACTGATCTAATAATTTCCGGCAGGTCTCAGCTTCTAAGACAACTAAGAGGGCAGTTCAGTTCTAACAGGAGAGTCTGGGAATGCAGCTCAGTGGTATAAGGCTCACATAGCATGCATAATGGGACTCCAATTACCCACCAGCACCACACATTTCAGAGGGGACATTCGAACCATAGCAAGTTCAAAGAAATCCAAGAACTCAGGAATTTACCCAGATCTTCTGACCCTTATCTCCTGAGTTTACCAAACAAATTGGTATCAAAGAGACAAATCCATCCCTACCAGGAAGATCTGGCAGGAAGCAACACTGCAGAAGCAGGTGGCCATTGGGATTCAATAAGCTGGAGAATCCAATTGTACCCTTGCTTCATTGGTAGGAGAGTGAGTAAGCAAAGGGCACAAGGGCAGCTGTGCGCATATGGGCTTCTCTGCAAAATGAGTTGGGCATATTTGGATCATGGGAAAGAGAACGTTATTGATAATTTAAGGAAGGCAGTATCTGAAGCTTGTATGGTTCTTTGATTTCACAATCTATTTTAACTGCTGGGTGTCATTGTCAGTAATTTTCTGGCGAGATGAAAGGCCAGAGTACAAAATGGCTTTGTCCCTTCCAACGATGCTTTAGCCAGTCCCCTGTCATCTCAGGAACTCATGTTTCCAGATACTCTTAGAATTTCTAGCCACAAGTTTTTCCTCGTCGCTGCCCCAGTCTGAAGGGGCTGTCACAAACCTGGCTCTGACACAGACTGCAGGAGGACGAGCCACAGAGAGGAGAAATGTTTTGTGTCAGGAAAGCCTGAGGCGCCTGCCTACGTGGGTGCTCTTTGTGTGTCTGGATAGTCCCTGATGTGTCACCAAACTCCCCCAATCTGCGTGAGTTAAAAAAAGAACCACAGGGTACAGAGTCGTGTCTGCGCACTGTGCCTCTCCACAGCGCTTGTGTCCTGAGCCGGCTATCTCCAGCCGGCTGTCTCCTATGGCAGGAGAGTCACGGTCTGGTACTGTGGGGAGGGAGAGGTGTGCTGGCTGGAGACTGAGTGGCCCTGGGGAAGTGCCTTAGCTCGAATGATTTCCCCCAGGTCCCCCAAACCCTGTCTTTCCTGATCATCCAGTTGTCTACTCTTCAAGTCTTGCTTGGAGCTACCTCATGTACAGGAGTGAGCATGCCTATCTTTGTTGAGCTCCGTGCAACTTTCCAGTCCAGCTGCCAGAGTAAACCAAGGCTTTGCCTTCCCAGAATCATCCATCAGAGAGCATGTCTATGGGGCGATCGACTAGGGTGACATGTGACGAGCAGATCCCATCACGTTTTATCAGCTCCTGAACGGACAAACTGATGTTGGGAACCAAGAGGCTATTGCAGGGCTCTGTCGTGGATGAGACTGAGGTTTCAGAGTTTTAGTTTTAGATCTCTAAAGGACAGATGTGTAGATGTCTGGATTAGGCAGTCCTTCCTTGGGAGGCCTCCCATCTCTGGTATATCCCTAGCGTTACCCTTGCCATATTATAGAATCCATATTTGAATTCAGTTATGTGACCTCGGGCAAGCTCTTTAATCTTATGGTGTTGAAGGAAGACTTGAATGAGAGAACACCCGTGAAGCACTTTAAATGTAGCCTGGCGCGTATTCAGTCCTCGGTGCATGCCAGCTGTTACTGTTCTTGATTGGCACATCCTCAGCCTTCACATGACATCAGATGCTCAGTAGGTGCCCAGCATGTTTGCTCAGTGAGTAAGTAAATATCTATGTGTGTGCAGGCGAGGTTGACTTACTATAATAGGAATTAGGGCCGAAGCGGTTGAACATTTGGGCTTGAGGTAGGGCAGGAAAAGAGAAGTTGGGCTGCAGAGTTGAATCTTGTTGGCAGTCGTAGGAGATGGTTTCCACAGGACAAATAGCGGGTGATTTAGTGTTCAAGGGCTGGGGAGCTGAGCTTGATGTCGGTAACTGTGCTTGGTCCTGAACCAAAGGGTTACAACCTGCAGCATCCGCAGTGAGGTGAGGCGACTTGGTGGACAGAATGTGGCCTATGGTACCCCGAGGGAGTGCCCTCAAGAGGTGGGTTCCTGTCAGCATTACTCAAAGCAATCCGCAGATACATTGCAATCCCTATGTGATACATCCTGTCAGAATATAAGTGACGTTTTCTTAAAGAAATGGAAAAACTCACCCAATATGTGCATGTGTGCATGTATTTGTGGTACTGAGGATCAAACCTAGGGCCTCATGTATGCTCTACCATACAGCTATAACCTTAGCCCTCAAAATAGTTTTTTTTTTAAAAAGAATAAATTTGGAGGAATAACACTTTCTGATTTCAAAATGTAATACAAAGCTATGATAATCAAAGTAGCCTGGTACTGGCCTACGGACTGATGTGTGGGACAACGAACTGGATCAGGGGGCTCTGAAATAGACTGCTGCATATGTGATCAAATTATTTTCAGCCAAGATAATTCAATGTAAGAGAGCTAGTCTTTTCAACAAATGTTGTTAGGAAAAGCGGGTATTCACACGGAGTGAATTCCTACCTGATAACATATATAGAACATAACTTAAGATCTACATGTAAAAAAAATACTTAGAGGAAAACACCAGGAACATTGATTTGGCAATGATTTCTTAGATATCAAAGACACAAGTAACGGAAGAGCTGAACAGTCAAACTGGACTATATCAAAGTTTAAAACTTTTGGGTATTAAAGGCCATGGTCAGTAGCATTAAATAGCTACTGACCCTGAGAGGGCCCTGAGAGACGGTTCAGTGGTTAAACACCACTTGCTACAAAATAATCATGATGATAGGAGTTCAGATCCCAGTACCAACCTAACAAGTCAGGGGTCCCACCTGAGATGCCTGTGACTCAGTTCCAACGGACTTGGCGCCCTCTTCTGTCTTCTGGGTACCAGAAGATGCAAGCACTACCCACCATACACACAAAAGCAACATCCGGAATGGGAGATAATTTTGCAAAAGATATACCTGACAGATTACTAGTATCCAGAATATGTGGAGAACCCCACAGCTCAATAACAAACAGGCCAATTCAAAATGGGCACAGATTTTGAATAGATGTTTTTCCAAAGATGCTAAACGGCCAATTAGCACATTGATGCTCAGTGCACTCATTACTAGAAAATGCAAATCAAAGCCGTAATAAGGCTGTGGCTCGGTTGGCAGCCCAGCACGTACAAAGCCCCCAGTTTGACTGGTACCACAGAAAACAAGGCACTGGGGGAATACCTGTAAATTTAGCAGTGGAGACAGAAGGAGTAGAAGGTCATAGCAAGTTCTAGAACAGCTTGGGTTACACGAGGCCCTGTTTTATTAATTACCATACTAAGATACTATTTCACACCTAACAGTGAGGCCACCATAAACAACAACAACAACAAAATTGCCCTCGCCAAGATGAAATCAGACATCTTATGAGGATATTAAATGGAACTGTTGCTATGGAAATAAGTGGTTGAAAAAAAATAGAGATAGATTTTTTATAATACTGCAATTAATTCTACTTTTAGGTATATATAAAAAAGAATCGAAGGTAGGAAATGAAATGAAATACTTTTGTACACCAGTGTTGGGAGAAGTGTTATTCACAATAGCCTAGAGGCAGAAGAAACCATGTTCTCACTGACAGATGAATATGTAAGCAAAATGTCATGTCTACACATAATGAAATATTAGCCTTAAAAAGGGAGTGAGTTCTAACACATACTGCAACATAATGAATCTCGAAGTCATGCTAAGTGAAATAAGCCAGCCACAAAATGGCAAACTACGATTCCACTCGAGCGAGGGAGCCAGACTTGTCAAACTTATAAAGAAAGTAGAGCACTGGTTGCTAGGCACTGGGGATGGTGAGTGAGAGGTACTAAGCTTAGGTTTTGCCGGATGAAACAGGTTCTGTGGCTAGATAGATGGTAGTGACCCTGGCTGTAGACCAGCGTACACAGCGGAACTAAATTGCGAACCTAAAAACTATCAAAATGGCATGGGTTTTGTTATGTGGATTTTACCACAGTTTTTAAAAGGCAAGGGCAGAACGGAGGGGTGAAGGGGAAGAAAAAGACTTACAAACATGAGTGAAATGGACTTCTGTGAACAGGGCTACATGTAAGCTGAGCGTGCTGTGAAGAGCCATCTTCCAGAGCCCTTAATTGATCTGTTTCTGTTTATCAGCATTGTCATTGATCGGTGCACCATCACTGTTGCACGCTCTCCTTTCCCCTTGATCTCGGAATGCTGACGGTTCCTGAAGAACCTCTCTCTCAGGCACCCCCTGCCTAAATGGTACCCACTTAGCAGTCAGCCTCCCATCTCATTCTGGGTTTGCAAGCTTTCAGTAATTAACATCTCATGCCTGACCTCTCTGCCAGGCTGCATCTGGAACTGCAGCTGTCTGCTAGACTCCGCTCCCGCATCTCCAACCGTTTAGCCCAAACTGGATTTGTTCTGCTGTTCCTGGCTGTAGCAGAAGACACAGATCACTTGGATCTCAGGTGTATATAGACATACACTAGGAATCCCTTTCCCTCTGCCTGGCTCCCAACTGTCAACCCCATTGCTCACCCACTCTGTGACTACATGTTGCACAGGCATCCTGGTTTCTCCATCTACTGTTTGCACTTGGCTCCCTTGTTTTCTGTGAATCAGACATTCGGTAGCTACCACCCTCCACAGGCTGGTTATGTTCGCTGTGGTCTTCCCTAGGGTTATTCAGTAAATACTTCCTGCCTTCTTCCCCTGCACTCTTGAACCTCGTGTGTTCTGGGAGGTTATACGGGTAACTCTGGCAATGAGTTGTGAGGGATGCGTGTCGCTTTGCTGGAGCACGTAGGGAAGTATGGCACCAGTGTTCTCTTTGCTTGGGCACAGTGACTAGCGATGCAAGCGATGTGGGCTGCTTTGTCATCTCGTGCCTCTGGAGAGATATATGGAGCAGGCTTCCCTTGCTGACACGATGGGCACGGAGCAAGAATGAGAGATTCCCCTTTACCGGTTTCAGCCTCTAAGAGCCGAAGCTTGTTAGTGAAGCACAACCCAACCTGTACTGATGAATGCTGACCCTGTTCGTTTGTAGAGTTCTGCTTAGATCCAGTGCATCCTCAGACTCTGCTTGCTTGACCTGACAGGCAGCTGCTAGAAGGCACAGAGGCCTGCCTGGGCATCAGCACACTTCTCACAGCACTTGGTTCCCTGTAGAGCGCCAGTAATTTAGATGTAGTTGTGCAGAAATGGATGTACCCTCCACCTGCCTCTCTACAGGCCACCTTCTAAATTAATTAGAGGCTGGAGGTGAGCAGAGAGGACATTCTGCTAAGCTGGAATGAGCTTTTAGAAATCTCAAGTCTACGATACTACCCCAGGCTCTGCCAAGTTGTGCTTCCATGACAGCTAGCAGTATTTCTCTCCTGGTGGGTGAAAACATTGTGCTTTCTAGCTAGGAGTGAGACCCATTTCCTCACAGAGGCTTCAGCCTCAGTGGGGGGTGGGGGAGGGAGGCGGGGGGGGTGGGTAATGGAGGGATGGAGGGCTTTCTGTCATGCTGAGTGGCTGAGGGAACAGTCAGGCCCATGTCCCAGTTGCTCTGTGAGCTACAGTCTGACAGAAGGCAGGCAGGACCCAGCCTGATGTGGTGCCCAGTTGTCTCCTGAGCAGAGTGAAAAGCCAATAGCCCCTCTGCCTGTCTCCGACTAGGGAAGTGGCTATGTATGTGAAGTAAAGAGAAAAACACAAGCTTTGCAGTGCCCTGAGCATGTGTGTGTGTGTGTGTGTGCGCACACGCAGGCGCTGCCCGCTGAACCCCAGCAACATGACAAGAGAAATGGGCAAAAGACAGAGATTTAATTGAATAAAAACTCCAGGCTGTGACAAGGATGGGAAGACACAAAGCAGTAATTAACAACATAATTTTTTTAAATGATGATACAATTAATTAACATCCCGGGTAAGTGCAAAGGGGAGGGGAACATCTCTCAGCCAAGAAACACTGCTAAATAAAGCAGAGAGGAGAACCTGGTTCTTCAGCAAACCTCCACGAGCAAACGGCCCTGGGTGTCACAGTGTCAGCAAAGCCCGCCACCCACAGAGGGTTCCTTGTCCCAGGGGACGCCAACAAGAGAGTCAACTTTGAACTTCAGTTTATTCTGTGTCAGATTTCCATTAATTCTCATCCGTGAGGGAAGAAGCCTGTTCCTCTCATTCATGCTTCAGGATGAGAAGGAATGGTCTGGCCACCCTTGGTGGGGACTTGGGGGAGGAAACCCAAGAACTTGAAACCTTTCTGGAGTGGGCTTCCATGCCTGATGGAGTCAAAGCTGTTGACTCTGGTGATGAGTGGTCTGGCCACAACCAGGGCATGGTTTCCTGAAACTGTTGGGATGTTCGCTTATGAGGAAGTGTAGCCGGGACATAGAAGGGTCTCTCAGACAGGCCGCTGCCATCCCATGATTCATACAGACCACACCCTCCTCTCTAAAAGCTTAAAACGGAACATCCCAGCTGCCTAAGGGTTTGGGGGTGGCAGCTGGGCACTTGGAACCCTCTGATGGGGGGATGGGGTACTCATACTGACTGACTTTTGTGCTCCTTATGACCCAGAAAGCTCAACACTCCCCTTCCTAGTTGCACTGATGTGTGACTGCGGCAGCCACCTTAGCGGGGTCCATCTAGGGTCAAGAAACACAAGGAAGTTACTTGTTTGCTGAGACTCTTGTCATGACTCCCTCTCAAGAGTATGTCCAAGCATGGGACTGCCTGGCTAGAAAGACTTATCATTGTAAGTCATTTGGGGAGAAAATCCATCTGTACATACATAGCTCCCAGCCTAAGGCTCATACTCGGTGGAGTCTAGATTCATCTACATTTTACTAGAAAAGTGGGCCATTTCTCTTGACACGATATCCTGTTGGCTCATGTCCAATCTGGTCATTCTTCTGGCAAGCAGACACTACATAAAGTTAGGTCAGCAGAGAAACTTGGTGGCTTGACCTAAAATCAGAGGGTTACTTTATTAAGTAGCTACACCTACAGCACGGGGCATTGGTGAAGAGTAAGACACGAGGTATGAGGATAGCCTTTGTGTTCTTGACCTTCTGTGGTTGAAAGAAGGGGTTTTCCAAGCTGACTTGCTTCCTGCAAGTCCTACAGCGCCGAAAATCGGTACTGTTTAGCCACAGTTGGAGTAGAAACTAGCCTTCGTGTGCTTAGAGAGCTGTTTAGACTTTAGGCTGAGCAGACAGCCTACTTACAGGGCCTGGGAGGAAGGCCATTAGCACTCTGTAGAAATGTGCTGTTATAAACACAGTCATTCTTGCTTCCTAAACTGAGTTTGGCCTAAGGTAGAGATCTAATGGAAAAACAAACAAGCAAAGATCTTCTCACTACGACTGAAACAAACAACACAGAATACTTATTCATTTATAGTTTAAAGTGAATTATTGTCCCAGAGTCTATGGGGCTGAACTAGTCTCTGGATGTCTGGGTTTCAACTAAGAGAAAGCTCTTTGTAGACAGGCAGACTCAAAACTGTGGTTTGAATTTCAAAATGCCCCATTTCAGAAAAGAACGTGTTATCTAGATTTTTCTTTGCTTTGTTTAGGCATTTTAAACAGCGGCTTGGTACTTCGTGGAATTATAAAGCTATGTATAACACAGGAATCATTCTGGAACATATGCGCTTCCTTTCTTTACAATGAAGGTTATTTTTGAGAACCAAGATCCTGTTTTCAAACAAATGTGATCATTAACTGTGGTGTGTCGGAAAGCATATGGCATGGTTGGTTTCAGCGAGATTGCTCCTAACGAAAATGACTAAGTTCCCACAAGGAATCAAAATGTTTCCAGTTGGGGAAAGCCAACAAAGGGGAGCAGGGGTCCCCCTGCAGCGTCACAAACATGGCAGAGGTCTCATGAGTTCAACATGGGACAAGAGGGCCACATCTTGGCTTGTGTCCCAGCAGTGAAGAGCTTCCAAGAAGAATAATTCGCTTCAGAAAGGCTCCTGGATTGATAGGTTCCATTCTTGCAGGACACGATGGTGTAGCCACAGCTCCATCCTACTCCGCCTTCTCCAGGGGTGAACATTTGGTGGAGGCACAAAATTTCAGAGAGTCAGTCTGTCTTTCCCCCCAAGACGGCTATTTTCCACTGTATTTCCCAGAACCAACTTCTGGACCCTCCTACTCTTTGCTTTGTATCTCTAATCACTGTGTTTTTCTTTCTTTCTCGACAACAGACCACAAACAAAGTGAAAAACCACAAAAACATCACCGTGGGAGACAGAGAAGACTAAGACAGGTCTGATCGCACATGATAAGTGTCTGGGCCTTGCCATGGGCTGGCAGGCCGTGGCTGCTGCAGCTGCCACAGCTGCACAAACACTGCATTAGCCGACTGAAACAAGTGTGGAAAGAACATTGCTGAGTCCCGCTGGCTCCCCAGGGCAGCTCATGGTGTTGGAGGTGGTTTCGGAGATGGGCATGAGCTCTCACTGTCGAAGCTGGCAGCTCGGCCCTGCCACTGTAGGGAGGAGAAAAACCTGGTCATTTATGGCCAGCAGAATGGACCGCTCAGATTAAATGGCCCATGCATTGTGTCCACCTCTCCCGGCCTCAGTAAGCTTTCTAGACTTTTGCTGTCAGCCATGCAGAAACATAAGGGTGCAAGCTCAGAGCTTCTTGTTTGGAAGACTTGGTTTTCAAAAAAGATCTACTGCAGACCTAGTTTTACCTTCCTTTACACTATGTGTACAATAGCATGTGTGTGTGTGTTTTAATGAGCTATGACTGGACCTTTTCTGAGTGCTTTGGCCATTTTTCACACACTGAAAATCAGATTATGTTAGCAGTGAAGAGAGGCAGTGTGTGCCCTTACTGCCAAGAACCTCCGATCATGAATTATTAGTAATTTGTCTGGGAGCTGTTAGCACAAGAAAAAAAACAAAAACAAAAACAAAAAACCAACCAACCCTGATGCTGCTTTGATTGGGACTATCTTCTTCAGTCTTTAGGTATCCTATGAGCACTTGCACCAGCTTTGTGAAGGGGAAGGAAGTGAGGAGACACAGCTCAGCCCAGCCTCTCTCCACTCCTCTAACACCTTTCTCTTCCTCTCCTCCTCCCAGGGCCCCTCTGAGCCCTGCTGAAGTAGATGATGTAATGAGGCATAATGGAGAGGAAGAGCTGGCAGAGGATGGACGGACCTGTGCCTGGATCCATTCGACCCTTCTTCAGATGAAAAAGTCATAACTGTGCTGTTTGCTAGGCAGAGATCTGACCCTGTGAACATTCCTGACCTTCCGGGGAGTGCTCTAACTTCAAAGTGAGTCAGTGTCTACTGTTCACTCACTCTCATGGGGGCTGAGAAGAAGCAGTACTCTCCCATTGCCTGTAGGACAGGCGAGGGGAGGGGAGGGGCAAGCTAAGTGGTCAAGACGGCTTTCTGAACGGCAAACGCAGCCCCTTTCTGCTTCTCATGAGCTATAGGGATCTCTGTTGTGGATGACGCAGAGAATGCATGCTTCGATGACTGTGGGAGTGAATCGGGGTGTGGGGGGGGGCAAGCATTCCCTTTCTCAGTAATTTCCAGACAGAGCTGAGCTACGTGAGAAGTAGACCGTTTGACTTTCAGTACCACCTGCACAGTAGATGGAACGCCTTTGGGGTTAAGGAGAGCCCATGGGGGCTCCTTTCCCTTTAGCACTTCCTGTGCAGCCACACTGAAGGTTTCTACAACTAGCTGAGGTTTGTAGACCTGTGGATAACAGACATAGAATGCGTCCGACCTGAACACTCTCAGTGTGTCAGAACCAGAGGTGAATTTGGAACATCACCCAGTCTAACCCTCTTATTCTTACAAGTAAGCAAACAGAGATACAGAGAAGTCAAGACACAGGCAGTTAAGACACAGTTGGGTCTCCTCAGTCTCAACTCATTGTCCTTCCTATTGTCCACCTTGCCACTCTGTGCCACTGCGCTGGCGTGGGACCACGCACTAGGGGAGGAAAGAGACACAAAGTGTAATCAGAAACCTAACGTCTTCAGGGCCACCCCAGGTACTTACTCCTAACTCCCGTGGTTGTCTCTCCGCTCGCAGCATCCACGTGAATGAAATCACAACCGAGGGGTTCCCTGGTGAGATATTTTAGATACATAAATGCCTGGTTCTTGAGCCCCCTGTGGCTTCTGACTCCAGGGTTTCTTAACCAGAAGGTGACGTAAGGTGATTCCTGGCACTATCACTCAGCAAAAAACGTCAAGTTTCTCCTTTACTACTGTCAGTCTCCATGATTACTGGCTTCTCCCCCGGGAAGCCCCTGAGACAACCTGACTTGCAGGTCAGGGCAGAAAGCACGAAGTGGAAGTGGCTGGGGGGGGGGGGAGCATCTTCTCGCCTTTCTAAGAGCCCAGGGAGCAGTCACACAGAACAGAGCTGTTTATCTAGAACAAATGAAGAGGGGACGCTGGTTCCCCTCCTAGCCCTGACTTTCTCCTCTGAAGATTCACGCGGTTCATGGACAATGTGAATGACTCCAGCAGCCTTCTCAAGGTGGCTCTGAAATAGCAGAAAACCTATCCCCGGCACAAAGGGAGTTTATTGTTCTGGGGCAGCTGTGTCCCACTCAGGTCCTTTGCTGTACTGAAATCGGTAATGTTCCAACCGAGATCTCAAAATCTATTTCAGGTGATCTGAACATGACCTTTTGTTAATGAAGCACCTTGAGTAAGGTCACTGGCCAAATCAGCTCCGTTTGTGTGTGTGTGTGTGTGTGTGTGCGTGTGTGTGTAGGAGAGGAGCAACAATGACACTTATCCCTAGGAGGGAAAGGATTTTTATTCATGAGGGATCCCAGCAGGGAAAAGATACCTTTCCAGTTAATTTGTTTCCCTCAACCTTAATTTTAAACCCAAAACAGTCAAGCCTGTGTGGTGCTCTCTGTTCCCATTAATTAAAAAGAAAGAAAGAAAGAAAGAAAGAAAGAAAGAAAGAAAGAAAGAAAGAAAGAAAGAAAGAAAGAAAGAAATGATCACAGTGATTGCAGCTCTGCTGAGAGATGTGAGGCAAACAAGGAGGGCTGTGTAGAGGCTAGGCCGTTTATCATCTCAAGAGCTGGGAAGTTTCCTTTATGGGTTACACAAATACAAGATCTGAGCTTCAAGCTAAACAGAGCCCCAAAGAAGGCAAGGTGGGAGGACACAGGGGAAAAGAACCCAAGGAACACAGAGTGACTAGGTCATATTAGCCAGGCGAGGTTGTAGACGCATTTTTGTAAAGGTGCTTAAACTGTGGGTGTGAAGAGCGGCAGTGAAAACCGCCCCCACACATACTGCCCAAATCTGAAGTTGCCAAAACAAATGCCATTTTCTTCAGCCTCTCCTCGGAGAGAGAGAGCCAATCCGCTGAGCATAAAATGAAAGGAGAAAGGGTGGGTGAGGAATGTTCTCCAAGCTGCCAGGTCAAGGGAAAAAAGTAAGCCCAAAGGATACGAATCAATTTAATCTCTTTTTTCGTTTTCCATATACAGTTACTTTCCCTTTACCGTCTCATCAAATATTAATTTTCAAGGGCTTCACGCCACTTTATCTTTCTTGCTTTTGTCATCTGGACTAGCCAGTTGGAGTTTCTCAAAGAAAAGTCCCTTGGAATCAATTATTTGACTTAATTAGACAGTATTCATCATGATTGCAGGATCAAGGCCTGTCACTTTTGGGGTACCTTGCACTTCACTCCAGTCACTGCTCTGGTGGTTTCTTTCTTTGCCAGATGAAAGGGCCTGGCAATGGTGACCCATTATTGGAGATTCAAGATAAAGAGAAGCAGCCGTCGGTTCCTGAACCCCTTTGTCACTGAGCATTTGTCAGAAAGGCTGAGATGGAAATCTCTTATCCTCTCGTTTATCAACCAGAAAACCAAAGATCAGAGGAGGGCAGGGAATGCCTGAACTGTCTCGGCCTGCCAAGGGCCTCTTCGTTCTCATTCCACACCAGGCCCCCAAACCACCGGAAACTGGTTACTATGCCATTCTTACATGTCTCCACAACGTTGTAACGGAAGCAGGGATTAAAGCATTACATTTTGTCCCTGGGATGAATCCACATGGACTTTGGTGAGGTGTCAGAGCGGGTTCAAGTTGGCTGGCACTCTGCCCAATAGTGCCTACTTGTGACTAGAGTAGGAAGCTCACCCACACCATGAAGAGCTCCCTCTGACTGAGAGGACAGGGCTCTACAAAGGGTGAAGGAGCCTCAGAGACTGGTCTCACTCACTGAAGTGCCACAGCTGTGGCAAAATTCCCCACAGCAGTCACAGTCACAAGACTGGATGGAAAGACCTGAGTGGACAGGATCTGTGGCCTAGTCCTACATCCATGATACTGCCTCAGGTCCTGAGGAGGTAAACTGACTAGTCTGATTCCCTGGAAGCCACTGTCTCTCACAGATTTCAACACGCCTAATCCCCTTCGCTTTTCCTCTTTCTCGGGTGGTCGGATTGCTGTACCCACCCTGAGAAGGGAAGGGGGTCTGCAGGTGCTCAGGTGTGTCATGCCTTTTCTGATCAGAGTGGATACAGGAAGGTGCTTTTAAAGGCCATGTGACAGAAGAGAGAAATCTTTGGTTTTCGTACTGAGTCTTCTATTTTGTACAGTTCTCTAAACCTAGTGGGTGCCTCCTAAGATGAAGGAATCATCACCTAGATTTCCACGATGGATCCCATGGGTATGAGACACTGAAAACGAAGCTGAAGGCTTGACTGACCACCCCATCATCCCAACAAGAGCAAGAGCAGCAGTTCTGGGGACCGCAAATGGGCAGATGCCAGGATCTTCCATCTGTTGGGTTTGGTGCAGATGGGACAGACAATAAATATTCCTCAAGGTTCCCACCAAGAGAGTGATGGGTTCAGGAGAGGCCATGGTTTGTTAGAGAGCCCCAGCTTTGTTAGAACTCCAGCTTTCCCCAGAAGGCGTGATACCTTGACACCATAACCGGCTCTGTCCCCGTGAACAGGAGACACAGCGTGCAGCAGACAGGACTGTGGTCTCCGGCTATATCATCTAAGATGTGAAAACTGCCAAGTGGCAGCTGTTTGGAGCCTCGGGGAACTTACTGTTCTGACTGGGGCAGAATTTCTTGCCAATTCTGATCTCTCCCTCCCCTGCACTCCCTCAGGACTAAATTGGCCCAGGAGCTTTGTTGTGAGAGCTTTCCAGGCTCCACACAGTGGACTGCTGGGAAGACTTCTCCAGAGTTCTCACTTTCCATTAAGAACTCCGTGTTGCATTTGAACTTTGTTTTTTGTTTTATTTATTTATTTATTTATTTATTTATTTATTTATTTATTTATTTATTTATTTTTGAGACAAGGTCCTGTGTAGGACACGTCGGGCTCAAACTTGCTATGAAGCTGAGGATGACTTTAATTGAGCTTTAAACCCTCCTGACGAGCACCTGGGGTTTCAGGTGTGTGCCCATACCTAACCTCAGGCAGTGCTGGGGATGGAACTGAGGGCTTCATGCATGCTAGGCCAGGAGTCTACCCACCGAATGACACCCCTAGCCTCATCACTGTTGCTTTTGAAATGCTCACAACTTTTTGCCAGGCAGCCTCGATCTCCTCCCTCATGTGGTCTACACTAGATGCTCCCCATGCCCCCTTTCCAGAAAAGTCTGAGGACTCACAGCAGCCACCTGCCATCTGCAGCCCACTCCGCCATGCAGTAAGCATGCCAATTACCAGGCAACCTCACCCACCTCTTTAAAGGATTTCTTTACCTCCACCAAGGAGTGCCAGTGTGCAATGGGCTTCCGTGGGTATGCCAGCATCTCATTCCAATGGTCCCTGCCAAGGCCTTCGGCATTGATCCCCACTCTACAGACTCCTATGATCTCATTGTGGCCAACTCTGAGGGAGAAACAAAGGTCTTAGCATTCATTGGTCATTCCAAATGCCCCCAGAAAGGGAGGTCTTTTGAGGGTGGGACTCTGTTTAGTATATCTACCTCAGAACCATGAGCTCTGAAAACCAGTGCTTATCGGGGTGTTAGCCTACCGGTGGCCCTGAGGCTTTGCCCAACCTCTTAAGTAAGGTAAAGGGAACTTAAAGAAGACAGCAAAGGCTACAAACATATTTGAAATCTCAGGAAACAGTGGCAGAAAGCCTGGCGAGGTGTTAGGAGTCCGTCTCTTCCCTTATTTGACTTGGGAAGCACGTTACGAGTTCTCTGGAGATCCCGGCACTTGGAAATAAACCAACTGCTCTGAGCATCATTTCTCTGTACTACTATTGTCTAGGCTGTGATTTATTCACTTAGCAAGAACATAAATCATCTCTCAAGTATGTGAGTCAAGCACCTACTATGCCAGAGAAGTTGAGCTAAAAACTGAGGGTTGAGGCTTTATTGTGTGATTTCTGTATCCTTCAGCTAAAATGATTCAGGGACAGGAGTCATGAGAGATGGAGTAGTGAAAATGTTTCTGAGCAAGCCTTAGGAAGTAAGAATCAAAAAAGAGGTGAAAAGGGGAGGGGACTTAGTGGGGTGGTCATCTGGGGTCCAGATGATGGGAGGTCTGTGCAATGAGAGCCAGTGGCAGTTTTTCAGAAGGGCAAGACCAGCAGAAAAGCATCCAGGCAGATGTGTCCTGAGTCTGGAGGCTGATTTAGGGCAGAGAGTAATGGGGGCTTCATCGCCATCCTGCCGGAAAGGAGATGCCAGAGCTGCATTTGAAAGGACAGAAGATTGGGACTTGGTGCAAGTAGAAGAGAAGTAGTTGGGAATGAATTCAGGGAAGCTGACAGCTAGAGTTACCCCTTGATGGCACCAGGCTGGAAAGGGAAGCTGTAGCATTTAGGATGGGGGAGTCCATGCTCCTTTTCAAATCTCTATGTCTTTCTTAACTGGGGTCGTATTTGAAGCCAATGGGTCTGAGGTCAAGGGCCCCTGTATTGTCTTGCAGGAGAGTACTCATACCCCTCTGGGCAGGCTCCTACCGATCATAGTCCATGACGGAGATGAGCAGGCTCACTTGGTCCATGTTTTCTGGAGGGATGTCAAAGATGATGGCCTCATTGTAGACAGGGTTGAGGGTGTTCTTTTTGATGGTTGTTTTCTTCTTTTTCAGCCTCCGCCCATCACACAGCAGGGAGACTTTGACATAGGGATCTGTGTCAATGAGGGCAATACAAGAAGACAGTATGTTAAGTTTTTGTTGTTGCTGTTTGGTTGGTTGGTTTTAGACATGGGTTCTATTCTATAGTCCAGGCCAACCTCAACTCCCAACCATCTGCCTGCCTCAGCCTTTCCAAGTACTGAGGTGACAGGTGTGAACCATCATTGGACAGATGTTTGTAAGCAGCATTTGCCACAGAGGGACTGGATCCCTGGACCTAGTGCTGTTCATCAGACAGGATCAGTGGGTTAAGATAATTAAGTCACCTTGTATTTATGTAGCACACCTGTCTCTGGGAAGCTCCGTGCTTAGTAAACTCAGTCTTTAGCTACCTTCGTATTCTTGGGAGAGCGCCTAATGGTGTGTCACTAATAGGAAAACCAGCCCCAATTTAGATAAGACTCTTGTCAATGGTTATATAGTTCCTAGCCCTAAATCTCGCTGCTCTCTCTTTGGCAGGAGAGCTCAAAAGAGCACTGAAGCTAACAAAAGCACTCTTTCTTTCACCTCTACAGAATCATTTTTCCTCTGGAGTTCTGCCAGCTTTGAAACCAAAGGATAAAGGGGTTAAGAGTCGGATGCAGTGATGCCCAGGGGCCAGCCACAAGTTAGAACGAAGCAAAGGCACCAGTCACAATGCTGTTCCTGTCCTCTCGACTTGGAGACATGGTTTTGGGTCTCATTGCTCCAGTAATCTCATTTCCGTTTGGAATCAAGCAGCAGGGATGTGGGTCTGCTTTGCCACTTCCCTGGAAGCCATTTCCTGGCCACTTCTGAGCAGTGAAGCAAGGAGGAACTGTGGCCAGGAGAGGGGGTGAGGCAGCCCACCCCGCCCCCAAAGACTCAGGGCAGCTGCTTAGCATTTTATTTCTCAGTGGGATCTTGGATTCTCTCCATGCTGCAAAGAGATGTCTTTTTTATTAAACTTCCACGCACCTCCTAATCTTCTCTCCCTTTAGCTTTGTGAATGGGTATTTCATGGTCATCTTTCTACCCTGAAATTTTCTACTCATCCAAACGAAGGGACACCTATTATATGTCATAGCACAGGTGTTTCAGTCACCGTCATAATTATTGTTTGTGTTGTACAGCTGAAGAAAGGGGACACTCACAGGCAATAATTGCTTTGAGACCCTGATGTGTTCAGACACCTTCTTGTCCAGAAGCCAGGGCTCCTGTGAACCTGTCAGGAGGCATGAGCCGCAGTCGCCCCTCTCCTGGCTCTGTAGTTCTGAGGTGTGTGGCTGTGCCTCCTGGGCCCCTGAGCACCCACTAGGACCTGTACTGTTAGGGATCATGCTGGAGGAAGGGCAGATGATGGCTACACACAGAGTAAGGGCTAGAGAAACTACACACCTGAGAGATGAGCCCGACCACGCTCCAAGCCTTGAAAGCATTTTCACAGACATCCGAGTGAGCTGCTGACTAACCAGTGTGTCGGTGGCAGCCGCGCCTTCGCCACGGGGACGCTTGGGTTTATGGAGGGACTGGGGAGACCATGAGGAGTTTAATCAACCTCCTGTCTCTGACTGTATACTTTCAGGGCCCCCCACTAAGGGGAGCATTTGGTAAGAAGGAAGGAATGTTGGGAGTGTCTGCCACAGCTATCCAGGTTTTCACGGGCTCCTTTCCCTATGGCTATTCCCTAGGTCAACGTTCAGGTCTCCACAGGAAAAGAGCCAGGCCCAAGACCCATCTTTCACATTCAAGTCTTCCCAGCTACACATTGCTCTAGAAGGCATCTCTGGGTTTGCACCACCTTGTTCCTCTTCCATTCCTGGTTCCTGACACTCCATTCAGAACACATTTCCATGTAAGGAAAATATAGGCATAGCCACTGGTCCCAAAAGCCACTGGGCTAGTTCCTTCTTCCCCAGCTCTCCTGTCCACCATTCCTTTAAGGAGTATCTGGCTTATAACTTTGAGCAAGCAGAGTTCTTTCAGCAGGAAGCAAGCTTTTGCCAGCATCCAAGAGGCTAATCAGAAATCAGAGGTGACTGCTCCCCAGGGTGCTTCAGGGAAATGTTTGTGGCATTAGGTAGAATGGTGGCCCCAGATGATCTTTGAGGTCTCTTCCTCTCTATGATGCCCTGAGCGCCAGAGGCCTAAAACCTAGCACCGCCTTCCTGCCTCACTGTGTGGGACTCATCAGAATCCAGCATTGGGACATACTCTGTGCTAAGAAATGGCCATCATCAGGCTTACTGCACATTTACACTATAAACCATTTGTCATTAGTATCTCCATTTCATAGACAGAAAAGAGGGATTAAATGACTTGCCTAGGAGTTGGTCCAAGGCTTGACCCCAAAGGCATTGGAAATAAAGTAGTAGAAACCAGAGGCAGCTGAGACAAAAGGGTTAGGCCACACTTTTGTAGCATAGGTGTTTATTACCATTCTGTGCTATTTTTATTGTCATGGTTCTAGGAAATAGGCTTAGATAGTTGATTCCGAGCTAGTTTAGGTCAAAGAGAATAGGAGGATCGTTGGCTTTAGAGGTCAGTGCTGTTGTGAGTCTAGAAGAGAAATTAAGAAGCTCCATTTTTTTTCCCGTGTTGGTCCAATGGCAGAAGACAAGGACAACCTTAGCCTCAACCCCGCAAACAGATGAGGTAGCACAAGGTGCCCTGGGCATGCTGGCATCTACTCCATCACCTTGGGCCAGACTCACACGCCCTATGAAAATTCATTCACTCACTGTCCACTCATTCATTCATTAGTCTGTATTTAATGAATGCCTATGACGTTTCATGCGTTGCTCCAGTGACTCTGATGCAGAGAAAGCCCTCACATTTATAGAACCCAGCCAAGATTTAACACGAGATTCCAGACCCAGGAAGGGAAGGGGGAAAGCTGTGAAGGGAGAGGTTAGAACTTTTAATGTTAAAAACAACGCTTTCATCCAAAACCGTCTGATTTACAGCAGCCCTTGTCATTACCTATGGCTTCACTCTGAGATAACGCTCTAGCACATCAATTTGATTACTACAGAGAAGACAGTGTTGGGGACCAGGGCAGCAAAATCCTATTTCTCTCAGCCGCCTCGAGAGTCCTTAGTGAATTTCTGTCCTCGAGTGCACTTATTTTGGTATTAAAATGAAATCTACGTTGGCTGTATTTGGGGGAAGCTGGCTTGCTGTTGCCTGAGAGCTTTTTCCCATGTCAGCAGAGGTTCATGGCGCTCTCTGCTGCATCCTGATGCAAGTCAGCTGCTTCGGGGGAGGAAGAGCTCAGGGGCCCTCAGTGATGGCTTTTGGACTGAAGTGGGCACTGCGGTGACCATTGGAGGCTGGAGCAGGGACTTGAAAGGAATAAAAACAAACGAACAACAGAAAACAAAACAAACAAAGAAACAAAAAAACCCAAACCTCTAAGCCCGAAACCTCTTCCTCCATCTTCATAAGGCCTAGGTCCAGAGGTGTTCAGCTGGATCATCATTTCTCTTTTCTTTTTAATCTCTGCAATGATGGGTACTGAATCCAGGGTTTTAGTCATGCTGATCAAGTACTCTCTTTGGCATGTGTTACGTACCTGGGTCTTGTATTTTTGTGACAGGGTTTCACTGTGTAGCTCAGGCTGGCTTTGAAGCTGCTGTTTGCCTAGACTGGCCTCAGACTTGCATCCCAGCAGCTGGGAATTCAGGTGTGTGACACCGCTCGGTGTCATCACCGTCATTCTTATTTTCTGGCACTTGTAATCATATTCCCAGGAGAATAAATAATAAGTGAAACACCTGGGAAATCCTTTACTGTATTTTTATTCAAGTTCAGAGGTGCCTCCCGTGTGGTCTTACACTGATAATCAGAATCGTTTGAAGGGCCTCTGGGAAAACAAGCTGGGCCTTTCCCCACCTTCAGCGTCCTGGTGCAGCCCCACCTTGTCCGGGAAAGCTCTCTGGAAGGCTTCCCTTCTACACATCTCAGGGCAGTCTGAACTGTGGGGGAGGAGCTTTCCAGACCTCAAACCACTGCTCTGTTAACTTAACACAAAGATAAGTTCCCCTAGGACAACCTGCAAAGTGGCACGAAGGGTCAAGCCTCTTGTACTATGTCAAGCCTGCAAGTTTCTGCTGCTGCCTTCACACAAGCATCTCCCCACGGCTGGAACTGCACTAGATTTTATTCTGCGCTGTGGTGCTGAGGCCGATGCAGGAGCTCTGCAGGAGAACCACAAGTACTCGAATACAAAGACGCTTTGCTTTCCAGCACATCCACTCCTTTGGCTTAGTTTGCCGACTGTTGCCCTAGGCCTGGGTGGACCTGCTAACACTGACATTCCAACTCCAGATAACTTCTGTAGGAACTGGAAAGGCAGCCCGCTGCTAAGAGCGACACTAATTAAAATAGTATCTACCCAGTGCCTACAAGTTCATGGGTCGCTGTGGACATTCTCAATCCAACCAGTGCCCAGTGTTAAATTAAGCAAAACAAAACTGCTACAGTTTAGATCTTCAATGTCCTTCAAGACTATTGAAGTCTTGGTCCTGTGGCAACAGTCATTGTAGAAACTCTAGGCTCCTGTGGACATGCCTTTGAAAGGGATATTAGGACCCTGGCCCCACTCCGTCTCTTCTTGTTTCCTAGCTGACATGAGGGAACAGGTGCTCCTAACAGGTGTCGTTACCATGATGTACTATGCTACCATAGGCCCAAACCAAGAGGGTCAAAAGACTATGGGCTGAAACCTTTGAACCTGTAAGCCAAATAATCTTTTCCTTATTCAACTCAGTTATCACAGATCTCTGCCCACACAGAGGCAGAACCTCAGTTCAGAAACCACATCTTTACATAGGAAGGAGGCCTGGCAGAGTGGACACAGATGCAGGCAGTTTGCCTCCTAAGAACAGTGGCAATTCTTGCCCTTTCTTCCTGAATTCTCTTCTACATCCTACCGTTTGGACTTCAGGGAGGAGAAAATGATAACCCCCAGGGTAAGAGAGGTACCTGAGTAGCCTGTGATGTCCATGGCCTTGAGATTGCGACACTTGATCACTGTGAGGGTAAGCCTGCCTGCTGTGGGCAGGTAGCAGAGGGAAAACATGATCTCTCCCAAGTCCACACTTTCCTGCAAAAGAAGCAGATGAGAGAGAGGTGAGCAGTACTTGCTTTCTAAGTAAGGACTGTGGGGGAACTCTGGAGCCCAAAGCATTTGGAACTGCAGTAGTGAATGTACTTAAGACCCAAGGGACTGGCCTGTCTGGGGTCCCTGGGAACAAAAGGCAATTGCGATGATGTCCCTTCAAGTGATCACCTCTTCATTATTGTTTCTTCTTCTCCTCCTTTGCCTGCTCTTCCTTCTTCTTTCTCCTTCTTCATTTCAATTTTGAGGCCAGTTTGGGGCTGACCTCAGACTTGCTCTGCAGCTAAGAATGATCTTGAACTCACCATCCTGCTTCTACCCTCTGAGTGCTGGCCTGGCTTACAAGTTTGCATCACCATACCTAGTTTATGAATTGCGGGGCAAGCATTCTGCCAACTGAGCTCCAGCCCATCCTTCTTGCCTTTGATCAGATTCTGGCACTGCTGTTGTATCTGACTTTGCTGTGGATACTAGCTCTCTGTGTGCCACTGGCTGCAGACTCTTGGTGTCTTTGATGTCCTGATACTGACCCTCTGACTTCCCGCTTATCCAGTCACATGGTCAGAACACACGCTCCAGCCCCTGAATCATCCTTCCAGGACATCTGCAACTCTTTTCTGCTCTGTTTCTCAGCTTATTTGTCTCTCAGCACCCACTGCTTTGGCCCCAGGCACTATCTTCCTGTCTAGAAGTAGACATGCAGGGAACTGATACCATGCTGAGGCCACGCAGCCAACTAGCCAGATGTACACTGGCCATCCTGTGCTTTATGACCCGCCTCACATCCGTTCTGTCTTCTTCCCTAAAATGTGATGATCCTTCAGAAATCCACGCACACTCTGTTGCCTCTCCTACCCCAGAATCATCCTGCCTCGGGATTCCCGGAAGGATTCTGAGAGAGCAGAGAATGTCCTTTCCTAGAAAGTCATAGCATCCTTCCAGAGAGATGGCAAGCATGTCCATCTGTTGTATGAGATAGCACCTCGCCAGATTGCTTTCTGTGCCTGCTTGTTGAAAGGGGGTGGGAGGTAGACAGCTTAGAATTCAAAGATGCTTAACTGTCTCCCAGAGGTAAGTTAGTGGGGGGAGGAGGTGGAGAAAGAAGAGCAGGTCAGAGTTGGAAGCGGTTCTGATTCTAGATGGGGCCTTCTACTTCTTCATTCATCCACTCATTTATTCAGCCAAAAATATTTATTGAACATCTGTTATGTGCTAGGTGTTGATTTATGGAGAACAACGAGACAAAAATCCCTACCTTCACAGAGCTTACATTTTATTAGGGTCGTGCATACTGTATATAATTTTTAAAGGCAAACAAGTTAGTCAAAAGTATTAAGGGGAGAGGAGGGGGTTAAGAAATGGCTGTGAGGAGAGGGAATACTTGAGGAAATTTTAGCCAGGTAAGGACTCTCCAACTACACCCATTTGTTCATTGGTTGGTTCATTCTTCTCTTTTTTTTCAGATTTATTTGTTTATATTTATGTGTGTGTTTTGCCTACATGTATGTATGTGTAGCGTGTATATGCCTAGTGCCCATGAAGGTCAGAAGAGGGTGTCATAGCCTTTGGAACTGAAGTTACAGGTGGTTGTGAGCTGCCACGTTGGTGCTGGGAATTACCTAGGTCCTCTGCAAGAACAAGTGCTCTTAACTGCAAAGCCATCTCTCCACCCTAGGTTGGTCCGTTCCCATTTGCTGAGTGCTTTCTGGAGGCATGTTTCAGAGTTGAATAGATATAGTTCCCACACCCACAAAATGTGCACAGTCTGTTTGGGTATATCCAGTTCAAAGATGGTACTAGAATTCCCATCTTTCTCAGATGGTCTCCTGTCTTCCTAGACCCTTCATCAAGGGAGGAAGACACAGAAACTGGCCTTTGCCCTGACACTGGGGAGACATCACCATCCCCTTCCATGCCTGAGGTCCATCTGTGAGGTCAGTGGCACATCTGGACAATGTACCATCTTTGTCTGAAGCGATGAAATGTAAGCAGAAGTCTTTTTCCTTATTTCCCTTAACAGTACTTTAAGTCTGATCCTGCCTAAAGTTCCAGAAACAGTTCCAGCCCTACTACATACAGTAACAGGAGCCAACACTGTGTGTTGTTGGCTTGCTTCCTAAGTCCTTTGCTAATTTCCCTCAGTGAGCCTTAGCATAGCCCTGTGAGGTGGATGCTCCATCGTGCCTGCCTCTCACTGGAGGAAATGAATGTTCCTGAAGTTAAGGACTTGCCCGAGGTTGCATGACTAGCAAGTACTTTAGTGCCAGACATTCATATGTCAATGTCCCTGCTAAGACACCTTTAGCTCCTTCCCCAGTTTAGCTTCTAAATCAAGACTTTACATCTTAGTTTGTTTGGGGGCTTTCAGCAATTGAGGTCTTTCTTTCTTCCTCATCTTTTTCTCTTCTGTATGCCAGCCTCTGCTCCATATAACCTGTCTAGCTTTAGTTATGCCAAAATCCTTTTCCCTCTTCCCCTTGCAGGTAATTCTGCGCCTGATGAATAGCTTATGGGAGTCACCAAGTCACTCACTTCTTCCTTTGTGCTCTCCCCTATCACGTAGTAACTGACAATAGGCCCTTGTGGTGTGGGATCCTTGCCTTACAAAACATGTATGCTTTGAGAGAGCAAACAGCACACAGGAGGAACTGCAGATGCCTGCAAGAAGCGATTTCAGCCAGAAGAATGCTGGCAGGAAGGGTTCTCTGCATCCATGTTATGAGCAAGGCAGGGCCGCAGGAGGACCTCTGGAAGCCCCTACCACCAACAAAGGCGGCTGGCGCCACGTCCACAGCATTGCCACACTACCACAGCAGGGTGGCTCTCTCACCAGCTACTTCTTTCAGGGAGTCAGAGCTGGTTTGTTTATGAGCTTGGGAGATGGGCTTTGGCTACATGGAATCCATCTCTGTGAATAGCTTTCAAAGATGGATGGTTTCTTCTAGGGGAGCACTGGCCCAAAGGGCCCCGTTTGCAAGGGTGCCCTTTCTTGGGGAACTGTGAAGGCATGTGGGTATTGGGTTGTGGTGCAGTATGGAACCCCCAGGCCCTGTCCCCAGCGGTGACATTCACTCTCCATTGATGGCCCAGACAATAACGGGAACTGGCCCCGATTCCCTCACGATTTAAAGAGGAAATGAGTCTGGGGCCGGACCCAGTGCCAGGGGCTCTGGTTGTCTCAGTCTGGGTCTCCCCAGCCTGCTGGCAAGCTGGCTGTTGTGATTTAGTGGGCTGAGGGATACTGTTCCACTTCACAGGCAGGCAACGCAGGACTGGGTTACTTGCTGAAGCGAAGCAGGTTAATTCTGAGTAAACTGAGAGGTGGGAGGTAAGCAGCCAGCCAGCCTCTGCAGGAGCCGCCCTACCTGGTGGGAAGCAAGGCTCCAGCTCGGCCATCGCCCCGTCCCCGCTCTGACCTCTGTTGCAGGTTTCAACCCAATGCTACACACCTCGCCAGCCTTTTGTCCTCATTAGGAATGTTTGAAACTCTGCCCTTTAATAAAAACCAGGGGTGACAGGGGCTGCGGACCAGCTGGTGCCTTTCTGCTTTCATCTCCACCTGATGTCAGAGGCTGCCGTAGGGCAGACTAGTAATGAGCTCAGTGAGGGAGAGGTCACTGATGTCCACAAAGTGGCAGAAAGCAGCTCTGCCCTCCTCTACCAACCTAGGGGCTGATAGGGTTAGTCTGAGCTCACTAGCAGCAGCTGGCTTGCCGTCTTGGTTGAGGCAGGGAGATGAGCCTGCCCACAGGAGAGGGAAAGCAAGAAATTGGCTTCTGCCTCTAATAGCAGCATGCTCCAGGCTTCAGGGTCCAGGGTGCCTGGACAAGCAAGATTCTGAGGGCACATCCACTGTAATGTTGCTTTCATAGGCTCCACAGTGGCAACCTGCCACAGATCATGAAAACATTTCTTTCTCCTTGATGCACTTAATGTAGCCCTAGACATAGTGATGATGATGATGATGATGATGATGATGATGATGATGACGACAAATCCTATAGTGGGCTGACCAGGAAAGAACAGTGAACCAAGAGATCCAAGCTTTTAGATCCTCTGCCATTTATTAGCCATGAGACCCTGAACAAGTCATTTTACACCTCTGAACTGTCACCTGTGAAATGAAAGGGTGGTGGTATTTGATGATCTATCCTGCAAGCCACAAGACCTAAGAGTTGACACTAGAGAATCTAACCTATCACCCATCACCCGCTGAGATGGTCCAAGGATGGTGTCCACTGCCCACCTCAAGGAACCTTGCTGTTTACAGTCCAAGTGCTCTCAATTCTTCAGCCCTCACAGCCTCCCAGATGTTCTGCTGTTCTCCAGGGCTAACCACGCTGCTTCCTAAACAGGCAAGGAATGGCGTCAACGCCCTGAGTCTACCTGGGGAATCCAGGCCAAGCAAAGCAAGAATGATGCTTCCCCGTCTCTTAGAGAACACTTCTAGTCTCTTAGACATTAAGTAGCTTGTCTGAATCCCTCATCATCAGCAGAGAGGCATCCGCTACACTTTCAGGAGAGCCACGGGAGACCTAAAAGGTTCTTGGAGACACTGGCCAGGAAGTGCTGTTAAGTTACTTTGGGCCAAGGGGGCCTGGAAGGGAGGCCAAATTGGCTCTGATGGGTAATGAAACATGAATGAGGCTGCTGAGGCCTGAGGTTTAGGGCTGACACACACACATGAATCAGATATGGAGACGGGACCCTGCAAGCCAGGCTGAGTCCCCTGATATCTGTGTCTTTCTCTTTACCCCATTGGTCACAATGCAGAACCTGAACATTAATTTGGGGAGGCTATGATGGATGCTTGTGTTTCTCACCACTGTAGGCCTTTTGGGAGTAGAAATGGGATCTGGCTTCACTTATCATTTCACCTTTCATGTCTAGCCCAGGGCCTGATGGATAGTAGATAAGAATATGGATTTTGGATCAGGAAGCTCTGGGACCAAGTTCTAGCTCTGATTCATGAGTAATACAACTTACGCAACTTTTCATAGACTTGGGGCTAATATCCAACCTACCTCCTAGGTTTATTGAAAAGATTAAATAAGGTGATTCATGCAACGTGCTTGGCTTAGTGTTCAGCACTGCGTAAGTGCTCTCAGTATGGATTCGCTGTTGTAATTATTACTTTTATAGAAACTTCATTTTCTCCAAACAGAGACAGAGGAGATGAAGGCAGTCAGTGCTGGTTTGTGTAATAATACAGGCACAATAACAGAGCCGTGGACCAGATGTGGGAGAGCAGAGGGAGCAGAAAACCCAGGCAGAAGTTTCAGGTCAGGCTTCCACCGAGGGGCTGACATTTGGCATGCTCTAGAGAGGTGAATAAAATGAACCTGTTAGCAGACGGAAGCAATCAAGACCCTCCAGGCATGTGGATCTGGAGTACATGATGGCACAGTGGGACATGAGAAGTTTCATAAGGCCAGAGAGTGTGGCAAGGGAAAGGATGAAGATAGATAGTAGCCTAGATAAGGTGGGAACAGGAGCAGGGCCCATCCCTGTGTGCCTCCTGGCCCACACATGAGCCTTTGCCCTTGATTCTTCAGGTGATGAGAGACTCTACATCCATTTGTTCTGTTCCCAATTCACTCGTTACTGTTGCCTTCTTCCCAGACACCACAACACAGACCATTCCTACGTGGGTCTCTATTCATCTTACAGATGTTTGTGGGGGTCCGGTAGGGAGTGAGATGGTGTGATGGTAAACCAAAACTAAATCCCTCTGGGTGATTGTATTGTAGGGGATGGAGGTAAATGAAGCCTGATGCACCCCAGGGCATGAGAGAGTCAGGGACACATAGATGGCAGGGAAAGGTTGCAACAGACAGAGTAGCTTTCAAAGCCAAGGAGGAGACGGTAGCCAAGAGCGGAAGGAGAGCACTCAGTAAAAGGGCAGCGGGCCAGGAGCTTATGGACCTGGTGCCCAGAGAAGGGGCTGTGACTTTGCCCTGGGCGGAATAAGGAAGGAGGAAGAGGCTGGGGGAGGCTATGGAGAGCTGGAGGAAGCCTTGATAGTCTTTGGGTATCATCCCCCATGAAAAGCAGAGTCCCTGGAGGAGCAGAAGCAGGTGGGGGGAATCTCAGAAGGTGTGTAAAGAATGGGTGGCACAAAAAGAAAGGAGACAGTGACCCTACATTCCCACATGGTCACGTAGGACCTGTGTTGACTCCTCTAGGTGTCCCCAGACCCTGAAATGTTCCCCCTCCCAGAGCCACACTGTCTCTGGGGCTTCCTTACCACCCCCTCTGCCCACCCATCATATCTGTCCTCTCTGGAACCAAGAATGTTCTTCTCTTACTCAAAACTCCTCAATGACTCCCCATTTCACATGTTTTCTGTGTAGCTGGGCAACCTCTTCTTCAAGTGCTGTGTTATTCAAAAGCCCGAATACCTACAATAGATGGACAGTGGCTCTAGTAGGGGGTCCAGAACCTTCACCCTCAGCCTCCAGTGACCTCCTCAGAGCTTCTAGGGGTCAATGTGAAGACAACATGTTCACAGAATCAAATGGTATCAAGCTTCTTCCTAAGCTGGTCCTGACTCACCTTCCACCATTTTCTCTCAGTTGCCCTACACTCAGCCACAAAACTGGAACATTTATAGAGAACTAACTACATGCCATCCCATCCCGGGTGCTTATGTCCATCAAGCTCCATGCACACTAGAGCCCCATGAGATGGGTACTGCTGGCATCCCTCCCTCCCTATCTGAGTTACTTGTTCTGTTGCCATAATGAGGGACCCTGGCAAAAGCAACTTAAGGGAGAAAGGGTGATTTGGGCTCACAGTTCAAGGTTATAACTCCTCGTAGGAGGGAAGTCACAGCTTGAGAGTCTTGAGGCGGCTGGTCACAGTGCGTCCACAGGAAAGAAGTAAAGAGCAGTGTGTGCATGCCAGCGCTCAGCTTGCTTTCTTCACTTTATGCCACCAAGGATCCCTGTCCAGGAAACGGCCCTACCCACAACTGCAATGTGTGTCTTCCTATAGCAATTAACTATATCAAGACAGCCCCTTCCCAGGCATTCCCAGAGGAATAATCTAAATAATTCTTCACAGGTGTGCCTGGTGCCTTGCCCGGTGATGGTTCCAGATGCTGTCTGAGCACACCCTGTTTCCTACGTGGGCACACTAGGAGGTGATACAAGTGGTCCCAGGACACAGTTCTCGGTGACAGAGCTAGGACGTGAACTCAGGCTAGACACTTTCAGCACCGGACCAAACTGCCTCAATAGTCTCCCCCTCCTCAAACTTTCCTCAAATCTTCTACACCTCAATATCATCACCTTGTTGTTTTTCCATTGCCTAAAACGAAGCCTCATTGCTTCCGATTGTCATCCTGGATAACACTGGTCCTCCCAGACCAGCTGTCCTGTGCCTCCTCTTGGGTCACCTTTCTGTGACCACTTGGCCTCATTTGAGGGTAGGTTCCCATGACCCTAAGGACAAGTGTGGCACATGCCATAGTGAAGAGGCAGGATTAGCTCTAAGATAAAAGCAAGAGGACCTACTGGCCCACTGGATGGCGGGGCTGGTGTAGAGGGAAGTGAATGGCACCCAGAACGTCCCACACCCGCATGGCTGGCTTGGCTTCCTGCTGAGAGATCGCAAACCAAGGAGGTGGGAACTCTTTCTCAGGGTGACAACTGGGGATGCCTGCTGTGAGCACCAGGCCTGGGGGGTGGTTGATTTTCTGTGTCCCTCAAGCCTGGGTTTCCAGGGCTGCAGCAAGAAAGCCGAGGGTGGCAGAGGCGGAGAGTTGGGCTGAGCCTGCTGTGCTGCAGGCTCCAGCTGCTCCGTGCTTCCGGCTGGATGTTGGGGCAGGTTCTGTTTGTTCAGAGTTCCCTGCCTGCTTTTCCCTCACAAGTGCTTCTCTGCCCCAGAGCCCTTGCAGTGTTATGAATAAATGATCAGTTAGGACAGAGGTGCCTTAAAGGAACTCAGTACTCTCGCCTCTGTTTCAGTGTGGATGCCGAGAGCTTGGGGTGGCTGTGGAGGAACCAGTGACTCATGGGGAGCAGAGAAACAAGGAGCAAGAGTGAGGTCACCCGAGCTGTGCTTGATCTTAGGGGACCCACTGAGAGACTAAAACACATCAGTGGGTGGCAAATATTTGAGTATCTGGACATCTTGGGGGACACCTAGGAAGCTTCCTCAGCCTCTCTTTTGAACTTCCCATTGGCAAGAGGTTCAGAGTTCCACACATGCTGGGAAGGCGGCTCTCTTCCTAATGACTTCCAGAAGGTGGGTGGAGGTGGGAGGGGACATGGAGCGTGGGAGGAAGGGGGCTTGAGGATAGTACAGTTTGGGGACGTTCTGGAAGGGATCGCAGCAAGGCCTGCTAAAGCCAGGTCTGTAAGTAGAAGATGCTTTGTCCAAGAGAGGCCAGGATGGGGGCTTCCCCTCAGATCTGCTCATACTACCGGTTTTTTCATTAATGACATATGGGGGCGGTAGGAAGGAGTAAATGGCAAATTAGCAGTGCTAATGATGAGAATCTGTCTTCATCTCTTGCCTGCAAGTTGCCCTGCCAGGCGGCTGTCAGACAGCTGCCAGTTTTGCCAGGGAGGAAGGTGGCATCTCAGCGGTGAGTGATCTCAGCTCTCTGTCCCTCACTGGGCTGTGGTGACAGGGTCTCTCTGCAAGAGATTGCTCTGTTCCCGGTAGACGGTCCCCTAGGGTAGGTGGGCGATGTTTCTGCAGAGTTGCCCTGAGGTGGTAAGTAGACAGAGCTCTGGTCTGAGACGAAAGTGCACATTCAGCAGCAACTCTGACTCCACAGTCTCTTTGGAGATTTGGGGTGGGGCACCCTGAAGGTTTAGGTCTTTACCAACCTCCTTTTTCTCTCACTTCAGAACCTCTTGGTCTTGCTGAACTTCCTCTGCTCCTCTTCCTATTGTATGGGCTATTCCTACCCAGCTCCTCTGTGGCTCTCCCTAGAGACCCTGCCTCTGCCCACTGGGTTCTCATCATTACTCAGGCCTGGGGTCTCTTCTCCCCTCAGGCATCATGATGCTAGTACCTATCACTAAAGACATAAATCATGGGTTTGTGAGTCCTCCAGAGATCACTCTGAGGCTCTAGAACAGTGGTTCTCAACCTGTAGATCAAGGCCTCTTTGGGGGTCGAATGATCCTTTCACAGGGGTCACCTAGGACCATCTGCATATTAGGTATTTACACTCTGATTCATGACAGTAGCAAAAATTACAGTTATGAAGTAGCAACAAAAATAATTTTATGGTTGAGGGTCACCACAACTGTAGGAACTGTAGCAAAGGGTCACAGCATTACGAAGGTTGAGAGCCACTGCTCTAGGCTGACATGTCTAGCATGCATGGCGGTCTCCCAGAAACCTCAGAATTCACGGTGCTCAAAGTTGAGCTTTCTATCTTTCGTTTGCATTTTTGCTGTGTTTTCTCCTTATTGGTAAATGTCTCTTTCATCTGCCTCGGTGCTCCAGCCAGAAATGAGGAATTATCATGAACCGCACTTCTTCTCTTTTTCACACTTCGTTCTTTACCAAGTTCAGCAAATTCTGCCTCCAAATCTCAAGTCCCTCACCTCTCTCCATTTTCCATGCTACAGGCATGTCTACCCATGCCTGCCTGGCTTCCTTGCTTCTCTCTATTCCCAGGAGGGCCCCACAGTACACCTCAGAATGTGAAGAGGACTGCCCCTGCGCCTGCTTAGCCCTCCAATGGCTTCCTCTGTGTTGTGGTTTGAATGCGGAGTGACCCCCGTAGACTTGGGTATTAAATACCCCAGGTGAAGGCATTCCTTAGGGAATTTGTGGAACATTTAGGAGGAGGGGGCTGAAGGAAGCGCTTCCGGGTGGGCTGCGTGCTGTCCCCACCTCAGAACAGCTTGCTACCCTCCTTTCCAGGCCAGCATGGATGGTATCCCCTCAAACCAAATAAATTCCTCTCTTGTCTCTGGCAGATGTTTTGTCACAGTAAGAAAGATAACAACAGGAGAAATGCTCCCAGCTCTTATCAAGACATGTAGCTCCAGCATTAATGGCGCTGACACTTCAGGCCCAGACTATTTCCGAGCTCTTCCCAGGCCCCGGGCCTTCCTGCCTCAGGACTTTGCACACTCTACTCCTTCTGGTGTGTGGTCCTAAAGGACATGGACTTACCAGGGTAAGAGAGAGGCAAAGAGGTGTTCACACACAAAAGGGAACGAGACACTCACTCTTAGATTCACGTTAGCCCCAGAAAATGGCTGCCCTTTAGCTATCTTCTTCCCTCCAGCTTTTTTGTTCACCCCACAGTAGTTCTGACCCTATGTTTTACTCACCACTGTATTCTCAGCACTGAACACGTGTCTAGTATACAACACATGCTGCCACGTATTTGCCGCACTACTAAGCAACTCCTCATTGCCATGCTCTTGACTGGCTAAGAAGGTGACAGGAAGCACAGTTGTTAAGTGGGCTGGGAATGCAGCTCAGTGGTAGAGCACTTGCCTAGCGTGTGTAAAACTCCGGATTCAATCTCCAAGCAAGGGAAAGTCAAAGTAAACAGAGTTGTTGAGCCGAAAGAGTCACCTTGGCCCTTGTCTCCCCAGGAGTGTTCACTAAGAGAAAGCCTTGTAGGTGTTTCTCACCAGTGGCATGATTTCTGTGTGAAGGTCACTTCAAGAGGTAGGGTCTTAGGGCTGGCAAAATGGTTCAGTGGGGAAAGGCACTTGCTGAATAAGCCTGATAACCCGAGTCTGATCCCTGGAACCCAAGAAGGAAGGCAAGAGAAACAATTCCACAAATGTCCTCTGGCCTCCACACACACACACATAGATAACACACACACACACTCACACCACAAATGAGTTTTTGAGGGATGATTGATTCCACAATGAGATCTAGTAGGGTCTGGGAGCACAATCTGTTGACAAATATTTCCTCAGTTTGTAGAAGAAGAGAGAGAGAGAGAGAGAGAGAGAGAGAGAGAGAGAGAGAGAGAGAGAGAGAGAGAAGCTTCTGAAGCCGCCCCGCTTCAGACCCTGTTGGGATCAGTGTTGCACAAAATATGGTACAACGCAACCCAAGTCATTGGACACCGAGGCAGAGCAGAAGCAATTCTCCTAGACGATCCTCTCCTCTGTGGGCTTGAACAGCTCTGCTGACTGAAGCCTCGGCTGGTCCCGGCCCATGTGGAGCAGCCTGTTCTGCACCACCCTGGGCGCCATGAGGCATGCTGGGGAGTTAATCTTCAGCCAGGAAATGGTTCACCCAAGCTTAGAGGGTTTAAAAGTAATGATGCTTAATTCTTATGATTTAATCACTATTATAATTCCCAGGTGCACTTCCTTGCTGAACACCATCGATAGCACTTGGGGCTTATCAGAACTGCCTGTCATGAGTGGGCAGGGCTCCGGAGTCTGTTCCAGCAAGCGTGTAGGCATGTCAGGGAAGTGACAGCCATTGCCGTTAGCCAGAGCAGAGGTTCTCAATCTTCCCAGTGCTGTGACCCTCTAATATAGTTCCTCATGTTGTGGTGACCCCACAACTATAAAATTATTTTCCTTGCTACTTCATAACTGTAATTTTGCCACTGTTGTGAATCTTAGTGTAAATATCTATGTTTTCCAATGGCCTTAGGTGGCCTCTGTGAAAAGATCATTCCATGCCCTAGCAAGGGAGTGTGACCCACAAATTGAGAACCACCGAGTCAGAGGAACCAACTGAGTAAGGACTTCCTGGCCAGCATTTTAAAGTTTTTCCAAGTTCTTTTTAACACCCGACCCCCTTTCTAATGACAAAAATCAAAGTCAAGAAGGAGAGAATTTACAGTTGCAGAATGTCAACTAGAGACCACACCGAGAAATTAATATGTATTCAGTTCATTTCACTCAGAGGAGCCCGTTCTCATGGGCGTCTTGTCTTGGGAATCAGAGGAGTTAAATAACTTGCTAAGGCCTGAGTGATCCATTTGGCTTTGGCCTCAGGTGTTAACTCTGAAGGCCTGTCTCTCCATCATTGCCAGCCTCTGGCAGGATTGCCCAGCATTCACCCCTCTTCACCCCACCTTCTGCCCCTGGTCAGTGATGATCATGGGATACTAAGAACTCAGGAAGGTGATGGATTTTGGTGTTCTGGAAGGAAGAAGCACTGGGCTTTTCAGGCCATTTGTTCTCCTTCTGCCTGCCTTTGCCTGTCTCCTCTTTAGGAGAGACTAGCAGGGCGGCACCCTGTGTTATAGACTGCAAGGGGACTCATCTGTTCACTCGGGCAGTTAGTGTGGCACTCTGGCCTCAGCCTGTCATTTCCCATGAAAAGCCCGTCAGATGTCATCATTTTTTCAGATGCTAAATGGTTTCCACCGTCACCGCCTCATTTTCAAGGAAGACAAGGGAAAGCTTCTAGCAGCAGGCAGAACCCCTGAGTACCGCCACACGGCAGCTGTGTGGAAGGACCGGGAACACTCTGTTCAGATCTGTCCACGGGAGCTGTTGGCGTGCAGCCGCCATTACCGTGGCGAGGAAGCCCATCCGTGAAGGCGTTCTGAGCGAGTGTTGTCTCCCCACAGCCCACAGAGCTGGACTTTGCCTTCTTGTTGGCTTTCTTAGGTCTTGAGGAGGAACAAGGACATAGTCTGTCATCCCCACAGGCTTCTTGGGAGAGTTGAAGGTGTCAAACCCTCAGAGACTGTCCCCTCACAGTGTGAACTCTACAGTCGGCAACGAGACCATCCTAGCCACATGTCACTAGGCAGCAAGGCACAGGTAATCAGCTCCTCCGGTCTAAGCTGGAAAGACCCATTCCCGCCTTTTCCAGCAGTTTGACACCTCGAAGCTCAGGAAGCCGTCATCACCTCGGTGCTCTAGACGGTCCTTCCAGCAGTATTTACGCCCCTTTCCCTAGTTACCGCGAACTGCTTCATCCACTGTGCCATTGTGCTTTTAGAAGCCTGTATCCATTTCTTCTCATGCAGTTCAGGATTCCTTGGCCTCACTATGGAGTAGAGGCTGGCCCTAAGTTTCTGGTCCCCCTGCCTCCAATTCCCAGGCGCTGGGATTATAGGGTACACCACCACTCTCTTGTATCCACGTTTACTCTACCTACTTTTTCCCCAACAAAACCAAACCAAACCTGTTTTCTTGGTTCTTAAACCTTCCAGCATTTGAGTGACTTTGACCTACACTCAGCATTAGGTATAAACAATGAGCTTGCAACCTGAGGTTGGTTGAGGAGCTGGGGTCTTGGCCTTTTATTTCTTCTGAGGGATGGGGAGTCCACTACAAGGGGGTTAGTACAAACACCCTGACACGACGCGCACAGGGTTTGGGATTCTGCTTCCCAGTGGTGTAACTTAGAAGTCACCCATCTGGAGCACTCTGACCGTGGGCCATGGGTGCTGCTGTCATGCCTGAGGTAGCCCTTCTATTGGGCAGGAGTTCCAGGCCCCGATTCTAAAGCACATGGGGGAGCCACAGGGCGGGCCTGGCCAGCTGCTCACAGGCAAACTACCTGTGTGGTTTATAAATTTGCTGCTCTCCTGCCATGTTAGTTCAGCTGGTGGCTCTGTCCTCCTGGCTAGCTGTCCCAGCTGCCTGAGGGGTCAGGTGTGTCCTGTGCAAGCCTGAGTCAGCACGTGGGAGCGGAAGGAGCAGCTGCTTTGGGGAAAAGGGGGTTGTTCCTAGGTGGAGCATGGGAAGTAGGCCACCATCTGACCCAGGCTCCTAAAGTTATAACTAGCCTTTGAGCCCTAGGAACGCTGTGTTGTTTTCCGGCCTCACCCATCAGACCAAATGAGACTTGCATGTCAGGCTTCAAATTCTAGCTCAGGTGCCCCAGCAACAGATGAACTTAGGGGAAACATTAAACTGAGAAACAGGGGCCTGGGTTCAAATCTCAGCTCAGTGCTAACAAAGCATTATGTGCAAATGTTAGCAAAACTATGCAATGCGGGGCAAGTCAGCAAGCTCTTGTTCTCAACTGTAAAACAGCTCTGGGCCAGCTGACCTCCCCTTCCCGATGAAAGGGGGTGAACTGTGCGGCCAGATGAAAGGGTGTGCTTGCAGCCTCTCTACATGCTATGTTGTATGTGATTCTTCAGACATTCTGTCACACTTTAGGCCTTATTCCTGCTGTGGAGCTGCTGGCTACAGGTGGCTTCTTCGACCTCCGAGCTGTTTTCTGACAATTCGTCACCACCACCCCCACCCCCCATCTCCCCCCTCTCCCCCATCAGAAGGTGGAGCAAGTGGTGCAGCAGAGGAAGATAAAGACAGAGGGAAAGGGCTGAGGATCCTGAAGACACGGGAGGAAGGACAGGGCTCTTCCCTGAGAGCGTGCTCCGAAGCAGGCCCCAGGCCTCCCTTCCTCCTCCTGTGAGTCTGCCCAGAGGACATGATGAAATGCCAGATCAGCTCTGCTATTGTAACGCCTCCAAAAATTCTAGGCCGCATGTTCTGCCAGAGCCAGTAAATGACACCCACTGGTGAGCAGGTGACACAAATGGTTATTTCCTTCTTTGCAGGCACTGAGTGCAGCGGCAGAGTGGTGAGGGAATGAGGCTCAGGCTAGGAGGAAAACTGGGGTGGGGAGGGGAACAGCCATGAGAATTATCAAGGCTCAGCTTTCCTAATACCAGAGATGGGCCTCAGAGAGACAGCTGGGGGTTCCAGAGTTCCTCAAAAAGGTCCAGATCTTTTCTCTGACCCTCAGAGGAAGTTCCTCTGACTCAAAGGGGCATGGAATACTGAGCTATTGGCTCAGGAATAGCCCCCCTTCTAGCATCAAGGCAGGCTGTCCTACGGGCCATAGCCCTGGTCCCCAGGTTGACTATTCCTGGGTTCTCATTGTTGGGGGACAGCATGGACTCCTCTCCTAAGTCAGACCCAGAGTTTCCTAGCCTCCGACATAACCACCAGCATTTCCTCTTTCACCTCTCTTATGTCTCCCTCTCACATCTGCCTCTCTAGCCACCCAGCCACCCAGCCATCTCCCATCAGTGTCTGAATCTTCCTCTAGGTTCAAACAGGGGTGGAATTAATCAATTCCAGACAGACCCCAGTCCCTTCCTGAAAAGCCCAGTAACAGGAAATCACCTGTTCCTGGGTCTGGGGTGATTCCTAGAAATCTGTGACCACGCCCAGATTTTGCTCTATTCCAGGCTGCTTTTGATCCTGAGGGTAACAACTGGATCTGCCTCACTGACCCTCTCTAAAGACTGTGTGTGGTGAGCCCAGCTCTTCCACAGTCTGTAGATTCAGCGTAAAGACTTGTCTGTGGTAGTCAGTGTCAAGTTCCTGGACATGACAGAGATTCCTTCTCAGCTCACACATGAGGAGAAGGCTTTGAAGGGTCACACAGCCCAGCTGGTGTGATGCTGGATGGAGATCCCATGCTGGAAACTCTCTGCTCATTTTCTAGTCCCACCTCACATTCGTCAATGCAAAGCCAGGGCTCAGGGCTTCTGAGAACATTCAAAGTTATATAAGCATGAGGGGTGGCCGGGGAAAGTTGAGCACCTTGGGGCCTGCCTGCTTCAGACACAGAAGGGAGATAGCGCGTAAGTCAGAGAAAACCCTGCTCATTGCCAATGTACCTGATGCGTGCTCTGTGCAGGCTGCGAGGAGCGCGGTGCGGGTTCTCTCCTGCTACATCCAACTCGGCTTTACAGAGGCCCTCCTTACCCACATAACTCCCAGAAGCGCAAACAAACAGATGGCGAGTTAACTAGCCTCCTTAACTCATCGTATGGAGGTACAGTTCCACTCCGGGCAGCCCTGACCCAAGTCCCTTTTCTTTAAGCCAAACCAGCCTGGTTCCCTGTAAGGTTTTCATTGAGAATTACTGTTCATTCCACGTGTTATCAAAAGCCCATAGCTTCTGGAATCTCAACCAACTCCACAGACTTTATTAACAAAATTCTCTTTATGATAAACTCATTTGCAAGGTGCATGTTGTCTAGGGACCCATTAATCCCAGCACTTTGAGGAGGCTGAGGGTAGGGGATCAAGATCAAGGCCAGCTTGGTCTGTACCAAGTTTTAAAACCCAGCTCACTTGAGCTGACAAGATGGCTCAGTGGATAAAACCCTTGCCACACCAGCCTGACAACTTAAGAAACACGTAAAGCTGGAAGAATAGAACCAACCCAACGAAGTTGTGTCTCTGACCCTCGTGTGCATGACACATGTAAGTCCGCACACGATGATGACAATGACACTAAATTTAAACTGCTTTTTCCAAACCCAGCTTATAAATTTGTTGTGACAAAGAAATGAATTTTTTTTTTCTGTCTGTTTGTTTTGTGTTTTGAGCTGGGTCTCTCTGTGCGATCCTGGCTGATTAGGCTAGCCTTGGTGGAGCTTGACCTTGTCGTGGTCCTTCTGCCTGAAACTTTGCTAATTTGAGGCTGTGGTTACTCCCACTTTACAGACAAATAAACTGAGCCTTAATGAGATGAACAAAGTTTCAGAATTCAAAACCTGAGCTCTGAACACGCTGATGTGTTGTTTTTCCTTGTGCCTCCCATTCTAGAACTATTTTTTCCCCCTAGCCTCTGATTTATTTTCCTTAATGGATGCTGAGTTCCATGCCCTTGTTTCCCTCTCTGGGTTAGCTGCCGGATACTTCAAGTGAAATGTGAGGCCTCCAGCTCCAGGGCAGGCCTGCTGTCTGGAGGTCCCGGCAGGATTCCATCTGCCATTTTTTCATTTATCCATTTGCTACTGTTGCACGAGGTTCTAAGCACACTTTTAATCTTGCTATCGTCTTGGGCGCTAGCTACAAGGGGACAACAAAATAAATGAAGGTTCTTATTGCCCTGCATGCTCAGATAACTCAGTCTCTCTCTCTCTCTCTGCTTAATTGTCTCTATCTGTAGAACTGGGAATAATGCCTTGTACACAAATTTGCTGAGGATTAAATGAAACAATACAGGTAAAAAGGTGTTGTAAATTCAGCAAGTGTACTAGAAACACACGGTTGTCCTATTAGCTTGTTGTTACTGATAGCAAGGTGAGGCCCCCATTCCTGGAGTATCTCTGTTACCAATAGTCTGACCCAGGTTAGTAAGGGGAGACAGTGCTGGCTGCTTGGGTCCCAGAGCTGTGTCACTGAACCCAGAGATGCATGGTGCAAAGAAGCTCAAAGGCAGACTCAAGCCACCCATCCTCCAGGCACTGTTCAACAGATGCTCTGCCTGCTAACAAGCTATCTGACTGAAGATGGTTCCTTCTGAGGTTGTAGATTTTGGGAGGGCTTCAGTCCTATCACCTGGCAAGAGGAGACCTAACATTTCAGAATTCTGATTGCAGGGAACAGTAGCCATGGCCTACGGTGGGCCCCAGCCTGGTCTAATTGCCCATTTCTGAGCCTGCACACCCACCCACCTTTTTTCTGATGCTTTTCATAGTACAGCGTTCCCGCCCCTCGGGCGTTCTTAAATGTACGTGTGTGTGTGTGTGTGTGTGTCTGTGTGTGTGTATGTCATGTGCCTGAAGGTGCCTGAAGAGCCCAGGAGGGGGTGTCAGAGCCCCTGGAGCTGCCTGACATGGGTGTTGGGAACTGAGCTCCAGTTCTCTGAAGAGAACAAATGTCCTTAACTAGAGGTATCTTTCTAGTGGCTCTTTCTAGCATTGTTTTTTTTTATTTTATTTATTTATTTATTTATTTATTTTTTTGGAGAATTACTTAATTCTAGAAAGTTCTAGGCCTCACTCAGCCGATGCATCAGCCTCACAGGTCTGGACCTCCTTCTAGAGCATACTTTAGAGCATCCACGGGACTCTACTGTGTTCACATGACATTTTAGCAACAGGGGATTTTGTGAAAATATTGTCTACCTTCTTCCCCTTCCTCTCCTCTCTCTTTCCTTCTTCCTTTTTCTTCTTTCTGTCCAAAATATCTAAAATAAGTATATAGCCATTTACCTTGAGCCTAAGGAAGATTTTAAAAAATTAGTTTTATAGCCCTTAAACTATTCAGCCAGATATGGTGGCTCATGTCTACAACCACAGCACTTATGGGGCCGAGGCAGGAGGATTGGTGCAAGTTTTACGCCAACCTGAGTAATATAGTGAGATCCAGGCCAGCCTGGGCTATCGAGTAGGACTTTATGAATGAATAAATAAATAGATGAGAAACTGATCTCGATTTTGCCTCCCTGCTCCATTGCTGTAAAGCCATGTGACTCCAGGGAATTCCCCAGCTCTTCTCATCTATAAAATAGATTTCTTACTGAATTGAGAAGGGGAAATGAGGTGATGCACTTGGAAAGTTCTTGATAAGCATATTTTAGGCGTTATTGTTGTTAGATTCAAGAGCAGCAAACCGTGGCCGTAACCTGGGAAGCACCTCCCTTTCCCCCACGTTCTCTTTCACTCTGATTTCAGGCCTGCGGCAGCTATTGCTTTCCACATCTGGCTATTCGTTGGAGGCCACACAAGCAAGCTCAGCTTGGGGCCCTGCACTGCAGGCTCTGAGTCATGCTCACCAGAGGTTCTTGGGGGCTGGTACTGAGTCTATCCCCACACCAAAATCCTTCCTGGTCTCATAAATCCTGGCTATCTCCTCCCTTATCAGCATCCTATGGCTCAGACAGGGGAAGAGTAATCTTTATCCCCCTTTGACTGCACTTGTGAGACACAACCCTACTAGGATGCAGTGTGAGGCCTAGGACCACACTCCTGGCTATTAATACGATGCCCATTTCCCAGGATACAGTGTCCCATAGAAATTCTCTTCTTCCAAATGTGCTGCCTTAAAAGAACACTGGGGGTGGCCGGAGTCCCCTGGGAGGAGAGAGTGAAGTGGGCTAGACTCAGACGTGAGGCTCTCTCATAGATTCCCTAGGGTGTGTGTGTATGTGTGTGTGTGTGCCCATGTTTACTCTCCTTTCCTATTTCATGCAAATGGAAACAGAGTTTAAAGCAAAACAAAACAAAACTTTCAAATCAGGTTGGAATATTTTTCCTAGGGTACACTCATTCCCTGAAGAGAGCTGGGTGTCTGCCCAGCCTTAGATGGGGGAGGAGGGGGAGGGAGAAAAAGAGAAAGGGGGGGAGGGTAGAGAGAATAGCCTTGTCAGCAAGACTGAATTATAAAGGCATTCACAGCCTGCCTTTCCTGACCTAGCTCAAACCTACCCCCAAACACCAGAAAACAGGAAGAAAATTTGGTCTTCATAATTTCCCTCTAAAAGCCACCCAGAGCCCTACCTAACCTCCTCCTGCTGGATGCCAACACTGCCTGCCCTGCCTCAGCTAGCTAGCTGTAGAGGGGGCTCCACATCCATGGTGGCCTCTGGGTCCTTCCCTACACTTTGCTGCTTGCCAGCTGTCTATCAGTAGCTAACAGAACATGTTGATCCAGGGCTGGCTGGGCAGGTTGCTTTCCAACGTTGCTCTCCTCACAGGGCCCTTGGGAGTGACTCAGCTGGAGACCGCTGCTGACGGTGTGGGGGCGGCATTTCCAAGTGGGTGCCTCAAGTCACAAAGCCAGCCCTGTCCCCGACTTCTCCAGAAATGTACCTTGCATTGTCATGACACACCACAGAGCTGTTTTCCTCCTCTGAAGGTGGCAGAGCCCAATGTGTCACTAAGATGAGTCAACCACAGGCTCTGGGAGAGAGGCTGGAGCCTCTGGCCAGTCTGTTGCAGGTGGGGTAAGGACATCTTCTCTCCACACAGGTAGCCTCCATTATTCCAGTGAGACAGAGCCTTCCAGAGGCACGGAGAGAGCTCACGGAGGCCTTCCAGGGTTCTAGGGTGGCTAGAGCAGCAATCCTTGCCCACCCCCAGGGTCTCCTGTGCTGTCCCTTTTAAGTTTCTCTCTGATCCTGGCTACTGATACATGGATACATGTCCTGTCTTTGCAGCGGCCCCGATGCAGACCCCAGCCCTTTGCTGGGCCTCCCCAGTGTCTCTGGTCTTCTCCGTTTATCCTCTCACTTTTCCCAAGCTCATCTCCACACCCACCATCCACGCCTTCTGAGCCGGCACTATACAATAGTTCTTACTCTCAAAGTCACCTACTGGTGATGGGTAGGCTATGTCAAGTTCAGAACATCAGTGGGACAGAATGACAGGCACAGACGTCCTCTGAGGTAAGTCAGTATCTCTCAGGCCATGAAAACTAAAGGAAAGGCTAAAGATCTTTGCTGACCAGAGAAGGCTAAGGGCCTTAACATCAGGCCTGGTCCTCCTGTCCCAGCAACTGGCCTTCATCCCAAAGCCAAGTGGATTTCATGGAAGTCACTCCACCCTGAGTGTTGACACAGCCATAGAAAGACCCTCAAGACTTTAGGGACTTTGTCTAGAAAGGAAGAAATGAAATATTCATGAAGAACAAGTAGATGTCAATGCACACGTGAGAGGAAAGTGTGGTTAGAGGGGGCAGCTGATGTGGTGAATGAGAGTCAGATGGTCCCGGCATCTGAAGGACTGAGGGGCTGAGTGGGGGCTAGCTGCTGTGGAGAGCACACTCTCCTATATTGTTGTTGACACTCGAACACTATAAAAATATGCCAGCAACTGGACCAGCCTGACCTAGACTCTGCAGCTTGTACGCCACCATCTCCCTCAAGGTCTGAATATTTATGTACAAGGGAACATTTGGAGTCGGGGGTTAGCTGGCTCAGCACTAAAGCACATTGATGAATGGCTTCTCTTTCCGTCTTGCTTTACCTGCTGATATTGGCTTCTTCTGTGCCCTTTGGCAGCTCATTGTATAGGCGGTGAGAGGAAGGGGTCCTTGGGACAAAATCAGGGTGTTAGGGAACTCCCTAACAGGCCAAGAGGATTCCCTCTGAGAAGCTAGAATCGGGGCAGGTGGCAGGAAGAATAGAGACTGGGGCATATGAGACCTGGGTCTCCTGAACGTTAGCTTTTGGAGTCACCTCAGCATGTTGTGTGATTCCATGGTCTTAACTTGTTTGTGGCAGGTGCAACTTGAGCTAGGTCACCTTTGAGAACTGTTCCAGCTTTGAACTTCTCCAAGACCAAGAATGAGAACACAGAGTCAGAACACCACGGTCCCCAAGGAAACGAGAAGTCTGTCTCAAAATGGTCCCAATGCTTCCAATCTGTCACTATTCTGCTCTTTTGCCCCAAGGCCCCAGTCTCTCTGAATTGCTGTTGATCTAGGAGACACATGACAGCCTCTCCCCCACAGATAAATCCTGGAGTTCAAAGATGTGACAGTGTCCAGAGGGCCAAACAATATCCCTCCAGGGAAAAATGTCACTATGTGTTATCAGGCAACAGAAAAAGCAGACAAGCGCCTGTGCTCTTTTCGGTAAGGTAGAGGGGTGGCGGAGAAAGCCCTCCTGTGTTGGAGGAGCAGAGTCTGGGCTCTTTGCGGCAGCTGGTTGCCTAATGATTTCCCATTCATTCTTGTGTTAGGGAAAGATTAGCTATTTATCCCGCCGACAGGTACAGCATACCAATGTGGGGCGCACCGGGCTGGGGTCAGGGCAGCATGGCCTCACCCAGTCAGCTCTATGCCGCAGCAAGGTGCAAGAGAAGCGGGAGGTAAAGCTGGGTTGTGCTGTGGTCACCAGCGGGAGCTGGGCTCTGCAGCAGGCAAGCTCCAGCAGGCAGCAAGGCTTGTGGATGCTAAGGGGCTTGTCACAGGAAGAGGGGAACTGTCTCTATTGTTCTGAGCCTCGGGCAGTCAGAAGGCTCTTTCCTCTAAAGCTACAAGGGGGTGGGGGTGGGCCTATTGCAAAAGGACAAGTTTAGAAATAAGAACACCCACAGCCAGTAGAGAGGTTACTGAGCAATTATGCTCAAGGCCAGGTCCCAGCCCTGCCTGCACCAATTAGCTTCGTTTTAGAGCGTCGCATAGGAAACCTCTAACCCCAGGTACCCAAGGAAGACTGCTGGCTCCAAGTGGCCCAGGTGACAGGTATGGACCAGTTGGTGCACACCCATTACCTCTGCAGAAGGAAGATCTCATAGACATAGGGTATGTGACCCACCTCCTGCACGCACGCTCAGGATCCTAGTGAAGACTGCATACGGGTTGGAGTCCTAGTCAACACCTCTCTATTACCCTTCTTGGGCCCTTAGTGGATTGTCACTAGTTCTCTGCTTTGAGGAATCTTGGTCCCTCAAGCGCTCTCAGAAATGTCAAGATCTGGCTGGCTTTAGAACCTATGGCTAGACACTGTGGTACATATACGGAAGGTCTGCCTGGCCAGGGAAGGAGTCCAACAAAAGTGGGTACTTCCTCCCGCTGGCCCCGAGGGAGAGGGTGCCCTGAGAGGGTGCCAGGAGAGAGCAGTGCAGCCAGAGAGTAATGAGGATAATGGGCCTAAGCCTGAGAGAGCAGCGGGGTAAATGAGCATCCAAGGAAGGCAATCAGACACCAGCAGCTCCCGCTGAGATGCAAGTAAACAAGGGAATCTTGCAGCCCCACTGGTGGTCCTGTGGCTCCTAGCAAGTTCTCTCTCTCTGCCTCAGTCCTGCAAACAAGAATTCAGACACCTGGGGGTTTAAGGCAGAATTTTAGAGGCACCAAGGCTTTGCTGCAGAGTCCTGAAGAATGGTGTCCCTTGGCCTGCGAGGTGTTGAAAGACTCAGAGATGCTCACTCCTCTAGACTTGCCTGCAGCCATGTTTTTCTCAAACGAGGGATGGCCTTGTGGGCAGACTGCAAAACCAACCTTCCTGGGCCTTTCTATCTCATGTCAAAGGCCATTCCCTCTAAGAAGTTCTACAATAGCATACCCTGTCCTGATTCCCAGGAATGACCTTCCACAGTCAGGCTCTACCAAGATGGCCCTTGTCGAGCTTGTGATGACCTTCTTGATGCTGATCATCATGGTCATTTCTCAGTCTACCTTCCCCTCCATTAGTCACAGCAGCTGACACAGTGCAGCAGTGTCGTTCCTCTTATAAAAAGCCTGCTTGTTTCCCAAGTCACCATACTCTCCAGCTTTCCTCCCATGGCGCTGCTGCTGGCCTCTCAGCCCTCTGGCTGGTATCTGTTCATGGTTCTACATCACTGTCGCAGGGCTCAGTCTTGAGTCCTCTTCCCTTTCTAAACCGATCCCTGCTAGGATCCCAAACAGCCTCAAGTCTAGTTCTATGTGCATGCTGTCTCTTATATTTATTTTCTCAACGATGGCCTCACTCCAGAACTTTAGACTCGATATCCAACTCCCTGCTTAACATCTCCATACAGATGTCCAAAAAGCATCCCAACGACAGCGCATCTAACCCTGAATTCTGACCACCCTTCCTATTGCTAGGATTTCTCCACTCAATGAATGGAGACTCCATCCTGGATTGCTCAGGCCAGAAACCTTAATTCTTCTCTTTCCCTTCCGTTTTAGGCTCTATCATCAATCTGCCAGCAGATATTATCGATTCTCCCTTCAAAACATGTCCAGATGCCAGACACAATGGCACATGCCTCTAATCCAAACACGCTGGAAGCAGAGGCAGGAGGAACATCCGGAACTTCAAGGCCAGCCTATGCTACGCAAAAGGTCTGTCAGGGCTACACAATGTGAACCTAGCTCAAAAACCAAAAACATCCAAGTAGCAACAAAACTGTCCGGAAATTAGCCACATCTTCCATCCCTACCCTGACCCTGTTCCTGTGGTGCTCATCAAAGCTCTGTTCTTGTTCGTTGGGTCTCTTCCCACCCACCCATTCTAGCTTCAGTTACCAACCCTCTCCCCTGTTCCTTTTATTTTGATTGAAGTCACTGTGCTCCTTTGGTCACAGTTTTGCTTTTCCTGCAACTTCTGTTTGAGTGCAAACTCTGGGAGCAAGGGCTATGCTTGTCCCTTTAACACCCAGGTGTTCTAGGATCCCGGTCTGTGTCTGGAGGAAACATGAAGACATGCCCCTGCCCGCAGACTTCTGAGGCTTCTCTTATTCCTTCGTTCAGACTGAACCTGGGAACCTGAGGTCTACAGCAGGCGTTCTGAAGGCGAGCACTAGCTGCTAGCTAGCCTTCCCTTGGGAGGCTTCATCTCAGGGTGATTTAATGAGTCACAGCAGATCAATGAACAGTTTCTTGTTTTGCACTTGAGAAATCATTTGTGGACACTCTTGGGTCCCTTGCCTTCAGAATGTGGGCCTGAAAAGGGGATGCCATCAGAACGCTTTCATTTCCAGAAGCTAGCCTTCCCTGGACATGCTGGGCCAGCGAGAACCTGTGTGTCCCCAGGACAACAGAAGGGCCTTCTTGCCTCTTGCATCACACTGTGAGGGGTGTGCGGAAAGGACTGGGGCTGCCGGCATCTTATTCCCAGCCTGTGCCTACTGCATAGCAGTCACACTGCAAATGGTTATTATGCAATGAAAAGGAACCAAAATGCATGTAGAGAGGTTCTCTTTAGCACTTTCTTCCAATCTGAAGACATCAGAGAAACATATTGCCCTACTTCTGATCGCCTTATTGATCTCTTCTTGGTCTTCACTATCTTACCCCTGACCCCATACTTCCTTTTCTAGACCAATCTCATGTGACTATTCTCTCTCTCCCTATTCTCTGCAGTAGGGCACAGCTTGCATAGCTGTGTTATCAAGCATTCTGAATTAGTCTCTGGCCAAGCGTGCACTCTGTGTATGTGTGTACACTGGCAGCAGGCATACTCCACCAGACCTTTGCACCTGGGCACTCTGAGGTCAGGCTCTGCCTCGCAATCCTTCCCACAGTATCCAACAAGCACTGCACAGGGCAGCTGACTATTATACTGTTAGCATTCAGTAAATGTTTGTTAAGTGAGAGAAGAATGATTATCAAAAGCCAGTGGTTCTGGGAAAGATACTGGAGAAAAGGTAAAAGAATGCTAATGTCAGCACAAAAACTGTTCCCCAAACGATCTGATTTTGAGATAGATGAAGTATTCTAACCAGATCACAGGGAAACAACAAAACAAATCATCTGAATCCCCTGTGAGCCTCACAATTTCAGTGTCTAGTTTCTGAACTACACACACCGATTCCTTCCCCCGAAGGCTAGATTCAAATCTTTGTTTCACTATTTTGTCTCTGGGTGAAACTGGCTGAGTCACTTAACATTGAACCTTCACCTCTGTGTTCACATGCAGAGGGCAGTCACTGGGTTGTGGTGAGGGTTACCATGAGAGAGAACATGTTCTTGGCACCTCCGGAGCTCAGGAAGTATACGCTGCCTGTCCCCAGGGAGTGGGGATCTGCAAGGAGGCAGGTGGGAAAGAGCTGAGCAACAGCAGTCTAAGCCGGCACCTCTTGGGGGAAGAAGGAGGAAAGCATGGTGCCTCTGAGGGAGGACTGCTACACAGATTTAGGGAAGACTGAGAAACGTCTGGAAATTGGGCCCAGTGGCTCATCATCTCAGGTTCTAGGCTTTTCATCCCATGTTCTGGGTTCTGGATTATACAGATGCACACAGTTCTATTCCATCTATTCCACAAAAGCAAGAGAGCCAGGAATCTTTCTATGTGAGAGATTGAGGAGCTGAAAAACATTTTTTTTTCAGAACTTTGGCAAACTTTCTGGAACTGTAGCCCAGAAGGCAAGTCACTTTTTAAAGGTCACACAAAAACACATGGCTAAGGCAAGAGATGCAGGGATCCGATACTCCTGGCTTATCTGTGGTTTCCCTTTCTGTGGTTTCTGTTCTTACAGTAAATATAACCACAGACCTGAAGTACTAAAAGGGAAACTCCGGAAATAAACAATCCATATTTTAGATTGAATGCCTTTCTAAGGAGCATTACAAAACACTACAGCACGCATCTCGGTCCTGCATTGTCCATTTGTCTCCTGTATCCACACTGCATACATCACCCACCCATTGGTTATGGGATAGACGAGATAGTATCATGGTGCTTGGGCCTAACTGACCTTAATTTTACATAATAGTGGCCTAATACACAAAAATAGTGATACTATCTTATTATGGTATTTTGTTATTATTGATCTGTTTTGTAACTGTTGTTATCAATCTGTTACTATGCATAATTTATAAATTTAACTTTGTTACAGTGTGTAGAGAGTTTGGTAGTAGGGACATCCGTAGAGGATCCTTAGAATATGTTCTTCTTGGATGAGTGTGTATGGAATTGTGTGCTCTAATAACGTCTAGCTGCCGGCCATGACAGGTGGAGGACGTTGAAGTAAGTGGGCAATAAGGCCTGGGAATGGTAGAAAGTGGCCCACAGGCTGAGCCAGCAGGAAAGGCACAGAAGAACAGGGTTCAAGCAGGTTTCTCTGGGCCAGCACTGGGCTAGGTATCTCAGGAATTACACTACTATTGTAGATCAGAGAAGACAAATTGTCCCCAGTCTGTGGTGGGTGAAACCGAGTCACAGCCTAGATACTGCCAAGATCTCAGAGAGTGCAAGTGCAGAAGCTTAGAATGCAACACAGGCTTGCTTGACACGGGGAGGGAGGGGGCTCTTGCTGTACAGCCTCACTTCTTACTGTGCTTGAGGCGCTTCCACCACTGGAGGTGTCCTTTCTTCCCTGCACACCAAGTGCAGGCTCCCAGAGTATCACCACCCCCAAGACAACTCTCTCTAACACACACACACACACACACACACACACACCTGGTAGAAACCTAAGAAAGCAGAAAGATGGCCAAGTCAGTCAGCACCACCAAACACAAAGTATTTATGGCTCCATTTAAGGCAGGGACAGTGACTGACAGAGGTAGTTTTTGTGCTGGGCCCCAAGGCCTCTGTGACAATAACTACGAGACTACGGAGATGTTAGCAAACCCAGTGACAGTGTCTCTATTATAATGATAAATCTACAGCTTTATAGAGAAATAATGAGACTAGGGGTAGGAGGGGGAAGCAGGGAAGAGCCGAGTGAATTCAGTCAATCGGAGCTCTGGTTGGAAAGACACTGGCACCCCCCTAGGATTGCTCGAGAGACTGGCCATTGGCCTTCTTCATGCCAGTAGGAGTGAGGGCCACAGAACCATGAGAGCCATGCCCCTGGCTGAAATGGATGTCATGAACTCTCTTGCTTTCTTTCCCAAAGCTGGGCTTGGAAATCACTGGAAGACTTGAGGGCTCCAACTGCCCTAGCGTATCCTGTCTGCCCACTTCCCACAGGCCAGTGCTGTGTAGAGCTGGAGACCAGGGTCCCCTGGGACTTCTGTTTGCCACCAACATGGCTAAAATACGGGATGTTAACCTCCCTCTCACTCAAGCTCAGTGATCAGTGCTGAGAGAAAGTAAGGCAATCAGCAGGTTTTGCTACTTCAACTTGAGCGCTGGGACAATGGGCCAACCTGGTTCCTCGGGCTGATGTGATTCCCAGCGCACCCGAGGAGCTGCTGGGATCGCACCTGTGGCAGAGCAGGATCACAGAGCATCCTCCTAACCCTCCATGCTCAAGGTGCTTCTTTCCATTCAACCTGTGAGTCACTGGCCCTCTGTTCCAGGCCAGACTCCCTGACCAGTTAGTCTCTTCACATCCCTGAGTGAAGAACCCTAGGCTTGAACCCTGAGTGACTATACAGGATGTTCCTTCCCAAGTTTGGTTGTACCTACTATAAAAAGATTACTGAAACATCTCCTCCAGGAGTCCTTCTCAGATTAACCCAACTCAACCCCAGTAGAACGTGACTGTGGACACAGCTGTTCCCGAATCCTCTGTAGGGGGACTTCCCAATAGAGAATGTGATGGGAGATGTGCTTTGGGGACACAGCTGCATGTGGGAGGGTCAGCTGCTGTGACTCCAGAAGATAGAAGAGGGGTCCCGGGAGGTCTTGAAAGGTGGATCGAACTGGAAGAGAGGTAGTGGATGGGTTTGCATAGCAGAGCCTGTGGTAGGTAGTGCTTGTCAATCTGACACAAATCAAAGGCTCACAGGAAGAGGAAACCACAACTAAGGGATTGTCTCCATCAGATTGGCCTATAGGTGCATCTATGGGGGCATTTGCTTGCTGGACGTTGGGAGGCCCAGCCTACTGTGTGTGGTGCTACCTTTGGACAAGTGGTCCTGAGTTGTATAAACCGGACAAATCATGAGAAGCAAGCCAGTCAATAGCATTCCTCCTCGGCCTCTGCTTCAGTTCCTGTCTTGAGTTCCTGCCTTGACATCCCTTGACCATGGACTGTGTGCTGTAAGCTGAAATAAACCCTTTTCTCCCGAGCTGCTTTTGGTCACTATTTTATCACAGCAAGTAAGAAGCAAAGTAAGACCGAGCCCTTGCCAACCAAGGCAGGATTGTTGGGCATAGTGAGGGATCAGCCAGGCTGGAGCAGGAAAACTGTCCTTCCAAGCTCAGGCCTGAAGCACAGCTCTGAGAACAAAATCAGGCACAGGGGAGAAAAAGAACCTAGCTACTGGTTGCACTCATCTGCCCTTCCCAGTCCCTCCCCTACCCCCAACGCACAGGCTACTGGATTTCATATACTTTGAGTGCTTAGTCATTCCCTGTGACTGTGACTTGGGTCTCCCTGGTCCCCAAATAATTAAGTTTTCACAGCTAACACCACAACACAGGTAAAAAACAAAACAAAACCAAAAAACACCAGCCTGTTTGCGGCAGCCCTCCTTGCCTGGCCTGTGTGGCGTTTGAACCAGTTCTCCAGGCCCATGCTGACTGGCGAGGCTTTGGGCTGCAGGGTCTTCACAGTACTCGCCTGAAGAGGAAGGCCTGCTCAGACAGTCTGCAGGCAAGCCCACGTGTGAGCACGGTGCCTAGCGCTGCAGACCTGGAAATGCCTGGGCTGACCTCCCTCTGCTCCTGACCTGCTCTTAGCTTGGTGGGTTATTTGTATCCATCATTCCTCATGGAGTTCAATTCCTCTCATTTGGAGCTCTTTCCCATTGTCTTTCTCTCTCATGGCTTTGGAGATTATGATCAGTAGAGTATCTTCCGGCCTGCCATGCAGCTAATAAGTATAACTCACCTGCCTCTTTACTTAGATTTTAAGTTCCTGTGGGCTGAGAGGATTGCCTCCTACCCCAGCCCCACACTAACCCTGTCCCCTCATAGTCCTCTTAGGATAAGGAGATGGAAGAAGGCTCTACTCACCCTGACTAAGGAGGACCTGCCTTCTCCTGAAGCTGGGCAGTGGTAGCAGCAGCAATGGGACCGGGATGGGGACAGCTACATTCCAGGACATGGAAAGTTACATACAGGTGAGGGATGGGCGGGAACACAGACTGCCTACTCCAGGATGAGGCATGCTCTTCCACACAGGGTAAGAAAGCGGGAACTCTGGTCAGGGTCAGAGGAGACTCCTGGGTGGACAAAAGAGACTACAGCCCCTGGCCAGCAAGGCTCCCCACCCTGGGCCACAGCCTCACCGTGAGAACTGAGCTGCCCTCCACAAAGGCAGCTACAGTAATGAAGCCCTGCTGTAGGAGATCACACTGAAGGGCTGCGTCAGATGCAGACCTCAGTGATTTATGCTGCAGAGCTCCTGGGCCCATTCTGGTGTGCTGCTGCTGGTTTTGGCCACCCCTCCCCTTTGCCCCAGTCCCAGTTGGTCTGCTGGACAGGCTGGCTGCTTATGACGCTCCTGGCGATGGCACTCCAAGAGAGTAAAGCTGGGGAAGGCACCAGGACATTGCTATCATGTCCAACCATGAGCATGGAGCTCCCCAGAGAACCTTCCCGAGGCAAAAGTAGAGCCCATCAATGTTCTCCGTGAACATACCACACTCTTTATCAACCAGTGTTTCCCCAGAACTTCTCACAAGTTCAACATAATGATATTAAGTACCGATTGTCCAAATGTAGGGTTTGTGTGCATATGGTTACCTCTGCTAAGGCAAGATTCAAGAAACATCCAGGGGACACCCAAGCAGCACTACAGGACAGTTGGAGTTTGGCTAAATCCCTCTGCAGACTTTCACCCACACAGGTGGGTACGAGAGGTACAACCTAGCTACATCTGCAGGCTGCTTTAAACCGCCCGATCATCTCATGCTGCCTGTGTAGCAGAGGCTCTGGGTAGGCCTCGCTAGGTCCTTCTACCAAGTTTATCCTCTACTTCTCTACAAAAGCCAATTTGAAGGGGGCAGACAAGGTGGCTCAGCAGTTAAGAGTATGTACTGCTCTTGCAGAAGACCTGGGATCAGCTCTTAGCACCCACATTGGACAGCCCACAACTGCCTTTACCTCTAGCTCCAAGGGATCTGGCACCCTTTTCAGGCCTCTGCAGGCGTTACACAAATAGGCACAAATCTCTCTTCCAACAGACATCCACATGCACACAATCAGATTGCTAAATTAAAAAAAAATTTTTTTTTCATTAAACCTTGACTCTTTGAAACCTTCCCTGGCCAATTTCAGGTGAGTGTGGGCAGGCCATGATCAGACCTTCTCTGTGAACTCGACCATTCTTTTAGGCTAACCTCCTGCATCTCCCAGACCGTGCCCCAGATGAGGGCCTGTGCTATATGCTATTCATAAGTAGCTGCAGCCCTCCTTCTGGACATAGTAGGATTGCTTTGCTCCTGCGTTGTTGACATTGAGAATTACCAGATGTCTTGTTTCTGCTAATGAAACATGAATGGAAGTGACATATGTCACTTTTGCCCGGAAGCATTAAAGAATACTGCATGCTTTGCTGTAGCCTCTTCATTCTGATATCTAACTGTAGTAGCACATACTGACCCAAGGCCTCTGTTTGGCTTGGGTCCCTTGGGAACAAGTCCAGCAGAACCCACAGGCAAACTGTGAAGCATGTTTGTGTAACCCAAGCAGGAAATAAACTTGAGTTGTCTTAAGCCACAGATTCCCAGGATTGTTTGTCACTTCAGCATAAACCTGGTTCATACTGACTGACACAGCCCGGTCTTGATCACCAATTCCAAGCTTCTAAAATACAGCAATGACTACTAGACCCTGCTGACTCATTCAGCATGGACTTACCCTCAGCTAAAAAGAATATGTAACATGATTGCACAGATAACAAACTTAAACTGAGCAAGTAGAGAGAAACACCCATACCATACAATCAAAACCAAAAGACACAAATTCCCCTCCTTCTTCACACCATGTAGACAGAGTTCAAGGACTTCCCCAGAGTGGACTGAGCCACTAGGAAGTATCTCTAGAGGGACACAGGTCTGGGGTCATGTCCCATCCAACTCAGAACTGCCAATGCTCAGGTAGCCAAGGGTACAGGGCTTTACTCACACTGGTGGCGTACTGGATGTCCTTCCAGATGGAGGTCTCCCGGGACAGGTCAGAGGCCTCAAAGAGATTGTCCAGGATGACCTCCCCAATCATGTCATGGCGGGAGAAGCGATCAAAGTCAAAGACACTGAGATGCAGCTTGCGGTCAGCCAGCTCCTCATAGGGCACGGGGAAGTGGAAGTTCTCGTCAAAGGTGGGATTCAGGGTCTTGCGGTGCACCCGGGTCTGCAGCTTGCACTTTCGGTCAGGCAGGAGGTAGATCTTGACGTAAGGGTCAGAACTTCCACAAAAGTCCTTGGCGGGGAGGTCAAAGGCCTTCAGGATGCGCACGATCAGGGTCTCGCTCTCGTAGTCGTAGCGGAGGCTGAAGTTGATCTTCCCACAGCTCTTGGCGGCCTCAGACTTGGCATCGTCCCCATCCACCGACTTCTGCTTGTAGAGCTCAGGCTTGATGCGGCCAATGCTGGTGGGCTGCTCGGCTGCTGGTGGCAGCTCATTGCCGTAGTCTACGCTGGAGACGTGCATCTGCCGTGGCAGGTGACGCTTGAAGGATGTGTGCCTGGCAGAGGACAAGAGGCAAAGAAAAACCCGTGTCAGGCCTTGGGGGGTGGGGTGGGGCGGGGCGGGATAAAGGCAGACCCAACCCTGGTGGCTCAGCCTCCCTCTCATGGGGGCCCCTTCCTTCCTTCCCTCTCAGAGACCCTGCTTTTCCTCTTCATACATTTTGTGCACAAAGTAGTTGGAAGCATTGAGTGTCTTAATATATGTAAAGTAGTTGGAATGGTGCCTGCTGTACAGCAAGCTCAATAAATGTTAGCCATTGTTTTAATCATCATTCCTGCTTTTCTGGCTTCTGCTTTCTAGGTTTCTTTCCTGGTTGACATGTCTACTTTTCCCATTAAAGCATGAGCTTCTGTAGGAAGAGGGCAATGTTTCCCACTGCCTTCATCTTCATCATCATCATCATCACCACCACCACCACCACCACCATTTTATTTAGGATTTAGTATCCAGCAGATAGTCAAGTAGTTAAAAGCATAGGTTTAGAAGATAGACTACATAGGTTAATTTTGGTCCTGGTACTTTAAGCAAGTTATTAAACTCTCTGCACTACAATAAATAAATAAATAAATAAGGAAAGAAAGAAAGAAAGAAAGAAAGATAATAAAAATAACAATTGCATAGAATTGTCTGAGGGTAAAATATATACATACAAAGCACTTAGGACTGGGTCAGGTGTGTAATAAGCAACACCCGTTAGCTCTCCACATGGATTCTTCATTGGTTCCTCACAATCTTAGCAGGGTCATTTTGCCCTATTTTGTATTTTAGAGAAGTGAGGCTTAAAGTGAGCACTATGCTCAAGGCCATATGGCAAACTTGGCCTGTGGGATCTTAGCATCTTCATTCCTGGCTTCTGCTCTGAAGACCACGTCTCTTTCCCTTTGATTGGTGCCTATGAGCCTGAGGGAACACACTGCGGGGATCCAGGAATCTACAAGATTCTTAAATTATGAGTAAACACAGTGGCTGCCTACTCATGTCTTTTAACAATGTTTCTGGGTTTATTTAGAGTAGGCAGGCAGCCATCATGTCTATTGATGGTATGCTTTTGAATTAGATGTCTTCATATTATGCAACTGCTGCCATGTAGGGAACTCGAAAGGGTTTTAAAGAAATCCTTGTTCTCAAAAAGCCTGGACTCTCTTTCTTTACCTCTGGCGCATGACACGCTGTAGCTAGGAGGCTTCACTGTTCTAACCCTTATTACATCATGAACTTTCATGCCTCTGGGCCTTTGTGTATACTCTTACCCCTGTCTGAAGTCTTCCCTTTCCTCAAAACTCTCAACCCAGCTTCCAGTCTAGTCTTCTGTGTTCTCAAATTCACTTCCACGTGCTGACCACATCAGGCACAGCATGTCACCTTGAAGGTTCCGCTTTCACCACACCTACCCTGATACTACCTTCCCCCCTTGATTGCCTCTGTGGATCACACCTTCTGATCTGGTCCTCAAAGGACACATGCTATTAGATCTAGACCCTGCTTCTCAGAGGCTGGAATCTCTTTGCCACACTGTATCAGAAAGTCTGGGTGCATGGGGGTTAGGAGGTGAGGCGTGCCCTCTTCACCTGGTGGAGGATGCTGGTTCTGTGGTCTGTCGCTGCAGCCTCGTGTGACGCATGATGTGCTCCTTGACCGACATCTGCACCTCTGCTGGGATATCTGGGGAAGTGTGGCTGATCTTCACAGCCGCCTCCAGGAAGCCCAGGGCACTGGGGTCCTTCAGCTTATCTGCCATGTTGCTTCTGGAGCCGGGGCCTTGGAGGGTCTCTGAAGCAGGATTAGCAGAAGACAGGCTGGAGGTCTCCTTGTTCCTCCAGGGCGTCCAGCACAGCTTCCAAAAGAGAAAGAGAGAAACTGCCACCAGGGCCACGCCACACACAATAACTACCACTGCGAGGAGGCTGACAGAGATGCCTGCCCTCAGCATGAGGCCAGCGGGGAAGGACAGAGACGCACAGAGGTGGGGGTGAGCAGGTGAGGCATCGGAAGACGGCGCACACAGAAGGGACAAAGACGGAAGAAGAGAGAAGAATGGTTATGAGCAAGGCTGTCAAGTCATGGGAAGAAGTGACGGCTTGGGGGTTGACCGTTGATGGTCCATTTTGTCAACTCTCTGCAGCCCTGTGCTCACCACAGTCTGACTGCTTCAGCGCCACCCTGCCCCCGCCTTTTACCAGCATGGAGCACTGGCTGCTTGCCCTACTGCTCCTGGCTTGTGCCCAGGGAGGGGACAGAGATTTCAATGGGAGCCTAAACAAATGGGCAAACTCCTGAAGCGTTCATATTTGTACGCTGTTTGAATTTCTATTAGAGCGGTTACTGTGGCCAGACTTCTAACAGGGTGCCATTTCTCTTTTTCACTCATGTTATTTTGGTACTGGGAATGAAACCCGGAGGCTTGCCCGCATTACACAAGTAATCTCTTACTGAACTTTATCTCCAGCCCCCAACAATGACTCTTGCGCACAACCCACACACAGCCTACGAGGTAGGGGTCAGATGCTGGCTAACTCATACTCCCTTCTTTGTCCAGTCTCTATTGGCTCTATCCTTGTTCATTCCTGGAACAAAGCAGGAGGAGCTCAATAAACAGTGATCTTCCAGGGAGAGGGGTCCAGCCTCATTTCCCTAAAAGCAGGTGTGTTAGCTTCTGCTTTCCTAGAGTTTTCTGCCTGCTGTAGGCTCGGTGGGCCCTTGTATTAAGTTGGAATCTGATTACTGGAGTCTAAATAGGTCAAAGCTAAGTACAAAGTACAAATGATTCCCATCACTGTCTTCTTCCATTCTGTGGCTTTCTTGGGGGGGGGGGGAAGCTTTGTTGCAAATCTGGTATTTGTGAGCAGTGTGGCTGGGTTGAAAGCTGGCCCATCAAGCCTTAACCTGCCCCCATCCAGACCCTGGGGTGCCATCATCTCAAGAGAGCTGTGCAGAATGGCTCCTCCTGTGTGGAGTTGGTAAGCCGACTCCTGTCCCATTTGCTCTCCCCAAATGTGGTGGTGAATCTTTGAGCCTGAGGCAGAAGTCAGAAGGCTACAAGCCTTGCTGGGCTGTCACATGATCACTTGAGATGCCGAAATCCAGGCTCTTCTAGTCCTGGGGCAAGATTCTCCAGGCACGGGGTGGCCCTCCTGTTCTTTCATAACCAGCATTGAGTGCGAGGGACTGATTTCCAATAATCTATACTCTCTGCCTTCTCTGAGCATAGCACCAAGGGTGATCACGTGGAGACGCAATTGAAATAGCAACTACGTGAAAAAAATGAACCCCCTGTTCCCTCCCTCTACCTTTCTTTCATTTATGAATTTAGTTTTTTGTCAAGCTGAACATTTAAATGCACTCTATGCTCTCCAGATTCCCCCCTCACCTCCTCCCTTCTCATTAAAATTCTAATTATTACCAGAGCAAGTAAAAGGTATGATCAAAGGAAGGCACGGCCCTAGAGATACCTTTTGTTTTAAAGTGACTCACTGCAGAAAATGGGCCCAGAGCAGGTGTAACAAAGAACAGACATGAAGGGTCCAGGGATGGACAGACCCTTAGAATAAGGACGTACATATCCACAATAGCTTTTCTGGTGTGCCCAGAAGGTAAGGGCTTGGAGAAACAGCCTCCAAGCCATTTAGATTATAAATATACAACAGAACTGAGCAAGTCCTTCCAGGGTGGGTTGATCTGTCTCTAAGTTACATACATGTTCTTCCAAAGTGACATTGCTGAGCGACATGACCCAGACTGGAGCCTAGGCCCACCTTACTGACTGTGTGGTCTGGGCTGTCTATTAATTCTCTGGACATTAATATATGCAAAGGGAGGGCAATAATTCTACCTGTTTCATTAAAGAGGATTACATGATTGGATATATAAAAGCTATTTTAAAATTGAACATAATGATGTTGAATAAATTGACTAAATCCAATAATAAAACACCACTATCAACCTATATAAAAATTTTTAACTACTCATGTAACATGATAGATATTATAATATCTTGGGACTTTATTTATGTACATGCGTGTTTCCCTGGAGACCTGGTGGTCTCTAGAGCAGTGGATCTCAGCCTTCCTAAAGCTGCGATCCTTTCGTACAGTTCCTCATGTTGTGGAACAACCATAACGTTGTTTTCATTGTTACTTCATAACTGTAATTTTGCTACTGTTATGAATTGTATTGTAAATATCTGATAGGCAGGATATCTGACATGGGACCCCTGTGAAAGGGTCCCTTGACCTCCAAAGGTGTCACAACCCACAGGTTGAGAATGGCTGTTCTAGGTGAGGAGCTAGTGTGTGGGGCTCTCAGCCAGAGAAAGGCTGTGATGTCTCTACACTAGGCGGCTGGGGACAGAGGTGGTGGGAAGAGACCTGGAGATAATATCCTCCTCACCCCTTTCATGGAGGCACCCGGCTGCTGATCCTGGCAAGGGCCGGGGACCAGAAAGCAAGGGTGGCTCCTTGAAATGACAGTGGAGGGTTCTTACCTCCTCAAGGTGTGTGCTAGCTTTCCCTGAGGCCTGGATACAGTAGAAGTACCTGGCAACACCCAGGCATGTTGCCAAGCCTAGCTCAGAACCTGGCAATCTGGCAGGGCTGAACTTAAATGAGAAAGAATTGTTACTTATTCACGTCTGCCTGCTTACATGCTGGTTCATGAATGAAAACGTAAGAGCTGCGGAACCTGCAGGAGTGTAGAGTTTAATCTGGGACAAATGAGTCGCAGCATTGGAAAGAACAGGACAGTGTACACCTAGGCCCTGGCCCAAGCCTATGTCTGCCTAACCTGTGGCCTCTTACAAGACTGTTGCCATCTTTACCCAAGTACTTTGCCTCGGTACTTGGGTAATTGCTCATCTTAAGTCCTAAGATTTGTAAGGCAATTAGCAGCTGGTCCAGAGGCTCCAACCTCCAGGCTTGCAGAGACTAGCCAGGTAAAAGAGAAGAAGGTTGAGCTGATAGGACACATCCCTGCAGTCACCCACCCAGAGCAAGTTAGCAAGTCATTGGCCTCTTCCAGAAAAAAGCTGGACACCTAGGGTAGTGACTATCATGGACTCTCATAGCTCCTCACTCATGATGTTAGCCAAACTGAGCTCCTCTGCAGGCAATGCAGGAGAATTAGGTTCTGGACACTAAGAGTTCATTCACACAGGAAGCAGAAGGTGGCAAGTAAGAAAAGCAAGTGCAGAATGAGAAAAGAGGAGGGGGTAACTATAGAGAAATAATTTAAAATAATTAAAAGTGACCCTGGGCGGTCTTGAACTCAGCCAGCCTTTATTCCCAGTGTATTAGTCAGCTCTCTGTCACTATGACAAATGCACGCAATAACCGACTTTTGAACACAAAAGGTTCCTTTTGGCTCACAGTTTTAGAGGCTCAGTCTATGATGTCATCCCACTATTTGGCTCACGGTGGTATATCACAGTGGATGCATGTGGGAAAACCAAACCTTTTACATCATGACCAGGAAGCAAGAGAGAGAGGAGAAGGAACAGAGGGAGAAGGAAGAGGAGGAGGAAGAGGAACAAGAGGAGGAGGAAAAGAAGGCTTGGGTCCGGATATCCCTCTAAGGACAAACTGCAAGACTTCCCACTAGGCCTCATTTCTGGAAAGTTCCACCCCCTCCCAACAGGTCCACTTTAGGAAACAAGCTTGCAGCACACGGGCCTTCGGGCAGACACTACAGTCCAAACTATAGCGCCTGCTTACAGGCCTATGACTTGGGAAGCAACAGTTGCCGGGCATTGAGCCACCTCTGGGAGAGGAAAAATGTGGTAGACCTATTTATGCTTTGGAGACATAAGCCCAAGGCTTTGGTCTGGAACAAAGGCATGAGGCTTTGAGCCTTATTGGGAAGGTGGATTTCACAAGGTGCTCTGGATGAAGCTGGGCTGGACACCAGTGCAGAGGACTGCAGAGCACACACCGCTTACCTTGCTTTCTGATGATTCTTCCTACCTCACAAGATCATTAGGAAAATCAAATAAGCTAAGGCTAACCACAGTCCTGATGTGCAGAGAAGGTTCCCAAATGTAAGCTGCTGTTATCCTCCAGGACTTTTTTCTTTTTCTTTTCTTTCTTTCTTTCTTTCTTTCTTTTTTTAAATTAAGAATAATTGTTTGCTGTGTACAGCTAGGCCTCTGGGGGCAGAGAAGGGAGAGCCTAGATCAGAGAGCAAAGTGGTAGAGTGGCCTCTGGCCTGTCTTCCCTCAAAGCTTGGTCACCTTAAATAAGGCTGTCTGGTAGGGCGATGGCTCGTGGCCCTCCCTCCTCATCCCAAAATGCTAAGTTATTAATTAGTATCCCAAGGCTTGCTTATCTTCCCTGTGACACTTCATGCTCTAAAGACAGCCCGGGTGCCCCTCCTCTTCCTCCATTCACAGTGTTAGGATTCATCAGCAACTCTTATCGCTTGCTATTGTTCCATTTTTCTAATGGGTTCCTATGTCAGGAAAATCCATTTTGTAACCATCACAGGCATTCTTGCTAACAGATTGTAATTGAAAAGACAAACTGGAGAGAGGAATAGCAAGGAAAGTACCAGTTCCCAGCTCATCCCTGTACCAGAGAAGCCTGGCCCAGGGCCTGGAGTCGCTGCTCACCCCTCAGAAACACAGATGCCCAGCTGTCTGCTCTCCTTCACGCCCCATGGAGACACAGATAAACCACAGCTCAGAATCCAGACAATAAGGGATACAGAGGTCCAAGAAAACAGAAGGAACAGCATTTAGTCCAGAGAGGGAAGACACTCCAGGCAGAACCATTCATATTAATATTAATGGTAATATTTGCCGTTCATTTCTATGCAGCAAGCATTGTGCCTTGTATGTTATCTCATTTAATCTTTACAGCCTCCTGAAGACATCCATATTCACGTCTCACAGATAAACAAAGTATAGAGATGATAACTAAGGCACGACGCTAAAAAGGCACAGTGCGTTAAGCAGAAGAACCAGGAGTCGAATGTAGGGCTTTCTGATACCAAAATCCAGGCTCTTGAACCAGGCATCTCCGGGGACTGGAGGTGGGGGCTGAAGAGCTGCCGACTCAACGCTGCAGAGCCGGGGCGGCCTTTCTCACCTGACAGCTGAAGAAGGTGAGTGAGTGTGTTTTCTACTCTTGGGTCTGAGCTTTTGAACCTGGCCAGATCCCTGCAATCTTGCATGGTAACTAGCCTCCACTCTGAGTTTTCTTCTCTGAGGAGTGCATGTCCTCAAGTTACCCATGAACCAGACAAATAGCCAGTGGCTCCTAAAAAGTCCAGTAATATCCCTGAGAAATACCGGCAACGGGGTGGGGAGAGGGGGAGAGAGAGAGAGCTTGTGTTGAGAGAACAGTAGCTGGTCCTTACTGGGCTAACAGACACGGTCCATTAATAATGAGCCCTGCCGTGGCTTGTAAATTTATTAGAAGTGGGTGTAATTAAATTCAGAGTTAGGGGGAGGGGGAGCAGAGGGCCATTGCTTCCTTTTCTTCTTCAGAGAGCCGGGCTGAGCTACCGATGGGGATAATTAGCAGAGCCCAAACAGAGAAGGAATTAATGCTCCTGAAAAAACTGTGATGAGGAGAGACAATACTGAGCTAATTACGGCCGCACCAAGCTTTATGACTGGGCTCCTGCTTCCACCATCATTAGAGATAGATCGGAGGCTAATGTAGAATGTTATGGTGAATGGAGCTCTGGCACTAACTCAGCTTTCATCGTCATGTCATCATCATCATCATCATCATCATCATCATCATTGCAGATGGTCATTGTACCTTTCTACCCACATCTTTCTACCCATTGTACCTTCCTACTTTCCTGTGTGGGATGTTATGGGGAAGAAAGAGTTTAGTGCCTCAAAGAGAGAGTTGAGGGGATAAGGTGCCCGTTAAATCTTCAGGGTCCAGACTGGATGCCCAGCTGGCTCAACTCCGACTGTACTTCCTAAGAGGCTCAGCATTGGAGGCCTGACCAGTAAGGGGCGATGGTGAGCTCAGTGAGGTCATGTCATCATGCTCAACCCAACTCAAGACAACCTCAAAGAAGCCTAGCCCAAGCCTGGGCCCCAAAGTCAGTCCCAACCACCTTTTATCCCCAGCTCTGTGGGCCAAGAGGAGAAAGAAATGTTCGAGCTGTAAGAACAGAAAACACAGCTTTCGTACAGAGATCAAAGGATGAGGTGCACTAGAACTATCAGCTGCACTTGGCTCTGGCACAGCCAGAAGGAGGAGAGAACTTCCAGAGACCTCGAGAAGGTTCTACAGCCGTGGGAGAGCACTGCATTCTAGCCGCAGTGCCGCTTATCTGTACTCCTGGCATCCAGGAGACTGACACAGGAGAATTGTCGTGAGTTTGAGGCCAGCGTGGGCTACATAGCTGGATCCTGTCTTAAAAAATTCAAGAGAGAGAAAAAAGTTAAGGCATGAAACGCACTGGGATCGGAAAACATCACACTAGTTGTTCAGGGTCATGCTTTCTTCCACAAATATAAAATATAACATTCCTTCCTCCCATAAAGAAGAAGCCAGGGAGTCTGATTCTTCAGAATGAGGGAATGAGGCTCTTTTTTAGAGAAATATTGTGCATTTCATTTGCCATCACACACAAGAGGAGAAAAATAAAATAAAAAAGAAACATTCTCTGGGCTGCAAAAGGCCAACTTCAAAGCCAGGTGGTTGAATCATGGAACATCTCTAGAGTCATTAGCAAAGCTAACAAACACCACATTTGTCTAGAGCCATAGGTAGGCTGGGAGCAACCTCTCCTGGCTGCCAGCCTACATTGCTAGGAGCAGAGCAGCTTGGGTCAGCTTTCAGGTTCTTGAATATTCTAGAACAGTCTTAGATTTCTGCTGCACAGTTCACCCTCTGTAACTTCAACGACATATAAAGTTCATTCACCTTTACAAGGAAAATGACTGAAAAAAGGCCTGTTGGTGACTGTGTGAGAGCATGGGGCATAAGGAGTACATTAAGGAAGAAAATGGGCCTTTGTATCCTCAGGGTTTTTAGAGAAAGGGGAGAGAGGCGTTTTGCTTTTAGTTGGGAAGTTTCAGCACCGAAGCTTCCAAGCCTGAGTCTGATCCACAGAGATTTCTGATGCAATTCCTTTCCCAGAACCTGGTCTATGGGAAGGTCTGTGCAAATGATAGAGGAATCCAAGTCTCAGCCATTGAAGCTCCGGGGATTACTAGGAATCCCAGGAGCTAGACTTCAGAGCTGTGAGAAGGCAGGGGAAAGAGATGTGATGGAAAAGGGGGCTGAGCATACTCTATGCACTCTCCATTTCTTTCTTTCTCAGCATTGCTTTGGTTGGGGGATCGGATCCTAGCTGGAGTCTCTGGGGTGCAGGAGCAGGCTGGGAGGTGAAAGGTCTGTTCCCCTCTGAACACCACGGCTCCCTAAATCCTCACGGCTCTACAGCCGATTTCTTTTGATGTGATCCAGCTCCCTCTCCACCTGCATCTCTTGTCTTCCCTTGGCCCCAGGATTTCTTGGGGCTTGTGACAGACAGTGACGAAGTTAAGGCTTTCCAGGGCCAAGGTGCATGTACAACTCAAACTCACCTTCAGGGCAGGGTACTGAAATATCCGATTCCCTACCTCGCTCACCTCAGCCTGGCCATGCAAGTTAAAGGAATCTTTCAGGAGCCAGACTACCTGTGTCTCCCCCAGCATGTACTCACATCACACCCCACCCCTACCCAGAGCATTTTTGCCCTGGATTGGTAAAAGGGTGCTACTCTAAAATATGTTCTGACCCTCCATAGGGCTGGAAGGCCCAGAGGGAAGACTCCACTGCAGAATGAGCCTTTGAGGAAAAGATGGAAGGGAGGTAATGAATGCTGGAAGGTAGGAAGTGACAGTTGACTTGGGGAAACTGCTGTCTTGGAATCGTTACGAAGCTGGCAGTGTAGAAAGAGATGACACCAGAGAACAGTGTCTAATATCAGCCTAATCTGTTCTGAGAATACGGAAGAGGGAGAGCCAACTTTTATCACTGTCCCATTCTCAAAAGTTCTTTATGTCTTATCTTGCTCTCTTCTGCTGCAGTCATCAACTCATTGATTAAATAGTGCCAGAGAGAGAGAGAGAGAGAGAGGTCCCTAATGACTGATAGAGAAACAAGGTGGGCCCCACTCACACAAGGCTGGACACAGCTTCCCGGAGGCACACAATGTCCCCTGGCCTCTCTACCTCCTCCCTCCCTCAAAGGCTCTGTTCCTAACCCAGAACCTACCTCTCTCTATCTCTGGCCTTTAACCTCAAATGGACACTGGTAGGCTCTGGAATCTGAGGCCCCCGGAGGGCTCACCGGAGCTGCACCTGCTCCGGAAACCTGCCCTCTGGTCCCTGGCCACTAGTCCCCCGAGAGGCGCGTGGGGACCATATTCCTGCCTGTAGCGGCCCCCTCCTCTCTTTCCCGCGCCAGCCACACAGAACCACGAAGCGACTCCCACTTAAGCCTCCTCAGAGGCCCGGAGCCGCTGGGGTTCTGGTCCGGGTCTAGGTCGAGGACAAGGTGCGGTGAGTCTGCGGAGCCCCAAGGAACTCTAGCGCCTCGGTCTCCGCAGGATCTCCCCACCCCCACGCCGCATTTGCTCCGGGCCTCGCACTGCCCCCCGGGCCCTTCCCTCCGGGGGCACACGACCCACGCTTGCTCTGTCCCGTGCCCTCCGAACTGCTGGACAAAGGACCCCGCCGCAGCGGGAGAGCTCGGCGGCCAAGGCTGGTGCAGCAGGTACATACCCGGGCCGGTCGGCTGCCACGCCGCGGACACTCCCGCGGCCCCCGCCGCCAGGGCGCGACACGCCGAGCCCTTGTTGTCGCGACTCCCGCGAGACGTCGCGGCTACACGCAGGACCCAGTCCCCCCGTGGGGTACGGGCTCCGGACTCACCCTCTCCGGGGAGCTTGACCCGGCTCCGGCCTCCGGGGCTGCGTCCGCGCGGCCCCGGGCAGGAGCTTCCCGCCCTGGCAAAGTCGGGGAGAGGCAGTCGCTCAGTTGAGCATCCGCCCGGAGTCCGAGTGAGTCAGAGAGAGACCGAGGGAGCGAGCGAGTTATAGGGGTGCCAGGAGGAGGGGGGGGGGACGCCACGACACCCTCCCCACCCCGCCCCCCCCGGCGAGACGCAGACAGCCGCTCGCCGCTCGGAGACCCGGACACAAAGACCGCGTGCCAGCCGCAGACGCAAGTTTTCCCCAAGCCCGGGGGCTCGGCCCGCCTTCGCCCAGGCGCTGCTGGGTCCCGGGCCGTGGATCCCCTAGGGGACACAGGCTTCCCCCGCCCCCCGCAGCCTGGATCTCTCCACTCTCCCGGCCCTGGACCATCACCCTTGCGGGGAGCCTAGAGCCGCAAGGGAAACTGAGGCCCCAAGAATGCTGCATCTCGGGGCTCTTGCAATTAGTGACCCCAGAGGAGAGAAGGTTCTCCTCCCGGGTCCGGTTCGGGTCTCTCCCCGCGGGCGCTGAGCCGGGGGACGGGCCCATGCTGGGACACCAAGCTGGACTCCTGAGGCTCGGAGGCTCTTGGGCTGGTTGCTTGGGGGAGAGGAGGCCAGCGGGGTGGACATCTGGGAGCGGAGGGGGGCCTGGGTCTCCTGGTACCTGAGTCGGCCGGGCTCGGACTCTGCTCCGGGGGTTGCAGCTCGAAGCTCCGACAAGTCTCCACGTCCAGCCCCAGAGGGGGCGGCCGGGCCCGGCACAGGGAGGCCAGGACCGCGAGCGCCGCCTGGCACCGAGGCCCTCCGGTCCCCCAGATCCCGCTCATGCCCCGGACACTCAGACCTGCCGAGCAGCGGCTCGAACCCCGCGCCGAGGCCGGACTGGGGCGGGGCAGGAAGGCCCCGCGAAGACCCTCCCCGCAGCGGCCCCCTGCGGCTCAGCTCCGCTTCTAATCACCTCCCCGCAGGGTCCCCGCCCCTCACGTGGCACCCCGCGGCAGCTGGCAAGTCTGGCGCCTCCCGGCCGCCCCCTCCACACTCAGGGACCTGCCCGCTGTCCCACGTCGCGCAGGATTCAAGGCCAGCCTGGCAATCGCTGCGGCTGTGACCTTGGGCCCTTCTGGGGACTCAGTTTTCCTTCTCGTGGAAGAAGTGTGGTGGCTGCTGGGGCTCCCTGGGCTCTCTGGGAGTACATAGGTAGCGCTTGTGCAAACGTTGGGGAAGCTGCCACACGCCACACACGAGCGGGCATCGCAGCAACACAACATAAAAAGGGCCGGCCGGACTGTATGGAGGGAGGGTCCTGCACACTGGGGAAGTTAGCCAGACTTGCCGGGTCCCAGCTCTGGAGGGAGATGGATGACCCCAAGACTGCAGAGCGAGGGGAACTGGAGAGAAGACTTTCAGAGGAGCCCCGCAATCTTGCGGTCCTGGGCACCCGCGTGTTGCTATGGCGACTGGAGGCAGCGGCCGTCTCTCTCCATGGCAACGGGAGGAGAAAGTTTCTGGCGTATAGGAATGGGGAGCATTTCAAGGAAGGGGTTCGGTTCCCACCAGGCCCACCTCCACACATCAGACCAAACCCACTAGAAATGGTATATTTTTCCGTGAGGCATACATAGCAAGGGTCAGAACGACGGAAAACTAAATAAAAGGAGCTCCCGTCAGGAACCGTGGGTGAGACTTAACAGAAGGGTGGCTGGGAGTTTCGGGATGCTTCGCTCAGCCCTGGAAACCCAGGAGTCGCTGCCAGAGGACCGAACCCTAAAGGCCCTATCACAGCCGACTCCTGCCCTCCACCTAGGTCACTGTGTTGCCCCTCCCCCTTCCCGAGGAGGGATCTGGGGAAGAAACTTTAGCTGGAGCCCCTGCACCTGCCACCCCTGGCTGGTGTGTGCAAGGCAGAGTGATGGGAAGGAGGGTCTTTCCTCCGAATTAACACGCTAATTGGAAGTGGCTTGGGCTGTGACTCAGGTTCCGGGGGGAGGAGATTCGGAGCGCCAGCTCCAGGCGATCCGCAGCGGGCACCGTCTGCACCAGCCCCGTCAGCTGGCCCTTCGAGTACAAACCCCAGACAGCGAGTGAGCGCCGGGGGTCAGCGAGGAAAAGGCTGAGGCCTGAAGGGTCTCTGGTCTGGAGGCTTTTCCGCTCTCGGCCAGCGCCCTGTCCCTGTCCGCGGTGCTGAAGGCTCGGTTGCGACAACCAGCTTGCGCGCACCACGTTAGGGGAGAGTGGGGAGGGGCAGTTATAGCGGGTTTGCGGTTTCCAGCCGAGTCCCTGGAGCCTGCCGTAGAGAGGCGTAGGATCTCGGGGCGAGAGGGGTTGAGGAGATTTGATCCATGGGCCCTGTGCATCCCGACCACCAGCCACCGGTGGGACTGGGTTGCTGTTCCAACAACAGGTAAGCTTCTGCCTCTCCACTTGCCTTCCACCCACCTGAGGAACCTAGACGCCCCGACAACCTCTCCTCCTTTGCCAGTGCAGACCTCAGCCCCTAGGAGAGATCGGAGTTCCGAGGCCCCAGGCAACATGCTCATTAGCAGCTCCCCAAGCGGGGCTTTTGTGTTTATGTAAAACACAAGTGGAGAAGCTGCTCTCTGCCGGCGTTTACCGCAACTCTCACTCCGCGGAGACTTCTCCCTCCCCCTCTCCAGTTCCTGGGGACATTCGCAGAACAAAGCGCCTTGTTTTGCCTTTGCAAAGAATGAGGAAAAAAACAAAGCAAAACAAAACACAGGACCACCTTTCCAAGGGCCCAGGCCTGTGATGCAGCGAAATCAGTATTTTGTGGGGGAACTTGCCTCTCCACTGAAGGCAAAGGAGCCTATCCGGAGCAGAGCAGGTGTCGGGGAGCTGAGAATTAACGGATAATTTCTCATTGTTCCCGGATCCAGCCTCCACACTAGGCAGGCAGTTCTGCGTCTCTGGCATTTCTCAACCTAGCGGAGCAAGAGAGGTACTATCCTGACAGAGCTGCAGGGAGAAGCCGGAGCTCCAAGCTCCTAGCGCAGGGTAACTGAGGGAAAGGGAACTCTCTACGCTGAGGAGAGACAGGAGCAGACACTGTGGGTGTAGGAGATATAGAGAAACCAAGTCAGATACCTAGAAAGGCAAATATTCCGAAAGTGACGCTAAAAATATGTTTTCTTACACTAAGGCAAGCTTCACCCTAGCTGTTCTCTTCCTGCCTCACCGTCAGGTGCTGGTAACACTATGGCCAGTAGCCAGTATCAAAACAGAAAAAAAAAAAAACTTCTTCCGGTGTCTCTAACACTTCATGCCCCACAAGCCAACCTCCCAAACACATCTAAAAGTATTCCCCATTTGTTCTCCCAGGGTGTCACTCAAGTGCCAGAAGGAAGAAGATAGAAAGAAACGGAATTGTAGACCATTCAGCCCCATAGAGAAAGACCATGCTGAGTGAAGGTTTAGGTGTGGGGAAGAGAGAGAGGGGAACACAAAAAATTAAAAAGCTAAATGGCCAAACAAGGGCATGGGGGCATGGGTCCTGGGAGGCCTGGGGCGTCACAGCCTCCCTCTGGACTTGGGTGTTCTTGTGAAGCAGGAGCCCTTCAAAGCTAGAAGGAGAGGATGGTTTTCCAATGCCCAGCTCACTTTTAGCTTCTGCTTTCCCACTAGCTCTGCTATAGCTTTGGCCAGAACAATCTAAATCTGGGGTCCCCAGCCCAGACTGCTCAGAAGTACAGAATGGGGCTAGAAAGCAGGCCTGAGGCAGAATGAGATCTAAAGCAGAAACCAAAGACCTCCCATTCCTATGCCTCTGTCTCCTCTCCCTAGATAGCCAAAGTACATTCCCCACTCCTATCCCCTTTCTCTGCCCTTGGGGTAGGCACCCACCCCACTCGGAGCAGCAGTGTCTAGTTGAATTATGTGACAGATAAAATAAATGAGGACCACTTAATTTAAAAAAAATTTTTTTGAACCTTGGTAGGAAATTGCTAATGCTGTAGGCGGGAAGAGTGAGCTCCTTTGACATGAACTGATGTGTCATATCATCTTTCCATCTCAGTGCAATTTCTAAATAGGGAGCCCTCTCCCCATCCTCCACCACCCCTTCCAGAGATGTAGAGGCAGCATCTGACGCTCATAGCTAGGTAGTCTGACATGCAGAGAGAGATAACAGGGAACTAGACAGAGGGGGCTCAGTACCCTAAGTACTGAGTACCCTCAAGTACCCTAGAGCCACAGGGGCTCTGGCCCAGCTTGAAGTTCCTCCTCTGCTTTCTGAGGTATTTTCCTAGACCAGGGATGGGCATCCAGGAGGTATGCTGTTCAGAGGCCAACCCGTGCTTGTTGGCTAGGCTAGTCCAGGAAAACAGCCAAGCAGGAATTTATCTCCATTCAATCCTCACAATAGGGAGAACTGGTGGGCCCTGATAGTCCATCTGGAAGATGAGGTAGGTAATCAATAGGTTAGTCGCTGTTGGTGAAAGCTGGGAGGTGGCAGAGAACCTGAATCCAGGCACTCTAGGCACACATCAGTGACTCTTCCTTCTTCCTGTTGAGAGAAGGTTGGTAGGGTTGCAAGATTTTTGTATGTTTCTTTAAAGGGTTATGATACTTTAAAATAGACTTTCTTACATATAAAGGGTGTTTAGAAATTAATTATATAGAGGAATGGAAGATTTGGTCCTGCGTCTCTTCGCAAAGATCTTGGCTTTCAGACCTTAGCCATTCCAGGTGCCTCTAGGACCCAGTTGCTGGCTTAGAAAAAAGTCAGTGTCAGTGATAAAGCACAGAGGGCTGGTCAGCTCCTCCTGAAAGCTGGCTTGACAGTTTCACTTTTGGGAGAGCCTGGACTCTCCAGGGGTCTGTTTAGAGAGTCTCTGCCACACCTGGGCTGGGTCCTGTGCTCAGAGCCCCGTTTCCAGGAAAGGACCTAGCCCAGGTTCCTCTAAGAGCACACCCCCAGTGTTAAGAATTCTCCCCAAGGACCCTGGAGAGAGTTTGTAATCTCAAGACTCTGGCTGTTCCACTAATGAAAGGAAACCAAATAAAATGTCAAAAGTAATTAAAGTGACATGTTCGAAAAGGCCTGCCAAAGGATGTCTTAATCCTTGATTTTGATAGAGTTCAGACAGCAAGGGTTTCAATCCTCCTGTGGAATGAAGGGGCCAGAGCTCCTGGAAAGAACAAAGCTGTTTACCAAATTTAGCTTCCCTCTATACTATGAGATAATTTTTTTTCTACCTAAGACCCCAAGCTGAATCTATGTTTCTGCCATTTGCTAGAGTATAGTGGCTGGCTGAGGAGTCACCTCTTTCCGTTACTAATACTTTATTTGTAAAGTGAGAGGTGTTTGATACAATGCTGTCAAGTGTCAACTCCTTTTGTACTAACAGCAGCCCAAAGAGAAAGGTGTAATCAGGTGTAACTCATCTCACTGGAAAGCCTTCTGAGAGAGAGAGAGAGAGAGAGAGAGAGAGAGAGAGAGAGAGAGAGAGAGAGAGAGAGAGAGAGAGAGAGAGAACAGGTCCTAGGTTCACAGTCAAGTCCTGGCAGGACCAGAACTTATGCCTGTGTCTTCTTTCATGTGTGCTCTCTCTCTCGGCACTTACTAAGGTCCTCACTGAGCCCCGGTGTGTGGAAACTGAGACACAGTCCTGGGCTGTTTCTTGCGCATGGCAACCTTCAAACACACCACACTGTATGCAGACCCTGGGCTCCGCTCCGGGCTGATATCCTGAGGGAGTGCCCCAGATTGCTGTCAAGAGAGGCCACAAGTGAAACTGATTTAAAATGAGTTCTCTGACCTCCGTGATGCACAGATGCACCTACACTGGCCAGGAAATGTCTGTGAATGATTCTCTCTAAACTTCCCTCCTCAGTTCTCCAACCCTTCCATTTTCTCCAGGGTTCAGTTCTACTTCCTGGGTCTCTGTGCACTCTCTCTGAGTGGGCCCACTCCACTGTAGGACTTCAGATGTTAAGTGCTATTTTCGTTTGTTTAGCCTAGGCGAGCCTTCGGCTGGATCTGTAGCTGAGGATGATCTTGAGCCCTCGCTACATGAGGGCCGAACGTACAGGCATACCACCATGCCCAGCAGCAATACTGTTATTGTTAGTGGCACTGTGGGTTGGTGAAGACACTCAGCAGGTGGAGACTCTTACCCAGAAGGCTGACAACCTGAGTTGGATTCCCAGAACCTTGTGTGATGGAAGGAGTGAACTAATTCCTGAAAGTTGTCCTCTGACCTCTACATGACCACTGTGGCATACTTGCACCATGCATATACACATGAAATAAGTAAAATGCAATGTAACATATATTTTACATATGACATTAACATTATATGTATGCACCACACATTCACCGAGCCCTTAAGCGAGTCTAGGCTCTATGCTGCTTGCTCAATCTTTACAACAGCCCTATTAGCTTATCGGTGCCAAGCAACAAGACTGCAACTCAGGCCACCTCCCTCCAGAGCCCACACCCCAGGACTTCTCATTCTGTGTCTCTAACCCCCTCTCCTGGCTTCTACATGTGCATTTTATACTCCCAGTTCTGAACAACCTAACCCCAGGCCTTTCCCATTCAACACATCCAAGCCAGTAATTAATTAATTATATTTTACTTTGTCAGCCTGTTTTTCTCCTTAGAGAAGGTCAATATCTGAACTGGAGTCTTACTCGAGAGCCTTGGAGTCTCCCTGCTGCTTTCCTCTCCCTTGTCTCTGTGCACTCAGTCAGTTGCTGGGCCTTCTTAATCTCTAAACATGTTGAAGCCTTGTCCTGTTCAGACTCTGCTACGCACTCTCACTACCCTCACCGAGGCACCCAGCATCTCTCCCTGGGATCATGGCAGATGCTGCAAACTATCAGAAGATCCTACCATCCTCTCTCAAAAATCCCCATACTTCCTTGGCCCCTTGTGGTAAGTTTGGCTCTTTCCAGCAGGCCCCTCTAGACCTGGCCTTCTTCCCTCTCTGCAGCTGCTTCTCTCTATACTCTGGGGTCCTCCACAGGCTTCCTGAGCTGTATGATCTCAGAGGAAAAATCCCTGTGTCTTCTCCTCCCTGCCTTGCCCATCTCACCTTGCAGGTTTCTACACTTCTTCGGGTGCCCTAAGCTCTGGAACTTTGCGACCAATGGATGATACAATATTGGCACAACTATGGGCAAGGTACTAAACCTCTCTGTGCCACTGTTTCCTCATGCATGGAACAGAGAAGATGGAAGCTGCTGCCTTTTCACCAGTACTGAGCGGTCCCCGTGAATTAGTAGACAGGCAGCAGATGTCAGGAGCTGACTCAAGTGTCCACTTTTGTCATCCTTCTGCACTCAGCCCCCCCCTCCCCGCCTTTGGCATGGCATTTGAAACCTTGTCCTGTTGACACCTCCTAACTCACACACCCCTTAAATCTGTCTCGCAGTCTTCATTCCCCAAGTGGCTCCCATCTGGTCCACATTCCTGCATTGCAGAATGAGGTATGAGCTCAGGAGGACTCCCAGGGTAGTCTCACGGGCGGGCCAAACCAGGACTGGCTTCTTGGAGGGGAATTGTTTTGAGCACTCTGAGTTGTTTTATCTTGTCTTGTTTTGCTGGGTGACTTGATCTGGAAGGGATGGGGGAACATTCCAGGCTTAAAGGTTTTGAGCCAAAACAAATACTTTCTGGGAAAGAAGGAGGCAACAGACTTCCTTGCCAGGACCGCGTGAGAGAGGGACCCCAGGACCAGATCTCTGATGCCCAGGCTCCATCAGCTGTAAGGGAGGTCTTGGCCTAGCCTTCCACCTCAGAGGAATATTCCCACAGGAAGCTGGAGGCCCCTGTTCAGAGCCTCTCGGCACGTACAGCAGAATGCAGGACTCCAGAAGCTTCTTTCTGAGATGAAATTGCTCATTCTCTCAAGTGTCAAGCCATCGCTGTGAGGCGAGTACGTGTCTGCTGGGCCAGCTGACTGTTTGCCAGGATAAATTTCTGATAATAACACAAAGTCATTACTGCGCAATTAGTGCTGCTAATGAGGAATGCAAAATTTCCTTCCCATTCCCTCCCTCCAATCTCTACCTCTCTGATCTTTTCGCTTTCTTCACACACATTCTTCTCAACCTCTTCCTTTCCAGACCTGGGGGTGAGAAAGGGAGAGAAAGCAGGGGCAGGGGCATACAGAGGTCGAGGCTGTCATCAACTGCATATTGACTGTCAAACCTCCTCCCAAATTAACAAAACACCCGTGGGCCTGGGGGAGAAGTGGAGAATGGAGGGGTCGAGAAAGAGAGCGTGTAGCCTTGGACATGAGCAGTGGTAGTATTTTAAGGGGCCTCAGCAGTGATCCACAACACAAGAGAGCCTGTCTGGGGTTTGGATAACAAGGGCTCTCCCTCAGCATGAAAGAGCCAGCCAGAGTCAAGGCCAGGTACCGTGCAATGGGAGGGTGATGTTGTGTTCCTGAGAACAGCAGCTAAGCTTGAGGAATATATTTTGTTCCTTTCTGCATAATTATTTCCCCTAACACACACAGACACACACACACACACACACACACACACACACACACACACACACGCGCGCGATATTTTAGTCACACTCCTGAAAAATACCTGACAGCTACTCTGAAGCTCTCCCTAGGGATGAGCTATCCAGCTTTTGGGAAACTTTGCCATCCCCCGAGCATGGAGTGGGGCAAGCTTAAAAACTCTGAGATAACGCAGAGGCCTCGGCCTCTGAGGGCGCTTCCTCAGGGTGGGCTGTGCTGGCAAGCAAGAAGCCAGGTGGTGGCTAGAGCCCACCTTAACCCCTAGGAACAGAGTTCAGGAAGGGGACAAGAAAGGAGGAGGGAGCCTCAGGGGGGAAGTTGGGAACCAGGGTCAGGATTCCAAGAATCCTTGCAGAGAGAGCAGCAGGCATGGGGGCTGCTGCAGGCCACAGCTCCAGAGCCCAGGGGGCCTGCGGAGTCAGAGGGCCTGCCACCACAGTGGGAGGTGGATTGGATGGCCTGTGTGCCTCTATCCAAGGCCTCATAATCTCCTGCATAAAAATTGCCAAAAACCAATTGTTTTCCTCACAGCTGTGCTCACCTAGGGCAGAGAGGGAGAATGGCAGGGGCCTTTCATTATTCATCCGACTAAAATGCTAGAGCCGAACAGCGCCAACAAAGGAAAAGTGTCTGCTTTCCCCAGAAGCCATTCTAATTGTAACTGAGTTGGGGAAGGAGATGCTGGCCTGGGAGGCCCTGAACCGCTGCATGCCAACACCCTGCCTCTGGCTCATGAATGGTGCTTAGGCAATGCTTTTCTTGGGTTCCCTTCCTCAAACCTTGTTAGGACAGTTCCTCAGCCCAGAAAACATGTCCACAAGACCCTTCATTCCAATACTCACTTCTTCCCCCACAGGGCCAGGCTCAGAGGTAGTGAATGGAGCCTTCCTCCTTTGACATCTTTTTTCCTCATTTGGCTTAGCCTCACTTAGGGTGCGCTATTTCTATTACTGTAACTGTCCCGGACAAGGACCCATAAAAGTGACTGGGTATCAGTGTCTGTTACCTAATAGGTACTCAGTCAGTTTCATCTGGGTAGGCCAGCCAATACAGGAGTTTCAAAGTGTGGGGTGGTGGCTTAGAGTCTAATTAATTCCTCCTCGACAGGAAGGGAAGCAGAGACCACCAAGTATCTAAAGTTGAGCACAGGCCCGTTGAGCGGCAGCGCAGGGATGGGGTGGGGGTGGGTGTCTCCCTCTTCATCTGGGATTCCTAAAGCTGAGAACAGCTGCTTTGAAGACCCTAGGAATACCTTGGAGCTCTTTCTACAGAGTTCAGTTACCTACCCTGGCAGACCCCTCTCCCCCCATCTCTATCTCCTTTCTATGGCTCCCTGACACTGGCCCTAGGGGCCTCCAGAACATTTCTGGGTTGATGCTGGTCAGTGGTCTTCATACCTGAGCCAGTGGCCTCCGTTGCTTCTACCTGAGCTACTGTGGGATCCTGCTGCCTCCTCCACGCTCTTCCTAGGGCATCTGCTCCATCTCTTAGTGCCAAACCCAAGTGAAGACCAAAATCCTCTTCATTGACTCTTCTCAGCATGTCACAGCAAGTCGGCATTAGGCAAAAAACTTCCAGAACTCTAAAGAAAGCTCTACCATAGTCATAACTTCTGGATGTGTACCATAGCCATAATATATGACTATTTCTGGGCAGGAAGACCAGGTTCCATGCCCACAGACTCTTCCAGGGTCCAGCCTCCAGTGAGGGTGGTAGTGTGACGCTGGGCTGAGTCCCCAAAATATCAGCTAAACCACAGGAAGAGGGGTCCTGGAGTTCACCACAAGCTCTCCAGCAACAGCCAAGGAAGCTATACAAGGAAGACAAGTGTTAAAGGCTCCTGAGGACCAGAGGCAGGAGCCAGTGCTCCAGGGGCCAGTCCCAGAATGTGACCAACAGGTAGAGCTGGGGTCAACACAAAGCAAGCCAGGTCCCTGGAGGCAACTGCCACAAACAGCTGTGAAGATGCAGAACTTGCTTTCAGGGGGCGCTGGTGCAGTACTGGGCTGGGCAGTTCAGCTTGAGTGACAGCAGAGGATTCAGACAGGGCGGAAATCATCACTGCTTGCAGTTTCTGCCAGTTCCCAGGAGAGTTGAGTGAGCCACTCTGACTTCTCCAACAAGACAATTCTGGTTGGCGAAACACAGAGAGGTTAATCACGTGGGCCTGGGAACCACTGAGAGGCAGATCTAAGTCCAGTCTGTTTGATTTATTCAATGTCTATAACCCACCTGAACTTCCATTTCATGAACTGTAAAGTGAAGATTATATGACCACTTACTAGAACTGGGATAATTCCTGGAGCGGGTCTGGCATACATTAAGTGCTCAATAAACAGTAGCAGTGTGATTATCGCTTGAATTTGATTATGGTCTACTGAATGACCTCAGATTTAAGAGTGTGACCTTGATAAAGTCCTCTACTGTGGGGGCACTTGAATAGCAAAGACTGACAGCAGAAACTGCCCTTATCTATTGGGGGGTGGGGCGGAAGGACACAGCCTTCAGGTGGCCCTTTCCCTTCCATACTGAGGTGGACACTAGTCGGGAACTGGAAAGGCAGCTGATGATTAAATTGAGCCCTTTAGACATGAATTATGGATCCATGACCTTTCCTGGCTTAATTACTCCCACTGCTGTGTGGCCTGGGCTCTGGAGTGAGGCCCTGGAGGGGGGGCAAATTCCGCTCACAGCCAGCAAAGCCTGGAGCCCTGAGCTCTTCCTGCTTTTATCTGCCCTGGTTCACATGGCTATTTCTGCGGCACGGAAATTCTCTCACTGTGATGAAGGTCTTGCCCTAGTCCAGGGCAGACCCCCTCTTGACTCCCTAATCCCTTTGACCTTTGCAGAATCATCTTTTTAAGCTTACTGCCATCGGCATCAGATCCTTTTTTTAAGGCTGAGTCTGAGGGCTCTTAATGAAGCTGTCGCACTAATAGATCTATGGGTTCCCACTGAGCTGGTACATAGAGCACAGGGCACTGGACGGAGGGTGACCCTCACAGCTTGAGGGGAGAGTACAAGTAATTGAGCTTTGCTTGACAAATGTTTTCAGATGTACAAAAACAAAAGGAAAGAATAACAAAATGAGACCCCCCCATACCCATCACCTACCTTCAAATACGTTGATATTCTACCTTTGTTCATCTCATACACCAAGCTTTTTAAGTTCAAGTCTTAAGCCAAATTCCAGACATTATATCAACTTACCTGTCAGTTCTTCTGCACATACTTCTGATATATACATATGTGTATATGTATATATAAATATGCTTTGCATATATGAACAACCATCATCTCCAACAAAACAAAATAATGATCTAATATACAATAAGTAATCAAGTTATTCAGTTGTCTAAAATGTGTCTTGTTGACATATCGACATATTTTGATCCATGCTACAAGGTGTGTGTGTGTGTGCGTGCGTGTGTGCGTGTGTGTGTGTGTGTGACACGTGCATCTATAGGCTTGCATGTTTGGGCATGTACAGATGAAGGCCAGAGCAGGCCATCAGTGTGCTCCTCTATTGTTCTCTGCCCCATTGCCTTGACAGAAGGTCTCTCTGAAATAGCTAGGCTATTTTTGGCTAGGCTGGCTGGCCAGTGAGCTTTTATGAATCTCCCTGTCTCTGCTCTACATTGACACCCACAGCCATGCTCAGCTATTTACATGAGTGCTGGGGATTTGAACTCTGGCCTTCACACTTTGCAGAACAAGTGTCTTTTACCCACCGAGCTATCACCTTCACCTCAGTTTTAAGTAGTAGTGCTGACTTTCTCCATCGGAAGCTGATGGTCCCCAGTAGAATTACCTAGACAGCTGACTATTGCCAGTCAGGTCACTAGTGGAGGGTAAAGACATTCCAGAACTTGGCTTAGGAGTTTGCCCAAGAGTCTATGTTTTACCATCTCACAAGTTGTAGCAGTCTGTTCCGTTTGTGGGCTTCTTGAGTCCCTATTCTGGGCTGGAAGTAGAGGGCAGAGACAAGGGAGAGGCCGGAAGCTCCAGGAACTTGCTGTCTGATACTGTGGTAGCCTGGTGTCTTGAGCTCACTGTCGAGCATGTACAAAGAATGGTAGGGCTAGGGAAGGGGGGTCAAGTCTGCAGGAGTTGGGGGAGGGTTTAGAAATGGCGACCTTGTAAGGCTGGGGAGGCGGCTTCCTGAGCAGGAGCGTTTCCTCTCTATCATGAGGATCGGAGTTTGAATTCACAGCACCCACATAAAAAGCTAGTCGCGCTGTGTTCCTGTACCTCTGCACTGGAGTAGGGGTGAGGGTGGGGTTGGGACTAAAATGACGAGTTTCTGGTTCACTGAGAGGCCTTGTCTAAAAAGAGTAAGGCGAAGCGCAACAGAGGAGGCTGACGCTGGACATGTTCTGGCCTCCCCAAGCACCTGCTCCCGCATACGCACAAACATCTCTCTCTCCCCGGTTCTCTCCCTCCCACACACACAGACAGAGACAGAGAGACAGACACAGAGAGACATTTTTTTTAATAAAAAAAAGAGAAAAATTGGCATTCTGAACTGGCGCTACAAGTGTCAGAGTCGCAGAGAGAGTTACATCCCCAGATTCGAAGGCAGAAACAGACACAGGGACCAAAGAGAGATCAAATATCTGCTTTATTACAGGGGAGGCTGAAAAGGAGAACACAGATTAGAGCCGAGGCCCAAAGAGGCTCCCTGCTGCTCCTCATCACGAAAGATTGTAATGAACTGAGACAGGGAGCAGAGCAGATGTGGACAAGAGAAAGAAACATTAGACAAACACCACCCAGGTAGGAGAATGTTGTTGTCAACAGACCAGAGCTTACTAGAATGGGCCCAGGGGAGGGATACTGAGAAGTCTTAGACCAGATGGCCTGTTGTGAGCAGCTGTGATCCAGCTTCAGGAAACCTTCCATCTGATGGGAAAGGATGCTTCCTGTCTGCCTGTGGCCTCCGTGGCCTCCCTCAAGGCCCAGCCAAATCATTCCCCACACAGGCTGTTCTTGCAGAAGTCTTCTCTTCCTTCACTTCCTGTTCTCCTTGTTGGCCTCTGTAGACCACACTCACACCCAATTCTCACCACACCCAGCTCAGCCCCACACTTCTTCGAACACCTGCCTCCCGGTCCTCAGGCCTTTGCGCAGCCTCCTTCATGGACACCGTTGATACTAAGTCAAAGCTTGTGGACTTCTGAATGGTTGTCTGCCTCCTTTCAATACAACAGCACTGCTTAGGTGTTTACTTTTGGCAAAGGCCCATTTCTCTAATGAACATGTTCAGCTAATGACTGAATCTCTCATCAGAGGGTATACAGTAGTGAAAGGGTCCAGACTCCCAGCCCTCAGAAGAGTCTAATAGATGAGAGGGAGGATGAGCCAGTGTCAGGCAATCACAAATGTCAGGACGAAGAACTGGGCTTGAGAACAAAGATGGAGAAGCCACAGGTGAAGTCTTTGTGGGTAGCATATTCAGAAAACATTTATGAAGAGACAACATTTGACCAGAACAAAAGTGGGGGGGGGGCGAGAGACATTTTAAACTAGGAAAAGAAATTCCAGATAGTGAGAGGAACAATGGGCACCCTGTGTTTAAATGTTCAAGGAGCATCAAAAAGGTCAGTGTGCCCAGAGCCAGACGAAAGAGAGAAAGAAGAGACCAATGAGATGCTCAGTGGGTAGAGCTGCTTGCTACCAAGCCTGAAGACCTAAGTCAGACCCCTGAAGCCCACACATTGGAAGGAGAGAACCAACTCCCAAAAGTTGTCCTCTGACCTCCGTGTATGTGCTGTTGTGGTAAATACATGCTCACATGCACACACACACACACACACACTAAATAAATAAATAAATAAACAAACAAACAAATAAATAAATAGGAGAAAGGATAGGAGGCACAGTTGGAAGGGATGGGAATACGTCTCATTGTGGAGTATTTGTCAACCAAAAGAAAGGGTGTGCACGCAGTGGCTGTTACAGCCAAAGTTTGTGAATGTGCACATGTGTGAATGAATGAGCATGAGCCAACATCAGGGAAGTGGGCTGTACTGTCCAATAGACACCTGTTACTCTTTAAATTTAAAACAGTTAGAATGAGAGGAGCCTTAATTAATTAATTTATCTATTTTAATCAAGAGGCTAGCAAGGTGGCTCAGCAGTCAAGAGCACTGGCTGTTCTTGCAGAGGACCTGGGTTGGGTTCTCTCCATCCACATTCTGGGGCTTACAAGCACCTGTAACTCCATTTTCAGGAGGTCTGATGCCTTCTGCTGGTGCCCTTGGGTACCTGAGCACATACGGTGAACATATATACACACACACACATAAAATAAAATTTAAAAATCTTAAAAAAATAACATGTAGGAAGATGACTCGGTGGGCAAAGGGGTCCTGCCAGGCCAGGGGCCTGAGTTTAACCCCCAGCACCCTGGTGGTAGGAGGAGAGAGAGGACTAACTCTTGCAAGTTCTCCTCTGACCCTCATATGCTGTGGCGTGTATATGTGTTCACACATACAATAACAAAATGTAAAATATCTGTTTGAATTCAAATTCAGTTTCTTGGTCGCCGTAGCCTCATCAGAAATGCTAACAGCTGCCTATAGTGCCACACGGGCCAGGGCAGAGGGAGGCATCTCCATCACTGCAGAGAGCACGAAGCTCTGTTGGACAGGGCTGACACGGAGCTTTGCAGACTTCAGCGAGAACCTAAGGATTTGCGCTGGGTGATGGAAGGATCTAGCTTTAGGCAAGAGTGCTCATGACCTGTTTTACATTTTCAACAACACGGTGGCAGACATCTTTAATCCCAGCACTTGAAAGGTGGAGCTGGAAGGATCAGGAGTTCAAATTCACAGCTACACAGTATATTGAGGCCAACCTCAGCTAGGTGAGACCCTGTCTCTTCCGCATCCCACCCGGAAACGTCGTTCTGCCTGCGTGGTACACGCAGTACAGGACAGGCACCAGTGAGGTCACTGGGGAGGGTACTATAGTGCCAGAGAGAGGGGTGGTGGGGCCGTGAACATGGGTGAGCGTGCTCCTGGCTGTCATCAAGCTTTGTGTATACACATCATTATGCTCACGGGTTAAAATCTTTACCCCACTAATCAGCATATTAATCTATTGAGGAACTCATAATTTGATGGCTTTATTAGAAGGTGATAGAAACTTTTGGAGGTGGCTTTTGAGGAAGTAAGTGACTAGGGCACATACTTGGAGGGTATATCTTGTTACAGAGCTCTCTCTCTTGCTCTCTCTCCCTCTCCTCCTTTCCCTCCCTCCCTTCTTCTCATCCCCTCCCCAGGCTCTGTATCCTGGCTGCCACGCTGTGAGTATTCTCCTCTACACAAACTTCCACTACCATAATGTTCTTCCTTACAGGTATGGGCCGGATGGATGGCGCACTCTTATAATCTGTATTATAGAGACACACCCACTCCTTATGGTATAAAGGGATATGCGTGTACACGTTGTTCTGCTGTAGCATGTACCCACTAACAGGTGTCGTTCAGAGTTAACTCTCTCACCACCGGCCAGCCAAACCAGCAGCCATCATCTAGACTCAGGATTGGAAACAGTCCCTGAGCCCAGACAGCCTCAGGATGAGGCAGAGTGCAAAGGGTAACAAGGAAAGCACAGACATTACTGGTCTCAGAAACAGGGATGGCCGCTCCGGAAGAGGAGCAAAACTGAGCCCTGAAAGGATCAGCTGCTTCTGGCCCATCCCCCGCCTCCCCCAGCCCCCACAATCTGCTCGCTGGAGCTGAGAGGTAAGCAGTATGATCTGCTGATCTGCTGCCTTAGGTTCTCCAGCTTGCTGAATAAAGTGCAGTTAGAGACTTCGTTCCTGGCACTGTTCACTGGCTGTTGTCATCACAGGCAGCTCTGGCAAACTCTGGCAGCTCCACAAGGACAGCTTCAAGACCACCCAAAGTCACTGAGTCAGTGAATCTCATCATCAGTGCCTGGACTTGGGGAGCCCAGAGTTCCAGACTGGAAAACTCTTAAGCAGCCAACAAGTGACTCAGGAACTTCCTCTTCCCCAGGTCCCTGGTGCATAGATTATGTTGCCTTCATTTCACAAACTGGATCATTGTGCTTTCTGGTTCGGTGCCCGGGGGTAAGGCTTGTTTGGCCTTTGATTTCAAAGCATATTTTGTACGGTTTTCATTCCCAGGTTATGGCTCATGAGGGCACCTGTTCTGCTCTGTTCTGTCCTGTTGTCCAGCTTGTTTCAGAGTTCTAACTTTTTTATTATTTTTAATTTTTTAGATAGGTTTTCTCTGTATGGCCTTGGCTGTGCTGGACTCTCTTTGTAGACCAGGTTGGCCTTGAACTCACAGAGGTTTTTTTGTTTTTGTTTTTGTTTTTGTTTTTGTTTTTGTTTTTAACAGAAAAGAATTTTATGTATGACTTCAGGGTCTACACAAATGATAAGAATCCCTCATTTTAAGAGTTGGAATTACCCCGTTGGTGAATAATCTAAGAGCAAACATTTTTATATTAATTTGATATATTATCTCAAAAATGTAATGTGGATTCAAGTCTCTTTTAATAAAAGCTGGTGAATTTGTCTGTTATGTTGCTCTCATGATATTATGGAAAGGAATGCCGTACAGAGAAAACAATGAGTGGGAATAAAGAGTATATGGAGAATGCTCTAGATGTGAAGATTTAATGTTTGGTAAGGAAAACTACATAGAAAAGAGAATTTTCTAATAAGGAAGGATTGTGTATGGTAAAATAATGTTTTCTCTTCAGATAAAATGATTATAGTTTTCCAAAATGGAAAAGAAAAGATGTGGACAAACCCAAAAGGCTTAAGCATGTTGCAAAACGGCTGAGAAAAACCCAGAAGGCTCGTGAAAGATGAAACTTAAAGATGGTATGTGTATGGTGCTTAAAGGTTATTAAAATCCCTGAAGTCAAAATTCAACACATGGATATAAGACTAAAATATAGTCCTCTGTTTAAAACAATGAGGTCAAAATCAAAACAAAATCATGCTAAGGGGGCGTTGGGGATTTAGCTCAGTGGTAGAACATTTGTCTACAAGTGCAAGGCCCTGGGTTCGGTCCTCAGCTCTGGAAAAAAAAATCATGCTAGGTGCTTACAATGCTGAAGCAGGGAGGTCATAAGTTCAAGACCAGCCTAGGCTTTGTAAGGAACCCATATCTCAAAGCCAATAGCAAAAATAGAGTCAATTTATTTCAGTCCTCACAAAAGTAACAGATCATTATGTAGAAATAATTTCTACAGCTGACAGCACTGAGTGTCTTCTAACCGTGGCTCCTACTTATATTGTGTTTATGGCATTGTTTCTGGTATACACATGTTTAAAATAGCTTCACACCAAGTCATAACTGCTTGTTTTTACATGTGGAATATTCTAATATATACAACTTTGTACTGGAGAGTTTCATTACTGGTTAAAACGCCACACTGGTGAGAAAATCTTTCATAAGCTGCAGATCTTATAGTGTGAGTCACTAGTGGAGTTTAGGATGCTAAGGGACGGGAGAGACACAGAGGGCCAGTTTTATATTCTGTATTATTGTGGTAGTTTAAATGAGAATGCCACCCTCCTCCACAGGCTCATATGTTTGAATGCTTTGTAGAAAGGAATAGGACATGTGGCCTTTTTTAAGGCCACAGTTGGAGGTGGGCTTTAAGGTTTCAAAATCCAATGTGAGTCAAGCTCTTTCTGCCTCCTGCTTGTGGATCAAGATGTAAGCTCTCAGCTGCTGCTCCCGGGTATTGCCTGCATGCCTGCTGCCATGCCCTCTGCCGTGATGGTCATGGACCATCTGATACTGTAAGCCCCTGTGGTCGTTTGAATGAAAATGGCCCCCATAGGGAGCTACTAGGGAGTAGCTAGTAGGAGTTAAGGCCTTGTTGGAATAGATGTGGCTTTGTTGGAGGGGGAAATTATGGAATCTTCATCTATGGGTAAGGAACGCTGCTGAGGTCAGGCCTGCATCAGGCATAGCTTTGTTGAAGGAAGTGTGTCACTGGGAATGTGCTTTGAAGTCTGGTGGAGTAGTACAAGGTTAATATCAGCAGAAACTAACCAGGTGAAGTGTTTTGAGACATGCTTGAGCCCAAGGTCAGAGTGCAAGGGACAATAACAAAAGAAACATGGATATCTCAAATCCCAGAATGGTGGCCGATCTCCGGACCAGAGGGACAAAGGGGAACCTCGAAACAGCAGACAGCCTTTATGCCCCTTCCCTACGCCCCTTCTCTCTATGTAAATAATCATGGCTGGGGATGTTTACTAGGGTCTTAATCTACTTCTTCTCAGAGCACCAGCCTCCTGGATAAAGCACAACTTAAAGAGTTAATTCTACCAAGGCTCCTCAGCCTTTGTGGGGCCAGCCACAGGGCTCTCCCTATATCAAGAGGAGCCAGAAGCAATGGAGCCGACAACCGTGAAATGAAACCTTTGAGACATGAGCCAAAACATCTCACTCCTGTAAGTTATTTTCTCAGGAATTCTGCCGTAGCAAAAAGAAAAAGAAAAAAATAGACTACAACACAGACACATACTCAAGAAATGACTTACGGTGCAGCTATGATCTAAAAATTCACAATAAATTGAGAATGAGCTTAAAATAATTTCGATGCACCTAATTTATTGCAGAGCTGACCAATGAAATATGGACGGTTTCCTAATCATGAGAGATGTGGCTTGACACCATCACCATCATCATCATCATCATCATTATTTTGTTTTTCTCAGACAGGATTTCTCTGTGTAACAGAGCCCCTGGCTGTCCTAGAACTTGCTTTGTAGACCAGGCTAGCCTCAAGCTCACAAACATACGCCTGCCTCTGCCTGCCAGAGTGCTGGGTTTAAAGGCATGCGCCACCATGCCCAGTAAGTATTATTTTCTGAGAAACGATCAAAATTCAAAAGTTAAAGGACAGCTTTTACTAAAGGCAAGTATTACTTTTTCACCATTGAGGAATTACCAGTGGAGTCATCTTAAATCATGACTGTACGTTTTTTTTTTATTTCTTGCATTTTTGAGACTATTTTTGAGACTATAATTGCACCGTTACCCTTTCCCTTCCCTCCCTCCAAACCCTCACATATACCCCCTTTTTCTTTTTCAAAGTCATGGCCTTCTTTTTCACTAAGTTGTTACATGCACATATGCATATATACATATTCCTACATATAGCCCACTCAATCTGTATCATGTTTCTTATATGTTTTCAGGGATGACTATTTGGTACTGGATAACCAGTTGGTGTGCTCATCCTTGGGGAAGACTATTTCTCCTTCTCTTAGCATTCCTTGGCTGCTTCTGCAGTTCTTTCTCGAGGGTTGAGGCTTTGTGTCTTTTCCTCTGTTTACTTTGGCATGTCTAACCCATAAAGGCTCATCAACGTGACTGCCTAAAATGGGATGAACAAAGGCCATCTATATTTTGAAAGTGGAATCGGGAAGGCTGCTTATAAATTGAAAGAGGGTTGTAGATGTGAAAGGTCAACAATGACTCACATCTTTCTGATCTGGAAAAAGGAGGCAGTGCAATACCAGTAACAGAGCCAGCGGTTCCTAGGGAAGAGCAGCTTTGGTGGAGGTGAGGAGGGTGTGGAAACCATGTGTTCAGTTGGCAAGTGTGACATTTGAGATTCCTATTAGCCACGTAGAGATATCAAAAAGGGGCTGGGTATTTACATTTGGAGCACAGGACAGAGGTCAAGGCTGGTGACAAACATCTGAGAGATGATCTTTTGGGGGGTGGTTGTTTTGTTTTTTATTTTATGACATAAGGTCTTGCTACATAGTTCAAACTGGCCTTGAACTCATCATCTTTCTGTCTCAAATTCCAGAGTGTTGGGAATATAGGTGTTTGGTACCTGGGAAATGATTTTTAGAGCTAGGAGACTGAATGAGTCCATCTAAGCTATTATAGTCTATATGTGTTCTTCTAAAATTTATATCCTGGAATCCTAAACCCCAAGTGATGGCTTTAGGGGGTGAGATTTGGAGGAAATGATGAATTCATGAGGATTGCACTCTTAAAAATGGAATGAAAGCTTTTGTAAAAGAGGCCCCAGGAAGTAGCCCATCACTTCACCATGCAATAACCCAGTGGGGAAGCGCAGTCTGTGAGAACCTGATTCTTACCAGAGACTAAGCCGGTGGTGCCATGATCATGGATTTTCCATGTTTCAGAACCATGAGGTGGGGACACATTGTTTTATAGGCTGCCAGTCAACAGTGTTTTCCCCAGGAAAAGTGAGGAAGCAAGGAGAGATGGCCCAAGACTAAGCCCTAGGTCTGCAGTTATGCTGGGGAGGAGGATGCACAAGGATACTTGGAAAGTAGAGGCTGAAGAGTAGAGGTGGAAGAGCAAAATAGAAAGAGATCCTAGGGGCAGATTTGGAATAGTCATTTAAAGAATGAGCCATGTCAGAGGTACATGAAAAGTCTAGAATAGGAGTCGTGAGATGTGGGAGCTAGATTTGGCAGAGGGGACCTTGGCAACAGTTCCACCCATGGAGGAAGGAGCATATTATGAGAGAGAAAGAGAGAGATGAGGCTGTGAAGATAACAACAGTAATTACTCTTTCAAAGGAGCTTCGTTGCAGAGGCACAGAGAAATCCATTGATGGAGGGGATCGTGGGGATGACTTCATTTTTAAGATGGGAGATATTATGGCATGTTTTCCATGCTGATAAGCATGATCCAGTAAAGGGCAAAAAGTGACAAAGCAGAAGAAAGAGAGGTCAGTCTGCAGCGACTTTGAGTAGGGGAGGGAGAGATGTACGAATCGGAGAGTTTGGCCTTAGATAGTGGCATGGACTCTTCACTTCTCGTAATCGGAGGGCAGTGCACTGTACAGACTCAGTGTGCAGACAGAGGGATAGACGCGGTAGAAAGTTCCCTTGACTCTGTGAAACAATGCAGAAGGTCATCAACCGAGAATGGGGAGAGGATGACAGGAATGGGTCCGAGGAGAGAGGAGAAGGTATCTACAGTTCTGAGCCAATTATCTAGGTGAGCAAAGGAGCACTCCCCACAGCACAGAGGGCTCCCCTGAGGCTCATGACCATGAATTTAAATGAAACAAATCAATATGGGTGTGTATTTTTCCCAGTCATGATTGCAGGTGAGGAGCAGACAGTGAGTTGGATTTAATCAGGACTAGAATTTTACCAAGCAAATATTAAGAATGAGCCAGGGGCAAGGCAGTTGATTATAATGACGCAAAGAGCAATTATAGCGATGGATGTGGGAGTCTAAACTGGGTGTGGTAGGAGGTGCAGAGGGGTGGCAGCTGGATAATGCAGTGGTCCTGATTTAGTATGCAGTGACATCACAGATAATGAGGGGTGGGGTTAGAGGAAGAGGAAATGCCAAAGGACAAGGAGGAGGAGAAGGAGGTGGAAACGGAGATTGCAGCAGCGAGGAGGTCATCAAGCTGGAAAGGCACAGTGCTTATATGACAACAGAAATCATTAAATATCATAACAAGTGGATGATGGGGCAACATGAACAGGGATGGATGTCGAGGAGGACAGAAGATAATGTCACATAGTAAAAGAATCGGTTAGTATAACCTCATCCTGTGCCTCGAAACGAGTCCAGGAATTCCAGCTGAAAGTAGCAAGGGGCAGAGAAGGCACAGGCAGACCAGGTGTGTGAGCTGTGATTCCTGGTGCTGGGGACAATATACGAACCAGACAGGCAAGAGTCCAACTTTACGATGGTATTCCAACTGAAGAAGCAACACAATGCTCAATACACTGTGGGATACTAAGTGCTAAGGAAGAACACGGAAAATGACTGGGAGGTGCGGCTACTTTAGGTCAGACAGCCTGGGTGAAAAGGCCTTGGGGGTAGAATGTGTGTTGGGGGTAGGCAAAGAAAAAAGGAAAAGAAAGCACAATGGCTAGTTCAAAATTAGGATTCAGGGCTGGTGAAACGGCTCAACATCAGCTAAGCTGCTGCTAAGCCCAACAACCTGACTTCAATCCCTGGGCCCCATACAGTGGGAGGAGAGGACTGACTCCTGCAAGGTGTCCTCTGACACATGCTCCACGCCATAGCATGTGTTTACATGCTTGAACACACACACTTATGAAAGAAAGGAAGAAAGGAAGAAGGAAGGAAAGAAAGAAAATGCAATTTAAAAAGTGTTAAGAAAAACTTATGGGATTGCATCCATGTCAGACTGCAAACCACAGAGAAATAAGAATCTGGACTAAAATGTTCATCATTTTTAAGGATATATCAGCACTGGAAATAATGTTCTAATGGGGCTTTCTGTGTGCACAAAAGTTACAGCACTCCAAACACGTGCTTTCCATAAAATGATACAAATTTTTCTTTTGCCCTTAACCAAATCCTTCTTCCTTTGTCTAAAATCGAAGAACATTTTAATTCTGTTTATGCTGTTGGAGGAACATTAAAATTGCATCATTGGTTTTCTTTCTCACTTGTCCTCATTTTTTTTTATTTTATTGTTATTCGGTGCAAAACAAAAGGCTATGATCAAATGAAGACAATAGGGAAGGGCTGGAGGAAATCTGTGGAAATAACCTCCCTCCCTCTTGAGTTTCGCCTCTGCTCATGCCTGAGACTTTCATATGCATAAAAAGGCCAGAAATCTATCACAAATGGCAGAAAATTGCGCTGCATTAATTTCAGAGCCTTTGACTCTGACAGCTCAATCTTCAAGAGTGGTGCTTCTGGGATGTTCAAGAAAGGGAATAAAAGCTATTTTGCTTATCTGTTTCATATTTTAGAATATATTCCACTGCATTATCCGGGAGGATTATGCTCAGAACCTCATCCGTCTGTTTAGAGCTCGCTTGCACAAGCTCTTGACTTCCAACTTTCTGAGAGCAAAAGCTCAGAAAGAATGGGCAAGACTACTGGAAGGAAGCCCGATTCTTGTAGGAGCCAAATCAAGGGCAATGAAATACCTTTTGAAAGGAACCAAACTACTTGACAATCAGACACTGAAAAGAAAACTGAGGTTCTTAGAATCATCACCCTGACTGCTTCCCAGTGGTTTGCTTATTCAGTGTGTGGCAGGGAATTCAGCCCCGTCTAACACATCATTCCCGATTTCAGGGGCACAATGAGAAAGGAGTTTTTGTTCCTTGGCAAGAGCAGAAACTGACTCCTGGTAACATTCACCTATTGATCTAGGTTCACCTCTCCACAGACTCCCACTCACAGTTCTTTTGGCATCACAAGGCCATGTTCCTGTCTGCCTTGGGTTCAACATCTCCAATTGTTTCTCCGTGGAATTGCTGGCCAAGGGGGCCTCTTCTGCAGATCACTGCCTTCCAGATCCAAAATGGTTAGTAGGACTCCCTTGTCAGGACTCACATTCAGACAAGCTTTTGACCACATTGTCCTTGGGAAACTGAACAGTGTTGCCACAATAGAAGGGAGGGCAGGGGGATGGAGAGAAGCTGTCTGTCCACCACATGGCCCTGGCAGCAACTGTTGATACACTCAAAGCCAGAGCTGGCCCCCAACTTTTTTTCTCCACAAGAACTAAGGCCAGATATACTCAGGGGAGTGTGTGTTTGTAAATCATTAAAGAAATAGATATCAATTACATTTAATTTCTTGTGTGTGCATGCATGTGTCAGAGGACAACTTGAGAGAGTAGGTTCTCTCCTTCTAAGGATCAAGCTCAGGTCACCCCTGGCAACAAGCACCTTTAATGTACTGAGCCATCTTGCCAGCCCTGTGAGTCAGTCTTTATAGAGGTGGACCTCATCAGATTCATGCGTTTAATTAAGAATCCTGCATTAAGCCTCCCTAAGAAGGCCGCGCCAGCTTCATTTAAAAATCTCTGCTTCAAGTAAAGCTCTCTAGGCCAGCACTGAGCCCCACAAACATTTCAGAGAGTTTTCAATGGAAGACCTGAACCAGGTCAGCCCGTCCATTCATTCTTTTAACCAAGCTGAGTGTGTGCCACGTGTTTCACAGGCCAGTGCCAGGGCTCTCGGAACAAGCCATGCTCTCATTCCCTGGGAGGTCACGGTGGAGTGGGAAGAGGGCAGGTAAGCAATTACACTCACATAATTACGCTATTGTGCAGCAGTGTTGTCGGGGGAGAGAGGATACTGAAGGTACTGGGCTTCCGTACTCACCCAGCCTGGGAGGGGGGGGGGGGGCTCCGAGAAGGCTTCACTGTGGAAGCTGCTGAGGAGTAAAAAAAAAAAAAAAAAGTTTTTTTATTAGATTAGGGGGAAAAGGTTGTTTTTTTTAAATCCAATTTAATGGGCAAACTGGCCACATTCCCAGTGCAATGTAATACCTCAGATTCCTTTGTTTTCTGTGCTTGGGGCTGTCACCCTAAAGCCTCCCTCCCAGCAGATGCTCAAGAACCCACTTCTCTTCCCCCATCAGTCTCTCTCCCTGGGTACACAGCAGCGGTTCCTTGCAGCTGCTGCTCCTGAAAAAAAAATTACTAGCCCCCAGGCAGGCAAAATTGGGACACAACTTGGGTTGCTAATGAGGAGATGATGTTCCTCTAATGAAAACAAGACAGAGTGCTGGGAGCCCACCTCGGATGAATAATAACATCCTAATTAAACACTGGCTTTTGTTTCTCACTTATGTGTTCAGTATTAAATGTGAATGAAGCTTGCTCTGCGCCAGACTCAACCCTGACACATTCCTATGGAGTCACCAGGAAGGCATTTTTTCCCACAGTGTTTATTATAGCATTAGTGCTCTTTTTTTAATTAAAAAAAATTTAATGAGAATGCCAAGGCCTGGAGAGAAGGCTCAGAGGTTAAGAGTGCTTGTTACTCTTCCTGAGGACCACCGTCAGTTGCTGGCACCCACATCAGGCAGCGCTCAAGTATCTCTAGTTATAGTTCCAGAAGGATCTGATGCCCTCTTCTGGCCTCTGCAAGCACCTGCACTCATATGTACATACCCACACATACCCACATAATTTAAAATAAATCTTCTTTAAAACTTAAATGAAAAATATTCCCTGTAGCTCTGGATTCTTTTTAGGCTGATGATCTGCTCTGGAATTACTTTTTAAAAAGATTTACTGGCCCGGTGGTGGTGGTGCACTCCTTTAATCCCAGCACCGAGGAGGCAGAGGCAAGCGGATCTCTTGTCTACAGAGTGAGTTTCAGGAGATCCAAGGCTACAAAGTAAAACCCTATCTTATAAACACAAACAAACAAACAGATAAAAAGTTTAATTTAGTTTTGTTTGTGTACTTGTGTGTGTGTGTATGTGTGTGTGCGTGTGTGTGTGTGTGTGTGTATGAGTGTGTGTGTGTGTGTATGTTGGGGTGGGGTACATGCCCCCATGATGTACTTGGGGGCCAAAAGACAGCACTGGGTGTCTGCCTCTATTTCTCCACCTATTTCTTTGAGGCAGAGTCTCCCTAAACCTTGGGATATTTTCATGGTTTGTTGGGGTTTGTTTTAGGTTGGTTTGTTGGGTTTGGTTTTGTTTTGTTTGGCAAGCCCCAGGGATCCTCCTGTCTCTGAGACTCCCCCACCTCCTTGAAGTTGGGCTTACAGGTGTATGCTGAACACCTACTTCTTATATGGGTGCTGAGATCCAAGTTCTGGTCTCTATACTTGCACTTGTAGTTCTAGTTCCACCAAGACAAACCCCTGGGTAACTGTGATGGACAGACTACTTCTCCTAAGGTCTATACGTTATTTATTGCAAATATGTATTAAAATCAATTCATATACCACAAGGTCATTAAAGTAACATTTATTCTTAATAAAAATAAATACAAACTCACATTTCAAAAAGTGTTTCTGATCATTCTTTTTTCTTCTTGTCAGTGTCTTCTCAGCTCTGATTAGAGCATCATTATGTTACTGTCTGTGCTGGCAGATGCAGAGCTTATAGCAGGAGTATCAGTTCCTTCTTTTTATAATTGCTCATTCAGACCCGACAGTATTGGTATTAACTTCAAACTACAGAGATCCTTTTAAGCTGTTTGTTTATTTTATGAGGAGTACATTGATTTAAAGCTAGATTACTTAATCTCTAACAATAAAATGTCAAAATTATAGGAATATAAAAATAGCCCATTGAGATGGACATTGAGCGGAGGAGAAAACAAGCAACAGAACAGGAGCATGCCAAAGAGGACCTATGGGGGGGGG
>CM053744.1:90786401-90928443 GCA_028658305.1 Pachyuromys duprasi
AAAAAAATAGCCCATTGATAAGAAAGGATAACACATCATCCATTGTATGTGTGTAGGCTCTTCCTGTTACATCTCTCTGGATCATGCAGGGCTTAGAACAAGCTAATAAGTGGCCAAGTAAGGGCTCCAAAAGGCTCTTGTCAGTTCACATCAATAATACTGGTAAATGTAGCCCTCTGTAATTCTTAATTACAAAATGCAAATTCTATGTTTTACTGCATCAAACATGCATTTTCATATTCTAATATCTCTAAAATTAAGATGCATCAGGGGCTGGAGAGATGGCTCAGTGGTTAAGATCACTGACAGCTCTTCCAGAGAATCAGAGTTCAATTCCAAGCACCCACATGGCAACTCACAACTGTCTGTAACTCCTGTTCCAGAGGAGCTGACACCCTCACTCAAACACATGCAGTCAAAACACCAATATACATAAAATAAAAAGAAATACTTTTTTTAAAAAAGAAAGATGCATCTCACTTAGTTTTGTGATGAGAAATTCTTCGTAAGGTATACAAAACAGCAGCAATCAATGGGATCTTTGGTTAAACAAGATTTGGTATAAACACAAGCCTAAATAATTGTTTTGTGTCTTGATCACAGTGTGTTATTTCATCGTCACTTTAAACACCAATGCTCTAGAGTCTTGCTTCTCAAAGCGTGGTTTTAGAGGAACATCAAAAGTGTGTTTCTGAGAAGACTCTCTGTGTCTACCTCATTGATCATCTCTGGGTTTAACTGGAAATCCACCCCCAACTCCTCACCTTGAACCCAGTGAAGATGTGAACAGCAGGGTTTGACAGCTCCAGGGGTTAGAATTCTAGACTTGTCCAAAGGGAGTTCACACTGTAATTAGTGAGAACAGACAGCCTTCAAGGTGAATGCACAACCATCTTGGTACCCACTCCTTCAAGATGATTTCATGGGCAACTTGGCAGTGGTGTGCCGGGAAGTAGGTAATACTGACTCTTTGGTAATAGTGTGCCAGGAAGTGGATAATACTGACACCTTGGGAACACTAAAAGCAAAGCAACAAAGCCCACCAAGCTTCCCACGTATGTATTACATATGTGTAATTCATCTATGTCCTCCTCCAGTGACTGATTTAACATCACCAATGTTATTCTCGGTAGCATTCCTGGGAATTTGCCAAGAGACCTTCTAGAGCCAATGAGAGTCACTTTTAGCACAGTGCACTGCACTCCAAGACACCTTTCCTCATGACCCTACCTGTGTATTTTCAGGGTCAAACTTTTTTCAATTTAATTAAATTTTATTTTGAGACAGGATCTTACTGCAAAGCCTTGGTTGGCCTGTTCCTAAGCACCTCACCTGGTTGGCTTTCCAGCAAGAGAACCAAATTATTCTGCTTTGCCTGATTAGATGTCTGCATGGAAGCCGAAATGATGGTCCCACCCCATCCCCAACACATCCCAGGCTGCATCCTGGAATTCGTGCAAATCCTGAACCCCATTGCCTACCAGGTGGAAAGATTATCCTGGATTATGAGAGAGCGACCTGTGATCACCAGGGTCTATTGGGGTGGATAGAGGGCCAGGGATCAATAACAGGTGCAGCCAGGGAGAAGCAGAAAAAGAACGGAAGCCACCAGCCCAGCCCACACCTAGGTGTTAGTGAAATGGAATCAGGGAGGCAGCTTTGAACTCGTGACCTCCAGAACTGTAAGAGAATAAATCTGAGGTGTTTTAGAGTAACTAAGTGATAATTTGTTACTTCATCCCTAGAAAGCATAACCTGTCTCTGCAGATCAGTGATGTTTAATCCTGGCTTCACACTGGAATCCTTAAGAATAGATACAAGTTGCAGATGCCAAGATTCCTGAGGGAAAGATTCTGATTCATCATGACCTTGGCATGGAGGTTTAATTTATTTAAATCTTTTGAAATGTAATTTCACTAGACTTAATTATTGGGGGCGGGGCATGGCATACTCTACAATGTGTGTGAGGAGGGCAAAGAACAACTGTGATAGTCACTTTTCTCCTTTCACCGTATGGGTCCTAGGAATAGAATCAGATCCTTGGGCTTGGTGACAGGTACCTTTACCCACTGAGCCATCTCAAAAACCAACTTTGGGGTTTAAAAAAGCACAATCAGAAGGTCTCAATTCCATTTGAGAACTAACTCTGTAAAGTGTTGTACTAGACATAAAAATGGGTGTTGGATGATATAATGTTATTTGTTATTAGCCCTAAAATGATCTCGGCTGTATTATCTAACCTGCTATCACAAATAATCAGACACTGATACCTGTTAGATTTTATAGTTGCCTTATTTACCTTGGGCCAGGTAGAAATTTTGTGTGCACTGTCTCAATAACCTCACCATCCATCTCCCAGCCCTCATCCAATGCCATCTGCCTTAATCCTCCGTAATCCCAATATACTTGCTTGTATTATTTATCAGGGCCTTTTCATGCCATTATTGGAGTCCTTCTCCACCTAACCCATCCTGGTGTCCTCTTCCCTCCTTTCTTCCTGTCGTTCTGTTTCCCATGATTCTCCTGTTCTCCAAATCCCCGGAATCTTAGCCATGCCTACCCCATTCTGCCCTGCCCAGGTATAGGTCATTATAATCAGCCAGTCATGCAGATTTACACAACAAGAATAGGTGTACCCAGATCTTGAGGGCCAGTAATACCCATCAGACCGACCTCCAACAGTAAAGCATGCGATTGTTTGTTAGAAATGCCGTTTATGCACTAACCCAAGCTGCGTAATCAAAATATGCATTTTTAAAACTTTTTGTTGATTCATTGTGAATTTCACATCGTGCACACCAGTCCCGCTCATCTCCCTGCCCCTCACATCCACCCTCTACCCTTGCAACCTCCACACCAAAATAAAAAAACACGATAAGAAACAAATGAAAAACAAAACAGAGCAGAGAAAGCATCTCATGGAAGCTATAGTGTGTCACAGTGTGCCCCACACTGTACCCCTCTGCCCACACATCTTCACCTGTGAGTGTTCATTGCAGTGAGTCACTGATCTGTGTCACCATCAGTATTGGATCCTCACCAGGACTCCTTCCGGTTACCCTGTTGTTGCCATGTGTCATGGAGATCCTGCTGCTTTGGATCAGCAGGGCCAGCCTTTACATGCACCCCCAACAATTCACAGGTGGTATAGATTTTGGGATAGGCCAACTCAAAGCCCTGGATCTGGGCCCGGGGGGCAGTTGAACTGGTCAGCAAGCCAGCTTTCCCTTATCCGCACCACAAGGGCGAGCTCTCCAGCACTGACTAGCTAACCCACCCAGTGCCATCACTGGAAGGGGACAGGATCAGCTCTCCCACTCTCAAGCCCTTGGGGCCAGCTCACCTGCACCCACGCTTCCAGACCCAGCTCCTCTGTGCTGCCCAGTCAAGGCATGGAGATCCCACTCACCCAAGTGCTGCAGCCTGCGAGGGGCTGGGCTAGCTCTCCAGGGCTCACACCTTCAGGGCTGGCTAACCTGTGCCCCATCCACCAGGGCCCAGTACCACTGTGCTGCCCTGTTGAGGTGCAGAACAAGCTCACTGTCCACTGAGAGCGGGCCAGCTCTCCAGAGCACTACAGCTAGGGAGTAAGAGGTGGGGCCAGTTCTGTACAGCCCCTGGACACCCACACGGTCCCAGTCCAGAAACATCCCCATGGTCTCTAGTGGTAATATGAGCCACGGACATCAATATGGACCTTGGCCGCTGACGCAGACACTTCCCTCAGTGGCAGCGCAGGTGCAACTTCACTATGGCCTTAGGCCACAGGGCTGGCTACTCAAAACAGACTATTCCTCTCCTCTCTCTCCTCTCCGGTTCCATCTCCTTTCACGATGCTCCAAATGTCCTGTTTCTCTTTCTCTCCCATCTGTCCACCACACACTTGCACATTGTAGTGGCTCCTGCTGCAGGTGGGCCCCGGGGCTTGCGGGCCTCTCTCTGTGACTTCCTCTGTCTGCACCACATGCCATGATGGCAAGGGGGTCTTCTAGGCGTCTACAGTCTGCCTGTAGGCTGCAGGCATGGCACTGAGCATGGCACTGAGGCACGGCAGTGGGTGGGTCTATGGACGTCTTCCCCACCCCATACCTCCTGGTGTGGCAGCAGTTGGGCATCTGTGTGTCTATGATCCATCCAAACCATGGAGTGGCAGGCAGGTCTCTTGTGCCTGGACATCTTTCCCCACCACCACAGCGTGGCATGGCAGTCAGCAGGTGTCTGGATGCCTTTCCCACTGTAGGCAGGGCTCTGCAGGCGGGCAATCTATTGCCCACCATGCCGTTTGGCTGAGGACAGGTCTGTGGTCATCTTTCCCCTGCCCACACCACAGTGGCTGTCAGGTCTCTGGATGCTCCCTGACTTTACTTTTAACCTCCACTGTCATCAGCACAGCCCTGGGGTTCTGTGATGACCTTCTTGTCACTGACCTCAGCACAGCAGCCAGAGGTCCCAGTTCAAGGCAAGTCAGTCAAAACATGCTTTTCCCAAGATCCCTGGGTGGTCTGGATAAGTGCTAAGTTCAAGGAATGCTATACCAGTACCTAAACATCTAGGACAGAGCTGGGTTTCCTCATCTGGTACCTCAGTACCAGCAGCGCCTGGCATAGAGTGGGTGCTGGAGATACGGAGGGGATGAATGACTACTTTCTGTAGCCCCCTGGAGGGCTGGGTTCTGGAGAGATACAAGAAAAAATGGACCACTTCACAAAGGCCCAGGAGGAGAGTCTTAAACTTTGAGTAAAACAGCCTTGTCTTTTAGCATATTTTATTTGAATATATAAGACAATTAAGAGGGGCCCCAACAGTCTTGCCCCCTCCATTTTTGCTGTCCCCTAGCCTACGGATGGCATCCCCAAACTCAGAGAACACACACAAAACTCTTGGCAGAGGAGGGGATGGGAAGGGCCTGGGAAGCAGGAAGTCATGGGCAGAAAGCACAGGTAGGCGGGTGGCATACTACAGAAAGGTTGCTCTCCGTGTGTGGCTGTACAGGTAAGAAATATCAAAAACATGCTGGAGTCCAGGGTGTCAGGCTAATCAGACGGCACAGCCCCAGTGCTGATCAAGCTGAGCTCAAGGGCCAGACTGGGTAAACGGGCAGCTGGAGGAAGCGAGACCCAGTGTCTACGCGTCCAGACTAGGCTTAAATGATGCAGAAGGGAGCAGGCCAGCCTGAGTGTCTTCCACCCACATGTCTCTGAACTTCAAGGTGCAAGACCAAGTAGAGTCTGATTGGCCCACCTTGGGGTCAGCACCCTGAGGAAGGGGCTACCTGCATGCACAGTCTTATTAAAATCGTATCTAGCAGTAAGTCAACAGTTTCCCCCAAAGGAAATCAAAATGGGGGTAGACCATTACATCAACCTTTCAGATTAGAAATTGACATTACAGTGGGAGAACTAGTCATGTGTTTGCATAGATCAGAAGCCCAGGCCCTGGTGTTTGGACCCAGGATGATTTGATGCAACAGCTCGTGTTCTGTGGGATAGTACATCATCCTAGGAGGCCCTTGTGGCTGGGACTGAGACCGTAAACAGCACAGAGGCAACCCAGGGACATTGACGAAGTCATCTTGGGAGACACTGTGCCCCCTCTGGTCAGGGCAGGAGGATGGGGCCTGAGGTAAGGCAGCGAGGAAGAGCCAGGCAAGCCAGCAGAAGATGCACAGGCCGGTCCTCATCCCTAAGTCACCACACTGCCCCTGAGCTGGGCTGCTGCCGCTGACCGGGTCAAACCCCTATGCTAGGCTGCTAGGGCTCTGTCGATAGAATTTTACACAGACTGGTGAATTAAATAGCAGAGAAGACCTGCTCATCGTTCTGGAGGTTAGATGTCCCAAATCACGATGCTGGGAGGGTTGGTTCCTTCTGGTGTCTGAGGAAAGGGTTTGTTCCTCCTTGTGCTTCTTCTCTTCATTGTCCCTCAGTGTGGGTCTGTCTCTGTTAGACTCCTCCTTTTTATAGGATAGAACACAGTGGTTTAGGATCCATCCTCGCTGTCTCGCTTGAACCTCTATAAAACGCTAATTTTCAAATAACATCACTTTCTAAGGCACTGTGGGTTCAGAGGCCAACATATGATTTTGAAAGGGGTTACAGTTCAACCAATGGCAGCGTCCATCTTGGGATAAAAAGAAATTAACTGGGTAGTAAATTCTCTTGCCTGATTCGAAGCAGGACTTTAGCTGGTGTGTGCTATTCCCAGAAGCTTTGTTGCTTTTAACAGTGGCTTGGCACTAAATCTAGGCCTTAGGCAACTTATGGCTGGTGAGGGAGGAAGACGGATGGACTAGGCATGATTAGTCCATCTGCGGCCATAGTAGATGCAATCTAGCATTGAGTTAAAAGTTGGAATCTCTCACAAGATAGCTAGGTTTGGAATGACAAGCCATGTGGTCTCAGAAGTTGTCCATGCTCTCGAATGCGTTATTGAGCTCCTTTCCTGGTGGGCGAGAGCCGCAGCATCACTTTACCAGAGAGGGAGCTAGGGAACAAGTGCTATTTAAAAGACTTCTCTGTAATTAGCAGCCAGAAACTAAAGCTGGGACTCACGCAGACCAAGCCATTCTCCAGCCTCCCTTTCCCATCTAAGCGGCATGGTCATACATCATAACTGTGTCGGTTGTCACGAGACTCAATGAGTAAATATTTATAAAAGTGCCTGTAAGTGTTTGTTAAGTAAAACAGTCCAAAGTTCTCAGAGGATGCTAAGGAAGCAGGAGTCTTACCTAACTCCCCTGTCTTACTTACTCACTGTTCTATTGCTGTGAAGAGACACCATGACCACGGCAACTCTTACAAAGGAAAACATTTCACTGCGGCTGGCTTACAGTTCAGAGGTTTAGTCCGTTATCCTCATGGCGGGAAGCATGGCACCATGCAGGCAGACATGGTGCTGGAGCAGAGCTGAGAGTTCTACGTCCAGATTGTCAGGCAGCAGCCTAAGAGACTGGGCCTGGATTGAACATTGGAAACCCCAAAGCCCATCCCTACTGACACATTTCCTCCAACAAGACCACAACTCCTAATAGTGCCACTCCCTGGTGACTGAGCTTTCAAATCCATGAGCCAAATGATGGCGATCATTCTTATTCAAACCTCTACACCCAGGAAAGCTTCTTGGAGTCAGCATATGTGTGTTTGGGGTGGAGGGGTGTTTCTCTGCTTTGGAATGTGTTCTTCCACCTTTCCAGGCATATTGGGTCAGGCTGGGCCAGATTAGTTCAGATATATGCAGTTGGATATTGGAAGAAGGAAAGTAACAGAAAAACACACTCCAGGGGCTGGGGAGATGGCTCAGTCAGGACATGGAAACAGTGTCTTCCGGCCAGGACAGGACTGTGCCTTCATGGACTCATAGCAGCTGTGGTTGGCTGCACAAGATCAGCCAGTAAACACTCCAGCATGGAGGAGACAGAGGGGTTCATCAGCCTCCACCCCTCACTGAGGAGCTATTGACAGTTGGTGGATTCTGAAGAAGGGTGAGTCAGTTTTCTTTAAGGAGCTGGCTCTTCCCAGGTTAACCACGCTCTGTGGATGGTCCCGGCCCATGAGCACATGGGCAGCACAATTGGACTCAGTGAGAGGTGGATGTTTGTTTATATATATATATGGACACACAGATGAAGTTAGGAGGGAGTGAGGAGGTAGAGGAGAACTCAGGGAGGAACTACATGATCAAATTTCATTGTATGACATCCTCAAAAATTTAATAAAGTATTCCACATATATTATTATTATTACATAGTATATATCAATATGTTTGTTTTATTTAAAGCCATGATTGGTGGCACATGCTTGTACTCCCATTCCTGAGGAGGCAGAGTTACAGAGATTCCTGGGGTTCACTGGCCAGTCAGCCTAGTCACCTTGGTGTGTTCCAGGTCAATGAGGGTTCCTCTTCCAAGAAAAAGTTGAATGGCTGACCCCTGAGGAAGGACACCGGAGGTTGTCCTCCAGCCTGAAGAGAAACATCACCCCTACCCCTGACACATACACACACACACACACACACACACACACACACACAGAAAAGAAGGACGGAAGGAAGGAGGGAAGAAAGGAAGGAAGGAGAGAAAGAAGGAAGGACGGAAGGAGGGAAGGAAGGAAGGAAGGAGGGAGGGAAGGAAGGAAAGACAGCACATCCCAGCCAGACCTCAGCTGGAGCTTTTTTACTACTAAAGGAAGGTTGGCCCCCGGAACTTGCCCCAAGTCAACTGCAAGGCTGGCATCCCAGTTACCCCTCCTCATATATCTGGGAATACCCAAGATATTAAACAATGGATTTGTTAGGACTGATGAACAACCCAACACTCTGTAAATCCTACCCCATGCTACTACCAAAATTGTTTTAGTCTTCCCACAGCTTTCTACAGTCATCCACTCATTTCCGGATAAACTGCCACATTAAAAATTGTCCATGTCCGAAGGACCTCACCCCCAGAAGGAATGGATCATTAAAGACAACCTGATTTCTACAAATGACCACAAGAGCTGACCTTGATGTGAGCCTCCAACGCGCTAATGAGCTCCTTCTCTAGGTGGGTGAGAGCCACACATCAGTTCACAAGAGAGGGAGTTAGGGAAGGAACGCTGTTTAAATGACTTCTCTCTGTAATTCGCAGTCAGAAACCAAAGCGGGGACTTGCTCAGACCAGGCCATTCTTCAGCCTCTTGGTCCACCACAGGGCCATTGTCAATTCTTGGCCCCAAGGTCCCTAGGAATATCGATCTGCTATTGAGAACTCTCATTATTTCTGTTCCTTGGCTTGTGTGGAATCTGGTTCTTTATTGTGCAGTGATATAAGGGAGTGGATCAACAAGGACAGTAGCTCCCACTGGGCCTCCACCATTATTTATGAGGAATTGACACGCTAGCAAAGTCCCTCAGCCTGGGGGGATCACCTCCTGAGAGGCTATGTGTGCTGCAGGACTTAATGAGGCCAGTGTGCACTGAATAAGAAAATTAGTTTCCTGCGAGTGTGAACATTCATCTATCAGTACACTGAAATGGCAGAACAGCCTATTGAGTGGCGTGGATGAGCAGGTTGAGGAGGATGGGAGGATAGGAGAGAGGGGAGGAATTTGTGTGAGAATCAAATTTGCCAGGCCACTGGGTTCCCAACACGACGTTAAGAGTTGCTTGCTTCTTGCTCTCCATCCCATAAAAGAAATCAATGCAGGAGAGGGGAGGACTGCGGTGAAGTAGTGACTCACGGATGATTGGCCTCAGACTCCCTCCTCTCCTTACCGCGGAAGGGGTTCAAGCGCTAAGACTGTGGCTCCTGTTCAATCATCCCGGAACCTGCCCTGCCAGAGCTCTCACTGAAGTCAACCCAGGGCTAGGTAGAAACTTTTGTAATGCAAGAGGGAACAGGAAAAAGATGGGCCCAACCTCAGCCATAAGCCACCACTGAGAGAAGCCAAAGGCAGCCAAGGGCCACTGTGGCTTGGAATAATGTGTCATTTTGTCAATTTCTGAGTCTTACACACAGAGAGCCGGTCCTTCCTTTCCAGCCCCAAGAGCGAGTCAGGCAGCAAGGCCCAAAAGCCCTGTGGTAGTCTGTGGGAGCCCTGCCCACCCCCACCAGAGCTCCTAAACATCCTTCAGAGTGATCTAATCTCCATAGCAACCCTAAGGGGTAAGGCTTTGCATGCACAACTAACACCTGAAGAAAGTAAATCTGAGAGGAATCAAAAGTAAACCTTGTGAACAGTGCAGCATGGACCAATCCTGTCTTTGCCTGTCTCCCAAGCTGGCACAACTAAAGGTTCTTCCCCGGTGCCCACTGAGGGGAGACCTACCTACGAGGGCCAGGTCACTGTTAAAGCACTTCTGCAAATGCATAAAAAAAACAGAACATAACAAAAATGTCCGGAGGCTGGGGAGGTGGCTCACCAGCTAGGACTGTTTGCCGTTCTTTTCAGAGCACCCGAATTTGGTTCCCAGCACCCACATCAAGCAGCTCACAGCCACCGTAACTCCAGCTCCAAGGGGATCTGATGCCCTCTTCTGGCCTCTGCAGGCACCCACACACCTGTGGCTTACACACACATACTGGCAAACACATATACACATAGATAACAGTAAAAATAAAGCTTTAAGCGTAAACAAAAGCCAGCTAAGGCTCACTGTGGACGGCGACTCAGAACAAACGCCCTGCAAGCTCTAGTGCTCAGCCTGTTTCCAAAGGCCAGGGGGGAGCTCCATGGCTCTCGGGGCTGATTGTTATGGAAATGTGTGAGCGAGGCTATTGTAGCTACTCTATTCAAGAAGCAAATAAGTCTTTCAATCGGGCACTGTATTATTAGTAACAAATTATATGCAATACTCTCATACAACTGACGGTGACACAGGCCCCAGAGGTTTCCAAAGGCAGTGCTGTGTGCAAGGGGTGTCAAGGGTGCCCTCCCCACTCATTCTACACAGACCACCCGGGACTCCACACCTGGATTCTCAGCTGTCTTCCAGGGGATGCTGAAGCCTGTAGTTCAGGACAGCCGTTCTCAGAACCCCTTTTGGGGTCTAATGACCCTATAGGAGTCACATATCAGCTATTCTGCATATCAGGTGTTTGCATTATGACTCATAACAGCAAAATTACAGTTATGAAGTAGCAACAAAAATAATTTTATTGATTGGGGGGGTCACCACAACCCAGGAACTGCGTTAGGGGGTGGCAGCATCAGGAAGGTTGAGAACCACTTTTAGGAGGAATTCTATATAGGGTATGGGTGCTCTTCATCAGATAGGGCGGGAAGGGGCAGGGCTCTGGATTCAGCAGCTCCCCATCCATGCGGCCTGAGGCTGGTCTCTCTACACTTTAGTTTTCCTAGGGCCCTGGATTAAAGGTTCACTAGTCTGCCCCCCACCTCTAAGAGTGAATGGTTGGAGGCAGGGTCTCTCTGAAAGACCCAGGGAGAAGGAGTGGCAGAGCAGCTGAAGAGAGAAGGAGCTCCACCAGTGTCCTGGTTAGTTGTTTTTGTTTGTTTGTTTGTTTGTTTGTCTTGTCAACATGACACAAGGAAGACTTGTCTGAGAAAGAGAGAACCACAGTTGAGAAATCACCTCCGTTAGCTTGGCCTGCAGGCAGTATGTCAGCCTCCCCTTGATGGATGACAGATGTGGGCGGACCCAGCGCGCTGTGTGGGCTGCTCTTCCCGGACAGGTGGTCCTGGGTCTATAAGAAAGCAGACTGAGGAAGCTACAGAGAGCAAGCCAGTAAGCAGTGTTTCTCCGTGGCTGCTGCTTCACTTTCTGCCTCTAGGTTCCCACCTTGAATTCCTGCCCTGACTCCCCTTCATGATGAACCATGATCGGGACATATAAGCCCTCCCATCCCCTCAGCCCACCCCCCAAAATCTTTTCTCCTCAATTTACGTTCAGTGATGAAATTTAAATAAAAAGCAAACTACAACGATGTGCCTGTGTAGCAACATTGCCCTGTGAAAGGGGCAAGGTGCTTCAGTATAAGTGATCTCCTCCTGTCTCCAGCCTGTGGTGTGATGGTTCTGAGACCTCACTCCTGACCTCCAGGACCTTACGTCCACCTGACAGAGCCTGTCTGTCACCACGCTGTTGAAGGCAGCCTCACTTGTTGCCACCCAGCAAAGGTAAATGAAGACTGGGCGGGGGCGGGGGGAGCCATTGCAGCCTCAATTCTGCACCAAGTGTCTCGGCTCCAAATTGCCACTTGTACGTCTGCACATGCTTAAAGTTAATGTGCCGTTACTACTTGCCAGCCTGTCTCTAATACCACAGCCAAAATCACTCTGCTCCTGAAGCAACGTGGGGGGCGGGGCATGGGCTTGGGGCGGGGGAGGGCTTTGTGATGAAAAGGATTCTCTTCTTGCTGCTGCTTTATCTAAGCCACAAAGAAACCTAGGGCACAGAGACACTTTGCTTCCGAGATCCTTGACATTTTGAAAGCTTAGAGGGTGGTAGGGAACAGTGGTGACTGTGCTGTACCAAGTGTCCATGTCCCATTTCAGCCTGTGTCCCTGTCATCACAGTCCAGGTCCCCTTGTCCTTGCTTCACAGCCCACAGCTAGGACCATTAACAGACACACTGTAACGCAGAACTCCTCAGGGCCTTGGGATGCTGGGTGGGGATGGGTCTTGTCAAAGCACACAGAGTTATTTCTTGTCTGTCTCCTGGGAATTTACAGCGCAGAAGTTCTGTGAGGTGTCTAGTTTCTCCTTGAGTGATGGTGAACTTTACTGAACATTGTTTTGTGGCTTGTTCTCACTGTAGGTTTCCCCACCCCACCCCACCTTACCCCCCCCCCTTTTTTTTTCTGGAGAAAGTACCTAGCCTTTAGTAGCCTTTTAACAGAATGGAGATTTATTTTGTCAGATCAAATTATCACTTTCTGCCATTGGCTAGGAGAAATTCTGTCAAATACTAACATAAAGGAAGGAAAAAGGTTAAGTGCTTTTGCCTAGTAGGATGAACTGGGGAGACAGAAACCTCCAAGATGAAAGCAGACGGAGAAACTGGTAGCAGGCAGGGCCCCCGGGAAACCATCAGGACTCAACAAGGCAATCGAGGAAGCCGGGCTCCCAGAGCTCAGGTTCTAGCCCAGCCAAGCTTCCTCAAGCGGAGGCAGGCAGATCCATTTGCCTGTCTTGTCAGATGGCCAGACAGGCCTGGGTCAAGGGTTCATTGCTGAAGCCACTCCACCGCGGGCCCTGAGGGTCACACTCTGGGCCATATCCAGAATACTGCACCGGCTCTGTGAGGAGAAGTGAGGGCAGGCTCAGGAGCACAGACTTCCTGCCGGGCAAGTCAATTGGCCAACTTTGAAGTCTTGCCCTTGGAGCTTGATAACTGATGTTTTGTCCACAGAACTCTGTCCAACCGTATCAAAGACACATTGGCAACTATTGGGATTGCTGATCTTAGATCACAGTTTGGCCAGTTCTGACTTCAGATTATGGCTTCCCTGTCTGTGATGTAATCTCCCAAGAAGGATGCAGCCAAGTAGACCTGGTCAGAAGGACGACATGGGTGGAGTGAAGGAAAGAAGAGGCAGAACAGAGCAAAGGGCAAACAGGGTGGAGACAACGGAGAAGGGACCAGGAAGAGCGGCACACTCACTGTGGGAACAAATGGGGGACGCAGCCGTATTGGTCAGGACAGGCAGGGCCCAAACCCCTCTGCCGTGCTTTCTGCTTGTGCAAAGGGTGAGACTGACCAATGCCTTGTAGGCACCCTTCCCTCCTGGTCCTTCTTCAGAAGCTCCTCTGCCTCCCTGCTGAGGCCCTCAGAGAACCTGTCTAGCAAGCACACTCTCTCCAGCGTCTTGATTGGTTAGCTTTCCCAAAGTACGAGGGCAGAAAGGCTCTAATTGTGGAATTCTTATGGGGCAGTCCAGGCAAATGACTTAGGAAGGAAAGGGATTAAGTCCTTTGTCCAAATTCTCTTGGGTGTTTTCTGGGAAAGAAATTAATGACTTTTTAACTTTAAAAATGTGAGTTCTGATTGTGGAGCTGAACGGCCCAGTAAGCTGAGTATCAGGAGACCAGCTATAGACCTGCCTGGGCCTGCTGGCTGCAGCACCTGGAAGAGGTCATTAATCCAAAGCTCCTCTCCATGAGGAGGTGGTGCTGAAGGACTCACTCTGGATGGTTCCTCTCAGTTCTACTGTATCCGTCAGCATTCTCCGCAGGAACAGAACAGATAGAATGAATATATATGTGTGTGTGTGTATGTATATATGTGTATGTGTGTATGTATATACATAGATATCCCAAAGGGTTTTTATTAGATTGGCTTATAGTTGTGTAGTCTAACAATGGCTGTCAGGATCCTGGAGTGACTCAGAACCCAGTAGCTGTGCAGGTTATGAGGCTAGATGCCTCGGAAGTTCCAACTGGGTGCTGACAGTCTGGAGGAGTCCTGGGGATCCATTTGTCTTCTGCTTTGACAAAATACTGACCAAGCACATCATGGGACCAAGACGTTTGCTTTATCTTACACCTCTTCAGTGATAGTCCATCACCGACAGAAGTCAGGGCAGGCACTCAGGGTTCTCTCCTCCTCCTTCTCCTCTTCTTTCTCCTCCTTCTCCTCCTTCCGTTCCTTTCTCCCTCCTTTCCCCTCTTCCTCCCTCCTTTTCTCTCTCTCTCCCTCTTCCTCCTTCTTTCTCTCCTTTTCTCTTTCCCTTCCTCCCTCCTTTCCACCCATCCCTCTCCACTCTCTGCCTTTGTTACTTCTTTGTGGCTCTCTCATTTTTTGATTATTCACTTAGTGTGTGTGTGTGTGTGTACACAGGTATGTAGGTATGTATGTGCCATGGAGGTTAAGAGGACAGCCTTGGGTGTGGGTCCTCACTTTCTGCCTTGTTTTGGGACAGGCTGTCTTTGTTGTTTGCTGCTGAGCAGCCAGGCTAACTGACTTGTGAGGTTCCAGGGATTTTCCTGTCTCTCCCATACTGTTGCAGGAATGCTGAGTTAAAAACAGGTACTTCTTTGTCTGGTTTTACGTAGGTTCTGGGGATACAAACGTGATACATACTTAGGTAGCGAGTACATGACCCACTGAACCATCCCCCAGTCCATGGCTCTATTCTCTCATACCATGTGGTAGGAGAAATGGCTGACTGTGTCTCCCACTTCCTGTCTGCCCCAACAACCTCACCTAACAGATCTGGTGGACTAGTCTAGTCACATGTTCCTTCCTGGAACATGTGGTCAAGGGATGCAACACAACACGTTGCCGTATACCCGCGTCCTGTGTCTTTCTGTCACTGATGCATGAAAGCAGAGGGTTATTCCACAGGATGACTGACCTGCAGACATGAAAAAGGTAGAGAAAAGATTCTGGAAAGATGAGGCAGATTCCTCAGACAGAATGCCTTAGGCCCATGGCACAGGTGAGAAACTGAGAATCAGCTCAGGTCACTTACTGACGTTCAGAAGACTAGTAAGCCACATTCATCTGTCCATAAAATGCACACTTCAGATGGTTGTGGAGGTGCAAATGGGCAAGATATACTGAACAAGTAGAGGCAGGAGGATCAGGAGTTTGAGACTAGCCTGGATTTTAACAGCTACAGCCTGCTAGCCAAATTGTCCCAGCATTCCCAGGGGCCTCCTTATTCTGCCTCCGAGTTAGGGGTGGGGAGCTTGCTGTCCAGGGTTAATAAAATAACTGGAGTTGCATGGAGCTTAACAATATATTAGAGACCTCTAGCCCCTAAGAGCTTGCTGTTCGGCCCTTCCGCTGCCTCTCCTGGGTGGAAGGCTTTGGAGAGCCAGGAGCACCACTCCTTGCCCAATCCCGGTGTGGCTCACAGTGTGTACGGCAGCTGAGGCTCGCTCAACCAGACATTCTCAGCCACAGAGTACCTGTGCCACTGTGGTCCACCGTTTGTGAGATGTGCTGCAAAGTCATTTGTTTTATTAATAGCTAAAGTATGGATCTTCACAAATGTTTTCTCTTTTTCAAACAGTAAAGCAGAGAGAAGCAAAGGTTACCTCACTAACAACATCCTCTGTGTTCGCTCGCTGGGTTTACACCGTTTTCAAGAGGGAGGAAAGAAGGGAAACGCAGAGAGGGAGATTTCTCACTTGTGGCTTGAGAAAGGTTGCTCCACAGTCCTCCTATTTATTATCCATTCCTCAAGGTGAAAATATATTAGTTCTCAGAACTGAAGCTACTTGAGGAGAGAACTCAGTAGTCACTCACTTTTCAGGATGACTTTTTAGGATACCCTTGTTCAAGAATAGAACATTTTTGGAGAGCTCAGATGAATGGGGACATTTTTGAATTCTGGTAATAAAAACTTCTGAAGGCTTAAAAAAAGGCAAACTTTAAAGGGAAGCTTTAAATAGAGTTGAGAGCTTCAAGCTAATAGCTAATTGTATGCAAAATAACTTTCACACTAGCAAGCTGCTTCCAAAATGAGTGACAATGTAGGCAGCTGGATTTTTTTTTTTCCTATTGTGGCAAAGTGGAGCTTTATTCTCTCAGCACTTTTTGCCTTCTGGATATGTTTAATGTAGTAGAGTGTAAGGGAGAGGGAGAGCCAGGATTCATTTTTCACAATAGCCGAGGGGAGAAGACCCAAATGTCCACTGGCAGAAGAGGGTCAAAGACAATGTGTTGCACGTTTGTTGTTTTTTTGGCCTCTGGCTAAGATTGAGTGTGTGCTGTTTATAATGGAATGTTACTCCACCTTAAAATGTTCTGACATGGGAAGCATTAAGTGATATAATCCAGCCACACAGACAATACCGTACTTGTCCTGGTTAGATTTTTTTTTTACTTTGACAGCTTGACATGAACCAGGGTCATCCGGGAAGAGAAACCCCAATTGAGAAAATGGCTCCATCAAATTGCCTGTGCAAGGGGAGGGCAGTCCTTAGTCTCAGAACGGAGTTCTAGGAAAATCTGAGTCAAAAGTAACAGGGAACCCCTCTGGTATAATAAAGAATAAAGATGAGTCCACATGGCTTTTGCTTATTCTTATTATTAAGATATTACAAAAAGAGACACTCCAGCTAAAACCAGTTTTCAACAATGCACACAAATAACAATTCAGTGACAGATTTGGGAATATTGTAAAGAATGGTCAGGACTGGCCATCACAAAGGTCCTTCATGCTGTGAGAGGGCGGGCCGGCTCATGCTTTATGGAAACAGCTCAGCAATGGTGAAGTCAGGGCTTAGGAGCTTAATCAGTTTGCTTTCCCCACACTTCTGTATAAAAGAGAGGGAGACAAGGAATGAATATAAGACTCAGACACCTCTGAAGGCCAAAGCTCCTGGGAATGCTGAGAGAGAGAAGGAATTGGGTATGGTGGCACACCCCTAGAATCTTAGCACTTGGAAGGATGAGGCCTGGAGATCAGGAGTCATGGATTCAAAGTCAGCCTTGGCTACACGGTGAGTGTAAGATCAGCTTTCCATGGAACCCTGTCTCAACAAACCAAACCAACCCCCAACAAAACACCCTAAATAAATAAATAAATAAATAAAGGAAAAAAGACCCGAGAAACCAGTGACTCTTACCAACAGAAATAATTGAAAATCTGTTTTGTTTTTCTTTGGCTAAAATCAAAATAGTTTTACTTAAATTTTGGGAGGCTTTGCCGGGTGTGGTGAACATACCTTTAATCCCAGCACTTGGGAAGCAGACGCAGGTGGATCTCTGAGTTTAAGGCCAGTCTGGTCTACAAAGTGAGTCCAGAACAGCCAGAGTTCTGTTACACAGAGAAACCCTGTCTCAAAAAACAAAACAAAATGAATTTGTGATTCCTTGCCTCTTCCCACCCCAATCGCTGTATACGGAGTGAGGCCATGGCACTAAGATAAGGGACCATAGCACGCTGGCCTAGAGTCAAGGACGGAGCTCTTTGGCATGGGCCACAGCCACCTGCAGTGTACACACAAGACTGTGTGGATAGCTGATCGTGCATGATCTGCTATACCCAAGGTCGCTGCTGGAAACCATCACCCAAGTGACTACAAGAAAACCACCCTGGCCATCCACCCATCCCTAGAGCTCCCCGAGCCACAGTCCTGCAGCCCTGGGAGAGGCTAGCATAGTCCAGGCCGAGCCTTTGGCCCTACCAACTCCGAACAGGATCCTTCAGCAGCGGTTAGACGGCCCTCCCCTACTCAGATCCCGATATGAAAGTGCGGGGAAGTGTTCTTTCATTTACATTTCAGAAGATAAGACAAAGGTTAATTAAGAATGGCCGGCTCTTCTATTATGTAATGAGAACTGCCTAAACTTTATTATACAGCCCCCGGCAGCTGCAGCAGGATTCTCCTGTAGAGTCGCAAGCCCTTCAGACTAAGGAACTGATGGATATGCTGATTGAATGTCGCCCGTGACTGGCCGTGCTGCGTGCTGCGTCTACCACCTAACTCTCCGCTCATCCTGATGTGGGTTCAGACAATTTCTCCTTTTTATCCCTGCTCTTGTCATTAATTGCTCTGTCTCTGCATCTGTAATTTCTCAAAGTTCAGATTTTAAATAGGAAAGGCCACAGCAACTGCTGTCTAGGGAGGTCTTCCCCTCTGATGTGTTCTGCAAAATTTCCATCACCAGTTATTTATACCTGAAAAGGGCTTCTTTTTCTATCTGTAACCAGAAGTCTGTTCCATCCTTAGATCTGCTTCCCTCTGCTCGGTCATCTCCTCGGTGGCTGGGGCGGAAACTGTCTCCTTCCTGTGGCAGAAATTTACTTTCAGACTGAAAACCAACTTCTTTGGAAGGAAATTCAGGTTGGAACTCATTTTCTGAACCATCCGGCTCAACATTCCCCTCTGGCTTTGGCCATTCTTCAGCCTTTCCTCCCCAGGTGCTTCACATGTGTGGATGAGGGCAAGGAAGACACTGTGCCATTTTGAACAGACGAGTTTATACACTCTTCGGAGGTGCCAGCTAAGAGCAGGTGGGGCTGAGTTCCAGTCTCAGGGATTAGAGGCTTCGTCCTGGCTCGCGGGCAACAAGCCTTCTACCACACCATGTGCTGGGAAAACTGTGTCTGTCAGAAAGGGTCTCTTTTTCAAGTTTACTCAGTCCGTAGGCTGGCGGGCACATTTCTGAAACAGATACTGTGCATTGGGGAGAACTGGATTTTGAAAGAGCCTATAGAAAGGTTTACAGGATTATTCATGGAGAGACAGAGGCGCCATGTCTGTCCCCAGCATGGAAGTCAATGATAATCCGTCAAAGACTGAAGGCGAGGGCCGTTCAGATGGCTCAGTGCATGAAGATGCTTGCCACTGAACCTGCTTGGCCTGAAGTCCATATGATGGAAGGAGAGAACCAACTCCACCAAGCTGTCCTCTGACCCCAACGTGTTTGCTACCCCCCCCAAATATTGTGCCTGTGTACATGCACAACATTTGAAAAGAAAAACAGACAGACAAGAGCTAGGAGGATGGTTCAGTGGAGCGTGCTTGCTGCCCAAGCGTTGAACTTTGGTTTTTAACACCCACATGAAAAGCTGGGAGCAGCTGCTCATGCTTGCAACCTCACTCAGCGCTGGGGGGTGGGGAGGTCTGGTCTCTATATGCTCATGCCCTGGCAAGCATACTTGAACATGCTCCCCTCTCTCATGCATAGACACATACACCCTCATATCACATACACACACAATCCTCTCTCTCTAACACACACACACACACACACACTCATATAGCTCTTTCTCACAGATACACCTCTCTCTCTCTCTCTCTCTCTCTCTCTCTCTCTCTCTCTCTCTCACACACACACACACACACACACACACATGACAGAGCTTCCTGCTGATTCTCCGCTGGGAAACACTCTGCTTTCCTAGCCTCGCTCTTTTCTCCTTTCCTGTCAACTTTATTTCTAAGATACAGGAGTTGCCTTTTCTGTGTGCGGCTTGGAGGAAGGAGGCTCAGCTAATACAACAAACATCACAGAGCACAGAAGCCAATTCAAAGATGCGTGAGGTGCCATCACCCCACGTACACGCTCACATCCGGTAGAGTCACATTTAGGGTTCATTACAGCCAGTCACAGGGAAGACGACAGAGCCATCGAGTCAGACCAACACATGCCACAGGGACGGCTTCTGCAGACCTCTCTCCCTGTCTTTCATTCTGTGGGCACTCTCTCTCTCTGCTGGGGTTCTGTGCTCTGAAATTCTCAGTGCCTCCCAGTTTGCCGGTGTGCTTTGATGGATGTTCTCTGTTCTTTGTGAGCGTAGTAGAGCTGAACAGAACAACACAGTCCTTAGCTAACTCTACTCACTCCTTTTCTCCCCTCCTCCCCTGCTCAGGCTCAGCAGGAAATGCGGGAACTGGCGTCCCTAAGTGTTTACGATTAATACATAGTATGTGAAGCTAGGCACATACTATGAGAATACAGTGGTGATCGAAATGGAAACCCCAGGCCTGGAGAGATAGCTCAGCAGCTGAGAGCACTGGCTGCTCTTCCAGGGGACGCCAGTTCAATTCCCAGCACCTGAGGTTCACAGTCATCTATAGATCCAGTTCTGGATAGTCCAGTACCTCCCAGAGGGGGACTCATGTGATGCACAGACCCGAAATCACTGATCACAGGGATACATTCCATCAGGGATGAGTGCTAGAGAGACGGTAAGATATGTAACGTGACAGATGATGTCGGGGTGGAAGAGAAAGGTGAAGGAGGAACAGGCAGAGGTGGGAACGATTTACCATCCGACAGAGAATGGTCAAGAAAGCCCCGACAGAGAGAGCTTCTGACTGGAGATGTGAAGGAGTGGGTCAGGGGTAAGCCCACTTGCAGCAAAGCCAGAAGACCTGCATTTGACCCATGGGACCTGCACAGTAGAATAAGCATCTGTTGGGCTTCCCTGGGCTAATACTAACTAAGTCGTGGTAAGTGTACTAGTTATCAACACTGTAGAACAAACCGCCCTACCATTTAGTGGATGCAAAATGACAAAGCCTTAGGATCGCACAGTGGCTGTGAGAAGTGTGCTTTGACTGGGTCCCTTCAGCTCAGAGTCTCCCGCACAAAGTAAAAAGGAAGGTACTGGCCAGGGCTGCTGTCACCAGAAGGTTCAGGTGAAAGAGGATCCGCATCCAAACACAGGTGGCTGTGGTAGGCCTTGGGTCCTCACTGGACGCTAGCTGTAGAACACACTTCCTTTCCACCCTCCACAGAATTGATCACACACAGACGCCAGCCAAAGTGTGTGAGACAGAAGCCGCCTTACAGAAGCACGATGTGATTTTTTTTTTCCCACCATATCATGGTCCAAGGAAGCAGCTTATTAGGTCCAGCACACCACAGGGAGGGGGTGGAAGGTGGCCTCATTCCAGGAAGGAAAGGTGGTGGAGGCCATCTTGGAAGGGAAGGAGACAGAGGCCATCTTAGAAGTTGTGGGCTGCCCCCTGAGTAGAACAAAGGTATGTGTGTCCTTTGGTGGGCACCTCAGCTACACTTCCGAGTTTTCTTTGTCGCAAGCAGCCAGAGAGATCCTTTTAAAACTGGGCTGAGAATACTACTCTTCTCTGCAAGTTCTACATCACCCCGAACCGCAACACTCACAGTTCATGAGCTGGCTTCTGCCTCCCCCCCTTCCCCTTTTCCTACCATCCCTCTGCTTTGTGCTGCGGCAGCCAAGGAGTCTCCTTGCTTTTCCTTGGACCTACCAAACCTACCTCTGCCCCTTGCACTCTCCCCACATGGCCCTCTTCCCCACCCCCCCTTCACTCAGGTCTTTACCCAGCTATTGCCTTGGTGGGGTTTCTTACAACCCCTTCCACCCAGATCATCCCTCTCCTCAGCCCCCATCATTCCACTCTAGTGTCTTCCTACCACTTGCCACTTCCTGGATGTGTATCCTTTTTGTTTTCTTGTCTATCCCACTGACTAGAAGACAGGATCCATGAGACACTCTGCCTCCCTTGTCCACTGCTGGATTCCTGGTTCCTGGGACTTAATGTTGTCAGAGACAAGCAAACGAACCAACGGCATTTGGATGTGCTTCAGAATAGAGCCCTCTCTAGCACAGTAGTCACAATATTTTCCATCTGGGAAGTTTATTATATCCTAGGCCCAGACCATTTGCAAACAGTTCTTTTCACCTTATTCTGTTTTATTTTACTTGTTTATGTTACTTGTTAGATGGAATCTCCTTAGGTAGCACAGCCTGACCTAGTGCTTGAGACTTCCCTGCCTTCTCCTCTAGAACGCTGGAATTACAGGAGTGAACTACCACATGGCCTCCATTTGGTGTGTGTTCAGTGTGTGCGTGAGAGAGAGGAGGGGGAGAAAGAGGGCGTGGTGCCTTCGCATGGAGGCCAGAGGTCAACATTGGATGGCTTCCTCTGTTGCTCTCCATTTTTGAGGCTGAGCATCTTACTGAACTTACTGACCCACCAACTCTGCTGGGCTGGCTGTCCGCTGAGCTCCAGGGATCTGACTTTTCCTACCTCATCAGCACTGGGTCTACCAATGAGTGCCACTGTGCTTGGCTTCTTTACGCGAGTTCTGGAGAGCCAAACTCAAGTCATCAAGTGCATGAAGCAAACAGTTCACACACTGGACCATTCCCCTCAGCCTCTGGCTTCCCTTCGTCTTAACCAAAAAGGCTGGGAGGGAGGTGTTAGCACTCACCTTACAGAAGAGGGCAATGAGGCAGGCCAGGACGCCTATGCAAAGCCATGCCGTACATATGCAAGAGCGCTGAGTCCCAGGGATGTCTGAAGGTGCAGCCCCCACAACTCTCTACCACTGATGTCTGTTCAACAATAAACCGCCAAGGCACAAGGGGCACTAAGGGGCACCTGGAGGGTACCATGGATCCTCTAAGACTATTTCTAAAGCGGCTTCTTAGAAAACCCTGATGTGTGACCTGGGATAAAAATCTTTTCTCCTTAGAAATGATACCTTACACTTTCAGATCTAGTGAAGCCAGGCATCACCAGTGATATATGCCTTAATCCCAGCTCTTGGGAGGCTAAGGCAGGAGGATGGTGAGTTTTAGGCCAGTCTGAGCTGCAGATCAAGACTTTAGCTAAAAGAAAATCTTATAAAAATATTAACACGTGGCCAACCCTGAACTGTGGCAGTTAGGCTAGGGTGCCCAGAGACCCACCGAGGCTTGGGTAGCCCTGGTTTTCTGCCCTCCTTACCCATGCTTCCCATGCTGTGTTCTCTTCCACAGCTGCCCCTGGCAGAGGGCTACTAGTCTCTGCTGCTATCATGGGCTACATTACAAGCACACAGGGCTCCCTCTTCTTAGCCCTTCTCCCTTCCTTCACAACCACAACAGGATCACACCACCCAGAAGCCTCTGGTTCCTGGCATCCCTTGCTTCTGCCACCCTGAACTTCTTCAGCCCCTGAGCTTGTCATGCTCTCTACTGCCATAGCAGAAGCTGTATAAATATCATCTTCTCTAGGAAGGCTTCCTTAACTCCCATTCCCTGCCCACATGAGCGACTCCTCTGCCCCGCTGGCTCCTGGGCTGCTTGGTAACAGTATCACCTTGGGTTCACAATTACCCAAAACTTCCACAGAAGTTCTGAGCTTAGGCCTGATGAACATTTGTGTCTGTTTGCAGCTCAAGACTGATTTTCTCTTTTCTGGAAAACACTTTACCAAAATTTCCTCTCAGAAACCTCCCCTTCTCCCTCCAGCAGCGTGATTTGTGTCAAGTTAACATCCACAGCCAGATACAGTTATAAATTAAACTAACTTTCATACTCACCCATCAGCCTCCCACTCACAGCGGCTAGTCCAAGGCTGGCGTGTGACTTGGGCTTTACAGACACAGAGGGCCCTTGACTCTCTTCCCTGCTGGCTGTGCATCCTCTTGAGAGGCTGGACGACACCAGGAGGAATGGACGTGATGAATGTGCTAGCAGAGCCACACCCTGGGGCTCCATCCAGCAATGGAGTCAAGATGAAACTAAAAAGCAGACCGGAGGAGACAGGACTGTGGTCACTCTGCTGGAGCCCCTGAAACTAAAGTTCACCGCCTGAAACTAGAGCGTGTCGGTCTCTTTTCATTTTGTTAACTGCGCAACACCAGACACCGAGTCAATTGTAAAGAAGAGGTTTATTTTGGTTCACAGTTCTTGTCCAAGGTTGAGGGGTGAGGGGTCAAATCTGTTTGTGATCTCCCTGCTGGCTGCATCCTCAGATGGCCCAGGAGATCACACACGGAGAGAAACAGAACCAAAATGTGCATAAGTTACAGCCCACTCCTTGTCATTTAATGCCCTGTTTAATGTTGTGTGTGTGTGGTTTATGTGAGTGGGTACACACATGGCATAGCATTGTGTATATGATGTATGTGAGTGGGCACACATGGCATGGCATTGTATCTGTGGGTACACATGGAAGGGCATTGTGTATATGATGTATGTGAGTGGACACACATGGAAGGGCATTGTGTCAGTGGGTACACATGGAAGGGCATTGTGTCTGTGGGTACACGTGGCAGGGCATTGTGTCTGTGGGTACACATGGCATGGCGTTGTGTGTGTGATGAATGTGAGTGGGCACACAAGGCAGCACTGTGTGGCGTCAGAGGATGACTCTGTGGAGTCTGTTCTCGTCTTCTGCCTTTATAGGGGTGCTGGGGCTTGAACTCTGGCCATGGAGTTTTCTCTTGAGCTCCTTCACCCAGGAAGCCGTCTCCATGCCTTCCCCTTTTCTCAGAAAGGTACCTATATTCAGTCATGGAGACTCCACCTTATCTAATGCTGGTAACCACAGAAAGCCCCTCCCCAAACACTAGCCAATCTAAGTCCCATGCATAATACCTCACGATGGGACTGCAATCCAGCATGAATTTTGGAGGATGCAAATCATATCCAAACCATTGCATGGAACTACTTCTACTTTTGTCAGCTAACACGGACCAACAAGCTCGAGGCTCATTACTAGCGACCAAGAGACATCTTCATTTTAAATTCTACTTTATTCATCACTCACCGTCAGCCTCCTGTAAGATACCTTACACTTAGTCATGGCTGGATGGAGAAATTCCTTTGCTCTGGGTAAAGAAATCTGGGAGCTAACAAGTCTGTCAGGGCTGGCGCAAGGCAGGTGGTAGCAGCGTGCTGGCTCTCTAGCTGAGTGTCACATAACTCTGGTTCTATTTTTTGCTGCCCTGTTCCCATAGGAAGCCTGGCCAGAGTTCCCCCCTCTGAAGACCAGAAAGCCTTTCTCTTTGCTGAGACCCCGTCTCAAAGCCACAACCACACTTACAGATCATCCCAGACAAGCCTCCCTCAGGTCCTTAGCTTGTGTTAGCAGACCAAGGGAACCCAGAAACAGCCATGGCCATGGGGCCACTCAAAGAGCAACTTAGGGCACTATCTACCTGTCATCTTTTTAAGAAAATTCAGGGTGTGGTTGGTTTTTCCACTCAGTGAGTAAACCCCATGGCCTGTCTGGTCAGTGGTCTGTTCTCATCTCTGTTGATGGAATCACAGGACTCGACAGGGAGATGCAGAGGTCATCTAGTCCAACCCCATTCCTGCAGTGTCGATACCGCTGAGGCTGGGGTTCAGCCTGCCTTGGCTCGAGCACAACCAAGGACCAGCTGCCCCATCCTTTGCTATGTGAGCTCACTGCCAGACGGTTCAGATCGTCAGGAAGCTCTTTCTGAAGTGGAGCTGGAATCCACTCCCTTGTCATTCCACCTAGGCCTGGATCTGCCATCTGGAGTCCCTGGCATCAGCCTGATCCCTCTCTGAGCAGCAGCCATTGAGATATATGAGGACAGCTCTCATGTCCCTGAAGTCTGCTTGACTCTAGGCAAAACATCCCTTGTGTCCTTGCCTAGTTCTTTCATGGCTTAGGTTCCCAGTGTCGCATTAGCCCGTCAGCCTCTGCACAGGCCCACCTCATGGTTGCCCAGTCCCTAATGAGTGCTGTGGTCTGAAAGCGAATGCTCCTCAAAGGCTCGTGCATTTAAAACCTCGGCCACCTGCTGGTGGTGACACTTTGGGAGACTGTAGAGCCTTTAGGACAAAGCCTCACTTGAGGAACTGGGTCAGGCCTTAAACTCTTACACCTGATCTCTCTTCCTGTCCTCTCCTTGTTTTCTGACTGTAGACACAATGTCACTGGCTGCCTCATTCTCGGGCTGCCATGGCGTTTACACCATGAAGTACTGCATCCCCTCAAACTGCAAGCCAAAATGTTTTCCCCCTCAGGCTGTTTCTTGTCAGGTGCTGCTCACAGCAATAAGAAAAACAGCAAATACAACCACCCAGAAACAGCCTGACTAGCACCAAGTCCTCGAATGCCTTGTTCTGAACTTCCCACAACGATAAGACATGTCTCGGATTCCACTGTCATTTTCACAGTCCCATCGGACCACCATCTCAAGGCAATCTTAGGCAGAATGAAAGCTCTGCATTGGATTTTCCATATCTGAACATTTGATATATAGGGCTCTAAGGCTCCACATTGATTTTCCTTCCCTCTGATCTTGCCAGTTTAAGACTGGGCAGGAGCGCTACGGTGACTGTGTAATTTATCATCTGCATTGTGACAGTTTCCACACCAGAAGAAAGGGACTGTTTTTCCATTAATAAATATATCAAGACACCAGCAACCTACATATGGGGCCACATTAAGCAAGGTGGCTGGGACCACAGAGTCCCTCTCAGATCCCAGGACACTATTGACCAGCTTTGTAATTCTTCTCGTCGTTTCTGCCTACCTGTTTTGAAAAGGGCAAACATATTCCTACGCCATAGAATCATTGTGAGCTTCAATGAGATCACGTGTAGAAAGCATGTGACCTTCACCCTGGCTCATACTAAGTGCTTAGAATGTTGCTTAGTTTCTTGCCTTTAATCCCAGCACTCTGGAGGCAGAGGCAGGTGGATCTCTCTGAGTTTGAGGCCAGCCTGGTTTACAGAGTGAGTTCCAGGACAGACAGGGCTACACAGAAAAACCCTGTCTTGAAAAAACAAACAACAAACAAACAACAAATAAAAATTTAGTACACCTATTATTTTCAACTTATTGAAAACTTTGTGAATTTGACCAGAGTTTCTCTCAGTGCCTTCTTTAAATCTGGTTAAGTGAACCTTCCACAGCTTTGTCCGAGCTTCAGGTTCAAATAACCTTTGTCAGTGTCAAAATACAGATGCCTATGGTGTGCCTCCGGCGTCCTCCTCCCATGTCAATGTAAGCACAGGCCACGCTGGCTGTTACACTAGCTACACTGGAATAGTAAAGGGATTCATGTCCGTAAAGAGACCCCTGGGCAACTCAGGGTCTTAATAGATATACAAATTTATTTCTCACTGCTGAGGTTTGATGTGTTCCCAGAGTTTCCATGCTGGGAATGTGATCCCCAGTGCAGCCAACATTGGGGTGAGTCTCTATCAGGCGACCATGCTAAGGTTCACTATCAAAGAAATTAGTTATGTTTTTGCTCTTTGGTTCCTCAGCCTCCTACCATGGAGTGATGCAGACCTTGGCCAGGTGCTCATGCCATGCTGTGGGATATCTTAGACTTTATCACCCAAAGCCAACACATGTCTGTTCATTATAGACTACCCAGGGTGCCAAGAGCCACCACAGCCTCACAACGCAGACTGGCCCTCCATCTGCACAGCTGGCTCCCACCTCAGGAGGAGGCTAGGAGGCTGTCTCCCCACCTACATCCAGGGACCCAGGTTGACATGGCTCTTTCGTGTCCAGCATGAGGCTTTTTAAGTTGATCTGAGCACATTGCATGGAGTAGGAAGGGGAAGAAGATTATGCAGGAGTGAGTGTGGGACACTTCTGCACTGTCCGGGAGGTAACACACATAACTTCAGTTTACTCTCTGGGAAGAACCTAGACACAAAGTGGACCTGCCCATGTGGAAAGTGGAAAGCATAGTGCGGCTGTGACTCTACTCCTGTCCCTTAAGAGAAAGAGACCGGGGACTTTCTTAAAAAGCTAACCATCTCTGCACCCCACCCACCCACCTGACGCATTATCATTTGGCCCAAATAGTCTGTCTTGACTTTGAAGAACTAAGACAAGACTCTACCAATCATATTCTGAAGCCAAAGCCTCCATCATTCTGCCCTCATGGTAGCCAAGACACCTATCACCAAGGGAAACCATACATTCATGGCCCCCTAAGGAGATGACACATAGGGGCCTATACTGTCACTGTCTCTGGAAACTGTTTCACATTTTTGGCAGTAAAATTCACTTAATCCTTCCATCAATAATGATGAAGAAATGAATAGGACATCCCAGCACTTTTCAAAACTGAATCGAAATTTCAAGCCTTATTGTTGGGGCTTGATCTGGTGTTATGTATTCTAATGCTAATTACTAGTCCTGGAGAGCTGGCTGCTGCCAAGAGAAGCACATTCTCACATACACCTGTCTTTGTTCTGTAAACTTCGCTTTAACCAGTTCAAAGTTAATTGGTTAATAAAGATGCTGAAGCCTGTGACTGGGCAGAGGAGAAGTAGGCAGAGCTTAGGTTCCCGGGCTTAGTGTCTGAGAGGGACCGTGGGAAGGAAAGAGGGAAAACAGAAGATGTAGCAGAAGAGAAGGAAGTCACTGTGGGGCAGGATGGGCCATGAGCACGTGGCTATAAGGGCTGGCCTGATGGAACAGAAGCAGCTTAGACAAGAAAGATTAGGGCAAGTAACATAGGGTGTATAACTGGGAAATAGCAAAATAGCTTGGAGGGTTGACATCTGCCCACTTACTGTACTCTAAAGCTTATATAAGTTCAAGAGGTCGGAGGACATTGCAGCCAGTCCTGAGGAGACCTGATAAGTTAAGGTCAGATGGAAGGGGAGGAGGGCCTCCCCTATCAGTGGACTTAGAGAGGGGCAGGGAGGAGATGAGGGAGGGAGAGTGGGATTGGGGGGGAATGAGGGAGGAGGCTACAGCTGGGATACAAAGTAAATAAACTGTAATTAATATTAAAAAAATTTAAGGAAAAACAATCCAAGAGGTCTCTGTCATGATTGTTTGGGAGCTATCCAGGGTAGAGAAGCCCTCTAGAGTCTAGTATTAATTCTACAACACCTTATGGAAGAGTCAAGCAATGAAAATAATCTTACAGGGCTGTCAGGATGGTTCAATGAATGTAGGTGCTTGCACACAGGCCTGGTGACCTGAGTTTATCCTCAGATTCATTAGAGAGAACCAACTCCCAAGAGTTGTCCTCAGACTCCTCCACCACACACACTCTCTCTAAAATAAAATTTATAAAATTATCTTACATAATATCCAATGTTTTTTATTTCTTTTTGTTTTTTGGTGCTGAAGATCAAGCCCAGGGCCCTGTGTATAGCAGACAATAGCTCCACCGCTGAGCGATACTATAATCAGCTCATTATTTCTCTTGGAATAGCCGTAAGTTTCTTAAAGTAAGATTCAGAGTCTGAACCTGGTACCGTATGCTTATAAAGCTAGCATTCAGGAGACTGAGGCAGGGGGATGAGCTTGAGGTTAGCCTAGGCTACATTGTCAGATCATCTCCCTGACGACCCTAACAAACAAAAAAGAAAGGTAAGAAAGCAATTGTCAGGCACGGAGTTCAGACTCAAACAGCGTCAGCATCAGCATCGTGCTCAGCTCATCAGTGTCACCTGATAGCCTGTCACTGTTAAGGTCAAGGGCAAGCCTCCTCAAAGAGAACAATTGCGTTCTCTTTGAGGACACACATAAAAACAGAAGCTTCTCAGATGCTACACATTGTGCAGGGAATAGGAAGTAAACAACCTGGAGCCCCCTGCTCATCCAAGACCTTCCAGAGTGCAGATCCCCAGTAACAAAACCCAGAGCACAGCTCTAGGTCGGGTTTTAAGCAAGGTGGGGACAGGGTGGGGAAAGAATGGGGGGGGTGCTCAACTGAGGCCTGAGCAGACAGCATGGTCTCTTCCAGATTAGTTCTGCAAAGTGTTTGGGGTTGGAGCTCTTCTTCCTAGATGCATAGCTCCCTGAAGATTTCTTGACTTGCGTAGTGTTCTTTCATTCATTTTTCTACTGAAAATGCTGTCCTCCAAGAAGGCAAGAGAGCCGTCTGCCAGCAGGCACTTCTCCCAGTTCCCGCCACTTCTCATCAGTAGCTCCAGATGCAGAGTCTCCAATACGAGCATGTGTGGTACTCACCCGTGCTGCACTCCTAACCACCAGGAAGGCTGAAAAGGGGGGGCATAACATGAGGTAGACATGGGGACTGACGAAATAGAATTTCCCTAAAAAAGTCTTCAGTGATTGAAAGAAAAAAAAAAAAAAGATGAGGTAGAAAGCACGCAAGTGCATATGCTGAAATGGAAGAGGTGCTCCGGGAGCAGAGTGATGGAAACGGGCCGGAGAATGGAGCCTGACTATGGAGGTCAGCGAAGAGCTCACCAAACCTTCACCACTCCCACTCGCGTATAGATGAGCACAGCCCGACCCATCATCCACCTGCTCCCCCTCTTCCTTGTGCTCAGGGTCATGGAAGACAAGCAAGAACTTTCTGGAGAAAGACTCTAAGGAGGGCCGCTGACCACAGAGGAAAAGAGAGAAGGGAAGGGAAGGAAGAGCAGTCAAACTGCGGGCTGAGAGCGCCCATGAGTCAGCAGCAGATGGGCTGAGGGGACAGGCCAGCATGAGGTCCCCGAAAGCTTTGGATGATGAGTAGAGGGTATGAGTGATGGGTAGAATCTATTTTATTGAGAAAATGGGAGAGGTGATATGATATTATTGTATTACTTTGTGTTGGTTTGTTTTAGTGTTTGCATGTGTGCAAGAGCATGCCACGTGCATATGGAGTCTAGGGGAGGCAATTGGGCATTCTGTTCCGTCACAGTCCACCTTGCTCTCTTGAGACAGGGCCTTTCCCTGACCTTGGACTCATCAATGGGCTAGTCTGGCTGGCTAGTGAGGTGTAGGCGTATCCCTGTGGCCCCTCCCTACCACTGGAGGTACATGCGTGTGTGGCAACGCTCAGGTTTTACGTGGGCGCTGTGGATCTGAATTCAGTTCCTCATACCTGTGTCTCATACTTTTACCCATGGACCCATCCTCCCCCAGCCCCTGATCTGCTTGTTTCTAAGGCTCTAACTGTGCCATGTAGAGTGTGGATTAGATGGGAAAGAGAGTGAGTATAGACGAAGAAGGGTCCTGAGGCTGGGGCAAAAGACGAGAGGAAATTATGTACCCCTGAATTCAGGAGGTGGCTACAGGAATGAGGGGAAATTGGATCTGATGACTCCCTCCAAAGTAATAATGTCCAAGAGAAAACCAAACTGTGAGTCTGGTAACATAGTCTTCGGGATCCTTAACTTTCAGATCGTAATCAATTTAGTGGGATAGGACGCAGGAGATGAACAGGGCGCATCTGGGAACTCACGAGGTTAATCAGTGAAAGCCTAAGTGGGGTCTCTCGCTTGTGGCCTGTGCTGGGTATCAGTGGACAGGTGGAGCAGATCCTGGGCCCGGCTTCCTGGACCTCGCCAACATGCTGGCTACACAGAGAGCGCTGTTTTGGCCACCTGGGATCTTCTCATTTTAACGAAGCCTGATTTCTTTAGGGGAATCACCTCTCACCAAGTCTAGGCAGCCTTGGGGTTGTCAGTGAGTGTACCCTGCCCACCCTGTTAGTGAATATGAGGCTCAAAAGAAACCAGACTATTTTCAGTGAGAGCTTCCGATTTTAATCTAAGTGAGGCAACACTGGGAAAAGACTTTGGAAGCCGGGCCTGGTGGCCAATGCGTATTATCTCAGAATTTTGGAAGCAGAGGAAGATGGATCAAAAGTTCAAGATGACCTTTGGTGTGTTTGGGTTTCTATTACTATTTCAGCTTACAGTTCCACATCAGAAACTACCAAAGGAAGTTGGGGCAGGAATTCAAACAGGGCAGAAACCTAGGGGCAAGGAGGCATGCAGAGGCCATGGAGGAGAGCTGCTCACAGGCCAGCTTGTTCCTCCTGGTTTGCTCAGCCTGCTTTCTTATAGCACCCAGGACCTCCATTAGCATAGAGGGGCCACTTCCCCAGTGACCTGGGCTCTCTCACACTAATCACTAATTAAGAAAATGCACCAAGGCTCTGCCCATATGTCAGTGTGATGGGGGCATTTCCAATTGAGCTTTCCTCTTCTCAAATGACTCTGGCTTGTGTCAAGTTGACATAAACAAACCAGTACACTTGGATACACAGTAGGTTGAAGAAGACCTGACTAGAAACCTTGTTATGAATTGTACAGAGGGCAGGAAGAGGGAGGGAGGGAGAGAGGTGGGGGTTATTGGTCTGACTCAGGAGCATCTTCCTGACCTTCCTGAATGGCCCCTGCTATTTGCTATTCCATGGCCTCCAGATGAGCCTAGCTCAGTCCTTACTTGGCTCTCCTTTCCAGTCTTCCTATCAGCGCTGAAAACTCAGGACTTCAATCAGATTTCCCTTCTGCTTGAAAGAACCACAAATGTTGGCTCATTGTCAAAGAGCTTCAGTTGATTTAAAGAACGGCAGACACTCATAAAAACTCGACAGAGGGATCTTTACGAACTAACCTTCCCGCACAGGTGTGGCCTTCCTCGGGTGCCGCCAGACCTCTCTCTGTGCTCTTGCTAACAGTTCTCACTGAGCTGGACTGTGCCATGCTGAAACCAGCACATCTTTAAAGTCCTTTTATTTGCAATGTTTAGTGAATTCTCTCTTACAAATACTCCTCTCACCATGACTTTCAGGCTACCAAATGGTTAACAGCCAGCTTGCAAAATTCCTGAAGACTTTGCCTGTGCCATTGGGTACAAGGCAGCTGTGATGTGTCAGTGCTTGGTCCCTTCTTTGGCTGTCTTCCGTGTCTAAAGTGGGAGATTGAAATATTAAGTTTGGGGCTCCAGCTGGGGGCTAGGGGAGGATACAGGGCAAGAAATATTGACTTTGAACAAGACATTATTAAAAATGTGCACACCCCACCCTATCGCCCTTAGCCACTCCAAGTTATTGTAGGCACACAGAAACCTGTACAAGGAACACAGCTCCTCAGATGGCTCGTCTCGGTCCCATGCTTTGAGACAGCTGGTGTGAAAGGAGAGAGGGAATATGAAGCCAGAGAGGGGTAAGAATAGAGTGAAATGAGGAGGACCCCGGAGCCAATCGCACCAGGAGCACAGGCAGGGTTGGATGTGTTGCTAAGTGAGGAGAAAGGGAGGGAGGGAGTAAAGGAAGGAGGAGAGACTTTCATCTAAACATAAGGCATGAAGCCTTTTGCAAGGACCATGCACCAGAGGGCTTTAAAGAAGATTTGATGGTGCTAGTGCTGATAGTAATAGTGATGGTGGTAGTGGTGATGATGGTGATGGTGGTGGTGGTGGTGATGGTGGTGGTGATGTGGTGGTGGTGATGGTGGTGGTGATGTGGTGGTGGTGATGGTGATGGTGGTGGTGGTGGTGATGGTGGTAGTGATAATGGTAATGATGGTGTGATGGTGTGGTGGAGGGCAGTGGGCTATATTAGTCAGTCTTATAGGGCTGGTAGGAAGCAGGGCCATCTGCTGTATATTCTGTACATTACAGAATCTGTTTTGCTTCCACTGGTTCTGCTCAGCCAAATTTATATCTGTTTCTGGCTGCAAAATCTGCCATGTGTTGGACCAAGCCCTGGGCTCGGAGCAGGAAGAATCCCATGCCAAGGACGTGATCAGTGTTTCCTGAGCCTAGGGCAAGGCTAGGTTTCCAAACCTTCCTAGAATCTGAGCCCTTGTTCCTGAGGGTAGGAACTCAGATGTGTTCCAAATAAATAATTGGAAGCACTGAAGGAAAGGTGCTCAAGGGCCAAAGCCCCTGTCTCCTCCCGCAGGAGGATGCAGCTTTGGCCCCAATCTCTCTGCTTTTTCACATCCCTGTTCTCGTCTGTCTGCTGCTTCTCAGGGGAAGGACACGATTGTCTTCATCTTTTCAAACCAAGTCCTGTCCCCTCAAGCTACTCAGCAGGAGTTGGTCTGGTGAATAGATGAGCCCATCAGGCAATATGGGGGTAGGGTACCCTTAGGGCCAGCTTGGTTGAGACACAGTAGCGAGAAACTAAAGATATCCAAACAGCCTGAAATGTAGATTTCTAAAAAAGAAAAATGAATCTGTTTGAAGCTATATAGTAACAATAGTAGTAGTAGGGTTTTTTTTTTAATTCTAATGTTCTTGACTGTCCATCATGCCCCCAAACAAGCCAAACAAGCCAAACAAGCCAAAACAGACCAAAACAAAAACCAGCTTTCTACAGAGCCAGAAGGGGGGATGTGTATGATACCCTAGGAGACTCCAGGAACAGCAGAATATTTGCCATCTCTTCCTCATGGTCAACCTTGTTTCTCCCCCAGCCATGCCAAGGTGCATGGCAGAACTTGATTTCCCTGTACCGGAAAGTGAATTGCCGACACCTCTCTGACTGTCAAGATCCCAAAGAGTCGCCTGCGTCTGTCTCGGCTTGCCTGCCTTTAACTTTCTCATCAGAAAGCCTCCCTTCCAGCCAGCTGCCTCAGACAGTACTCAGGTCCTCAGCCCTACCTGCCTGTCTTCCCTCCCAACAGCTCAGCTCAGACAGATGAAACCGCAGATGAAACCTTTCAGTCCACGGGGCAGGGACCTTGTCTTTGTGTCTCATAAAATGTCATGTACACCTGCAGCACTTTGTAAATAATAAATGGTCATAATAAAGAAGCTGCCACTTTGGGGTCAGAGCTGCATGTTTGCAGAAAAACAGACCCACTTCACTCACTGTAACCAGGCCGGCCTTGGTCTGGTACAGCTGTTGCCAAACGCTGCAGATGCTCTGCACAGAGACTTCTAAAGGTCTGTGAGACCTGAAAACTTAAGAGTTCCAGATAGAACAAAAGGCATAATGTCAGGATTTCTCTGTCCAGGGAGGTCAGGGAGCAGCCTGCTGACATACTATGTACTTGAAAAAAAATTAATGCACCATGGAAATACAAGATGTCATTATTATTACTTGAAATTGTATTGCTCTCCTTAATCTGGCCTTCCAAATAACAGCACGAGCATTTTCATCTAAGTACATAATAATAACTTACTATTGAAAGAGAGACCGAATGGTAATAACATGTATTATTACTCTGATGATGACTTGCCAATTAGGAGAGTCCTTGTTCCGAATGGGTGAACAAGTTGACACAGATAAAGGGGGTTTCATTAGCGAAACTAGGGGAGAAGCAAGGACACAATTATCACATTGTCGCTCGCTCTGATAACCCCGTGGCACGGAGGCTGAAAACAGGTAGCACGAAACCGTGGAACATCCTGCTGATCTTGGACCACAGTTCGACTCTTTGAAAGCATGATGCGAAACTCTCCTTCGTCATCTGCAGGGTGCTATCAAGGCGAGAGCCCCTTGGTGGTGTTGGGCTCATCCAGCAGGTATTTCCAGGCCGGAAAATTCGAGTGTATTCATAATGAAAGCAGCCACCTTGCATTGCTGCCTTGCCAGCCACTGAGTGCCCCCTCATTGGTTCTTCCTTATCACCACCATGAAAGTGACTCCTGGCATCATGCGTTATACAGCAAGAACCCTTGAGCTCAGGGTCTGAGGCCCAGGGCTGCAGGCAGCATTCAAGCCAGAAGACTAGTTGGATATGGAGCCTAATTTACCACAGCCACCTTCAACCTGTTCTGCCATTCGCAAGTGGCCCAGTGGTTGACACCATTTGCTCAGTCTAAGAGACTCGAGATTGACACCTCTGGTCAGAGGGGGATACTTTTCAGGCACCTAAACTAATGGAAAGGACAGGTGGCACAGATAGTGCCCGGGCATGGACACCTGGGGAGTCGTTCGGCCTCGGCTTGGACTGCCTTGCTGGGGCACTTTGTTGCAGATCTGCTTTCTGAATGACGTTTTGGTTTTTTTTTTCCAAACGAGGTAGTGAAAATAGCCCTTGCTCTCTGAGAATACCCTGGCTAGGTGGTAGAGAAGAATGAATCTGAAGGAGGGCTGGGAATGGGGGACGCAGTGGGGCGTGAAAATGTTACCACAGATAATACACTGATGGCCAGAGGCGATTAGATTTGCTTTCTAATTGGAACCGTGTGGTGTGGTTCCTCAGTCCGTCAAACCTCTGAGATTTCCCATTTTAAATCTCTTTATCTCTAAATGAGGAATGTGGAGGAAAATGAGATGGGTGGCTGCTTCAGGTTCTTATTGTCTAACCCTGACCATCTGCCCTCTACCCAGTTTCATCCAGATTGTGAGTTCCATGTGCCATATTAATGAGCAAGCAGGGAGATGCTCTCAGCCCAAGGCCTGCTCTGGACTCAAGATACTGCCTCATAAATGACTCGATAATTTTTAATTAATCGTCTGATCCAACCCAGATCCCTGGCCCAAGAGTTTGCCCTTCCTTTTCCCCCTCCCAGGCAGCACTGGAGATAGATGCCGACAGCGGCCTCAGCATCTATTGGGCCAGAAGGTGTGGCCAGGGCAACCAACACATGGGCCACAGCCCTTCACATCAGTCACATAAACATGTTTTTTAAAAGCTCAAATATGGAAGCTGGGATTGGGAAAGAAGAGAGAATGTAGAGGGGTGTGTGTAGGAGCTTTGGGTGTTATGATATGGTGTCGGTAGTGCCTAATGCCCTGTGTGACATGGTGTGACTCACTGTGTAGGTCAGGTATGTCTTGTGTGTGAGCATATGTGGGTATGCAGTATTTCTGAAAGATGACATGGATGTGGGGACAAATGGTGGTACTGTGTGGGTATGTTATAGGATATATAATACAGTGAAAATATGTGTGTATGTTGTACAAACGGTTGTATGTGCTATGTTCAAAGGGGTATGGTGTGTGTGTGTTTATACATGTATCTGAGGTGTGTGGTATGAGAATGGGGCTTGGTTGGTATGGTAGTATATGGGTGGTAGCTGTGCATGGTAGGTGTTCACACACATATGTAATGAGGCACACTGGGACTGAAGGCATTTTATAACACAATATGCTGGTTGAAAGAAAGGTTTTCTTTTTTCTACAAATTGGTGAAGCAGTTTCCTTTCTGGCTACAGCTTCTGTTCAGGGGTCCCCTGATGCCCTGGATTAAAAAAAAAAAAGGACAACTTGTTCTCAAGAAGCAAAATGAATTTAAAGGGTATTTGGGGGGAGAAATGTGCTAGCAGGGCAATGGTTTCCAGTTTCCTGGAGTTGGGTGAGCCGTGTTTGATTTCACTCAAGCCAAGCACTGACAAGGTACAGCCAGGAACGAAACAAAGCGCCCCCCTATTTGGAGATGCGACTCTCCCACATGGCTCTTGTTTGCCAGGCCCTGCGTGCAATGAGAGTCTCGGAATATTAGAAGGGCTTTTAAGCTGGGGGGTTTAGGAAGAATCTTGCAGAAGCAACTGAGTCACCCTGGTATGGAAGACACCACCTAGGGAAGTTAGGAGAAGACAGTAGTGATTTGGGAGTGCAAGGATTTTGCCCAGATGGTCCACAGAGCTTCCTGAGCTACAGCTGAAAGGGACCAGCCTGGACTCCTCAGAAGCTTCCAAAGCATTTTTACACAGGGGGGGTGGGGATGGGGGTTGGGGGTGTTCTTTCACAATAGTTCACGGTGATGCATAGAGACACTCAAGTGGTACACATATGTGTGGGCAAAATGTTCTTACACATACAATAAATCTAAAAAATTATGTATACACATATATATAAAATCTCAAATGAAAGTTTGATGGACAAGATCAAAACTGAATTCCTTCCATGACAGGGGAACGCATTAACATTTATGAGCGTCTCCTCTGACTGTCATGTCTGTGCATGTGTTTGTCCCTTCTATTCTTCACAGCAGGGGTGTCTCCTCATCCCCTCCTCCAATACCCCTCTTTTCCCCTCATTTTCATAGAAGAAAACTCCTGCAGTCTTTCCATGTATCATCCACTTCCCGCCTGCGTCTGTGTCCAGATGCTCAGCTTCCCTCCTGCCCTCCCAAATGGCTCAGGCTCTAAAGTCAGCCTCCCTTTGCTTCTCCAGTGACCTCCCTAGTCTGTATCCACCCTTTCCCCTATTAGACGGCTCCAGCAGCTCCTGAACACACTGCAGAATCACATCAAACAGCCAAACCCTCTATTTACAGACCCTCCCAGCCGCTCTTCTCCAAGAATTATCTATATTTGCTTACTGCATTTCCTTCTGTTTGCTCTCAAACCTGAACAGGCTCTCAGCCCGCCCCCACCCACTGAAATTATTCTAGTCAGCTCACTGTCGGCTTCCGTGCTACTCATTACAGCTGTCAATTCTCGGTCCTCATCCTGTTCAACTTCTCTGACCCGGTTCACCTGACCCCTGGGAATTGGCATTCTCCTGCCCGCATCCTGTCTCACAGGCCTCTTGGCTGCGTTTTTGTTTTGTGGATCACAACATGTTCAAGCCTCCAGGGCTCCAATCTTTGACTTCTTTCCTCTCTAAATACATACCTCTCCCTTGATGTGTGTGTGTGATAGAGATTTTATATATCACATATAAATCATATGTTTATACCTGATGTAAAATCAGACTTTCAGTTCTGTTTCCCAATCCATGTCCCCTACAGTGCCTTCCCTGTACCACTTAATAACATAAGTGTTCTTCCTTTCATTGTTTAGGTTCAAAACTTGGAATCATCTCCTTGGTGATCCCCTGACCAACTCCGCGTCTAATTTATTTTTGACTCTTCAACCTTCACAAGCATTTAGAATCACCCCCATCCTGCTGCTACCTGGGCCCGGACCACCATCGTCTCTCTCCTGGGATGCTTCTGACGCTGTTACCTGGTCTGCTGGACCCTGCCTGCCCTTGTCTCTAAACTTTTATTTGTTGCAGTAGCTAGAGCAACCTGCTAAAATGCGGGTCGGAGCATGTCACTCGGAACAGACGTACAGTCTTTCCAAAGGCCGGTGAGCTCTGACTATTTCCTATTTCCTCCTCCCGTCTTGCTCTTGCCCCTGCTCAGTCTTCTCGCCCTTCCCCGTCACATCTCTTGGCTGTTCTAGAGCATGCCCAGGCATACCCAGCCTCCAAAATTTGCTTCTTTATATACTCAAGTTTCTTTTGAGGCAGTGACCATCCTGTTTCAGGTTGCCTGTCCCCACATCTGTGTCTCTTGTCCCCACAGTACTTAGCACCAACTGTTATCCTCTGTAGTTAACCCTTCATTTGCTGTCTAGGATGCAAACTCTGTGAAGGCAGTGTCCTGCTCACTGATATATCAAACATACCCTTCAGTGCCTGGCCTAGAACAGGTACTCAGGGAAAAATCAATGAACGAATGAACGAACTGGTAGTGATGAGAAAGAACTTAGCACCCTACTCTTTAAAGCCGTGCTAATAATTACAGGAGCAGGAAAGAAATTGGCTGTGAGTATTTCTTTTCTGTTCCCATTAGAAACTCTAATGAGATTGCATGGTTCTGTTATTATTTCAAAGGCAACAGCTTTGCTGTGTTTAACATTGTGCGGAATACTGTTGCTATTTGTTTCTCCTCCTTCCTCCCCAATGGGTGAGGGGATTTGCTGGCTGATTTCCCTCCTCGCCCCCATCGGGAGGCTGCTTTTCCCTTTGGCTCTCAGCTTCTGCTCAGATCCAGCCCACACTCTCCAACTCTGGGCCTTGTACCGACTATGCACCATGTGTATGCTTCTCCACCTGAAACATCAGCCTGCAGTGCACCCCAAACATTTGCCTCCCATTTGTGCCCCAATCCTGATTATCAGCACTCCTAGGAATTTTAGTGACCAATTGTTTCCCACTGATAAAGATGTCACACACCCCCACTTCCACCAAGAGGTCTTTGATACAGCATGTGTCAATGCCATGGTACCCAGACCTTCTGGATATTTTCAGGAAGGATTAACTGAGAGAGGAGATGACGCCAGGTCCTGGGTCTCTGGAGAGATGTTCAGCAATTAAGGGCATGTAATGCTCTTGGCAGAGGACTCAGTTGTTAGGTGGCTCATAATTGCCTCTAACTACATTTTCAGGAGCTCTGATACCTCTTTCTGTCCTCCGTGAGTGCTAATGCTAATACACAGGTACACATACCAATGCATGCACGCGCACACGTGTGCACACACACACACTTAAAAATTAAATAAACCTTCAGAGAGGTCCTAGGAAAAACTCAGTGCTGCTTGCTTGCCTGCCGTAGCTTCTTGCTGGTGAGGACTCTATGCCCCTGTTACTGTTTCTGGTGTCATGCTTCACAGATCTCGGCTTCTTCAGACTTCCATGTGAGCTGAAGACCAGCAGTTCTTTAGGAATCCTCCAGGTTTTTTGAGCCAGAATGGTACTGCTGAGGCACTGTGCCTCACGGAATGTTCATCTACCAGCTCTCAGCCCCTCCAGCATGCAGACAGCCTTTGCTGACTGCCCATCACACGTTGTATAAGCCAACCTAATAAATCTTCCAGAATACACATTCGTTCGTCTCTTCTGTCCATCTATGCAAGTGGTTCTCAACTTTCCTAACGCTGCGACCCTTTAATACAGTTCCTCATGTTGTGGTGACCCCCAACCATAAAATTATTTTGTTGCTACTTCATAGCTGTAACTTTGCTACTGTTATGAATCGTAATGTAAATATCTGTGTTTTCTGATGGTCTTAGGCGATCCCTGTGAAATGGTCATTAGACCCCAGGCGGGGTTGTGACCCAGGTTGAAAATCCTAACACAGACCCATGTACCTTCAGGTTTCTTCTCGCAGCCTCTCCTGCATAGGAAACATTGGTTAATCCCCTTTAGCGCATCTCTTTAGAAAGCTCAGCTGGGGTTGTGCTACAGTACTTTTTCTGACTATTCCTATTTTTCCTCCTTATCAATCATATGCTGATAATTAGCTTACTATTAGGCTGTACATCTCTTTAGGACAGAGACAGAGTTGCCTCAGGTTCAAGGTAACAGAAAGGACCTGCAGTCAGTGCTGGCCCCAGAGCACACTTGCCTCAAAGGCACTCTTCGGGTAGCTGGAGGCAGGGAGCCCTTATCTGGGAGTGAGGCCGTCCAAAAGAAGACCCACAGTGAGGTTCCAGCCTCCGTCAGCCATAAAGATAAAGTCTTTTCTTTGGCTATTCCGCGCAGCTCCCCTTCCCCAGTGAAGAGCTCTGCCAGCTGCTTTCAGAGTCACTATCCTGGCAGCCAAACAGCACGCCGCTGTTCTGCAGGGGGAACGTGCTCACGATCCGGTATCAGCAGCTTCCCTCTCTCCAGAGCTCCCCTCGGGATTCACGATTGATACTGGGACACATCTCTTGGCATCACCTTAGCCCTGGGAGAGAAGATACCATGGGGGAGAGGCACACCGAGAGCCCCCTTTGCAAATCACAAACTCTAGCTTGTGAAGGATGGCGTGGGCATCCCCATCCCTCAGAGCAGCACGATGTGTTACCTTGAACACGCTTTCTAGGAAATGACACCATTCAGATCCCAGGACAGCGTTTCTCAGCCTCTCTTATGTCCTTGAAACACAGGTGGTTGCATCTGAATGTCAAGAGTTATGGCTTGTGCGCTTCCAATCCTGGAGACAGACATTATTTCAAACTGTGTGTTAGCTTGGGGGTGGGAGTCGACTGCCTGGCAGAAACACTTAGGTAAAAGACAAATAATTAACGTATTGGCTCCTACCACGCAGCAAGAAGGCAGCAGAGTCTCACATAATGGAACGTATGGCAGATTCATTTTCTTGCTCCTCATGTTCCATTTATGATTCTGGGGTGCAGTATTCACAGCAACAGTGCACAGCAGTTAAGGAACATTTTTCAGTATGGAGCAGTTTGTAGCACAAGTGTGTGTGTGTGTGTGTGTGTGTGTGTGTGTGTGTGTGTGTGTGTGTGACATTCTGGCACTCTGGACAGATTAGCTCTTTGTTATGGAGCAGACCCATGCTGACCTGGGACTTTGGTAACATCCCTGGGTCTCTAGCTGCTAGATAGCAGAAGCAAGTTGTGTCAATCACCCAAACATTGAGACATTCTCGTGGAGAGCAGGAATGGCTTCCCCATTCAGGAGCCTTATCTAGACACAGTGTGCATGAGAGACAGTTTTTGTACTAGAAAGCACAGGAGTATTATACACAAGAAGGGCCTGGACGAAACTGCGGCCTTTGGGGGGTATCTGTTTGCTTGTTACTGTTTCACTACGTACCCCAGGTTGGTCTGGAGTGTTCGGTCCCCCTTCCCCAGTTTCTCAAGTGCTGGTGTGCACCTCCATATCTGGCTATGAATAACGTTTTATTTTAATAATATTCATTTTATTTTATTATGGGGAGATGCCTCAGCAGTTAAAACTACTACTAGAGCTACATGGCAGCTCACAACTGTCTATAATTCCAGTTTCAGGAGAGCCAATGCCCTCTTCTGGCCTCCAAGGGCATCAGGCACACACAAGGTCGCACAGACATACACGAAAGCAAAACACCCATCATATAAAATAAGTAAATCTTCAAATAATAATAATATTGATATTAAAGTGTTACAGCCATTGGTTATCATTGTATTTATCCCTTAATGTCAATAAACACTTTAGTTGACCAAGGAAACATTACCATTTGTTAAAAATATAAGCAGAGCATGGTGGCACACCCTTTTAATTCCAGCATTCAGGAAGCAGAGACAGGTGGAACTCTGTGAGTTCGAGACCAGCATGGTCTACACAGAGAGTTCAAAGACAGCCAGGGCTATGTAGGGAGAGCCTGTCTCAAACAAAACAAAACAAAATTAAAAATAAACAACAACAAAAAAACAGCCAAGAGGGGACTGGAGAGATGGCTCAGCAGTTAAGAGTGCTGGCTGCTCTTCCAAAGGACCTGGGTTCAATTCCCAGCACCCACATGGCAACTCACAGCTGTTTGTAATTCCAGTTCCAGGGTATCTGACACCCTCACACAGACATACATGCCGGCAAAACACCAATGCATATAAAGTAAAAATAAATAAATCATTAAAAAATATAAGAGCAGCAACAATAAAGAAAACATAAGAAAAAATATGCCCAAATAGTTTACATTCAACTCAATCTATAATTTATGATAAAATATGTTAAAACCTCAGACACAATATAATCAGAATTTTAAATTTATATTTTCAATAGAAGATAATGTTATGACTATCTTTTTTCTTTTTCTTTCTTTTTTTTTATTTTTAGCAAAGTCTCATTCTGGCTGGAACTTGCTACGTAGATGAGTCTGGCCTTGAGCTCACAGAAATCCTCATTGACTCTGCCTCATGACTGCTGATATTAAAAGTATGTATCTCCACATCCTGATAAAAAATGTGAATATCTTGATTACATGCTAATACAATCAGTGATTGTGCTAAAAAAAAAGGCATAGAAAAATAAATATTATGGGGGCTAAAAAGATGGCTCAATGGGTAAGAGCACTGGCCACACAAACATTGAAGCCCCCACATCAGCAGAAGAAGGCAAGATGGCCACCTGCTGACCTCTAACCCCAGCACTGTTCGAGGCAGAGACAGGAGGATGGACACTAACCTACCCCCAGGTTCAGTGGGAGACCCTGTCCCAAGGGACTCGAGTGAAGAATGACGGTCCTAGTTTGCTTTCTGTTGCTGAGATAAACACCATGAGCTAAAGCAGCTTTCGGGGAAGAAGGTTTTTCTTACCCCATAGCTTACAGCTCCTCACGAAGGGAAGTCAGGACAGAAACTCTAAGGCCTGCATGAACATGGAGTCAGGAACTGAAGCAGAGATCATAGACTACCATTGCTAGCTTGCTCCCCAAGGCTTACTTAGTTTGCTTTCTTATACAAGCCAGGACCACTTGAATAAGAAAAGTAGCTCACACACAAGCCTGAGCCCAGGGTGGTACTCCCTATGGTGAGCTGGGCCGCCTGCAAGACCTGCCGAAGATTAACCTAATTTTGTTGCCTTGGGTATTTGATTGAATTTCAATTACATAAAAACAGTACTTTCATACTCATTTTGCATTCTGCTTTTGTTTTGTGTGCATGTGTGTGTTCATATGTTGGGTGGATATGTGTGCATGTGACTGCAGGTACATGCACATGTGTGCACATAGAAGCCAGGATGTCATTCCTCTAGAGCATTTTGGTTTTGAGACCGGGACCTCTCACTGATCTGGAGTGTGCCGAGCAGCCTAGCTTGGCTGGCCAAGGAACCCCAGAGACCCTCCCACCTCTCCCTTCCAGCACTGGGGTTACAAGTCCACAGCACACCCTCCTTTTTAAAGTGACTTCTGGGTTCAGGTCCTCAATCTTACAAGTCAAACACTTTCCCAACTGGGCAGGCATACTTTTTGAAAACTCTTTTATTTACATTTTCTTTTTCTTTTTCTCCCTACTCCAACCCCAATCCCTTCCAACACCCTAACACCAGGTAGGAGAGAGAAAGGGTTAAGTGGGAGAGGAGGCATAGTTCTCTTAGATGCGTCCTGATGGTTAGAGTCATCGGGTTCCTTGGAGCCAGTCCAATCCTCCTTTCAGGAGATCTCCAACTTCTTGTCTCACAACAGCAACCAGAAGCAGCAAGGGGGAAGGAGGAGCAGCCTTGTTCTTTCTCAGAGCTCCACACTCTCTGGGCTCTGACATTTATTCTCTCTCCAGTGTCCTCAGATTTAAACTTTCTGAGGCTGGCAAAAAGCTGGTCTCAGAGCCCACACGAAGCACAGTCTGCCACTGTGGACCATCTGAATCAGTCCCATATCCCACGCCTGGGACCAAAACAAAACAATGTTTTTATCGACAGCACAACTGTGCCATCTCCTCAGGCCTGCGTGTTGTTATTTTGATGTATCTGTGTGGGAAGTTATGGTCTGTTCCATTGAACAGTTCATTTCCCTGGTTTATCATGCACAGTCCTTAGGCTTCTACTTGTCCTGACACCCACAAGTTCCAGATCTGCCTCATCCCCTTGCCCTGAGGTCTAAGTCCAGGACCTGAGATGGGACCATGGGGGCTCTAGGTCTGAGGAGCGGGTGGGGATGTGGGCATGACAAAGGTGACTATTCCCTCACTGCCTTTCCTAGTTGGTGCCTAGGGAAGTTGCCCCAAGCATGGGAACACTTGGGAGGTAGGCAGGAGTTCCTCTACAAACTCAAAGCCAGCCTAGCCTATATCATGAATTAAAGAACAGTTCAGGCCACAGAACAAGACCTCTCAAAATGAAGAGCTCATTCCCAGAAGGGTGGTCATTATCCATCACCGCTCTTTTCTCTTACTGTTCTCTGCTCAGGATGGATCCTATGTAAAAGCCATTGTGTTTATTAAGTTACATATTCACGTTTTCAGACTTGAGCTTTCTGTTAACCCAAGCAATAATTAATGCAATTTAAGTCAATGGGGACTTATTAAGCTCCTATTACCTGACAGGCATGGATTTATCCCTACATGACTCAGTGATCCAGGAAAACAGTGTCCTTGAAGGAACTCACACCTAAGTAGAGGCAGTCAGGCCGGCCCTTAAGGAACTCCTTTATGTGGGACTAAGGCAGCAACAAAGGGTTTTCACAAAGCTCAGTGGCAACAGAGGAAACGGGGGAGGTTGAATTGCAGGTGCTGCCTCAGCTGCATCTTGTAGGATATGTAGCGTCCTCAGCCTTCCACCAGCAGCAGGTGGTAGATCGCAGAGGAAGCACTCGGTGCTGAGCTCTCAATTCTTTTGTTGTATCCTAGCAGTGTGGTGGGCCTGGTTTGTCCATGATAGCACTTAAATTAGTCCAGAAGAAGTGACACCCTGACTCCAAAGATCAGTTATGCACAGGGATTTCTCCTGGCCCTCATGCTAGAGCTGGCCCAGCAAGCTTTCACATGTGCAGAAGCAGCTGCAGGGGTGTGTGAGGTACAGCTGAGGACACCCTGGCTGTCTACCCTCCAAGCGTAGTTGCGGAGCTCAGAAGACATGGGGTATGTGTGTGGGGATCCTGTTCCTGGAGTTGTCAGAGAGAGAGAGAGAGAAAGAGAGAGAGAGAGAGAGAGAGAGAGAGAAAGCAAGCTGGAAGACATTGCTATACTCTCAAGAAACTCAAAGCACACCTATAAAATGCAGGAGGAATGACTTAGGAGCTTGGAAAGTTTACAGGCAAAGCACCAGCAAGAAGACTCCTGCCCTAGGGCTAGAGGGTAAGGGAAGTGACTGCAGTGAGGTGTTAGTCTGACAGCTCTAGGTCTGCTTAGTTGGAGACAAAAGCCTCCTGGGCAAGTATTACCCCCCAATGAATGGGTTGGGAAACCCCGAGTGGACGGTGAGCTGATGTGTGCAAGTGGGACCAATTGGCTGTGTGAACACAAAGCGCCACTGTGCAGAAAGACCATGGGGAGAAGGGTTGCAAAGTGAGGACTGGCCGTGTGAAGAGGCTGACCTGAGAGCTGGAGGGACCTTCCTTAGCAAGGTGGGATTGGATGCCAGTTAAGACAGAAAATACCTATAATCCTAACACTCACATAGTGAAGGCAGAAGGATCAGGAAGGAGGTCAAAGACAGCCTTGCCTACCTGAAACCCTGTCTCAAAAGTGATTAAGCAATTAAGGAATGAATTTAATTACTAAAATAAGAGAAGAGCCACTCCAATCATGAATCCTTCCTTATAGACTGAGACCCAGTTTTGGGTACTCATCTTCTGTGGGACAGTCTACCCCAACTCTTGGCTTAGACCAGCCTGGGGCTTAATACATTCCCCTAGATTTAGGGCTGTAATTAGTTCTTACAGCACTGGATGAAAGGCTGGCAGGTTCTGGGAAGCGAGGCACAGGAAAGGAGCCTTGCAGGTTGGTGTGTCTGGGTGTGAGATCTGAAACCATCACCATCTTCCTGCTGCCGGCCTGACTGCAAAGCCAGGGAGAGAGGCTGGGCCAAGACCACAGAGCAGAGGCCCTGCACTGGCAGCCTCCCCCCCATCAGGGTTTCTTCCTTCCTTCCCATTCTTATTTCCTTTCTTTTTCTCTTTCTCCTTTTAAGGAAGAGTCTCACTGTGTCGATTTTGATGACCTTGAATTCCCTATGTAGACCAGGCTGGCCTCAAACTCAGAGATCTGCATGTCTCTCTATCCCCTCCACCCCCCGCCAGGATTTCTTTTATGTGAGATTACAATGCTCCCTCTCTTGATATTAGACCTCTGGGGTGGGGTTTTTCTTCTGTTTCCAATCAAGAGCATCATCATCTCTAGGCATTTGCATTTATAATCACCCATGTCAATAATAATGGGAAAGCTAGAAATTCTAGAGAGAGAAGCCCACCAAGGAAGCTGATAGGTGCAAATAGGTACTTACATTCCAATATGATTAAGGTATGGTGCCATATGGCTAGAGATATGACCAACCATGTTGGAGGCCAGATCTCAAAGACACTTGTACACTTTGATTGTCTCTAGAATCTCTGTGTCCATTTGTGGGACAGTTAATTATGTTCCCCTTAACTGCTGAGCCATTAGGATAGTGTGGTGAGCTCAGCCCGCATAGAGTCCAGACAGATTCTTTAAGGTTTAAAACCTGGTTCTACTGTGGATGAGCTGTGTGCTTGGAGGAACCCCCTCTGAACTCTGGTCTTCTGAATGAGGAGACCCATTCCTCGGGTAGTCCTAAAATATGACTGGTCCTCTAATACTTAATTAGTCATGTTGAGACTTAGTTGTCAACACAGTGGTTTTGGGAGTCAGGGCCTTTAAGAGGTGAAAGGGTTACAAGGAATCTTCCTTCATGGCTAGGTTCACACTACTCTCTAGGCAGTGGGCCAGTTACTGGTGAGAGAGTTTGGAAGGCTATCCTGTCTCTGGCAGGTACACTTTCCCTTACTATTCTGGGATGCAGCTCTGAAGCCTTGGCCCAGCACTGGCACTTGCTTTTGGCCTTCCCAGCCTCCGGACCTGTGAGAAGTAAATTTTCTCTTTAGTAAATTATCAAATGTGTGATAATAGGTCACAGCAGCAGAAAGTGGACTAAGCCAGGTAGGTACGGAGTGTCCAGACCTCCTTCTCAGGACCTGGACACCTTTGGTTGTTCTACATTATTGGCCAGGTCCCAGGATCGTGCCAGGGTGAGATACCGTGTTGCAGAGAGGGCCATGAGGGAAAAACAAAACAAAACAAAACAGCAAGGTCAACTCAACCAGCCAGTAAATTCTAAGGTAATCTGCAGAGTATTAAGCAAAGAGAGTGGCTGCTGAGAGTTTTGTTTGTTTGTTCCTGAGATGGGATCTCATTATGTTGCCCAGGCTGGGCCTGAAATTCATTATGTAGCCCAGACTGACCTCAAACTTGTAGCAATCCTGCTATTTCAGCCTCCCAAATGCTCACGTTATGAGCTTATGTCACCAAACCTGATGCAAAGAGTACTTCCTCCACGAAAAATGACTGGTGGCTGCAAAAGCTAGACCAGTTGTCGACTCGGTTGGCACTGGAATCTCCGCTGAGTCCCTGCGAGGAGCACAAATCCTTCCGCTTGTGTCTCAGTGTCCCTGTACTGGCTCAGCCATGAAGGTCATTTCTCAAGGACATTTTCCCAGTTTGTCTCTGAGGAAGGGCTGGCATCAGTCCCGTGTCCTGTGGCCTCCTGCCCCCTAGCTGTCCTGATTGCAGATTTCAGGCAAGCTTTGCATTGGAGCATCCCCGCACTCCTGCTAAGAGCCACAGCCTGCCCGCACCTAATCAACCTGCATCCCAAACAAATCCCTTCCTGGATGGGGACTGGGGCCAGGATTAGGTCTCCATCTTTAGCCTTAAACCATAGCCTTTTGTAATGGATTCTGAGGGTCTCACGCAGTTGCTGTTCTCCCAGCATCCTGAAGTTCCTTGACACCATTCATCAGACAGGTCTGCTCCTTTCGGGAATCCCAGCATCCCCCTGCCCCAGTGTTCTTCACTACCCCCTTGGAAGGACAGGAGGGTGAGGTTAACTGTGAACCACTTTTAAAAAATTGTATCACAGTACAACATGCACTCAGAAGTGGACACATCCCAGAGGCACAAGAAATTCTCACAAGGTGACCGCACCTACCACTACAAGGTACACAGCGGAACAGTCCCAGCCCCCTCAAAGGCCTTCTTGTGCCCCTCTCCATCACTAACCCCCTCCCAAAAAAAAAGCATCATTTCAAACACCATGGAATGTCTTGAACCAGAGAGCACCAAAGCGCACAGCCACGGGGGAAACTCAATCCTATTTGTCTTCTGAAAAACTCTTCCAGAGAGCAAGGACGCCCACTGGGACTCTGTTGCAGAGATGGTGATGGCTGGGGCGAGAGAGTTGCATGGAGGGGACAAAAGAGACAGGGGTGGGAGCAGGAGGTCCAGAGCCCAACTTGTCCACTTAGTCTTACTTGTGTGTTTCTCTGGCTTATGGGTTGACTGAGTGACCTTAAAAGTCTCCTACACCAGAGCTGAAAGCCTTTTATTCAAACCAGTCATCCGGAAAGCCAGCCTCCCACGGATGCTTAATTCACTCAAGGAAAGATTAGAAGAACCTGGTTACCAGGCTTTGAGAAGTTGCTCATAAAATTCAGCAGGAACCTGCAATCCTCAGAGACTGCTATTTTTACCAAAAACACACACAGAGAAGTGGAGAATTTTCAAATGAATTAGGCATGAGATTGATCTTTTTATAAAAGCAAAAAGGAACCGTGATGCTATGTTTGAACTCTCCCTATCATCTCTGGGTTCCCTGAGCTGCCTCATCGCGGTGGATCATGTCAGGCCTGTGCTCTGACCTGGGTCCAGCCCATTCAGTGGCCAGTGGTCAGAGACACACCGTGGAGACTCTTCAAGATAATGATCATGGTCTCATTTACAACCCCCAACCTGGGCCTGAGGTACTCTAAGAGCAGCTGGTCAAGATGCTTCCTGTGCACACGGCAAGGGCCACTGGTGGCCTTAAACAGGGCCCGCACAGACACAGCTATGAATCTGCAGATGTTTCAAACCTGTCTTGTTTTACATTCAGCACACAGTTTCCCTCGGCAGGACCAGCTGCCTGGCACGCTTGTCAGAAGCACTGGAGGACTCTGTTTCTTTTGAGCGATGCGCACACAGCATCTGAGGTTGTGGCTCTTAGGCAGTGCTCTGTGGACCCCACAGGTTCTATGTGAGTTGCTCCAGAGCCACCACGTAGACATTGCTCTGAGTCTCTACACACGATAACCAGGAAGCTCAGTTCGTACCCATGACTCGCTGTCTCTCTGGCCAAAACAGTGTGATTTTTTTTTAAATGACAGATGTTCCTTGGCTTACAGTGGGCTTGAGTTCCAATAAATGCAGCAATGGTTTACAAGTATCCAAAGGTGAAAATGCAGGTAATACTGCTAAGCTATTGAACACCATTGCATTGCAAACAGCCTGCTATCAGATTCAGAACCTTTGGATATTCCCATACAACCCTGTCACCTGCAAAAGTTCATGCCTGTGAACCTTGCAATCAGGAGAGTGTCAGATGCCCAGAGCTAGAGTTCCAGGTAGTTGTGTGCTGCTACCTAAGGTGGGTGCTGGGAACTGAATTCTGGTCCTCTCTAAAAGTGGTACAAGGTCTTAACAGGTGAGCCATCTCTCTGGCCCTTCAGAATATGCTAAGTAAGCTTAGAGTAATACCTTGTACCACACTGATAACTGTCCATCATGTGCATTGGGGGGCATGGCTTTCATTGAATGCATAGGGTGTTCAGAATATCACAAAGGAAAAAAAAACACCTCAAAACTATCACTAATTGAGGACTGTCATTAACTTATTCATAGTTTACCAATTAAGATAAAGCTTAAAATGCCTTTTCTCTTTAAGAGGTGGAGACCGCAAACTCTAATCTCAATGAGGTCAGAGAAGAAAGTCAGAGTAAAGTGGGCTTCTGTGGAAAAAACAGAAAGTGGTGGGGTCTTGACTAGAGGAAATGAGTATCCTTGTCACCCTCAGCCAGTTACTCCATGTAAAAGTAAAAATGCCAGATTCTCTAATCCTTTAAGAGAAGACAGGTGTGTCTTGGCTTATGGTAGGACTGAGTCTCAGTAAGCCAAGTATAGGTTCATAAATATGTGCTCTTTAAAATATTGGCAATGTGCTGGTTCATTTTAACAGTCAGGTTGACCCATTTTAGAATCACTTGGGAAGAACAGCTTAGCTGAGGGATTATCTAGATCAGATTGGCCCGTGGGCCAGTCTTTATTGTTAGTTAACTCAGCCCACTGTGGGTGGTACCATTCCCTGGAGTGGGCACTGAACTGTGTGAGAATGAAGAATGCTAGCTGAGCATACGCAGCAAGCAAACAAGGATTTACATGTTTGTTTTCTTTCTCTCTTGGCTATAGATATGATGCTACAAGTTTCTGCCTTGACTTTCCTGCGATAATGGACTATAACTGGAATTGTGTGCTGAATAAACCCTTTCCTCCTTTGAGTTGTGCTTTTTTTTAAACCAAGGATAACAAATATAAAATAAGACAGGCAATGAAGTCAAATTTCAAAAGATAAAAACATCTATAGTGGAACTCATGGAGTCTGTGGGCACAGACTTCTGGTTTTAGTCTGTGAGGGAAGAGGCTCAGAGCACTGCAGGTGAGAAGCGTTTGGGGGCCCTTTCAGGAGATGATAAGGATCCAGATAACTGGGGAAAAAACTAGGAAGAACAAGGAGTTTCAGGTTCCAGAGTGCTAAAGACCTGAGTCACTCTGGCCCTGGGATGCCAGCAAAGCCACCTGCCTACGGGAGATCTGGAATGCCTGAGTGAAGAGAAGTGAGTCCATGTCAGCCACCAAAGGGACCACAGGCCTCATCTACTTTCTATTGATAAACGAACTTGCCTCCATCTTAGGCTTGAAAGCCATCTTATAGCATAAACTAGATCCATTCCTGTTGATGATTAAATCTGTTTCTCAAGGGTTAGGCTCTGCCCCACCTATAACCTTAACTACAAATGGTTCTATACCACCTGCTCCAGGATACAGCAACCATGCCTTCGTTTCAAAAGGTTATTATGGCCACGATGTTATGACCACCTTGTAATCATGTCTTTGTTTCAGGAAGTTGTTATGACCAAATTGTTCTGCTTCCATAACCCTCCTATTTGTCTGCTAAACCGTCCACTTGGAAACCTCCTACTCCTGATGTGAGAGTCACAGTTATGCTTTAAGTTCTAATCACTGTGCCTAAGAGATCCACAAAACAAAAATGCCTGTAAACTGTAAGCCCCCTATCCAAAGACGGATACTTCCTGCGATGCTGGGGGCTGTTGTTCATATAAGATAATAGGTTTCCATCTCCCTAAACAAGTTTGGTTGACCCAGCTGCACTGCCTGTACATAGGTAGGTAGGGAATACATCAGGATGTATGCTTGTTCCCAATTGGACTTCCCCAATTGGGGAAGTTACATAGTCTTGTGGGCTTGCTTTTATTATAATACATTTATTATACATTGGCACCTGGCCAGTGTAACTCAGGGCCATTTTCTGAGAACCTTGGAAATAGACCTGGCCAGAGTTTATCATGCTGGCCAGAATTTAATTGAAGTTTGTTTCAAATTTGGCTCAGAATTTTGGTGGAGATCTTATTCTTTCCTGGTGAGATTAACACTAAACCATAAAAACCCTTATCTCACTCATGTCCAGTGCTGATCTCTTGACCCCTGCCTTTAGGGAAAGTCAGTGTGTATACACAAATCTTTTTAAAAGCTTGCTTGAAATAATTTGGCTATGATGATTTGGGTCGGTGGGCTTTCTCCTCGTATCTGTGGGATTAACACTCTGCAGAGCCTATCACCCAGGCCAAACAAGGGAGAGAAAATTCCATAAAACTAAACACAGCAGTCTTCCTCCAGTTGAAGGTAATTTTCATGATGGTGATGGTGATGATGATGATGATGACGATTTAGACTCAGGTGCCTCCCAACAGTAGCTTTTACAGAGTAGGTCACGGAGCCCTGAGGCCCCAAGACTTTCAGAAGGTCCCTAAAGTAAAACAACTTCTCATAATAACCAGAGCATAGTAGTTATCTCTTGGGCTGGGCTGGCACTTGTGAGATGGCCAAGGAATGAAGAGTGACCCCCAGACCCACTCCTGTGACTCAGGCCTGGAACTGTGCTGGGCGCATGACCACACAGGACAGCTGCGCTTAGGAATGCTCTGGATGAGTCAGTGAGGATTGCTCATCGCCTTAACCTTGAGCCCCTGTGTGGCGGCAGCCCCTGGGATGCGCTGGGAAGTGAGGAGGCTGCTGTAGCCGGTACCTTGATGAGTAGCTCTAGAGGGAGGAGGGGTTAGAGCTGCGAGCTTTTTTGTTTCGTTTTGTTTTGTTTCTTGTTTCCTTCTTTAATGGAACACCAATTTTACCTAAAAGAATCACTGGTAGACAAAAAAAAAAATGTAGTTATTCAGACTTGGATATGTGGCAGTTTGCTTTAAAATGAACAAAATGAGCCTGTCACATCAAAGGAACCCATGAATAGCATTTGTTGCCAATGATAGCATTGAAGTTTTAAGAAAAAATTTTAAATTTTGGAAAACTTTCCAACCACTGCCGTATAAGTTGAACAGTGCTTCAGTGCCCGTCTGAGCAGACGGGTGGTGAAATTAACCAATGTGGTTGTCAGGCCCGAAAGAAACCCAGGACAGACCCTCTCAGCATCTCTCCCCCACTCCCTAACCTGAACCTGTCCAGCCTTTGCCTCCTTTCTCACAGCTTCTGATTCCAATCCAACGCTGCCGTTTCGGCCATGTGCTCTCTCGGCTCCTTTGCTTTCATTGCCTTCTCCTCTCTCGTCTTCTCTCCATTTCCTTTGCTCCCTCTGTCTTCTCTCCCTCTCTCTCTCTCTCTCTCTCTCTCTTTCTCTCCCTCTCTCTCTCTCTCCTCTCATGGTCCCGTCCAGTCTGCTGGTCATGTTCAATGGTTGTACTCTCCCTCACATCTACAATAAAAACCTTCTCCTCCACCATACCCTGGAGTGGTCATGTCCCCATGTCTTTCGGGAGTTTGGGCAGGGAGTAGTATCATGTGAAGAGATGTCTCAACCCTTGGAAGGTCTATCCAACTCATCAAAGCCCTATTTTCCAAATGACCAATGCCTGATACTATTAAAACCATGCAAAATAAAGGATCTTAAGTGGGGGCTGGTGTTGGGGGATGGAGTTACGGCTCAGCAGTTAAGAGCTCTGGCTGCTCTTCCACAGGTCCTTAGTTTGATTCCCAGCAACCACACGGGGGATCCCAACCATCTGTACCTGCAATTTCATGGCAACTGATGCCCTCTTCTGACTTTTATGGGCACCAGGCACACATGTGGTACACAGATATACAGGCAAAATGCTCATACATGTAAAATAACTTTAAAAATCACCCAGAAACACAAATGCACTAAAAGATTGCTTAATTTAACAGAGATGAAAACACATTAATTGAACTATGAGGTCAGATTTAAACTGTAATTAATTTTAAGTAGCTACTTCTTAAACACACATGGTTTAAGAAACATACACAATTTTATGAAAGGACAATAAATATTTCTCTTCTCCCTAACTGCCCACATGTGTGGGTGTAGATTTCCTTTACAGTCTTCAGCCAAAACAATGTATCACAGCAGATGGAATGTAATAATCCAAACATTAACGAGAATTGCAAAAATTTAGAACAAAGCTACTCTTCTTACTCAATAGTTTTGTTTTGGGAAGCGCAAGTTATTTTTAATGTATTAAATATAAATATAATTAAAATATTAGACACAAATGATTTTGTCATTTTTCTTAAAATGAATTCTGAAATATAATTGTTTGGAACTTTACCTTTTAAATTTTATTTATTATTATAATTATTGGTGGTGGTGTGTGTGCATCCACTGTGTGTGTGTGTGTGCATTGTGGGGGTGGGGGAGCCCTGTACCACAGCGCCCACAAGGAGGTCAAAGAACAATTTTCGGGAGCCGGTTCTCGAGACCAGGGTCAGGCCATCACCCTCGCACAGCGAGAGCTTTTACTGACTGAGTCATCTTGCTGGCACAACCCTGAGTTTTGACTTTGGGCATAATAAATAACGACAACGTACATAAATAGAACTCGAAAGTTCCTTGATTTTTCAAAGCATAAAAGTGAGAGAGAAACTAGGTGAAGCGGTGCATGCCTGTAAGCCCAGTCCCTGAGTAAAGCAGGAGGCCCCCAGGAGTCAGTGCCCAGTCTGGGCTATATAGTATGTTGGAGACTAGTCTTAGGGCTACATAGAAAGATCTTGTCAATTAAAATAATAATGATACCCCATCTGAATAAGAATTTTGAGAAGGTTTTGATCTAGAACAAAATCGGTAGGTTTGTATTCTTTCTGGAGGCCCAGAAAAAGCGCTCAGCCACTAAGAGAAAGGGTAGGAAGGACAGATGTTAGGTTTCAGACCAGGAAGAGGGGCTTCAAGAGAAAGCTGAGGTGGGTTAGTGGGGAGCACAGAGTTTATTCAAAGGGTTCTCGATGCTGTGGGCAGGTAGGCATGGCAGGAGCTCTGAGCAGCTCTCGAGAGACAGCTGGGGTCTCTGGAGAAGGGAGTCAGGGCCCCTGTGGCAGAAGCCGGTTTCATTTCTTATAGCTTTCTGAGGATGGGGTTGGTTTCACATTAAGAGCCTGTAGCCTGCCTCTGATTCCCAGGCAGGGAAAGCAGGGTGAGAAACAGAATGTGTGCCTTTGATGTAAACTTCCTTCCCAGGAGACAGATTGTGGCACCCGAAAGTCTGTTAACTAGGGACTCATAAGGTGCCCATGGGCATGTGTGAAAGGAAGATACTGAAGATACCGTGGCCTGATCAGAGGCTAGATGCTAACATTATATTCCTACAGGACAGTAGAGGTCGTGAGTTACAGCTTAAAGATCACCTTCATCTAGATTATATTCCATCCTCAGCTTCTCTCTAGAAGGCCATCAGAATCTACCTTTAACATACAAGAGGAGAAGACTGAGGAGAAATGTCTCATCTCTTAAAGCAGTCAGGATGTGAATCCAGGTCCTCAAAACTCTAAACCCCAAATGCCTTTCTGCTCATACACACTCTAGCTAGATTTATGTGATCTTCAGCCCCCCTCTCTCTTCCTTTCCCTCTCTCCCTTGTTGCTCTCATGCATAATGTGTAGCTATCTGTAAGAGGGGGGGGTGCTGAAACCCACTTTTCAAATTGAAACATTCTATAGCGGTCCACAGAAGCGGTCCACAGAAACTCCACCTATAGCTGGCAGCTATGTCCGTTCTGTGACCCATTTGTCCCCTGCCTGTGACTGAGGGGAGGAGGGCGACAGGATCTTCCAGGAGCCATCCATGAAATACTCTGAGCCAGCCAAGAGCTTAAATGGAGATAGACAGGCTATTGTCGTGAAGGCTGACTAAGCAGAGGGGATGACGAAAAAGAAGTGGCCACAAGGAGACAGAGAAAGTTCCTGACTATGCAAGTTTCAATAGGTCCGACCCTTACCTCCTGGTCTCCATACCCTGAAAGTGGTCCAGGATGCATCTCTAGTCGCTACCTTCCCTCAGCTTTGACCAGCATCGTCCCCACTGTCTAGGCCTGGGTGGCCCATTTATTTTCCCGCTCCATGAAATAGTGAGAGGACGCTGCACAGAGAGCGTAGGACTGGGTCATGATGCGTTTGCTTTGCCTTTCAGAACCTGACCCAGCACAGCAAGGTCTGAGAGAGCTGGGAATACCTCTTCCGTGCCTGAGTTCCTCCCTGTTCCCTGGGAACCATATTTTCCCTTCACCCAAAAGTAAGACCCACAATAATCAAACATACCCTGGAGTCTGCGAAAACCATTTTCACTGGGATTTAGGATCAGGTATATAGACGGATTTCACATCATAGGACTTTGTGGTAAGGGAGAGCTCTTCTCTAGCTCTGAAAGCAAATCTATTTCCTGTATTTACCCAGAGCTTTAGTAGAGTGCCAGAGGACTCAGGAACCCCGGCTTTGGCCAAAAGCATAACCTATGGTGCAGAGGCTGAAGGAAAAGTTGCATCCTATGTTCTTGCTTTGTCATCTTCCTACCTTCACCCTCTTCTGCACACTCGCTAAGGATCTTAGTCTTCAGCAGTGACCTTCAACTGTGCTTGGAGATTTCCCTCTCACCCCTAGGATAATTAAGTACTGTACTTTCCTTCTTGTGATAGGACCATGCTACCGCATGGAAAATGAGGCACTGTTCAATTACATGTAAATCAAGTATCCCTGACCCCATTGAATCAAACATATTCACCCTTGAAATCCTTCCTGCTGCCCAAAGTCTATAAGTCTCTGATTTCAAATAAAAGTGCCGGGGTTGTGTGCTGCCTGACCATCAGCCTTCCACCATGACAGCCTGAGATTCGTCGTTTATTTCCTGCCAGACCTCACCAGGCCTGCCCTCCAGCCTGCTGGGCCTGGGACTCCCTGGGCCTGTGTCTCAAGCTGTCTAGGCATGGGCTTCTGCCCGCACTTATGCCATGCTCAGCACAGCAGGTTAACCAAGAGCTGTAACACTTTGGTATCGCCATAGGCTTTGGAACGCCCCAGTTTCCACAGCCACCAGCAATGCCATTCTAAAAGAGCTAAACTGTAACACTCCATGGAAAACCTTTCCACATCCCGGCCTAACACAGACCTTGCCCTAAACTGCTCTAGCTGCCCCTGAGAGAAACAGAACCCTGTTCTCCATCCAGAATCTAGTTCCAGGGCCCTGCCAAAATCCAGGACCCTGCTGAATGGAGGACAACACAGGAAGTCACTAGTAAGTGGAGGTTTGGGTATCTGTGAAGCGTTGTCATGGACCACTTTTGTTTTTTTTTTTTTTTAACATGGAATATTTTGGTCTTTAAGCCAAACTGCCCTGTCTGAAATGCAAGCAGTTCGTTCTCCACGAGGCTTCAGGAGGCTTCTGCGCCTTCACTACCTAATTCTTGGAAGCTCAGACATTTGTCTCTGTTGATTTACTCTGCCATAAAGAAAATGAAATTCTCTCAGAGGGAATAGTTATTGTTTAAAATATTCCCCCGAGACTATTTCTTCTGTCTTCCTCCTTTCCCTTCATCACGCCGTGATCTCCAGGACAGGCCTCTCAGATACCGACCACTGACACCTCCAACAAAAAGACCTTAAGTTAAAAAAAAAAAAATAACCTGTTTGAGGGCCTTGAGGAATTGTCACCTGCTTTTCCAATGCGGGTTTCAAACAGCTGCCAATAAGGTCAGGGTCATAGTTAGGTTTATTCCCATGAGGAGACACCATGAACACAGTAACTCTTATAAAGGAAAACACGTAATTGGAGCTGGCTTACAGTTCAGAGCCTCAGTCCATTGTCATCATGGCGGGAAGCCTGGTGACACACGGACAGACATGCTGCTGGAGAGCTCTACATCTGGATCCACAGGCAGCAGGAAAAGAGTGAGCTGCTAGGCCTGGCTTGAGCTTTGAGACCTCAAAGCCCATGGCTCAGTGACACACTTCCTCCAACAAGGCCACACCCTCTAAAGTGTCACTCCTTGTGGTCCTACAAGGGCTGTTTTTATTTCAGAGCCAGGGAGGAGTGTCTCTGTGACTGCAGTTGCTAGTGTCAGAGCCTAGGTGCTGGCTGACCTGTCCTCAGTAGGTCAATTAGAGGGGAAAGAATAGTGGAAACCAGAGAAGATTTATTCACCTTGGCAAGAGGAGATCCAGTGATCCCTGCCCTCCAAGGCAGTCTCTGGGATCGTGGCATGATGCTAATGTTTAAGCAGGGGAAGCAGGTCCACAAAGCTAAGCAGTCCTGGTCAGGACGTAGTCCCGTCCACCAGTGACTTAGTGTCTCAGCTCTACAAGGTATCAGGACTGGGTGCAGTCTCTTCCCTGGAGATGTATCCCTCCTCAGGAGCTACACATGGCTTTTTTCTCTTCCCAACATGAGATTTTTCTCCCTCCCCCCATCCCACACAAAATATTCCAATTCCTTGGAGACCGTTGTTTTGGTAGCCTGATAACCAAAGGGAAAGGCACAAGTATCTTTCTTCAGAAGAGCAGAGGTTCTCAACCTTCCTAACGCTGCGACCCTTCAACACAGTTCCTCATGTTGTGGTGAGCCCCCAACCATAAAATTATTTTTGCTGCTACTTCATAACTATAATTTTGCTACTGTTAAGAATCATAATATAAATATTTTTGGAGATAGAGGTTTTTCCAAAGGGGTTGCGACCCACAGATTGAGAACCACTACTACAGACTATCTTTGCTCCTAGAATCATGGATACATGTACAAGAGTTTCTATGTCCCAAAACCTCCCACAAGGGAGACTTAGATGGGGTCACATTCATGTTCAGGCCCCAGTTGCAGTGACTGTGAGAAAGCTTTACGCTGTTCTTCCATAATCTACTCCTCTGAAGAAATTCCTGTTACATTCTGGGACCACAAGAGAGCCACACATGGGCTGTGGGCCAGGCTTCTGTGATCCTATGCTGAGGCAGGAGAGGAGTTATTGTGCCCTTACCTCACCTATCAGACCATCTTACCTTTTTCACTTGTAAAATTAATATGTTTAACAAGTCTGCGGTAATCCAGAGCCGGAAGCTAACCTCCAAAGAAGAGACACGAAAGGCCCAATGCTTATCGAAGGAATGGACCTAGAGACAAAGACCTCGGCCAGGCCCAAAGCAGGTAGGGCACCTAAACTGACCATCCCATAAGACCCCTGGGATTCTTTCCCTTTTAAGAATGGAGCGTCTGTAGGAGAGAATCCCCACTCCACTTTCCTGCGATAAAGAATGGATGCAACCTGGGGCTTAGTCACCTGAGTTACCTTCCAAGGAGAGGTCAAGATCAGGTTAAATTGTCTCTGTTTGAGGCTCTAGGCTACCCATCTGCAGAAGCCTCTTTCTTAGGGCAGCTGTAGGCAAATGGCAGCCTCTTTACCAAGAGCCTGTCTGAAGGATTCTAAGAGGCAGGAGCATGGCAAACATGGAGCTGACCAGTTTTGCCCTTCACTTTCCCTCTGCCTGGCTAAAAACCCATTAGATTACATTCTCTTACTTGGTAACTGACTCATTCCTGAGACAAAAGACTAAGACCCAACTGTTATGTCGTACAGGCAATTCAATTGGACTGCCTATGTCAGTATCTGCATCCTATGGCATCATCTGGGCCACATACTTAGTTGTTGGTCTGCCAACCCACTCTCTCACTCTCTTGCTCTCTCCCCTCTCTTGGTCAGGGTGCCCCCTCTGCCCACCATGTTTCTCTCTCTCTCCCTTCCCCTCTCTCTCTCTCTATCTAATAAATATCCTTCATGTCATATCTGTTGTATATGTATGGCATCATCTTAAAATAAATACTAACATCAACAATCAAAATTCATTTGTTTAGCTAATATGTCCAATCAGGAATTACCAACTCACCCCAGCACAGACTCCTCCTTTTTCTCCTTAAAAACCCTGCAAAAAAACACCTGCTTGCTGCTGCTGCTTGCTGTCTGCCTTTACCCCATCCCCCCTTTGCCCTTCCAGGGTAATAAATCTCTGTGCTAAGAATTTAGTGTCTGGGTGTGTCTTTTACTGACTCCCAGGAGGCCAACCTCCTATACGCTGTGAACCTTCAAGCCCCTAACAGGTTCCCCATGCTGGGGAAAGAGTAATCTTGGTTTCCCACAAAGAAATACAGGAATAAAGCAGAAGTAACTCAGCAAGACAATTTCTTTTAGCAAAAAGGCAGTGCCAGGTCCCAAATGGAGCCAGCAAACACACATAGCTAAGATGACCTCATTCTATTCCCCACAACAGTTAGGTAATAACTGTATCTCATCCTATTGGTGAGAGCTCCACTTAACAATCTGATATGATTGGCTAAGTGGCTTAAAGGAGAAGGTTCATATATAAGAAACCTTGTCAGGCTAACTACATTTGATAGAAAACAAACCCCCACTCACCCCCCCCCGGCATCTCATGCCCAGGTGCCTGGATTCCAAGATGGCCCATCATGCACCCATTTAATGAATGGAGACACATTAGCTAAATGCTCCCCTCCTTCTCCGTGCCCTCAGAGGACACACTCCTTCTCTGGAATTCCTTCCACTCCCACTGCTGCTCAAAAATTACAGACAGCCTGAGTCCTTCTTCTGAGGTCTATGAGAAAGACTTACCCCAACTCTGCCTAGTTGGCCTGCACCCCACGCTGCTGTCTGCCTGTCTGTGGTACTCTAATAAACTAATGAACATCTTACCCAAAAGAACAATCCACTTCCGTGTCCCCGTTCAGCTCTGGACCCGAGACCCTTCATTCACAACCCAAATTAATGTATTCTGACCTTTGTTCTGTGGTTTCCTGTAAACTGTAAAATCGCTACAGTCAGGGTGGGAAGAGAAAACTAGACTTCCTCTCCACTGGTTTGTGCCAAACTACAAATAATTTGTTTCTTAATTTTCTTTGGAATTTAGGAACTCTAAGGCAGAGAGTAAGAACGAATATGCACATAACATTTTCAGCTACCTCCACTGCTTGGTGCCACCTCGCCAGCTCTTCCTGACAGCTCCATTTGCCTACTAAGCCTCTGCTAAAGGCTTTCCAGGCAGTGCGTCCTTTGCAGAACAGGGAGTTCTGTGGCCGAGCCAAGCATGACCTTTCCCCACTCTGAGATCATTCTGTGTTACTTGGTTCTGAAAGTACCTCAGCTTGTTCCCAGAATCTCAGTGAACCCTCTGTGCTAGCTGACTTTATGTCAACTTGACATAGGCTCGAGCAATCTGAGAGGAGGGAACCCCAATTGAGAAAATGCCTCCATAAGACTGGGCTGTAGGCAAGCAAGCCTCTAAGCATTTTTTTTTTCCTTAGTGACTGATGGGGGAGGGTCCATCCCATTGTGCATGGGACCACCCCTGGTCCTGGGCTCCATAAGAAAGCAGGATGAGCAAACCATGATGTGCAAGCCTGTAAGCAGCAGCTGTTGGCCTCTGCATCAGCTCCTCCTGCCTTTAGTTCCTGCCCTGTTTGAGTTCCTGTCCTGACTTCGTTCGATGATGAATGCATAAGCCAAATAAACCCTTTACTCCCTAAGTGGCTTTGGTTATGGTGTTTTATGATAGCGCTAGTAACCCAAACTAAGACATCCTCCCTTTGCCACCATGAAAATAATCCCATCAATTTCAGCCCTCAACCCCCTAAGAGATATAAACCTGATTGGGGAGGGTGGTGGGTAGAGAAGAGACCCATGAAACCCTAGCTTTTCCTTTTTCTTTCTTGTTGTTGGTTTTGTTTTTGATTGTTTGTTCCCTTCTCCTGGTGACAAAAATCCTTGCTTTGTGCAGTTTAATGAGGGCAGACAGAGGACAGGAGGACACTGGCAACAAGCAGGTTCTAATTCTGTCAACAGTTGCCCCATTTCACCTACTAGTGAAAAGGGACTCCAGGAAGAGAAGGGAAACTGCCTGTCTGCTCAGTCCCAGTGCTGTGTCAGTTGGGACCGCAGCACCTGGATGGTGGAAGGATGTGGAAAGGCTCTCCCGGAAGTGTGGGACACCTTGCCTCTCCTCGAGAGCACTGGCCTGTTTGTTCTGCTTCCCACTCCCCGCCTGAAAGCTCAGCGCGGCTCACGACTCCACACTTGCACGGCTCATGGACTGAAGCCTTCAACAGAGTCTTTGAGGAGGAGTTAGCGCCTGTTCCCCAGCCTGTAGTCACTGGGCATAAAAGAATCTCAGAGAGCTAGAGAAGAGTCCAATCTAGCTAGCTCCTGCTTTCTTTCTAACTACTCTCATACTCAGTTGAAATAGTGCATCAATAGAGTCTGCCACCCCCCACCCTCACCCCCAGAGGCAGGGCTTGGCCAGTGAGTCAACAGTCTGTCAGACAGAAGTCAAGTTCAATCACTGAATATCTGGGAAGGGTTTTGAAACCTGTTCTCTTGTCCTTAAATCATCTGGTTCCCCTGACCCACAAGCAGCCTGCCAGCCAGCTGCCATCACCAAACAGAACACAGGCACCCTGGCACCTTGGCTTGGGTCTCTTTCCAACCGAGCTGCCACACATGACTTGGTGAGCGATCTCTGGCTGCTATTCAGGGGAAGACAGATGGCTAAGAAATGATTTTCTGGAGTTTCCTGACCAGATTTCTCTCTGATGTTTCACGAAGCAAGCTGTGGCTTTAAGATTCATCCCTGGAATCCTCCTTGGTTGAAAAAAAAAAAAAAGCCTAAACACCATGGATGGTGTTTAGGTCAGGACGACGTGTTTCCATTTGGGGAGGGGGCACAGACAGGAAGGTGGGCAGGCTTGGGTTTTCATAGCTGGCATTAACTCAGAGAGAAGCAATGAGGCCCATAAGGTCAGGTAAGAGGCTGAACCTGACCCTGAGGTCATTGAACCATCAGCATGGGAGAAGAAGAGTCCTGGCACCCTCCCTAGTCCAAATACTCGAGACATGACCACTTGCTTGCTGCTTTCATCTCTTACTCCAGCCCTTTCATAGGTGAAGATTTTTTCCTTCACTAACTAGCCTCCTGGGTGCTAACCTCTGCCCGGTGGCATTAATGATCTCGCACCATCGAGCACCATCACCCTTCAGAGCTCCCACACATTCACACAATTGCCCACCCACCTCCTTGACCTCACCTCAGCTCCCCACCGTGTCCTGCGCACTATCCTCCTAGGTCTCCTAGGTTTTTCACAACCTCACCATACCCACCAACCTGCAAACGCAGCCATTTCCCAGGGAAGGAGGCCCAGCACCCATTCTCACCTTGGCACTTGCCACTGCTCTGATCCAGGCACCCATTTACTGTGACTGCATCCTAACAGATTACCCGTTACCTCTGCCCTTTCTGGAGTCCAACCAGGAATGTCACTCTTGCCCCCAGGTAGGTCCTCTGGCTGCCTCGCTTGAAACTCCACTGTTCCCTAAACTGTCAGCATTTGCCCCAGAATCTTGTGCCACATGTACTTCCAAATGGCCTTGCCTCTGCAGTGCTGCCCCCACCCCCAACCCTGCATGCTAAACCACTTTAATTCCCAAGGGACTCCTTTCTTTCCAAGAGCCTTTAAAGGCTGTTGCCTCTTAGAGTCCTCTATGCAGAAGCGAAGGGCCCACTGACCGCAGCCTCACCAAGACTGGCTGGTTCTTACTGACTAATTTTGAGTAAGAAGCTGCTTCCTCTTGGAAGACCACACCTTCCTTTCTTCTGTATGTTCCTTTGTCACTCTAACCTCACTCTAGTCACAGAATCGCATGACTTCCATTAGGCCGTGGGTGCATGCTCTCGCATGTGCACACATGCCGTGCAAGCGTATGTGCTCACGTGTGCAAATACACAGAAGCCAGAGGACATCAGGCGTCCAGCTCTAACGCTCTGTCTTAGACGCTTCAGACAGCGTCTCTGAAATCTTTGTGAGTTCCTAACATTTTTAATACACTTATTAATTTATTTGTGGCAGGTCAGAGGTGGAAACAAGCATGCCACAGCTGGAGGAAAACTTGTCCAAGCCAGTTTCCTTCTACAGAGTGGGTTCCAGAGATTCAGTTGAGGTCACGAGACTGCGCAGCAGGTGCCTTTCCCGGCTGAGCCATCTTCCTGCCTCCTTGTTTTCTTTTTCCCCTGGCTAGGCTAGCTAGCCAGCGAGCTTCCGGAAACCCTCCTTTCTCTGCCCCACCATGAGCTTCGGGGTTACAGGCATGATCAACCACACCGAGCCTCTTAAACTTGGTTTCTGGGGTCTTGGGTCTTCATATTCGCATAGTGAGTGCTCTTACCCTCTGAGCCATTTGCCCAGCTCTGCACTACAAACTCTCCTTAAGGACAGCGTTGATGCCTTGCTCGCCACCACATCAGTGCCAGACACAGCGGCTGGCATGCAGCAGGTATCCGAGCATTGCCATGGGGTCAGGGAGTGAATGAACAAGCAACTTGACCACACTTGAGATTCTAATCCAGCCCTGTTTGCCTCAACCCCTTTGCACCCTGGTGATACAGACATTGCCCTGTGTGTTATTTAAAGCAGCACAGGATGACCCCTGGAGCTCACGCAGTATCTTGGGAGGGACTGCGGTGAGCTTTTGAATCTGATATTTGGAAATCCACTTTGAGCATTCATGAGCTTATCCACTTACCATTCTGGTCTGGGAGACAGGTCCTTCTCTGCTCTTTATCTGCAGGTTGACTTGGACCTTAAAATTACCTCCTACTTCCCCTCAGAGCTATACCTCCATCCGAGTACAGTTTGCTTCCTGGTACAGTCCTATGCAAAATGCTTGCAGAGTCAGGAGGAGACAGAGCCATTATTGTACTTTCTGGTCATACTTTATTGTGAAAGGAAATTGCTTACATTCCCATCTCAAGACTGTGCTGACTTGTTGATGCTATGCCATGTCAGCTAGTATCACAAAATTCCGTCAGCCTGGAGATTGTAGGCAGATGTCAAAGAAAAGCCTATTGCTCAGCAGCCATCCCTGCACACACAATCACAATATTTACACACACAAGAGCCTTGGATGGGCTGCATTATCTGCCTCAGCTTAATGACGTGTAGCTGGGGGATACAGAGGCTCAGGAAAAGCCCCGGGAACCCTCAGGAGTGGCACTGCAGTGGTCTTCTCCCATAGGACCACTGACTCCCATGGGGCAGGGAAGAAGGCAGCAATACATCGTGGCTTCCCACTGGCCTCTGAGCACGAGGGCGTGGCTCTCACCTGGCCCAGGGACCTGGGATGTGATCACAAGCTACTCAGGTCAAGTGATTCCAACAGGCCTCTTTGAAATGAGAGCTTTCATTTGCTCTGAATACTCTGCTGCTCAAAGGAAAAAAAAAATATTGAAAATACCTCTGACATCTTGGATCTGATTCAACACATTTCAGCCAAGTGGGGGATATATATGCAGGAGAAAAAATGTGGCTATAAATTGATCGATATTGAATCTAAGTGATGGTTATGTCAGAGGGTGTATCATAGTCTCCATTCTCTTATACATATTTAAATTACCCATAAAGTTTTTCATTCAGTATTTGAGCATAATATTGAATAACTTCTTCTGAGGAATAATTCAGCATTGCATATCCAAAAGCCTTTAAAATGGGCAAAGCCTCATTCTATTCCAGAAATTCTATTCCAGGAATTTACCCTTTGGAAATAATCAGAAATGTGTGAAAAGATGTGTCTACCCGGATATTCACTGTGGTCTTATGTATGATAGCAGAGAGAGAGAGGAAATATCCTACATGTTTGATAATGAGACCTCATTAAATAAGTTCTGATGAACTAATATAGCTGTTCAAATAATTTGGAGTCTGAGGATGGTGAACAGAAGTAGGTATTTCACACTATTGATGCAAATAAATTGAGTGACTTCAACACTTTGGGAGATGAATTAGTATTATCATTGGTTAAAATGCATGCTATGGCCTATTTCCTGTCACTAATAACTCAATACAATAGAGAGGGCAGCAACAAAGAAAAGTGATTTGCTTGGCCCTTGTTTAAGGTGGAGGGGCTACCTCTGTGGAGGAGCTTCATACGTGCTAAGCCCCGAGGTAGGGTGGCCTTCCTATGGTGAGAGAGAACTCTGTCTAAACTCACTCTCTTGTCTCTCTCATGAAGTCACCAACATTGTCATAGAGGCCCATGACCTTCGAAAGCTTATCTAATTCTAATTACTTCCTAAAGAACCCATCCCAAAGTGCCACAGCAAAATTACGTTCTCTCCCTCGCTCTTTCTCTGTGTGTGTGTCTGTACTGAGATCATTGTAGTTTTGTTTAGTGTATATGAGTATGCAAGTGTTGGGGGGAGTGTGCGTGTATATATGCACAGTGCACATGTGGAGATCAAAAGACAGTTTGGGGGAGTTGATTCTCTCCTTCTACTACATAGTTTCTGGGGTCAAACTCAGGTAGGCAGGCTTGGCAGCAAGCGCTCTTACCCATTGTGCCATCTTGATGGCACACAGCATTCTTTATAGTAGGAAAAAGTGTAAACACTGTAAGTGAAGACAAGTTGAATGAATTATACTTCATTGTACAGCAGGATACTTTGAAGGCACTGTTTGTAGGCAATAATTATTATAGCTAAAGGTTTTGAAAGCTTACAGTGGCCCGGGTGCTGTTCTAAGTGTTTTATATGTGTTGGTTTAATGAATTGATTGGAAACGTCTCTGTATTCATTACCGTTACTACACAACAAACGGTTCTAAAACTCAGTGGCTTGAAACAATAAACACTATTAGTTGACCTTCCTTCTGTCTCTCTGGGCACCCGTGGGTTGGGTAAACAGTATGGCAGACCTTTGGAATTGTGTTGGCAATTGACAGGTTAGCCCAGGCTTGTTTACATGATGGTGGTAGAATTTCAACAACAGGATCATGCAAGCATATCTGGTCCAAACTGGAACACCATCATTCCTGCTACTTTCTATTGGCCACAACAAACCCAGATTCAACAGATGGAAATTTTGTTCTCTTTTTTGATAGGAGGAACTTCAAAGTCCTGTTTCCAGAATTGTGAAAACATCAAAACATCAAGAGGAATAACTGGAAACATTTTTATAATCATCCTTCCATGTGGCTGAAGTGAGCAACTGTGTCGTAGACTCCTATCCATCCAATCAAGGAAAATACGAGGCTGAACAGCCTGAATGTTCTCTCTCTATCTCTCTCTTTCTCTTCCTCCCCCTCTCTCCTTTCTCTCCCTCACCTGCCCCTCAACTGTGTGGGAGACTAAAATACTTATGTCAAGTGCACAACATGTCTCTTCACTGTAGTTATGCTGATGAAAAAAAACTAGAGTGTCTAAAACCTGTTATTTGTTTATTTAGGTTTTCCTAGACAGGGTTTCTCTGTGTAGCCTTTGCTGTCCTGGGACTCACTGTGTAAACCAGGCTAGCCTCAATCTCACAGAGATCCACCTGCCTCTGCCTCCTGAGCGTTGGGATTAAAGGCATGCGCCACTGCTGGCCAAAACTGTAAGAACTTAAAAACAAAGGATTTAAAGACTAAAACATCTCACCAGCTGTATTGACTCCAATACCTAGGAGGCTGAGGCAGAACTGTCATGAATTTGAGGCTATCCTGAGCTACAAAGAAAGACCCTGTTTCAAAACAAACACACAAAAAGCTAAAATATCCCAATGAGAACTAACAGGCACAAGATTAAATGAAAATAAAGCATATCAAAAATAAACCAATAAGAAAGCAAGAAAGCACAGCGTTCACGGGCAGGGGTCTCCACCCTGGAGGGGGTCCTCGGTCCATTATGGTAAGCTTTCCCAGAATGCAATTCCCATCATGCAAATGACGGCAGCGCTGATTCGTTGGTGTTCAGTGCTGCTTAGTTAAGGTGAGACATTATGCTTATGATTTTCATCATGCAAATGAGAGCAGCGCTATGGAGGTGTGGTTAATTTTGACTGGCCAACTGTCCCATCATTTAGGCAGCAGAGATCCCCAGGTTATGTGTTTGCGGGGTGCTCTCTGGACCAGACTTGCATTGAGGGACCCATTGCCTTGCTGATCTCTCAGTCATGGGCTTGACTCCACCTTCTCCACCGACAAAACAACAAACCTCAGTGTTGTGCTTTGTATCCTGTTGCTGTGACAGAAACCATGACCAAAAAGCAACTTGGGGAGGAAAGAGTTGGTGAAGGGAGGTTAGCGCAAGAATTCAAGGCAGGAATCTGAAAAGCAGAGACTGAAGCAGAGGCGTTGGAGGAACACGGTACTGGCTTGCTCCCAGAGGTGGACTGGGCCTTTCACATTCATCACCCATCAAGAAAATGCCCCACAGATTTGCCTATAGATAGAGCTGATGAAATTTTTTTTCAATTGAGGTTCCCCTCTCCCAGGTGATGCTAGTTTGTATCAAGTTCACAGAAAACTAACCAGCATTGAGCCCTCTTTTTCTGTAGCATCTTCACTCTGAGCAGGAGTAACAAACTGGCCATCATATATTGCTACTGTTAAACATGCCTCATGTGATACATAAAAGAGAAGCAGCCATACTGAGGAACAGCTTACTTGAAGGCCGTGTTGCCTAGTCTAGGGGTTTAGGAGAAGGGAGGTTTCCTTTTTTTTCTTTTTTCTTTTTGTTTTGTTTGGGGTTTTTTGGTTTTGTTTGGTTTTTCAAGACAGGGTTTCTCTGTGTAGCCTTGGCTATCCTGGACTCACTTTGTAGACCAGGCTGGCCTCGAACTCACAAAGATCCACCTGTCTCTGCCTCTGAGTGCTGGGATTACCACCATGTCTGGCTGAAGTGGGGTTTCTGATGGTAGAAGTTGAAAGCCAGATCATAGCATCATCTGGAACCATTGACCCCTAGAAGAAGCCAACTTGGCTATAAGGTGAAAAATGCAGGAGTATGAAGTCTTGATTGAATGTGCCTTGGACTTGTGGAGGCCAAGGTACGTGTTCTTATTCAGTGGGCTGGGAGGAAGAAATAAGCCCAGATGTAAGACATCCTGCAGTGTCTAGAACAGTTTGCACTCAGGTGAGCAAACTGAATGGAATACTGACTTAGATTTCCTTTAAACATGTTTATAATTATTTGAAGTTGAATCCGTTTAATTTAGGAAGAAGTAAATCTGATTAGCCATTGAAGGAGTCAGGGAACTAGGATGTAGGATAAAATAAGGGATCTTATTAGACACAGAAGAGGAAGCAACCATTGGTGCTTTCATCCGAAGAACGAATAGAAAAGATTGGCAGTGAGAATTAAGCATCAGGCTTGGTGTGAAGAAAAGCGTTACTTTTGGGGAAAGATTAAAAAAAGGCAAGCACCTGTTGGGGTATGGAGGCAAGAATTGGGATTTTTGGAAATCCCCACAAGGCAAGAGGGAATCAAAATAGGAGACAAATTTAGATATGGCCAATTGATGTGTACTAGTTGTCAAGAGATGCCCTAGGGTCCCTTTTAAATTGGCTAAAGCTGGCTACTAGAATGAACTGCTTTTGTACCCACTGAAGAGCACCGCTTTCCTGGTTGAAGCCGGGACTCTTGGTTGGGGGTTGGTATAGAGAGTTGTCTTGTAATGTTACTAATTATCCTACTCTTTGGATGTATTTTCCTACTGGGTATTTAAGATTATGTATTTGACCAAAACTAATCCTCTCTGTATTACTAATATCTGTCTACGGCCACATCACCCTGAATGCGCCTGATCTGGTCTGTATTACTAATGTCAAGTGAGGGTCCTTAAAGGTTCTTTTTAGGGACTTCAGAAGAAACCCTCAGCTCCTTTGCTTTTCCTCTGCTGAAATGGCTTGGAGTCTTGTTTGCCACGTGGCTTTCTGTGTGTAAGCATTGAAGATTTCCCTCTGTGATGGCATTCCTCTTTGCAAAATATCCACCGGTCAGGGTCCAGCCAGTGGGGTCCCCGTAGCCTTGCACAGGTGACTCAGCAGAGTTGTGGAACCCCTCCCCCCTCTGTAGAGGTGTCTCTTCACCCTCTAGAACTTGGCTGTTCTTAGGGTGGGGGCGAAATGCCGGCTGCTGTCTTACTCCTTTGATGCCACTGATTTGGCCTCCAAATGTGGCTGCTGAAAGGTTATACCAGTCTTGAAGAATGATTAGTGGCTTACATTTTTGCTGTTATATAACACCTAGATAAACCTTGACAAAAAACTTGTGAATAAATCTTGACTCTGTTAAGACTTTCCTACGTTGTTAAATTTGGGACAAATGTAGTGGAAACATAAGTAATTGTCTTGATAAAACATAAAAATCTTTATTTTGTGAGCTAATTCTTGTAAACATTGCCAAAAGCAGGTCAATAACTCATTATTTTAAAGAAAACCTACAAAGGCTGTATTTGAAAGTCAGAAAACATGGACACCATGTTTAAATATCTCACATGTGTTAACAGGTCTGAAGACATTTCAATTTTTTTCAGCCGGGGTCTGTAGAGAGGTGGCTGAGTGATTCAGGGCACTGGCTGTTCTTGCTGAGGGCCTGGATTCTATCCCAGTACCTATCTGTCCAGGGAAGCCATTGCCCATGGCTGGACTCCTTGAGCACCAGGCACACAGTGATGCAGACACAAATGCAAGTGAAACGCAAGGTTAGTTAATTAATTTAATGAGTTGTTAGATTTGTTTCAGTCTTCTTAATTAAAAGGATTTTGGAATAAGCTTACATATCTGTTCAGGTATTATGTTCTGTCAGAATATAGACCACTTTGAATGAAACCCTTGGTCAGAGGGACTTGTTATGTAGACATAACACATTACACATATCTAAAGGTGGCATGCAGAACAAACTTACCAAATCACACTAACAGCTATACCACAGACAGAAGGACACATATCAGTATCTGGAATAAAGATTTATGAGCTCTAGCAAGCAATTTGAAGAACATATAGCATGACTGCACTTAACCAGAGAGCACTCTTAGAAACAATATGGAGAATTTACATGAGAAAGACGTCACGCTTAACCACTGAGAGGGACCCTGTGAAAGTAAAAAAGTCAAATGGTGAACCTTGTTATTTAGACTTCGGTTTAAAAAGCCGACTGTTCTCTGATGCCCATATGAACTCACAGAGACTGAGGCAGCGTGCACAAGATGTGTGTGGGCTCAGGCCAGACTGGGTCCCACCACTGAGAGGAGGAAGTGGACGCAGGCTCTCACCCCTAACAGAAAATTGATAGCCGCTGGCAAAGGAAAAATCAGTTTCCTCCAATGCAATTCACTAGCCACACTTGAGGCAGGTCGCATGCCCAGGAGTAGTTGCCCAACTCAAAATGAAATCAATGGTGTTTATGGACTTTTGGGTTCATTTTGCTTTGGGTTTTTTGGTTTTTGTTTTTCTGGGTTTTTTTTTTTGTCTTGTTGGGTTTTATTTGTTTATTTTGACTTTCATTTTGTGTTTTTGTGAGTTTGTTTGTTTCTCTCTTCTTTTACTTTTTTTTTTTTAAAGACAGAACATAAAGCTGCGTAAGGAGAGAGATGGGGAGAGTCTGGCAGAAGTTGAGGGAGGGAAAAGGGATGCATGATCAAAATACATTACATGTACAATTTTTAATTAAAGAAATTGTAGCCCTGTTAATGCCAGTAGGAAAAAAGCTCAGACAAAGACTAACGTTAGGGCCATTTACACAGTAAGGAGCCTAAATGGCATCCTTAGGGACACACTGGGTTTTCTTCTCAGGTTTTGAGGCTCAAACATACTCCCGTTCTTTAGAACACAGCCAGTGCTGAGTCTGAAGGGTGAGTAATAACCCTAATTTCTTTTTAAAATTTTTATCATTAAAATAACTTGCAAATACACTTTAAAAATTAAAGTGTATTTAAGTGTACTCATTAATTAAGTGTACTCACTATTAAGTATATTCATTAATATAGGCTGGAGCGATGGCTCAGAGGTTAAGAGCACTGTCTGCTCTTCCAGAGGTCCTGAGTCCAATTCCCAGCAACCACACGGTGGCTCACAACCATCTATAATGTGATCTGATGCCCTCTTCTGGCCTGCAGGTGTACATGCAGATAGAGCATTCACATTCATAAAAATAAGTAAATAAATCTTTAAAAAACTAAAAATCACATTAATAACCCTAATTTATAATAATGTACCTCTCTGCAGGGAGAAAGATACCTGCAAGGGCCTCAAGGTACAGCTGTGGAAAGGGACATCTCACCTTTGCACAGGACATTGGTTGGGTATCTTCCAAGGACTTGGGGGAAAGCTTTTAAAAAAATATTCCCTCCTCCTCTAAAGAACCTCCAAGCACCAAGACCACAGTTAAAGGGCACGAACACTAGGCTGGCTTTGGAGAGAGAAAAAAATAGCAATCTGATGTTCTAGGGAAATCTTCAGATGACTGTGGTTGGTCTCAGGAGAGCTTGCCAGAGGAGGCAGGAAAGAGACACAGAGGCCTCTGTGGTGTGGGCAGATGTGGCCACAGCTGCTGCTGGGAACACAGAGTGAACAAAGAGAAAGGAAACAGTCCTTTCTCCCTTGCTGGCTCAGTGGTAGGACCACTCTGTCCCAGGCTATCAGGTCTCACCAAGAGGGTGCCTTGCCAGAGATTCTTGGCTTCTAGGAACAGAGGAGAGTCCAGCACAGTTGCCCAGCACTTGGTTTTGGGGGCACGCTGTAAGGCAAACTGTGTCCTCTGAGTTAACTCTTAGGGAAAATTCCCCATTTGCCATCTTATGTCCACACATAGGATTAAAATCAGATGCATTGTGGGAAAGGGCCAGGCAGTAGGAAAAACAAATGTATGGCTTAAACTATCAATTACAATAGAGAACAGCCCCAGCTTCACCCCCTTTGGAGCCAGTCTCCTTTTTTAGACCTTTTAGTCTGATACAAGAGAACCCAGACTGTCCATAGCCTGGGGCCCTTTACTCTCACTCCTGTGGCCGCTGTTAAGATTGACAGCATAACCCACTATCATCTGTGCTATTGCTTCACTCAGAAAATTATCTTTGTTTCTTTTGCAAGCCTGTGTGAACCCTTATTTTCAACTCTTTGGATAAGAGGCCAAGACCCAAACCGCCAGTAATGTATCTGGTGGGTCAGGCAGAGGTCTCTATGGCAGCAGCCAAACTGAACTCAGAACACCATCCATACTGAGCCCAGAAATTGCCCCATGTTCCTGCAGGGGTACAGGAAGCTCACAGGGGTTTCCCACCGTAGGTAGATGAAGAAGGCAACAGAATTGTGACATGATAATGTCACGGGCACACCCTTCTACGGCGTCTTCCTGATCAGCCTAAGAACTAAGAATTCATCTCCCAGATTCTTCTGCAGCCATCATTCCATATATGACACAGGTCCATGAAGTCAAGACCCCACATGAGGCCTGGAAAGGTCCCCGCGCAGCAAGAACTCTCTTTAGTTTGGGAGAAGGCCACCACTGCATTCTATTTAACTGATCGGAAGAGGCCCAGCCCAAAAGCTGACTGCCTCTGTCTGAAGATTTAAGTGCTAACATCACCTAAAACAACCTCACAGAAACACCTAAGGATGATATTTTCCCAGGTGTCAAGGTACCCCCTCGACCCAGCCAGGTCGATGCAGAAAATTAACTGACTCACATAGCGATTTCCAGTGCCTTCTGGGTCTTTAGAGAGATTGCTGCTCTCGTTGCAGCTGCTAAGAAGATGGCCTATGGGATCTCCTCCACAGACCCTGGGCCAGAGCTGTAGCCCTCCTCTCTGCCTCTGCCAGCCGGTCAAGGGAGTGGCCATTGTTTTGCAAAGTATGCAGACCTGAGGCCAGGTCTGGGGTTCTGAGAGCAAAGCACAAATTCTCTTCCACAGCAAACGCTCTAGCCTGCACTCCTTCTTTGGCACAATGGGGGAAGATTTGAAATATTTTCTGTTCTCATCACTCTGGCATCCTAACCCAGGTATGTAATGGCCCTGTTCATGGTGCATCACCTATCCCAGACCACTTATTAAAACCCATTTGTCGTTATTATGATACATTACCAGCCTCTTCATGCAGACTCAGTCATTCTCCGGACAGTTGCCATCACCTGAAAACATTGCCGTGTTGACACGCTTCCTCCTTCTCGCCATCAACCTTGAACACAGTATGCCAGAGGCCTTCAGAAATAACAAGGCTTCTCACCTCACCAGGCTTTTCAGGGTGGTCCAGTCTCATTTTCGAGCAATTTCCAGGAAAGCAGGCCAGCTGAGCCTCCTCGAATTAACCAATTATTGAAAATAATGCATTTGCTGTTGTGGGTGCTGTCATATATATGTGCCTCACTTTTCAGTTACAGAAAAGAGAACATATCAGCTTCCACATATCAAATTCCACAAAAATGTGTTCAGTCATTTCATCATATTAAGCAGAAAATGGCATCTTCTAATGGAAGCTGAAGCAGCCGGTTTCACGGATTAAACCATTCTCTGTGGAAGAAAGTTTCTCCCTGGAGAACGAATAAATTCAACCAGGCGTGGAGTTTTTAAGGTCCTGCTTGAAATTTTAAGGAATGCTATTTCTCTACGTATATACAATTTTAATTCTCTAATGTGAAAACTTATAAATTCTGAAAACTCAGGCTATGAAACCATGGCTTCTTTCTTACATGCGGCCATAAAATGACTTTTAAGTGTCTCATGATTTTCAAAGTGGGACTGTTCAATGACTGCCTCAAAGGGCCATGCCTGGCTTAGCAAATGGATTAGCGGAGTTTAGCTGTTAGTTACTCTTCTGAATGTTAAAGTTTGATTTGTCTGGATCCTGGCATATCTATACTTTTTCCCACAGTGACGTCATCTTCTGGCAAATATTAACTCTCACACCCTCGACACAAGGAAATGGGAAATAATAGATAAAAGTAAGTGGTGATGAAGCTGTCTAGATTCTTGCTCCCTAAAGCACAGCTAGGAGCCGGTGCCTCAGACTCGCTCCAGGTGCCAGCTTCAGCCCCCGAGTCCTTGGTAGGTGACAAAGCCTTCTAAGCCTCTGTTTCCTCAACTGCAGATAGGGATAGCACCTCCAGGTACTATTGTGGAGATTGTGTGAGACGGTGCCTACAAAGCACCTATGCCACCTCACGTAGCACCACAGCATGTGACCTCAGATTCTCAGGCCCAACAGTCCCCAGGGCCAGGGCCACTGTGGCCTGCATTCTCTCCTCCCCCTGCACCTGCCCCTCCCACTGTGGGCTGGAAGCCACTCCCACCAGGAAGAGAAAAGAGCTTCTCTTTCCCAGCAAGTTTTTGGTCCTGCTTACAGAACCCTGCAGGTGATCCCAACAAGACCAAAGCCTGGGCCAGGCTCATGGAACAGCTCCTTCTCCTCCTGTGAACTGAAGTTATCCAAAGTGCTAAGAAATCCTTTCCAACCTTCGGGACTTTACTTGATACTCTCTTCCTTGTTCAGAGATGGGGATTGTCGGTTTTCTGTCTCGGTTTGGAAAGCGCCGGCTCCTCTCAACACAGGCGCCAGCTCTAGCTTGGGAACCACCATTGTTACAGGCAGGTATGGAAGACCAAAGCGTACCTTGAAGGGATTTCCAGGTCCTAGTGTCCCAGAACAAGAAACCGCACCAAGGACATGTGGATAGGAATAGAGGCTGACAGAGTTTATCAAGAGAGCCCAGTTTCAAAGGGAAAAGTAGGCCAAAGCAGGGAGGAAAAGGCTAGACCATGGTGGCACCATGCCCATCTGATTGTGTCCCTTACAGGTAATTGGTATAGTGAAAGATTTTGCTTTGCTTTGTTTTGTTTGTTTGTTTGTTTGTTTGTTTCACATGCTAGGTTACATGTTGTCCTTGGCAGATGGGATTTCTTTGCTGCCAGCTGCTCTCTCTCACATGCCGAATTTCACCTCCTTACTCTCCTTATTCACGCCATTCCAGGGCTGAAGTCCGAGCACCAGGGTACCTGGAGATGCAGCTTGCCACACGCCCCTCACTGACACTGTTCAGCTTCAAATGGATGGAATGTAATCGTGGCAAACACAATGAGAGTACTTGAAGAGCCTCCTGACTTCAGGGCAGCCTGTTCTCGCCACTGAATATAATTTATTCCATCAGTGGTTACAGAAAGCATGGCTTCCATCAAGTAAGAGTGTTCAACGCATTTGACGTAAAAGCGAGTCTTCCTGATCCCAATGTCATGAGAAGATCACGGAAAGAGAGCCAGGCTGCTCTCTCTGTGAATGTGACATCCGCAAGCCCCATCTCTGGGACCTCTGTAAGTGGCAGCGGTTGGAAGAGCCGACCTCTACACTCCAGCAGTAAAATTGTATAAGTCTAAAATCACTGTCTCCTAGCTACATGGTGATGAATATTTATGAGCGGCTGGCATTTTTGAAGAGAAGAAGCTATGTAGATGGACGTGACTATACCCACATAAAGCAAACGGCAGGTGAGTGGCTGTAAGCTTTTCCAGCACGTGTGATTTTCTTTTCTGCTTGCTCCTCTCGCAACAACTCTGCTTTGCCCATCCTGTCCTGAGAGTCCTCTCCTTCATCTTCAGTATCCCACAAACATCTCAAGATTTAGCAACGTTGGCGTTTTTCAAAGCAAGTATAAGGTTGTTCTCATTGCCCCTCTCCGTCACCTACCCCTCTTGCCTGCTTGCTTTGCTTTTGTTTCCCGTGCCCTCCAAGACCCCCCCCCCGAATAGACTGCTTTCTATTACCACAGTCTTAGCACTTTGCTCTGAGCCCGACGGTCCTCTGCCATCTTTTTAGCATCTTCTATTCATCAGTGGGAGTTGTAATTACAAACACTCCGACTGTTGCTTAAATATTTATTCCTTTCCCACACAACAGCTTATTTCAAAGGCAGGAAGTCCTCACAGATGAACATGAGCTTATGGCCTCACTGTGTTGTGTCTTTGTGCTGGGCCTGCTTAGAATGGTTTCCTGGGACTTCCCATTACCCATCATTCTCTACCTGCTACCCCTCACCCACTCTAGCCTGGCCCACCAATTAGAATACCTCACTATGTCTGAACAGCCAGCAGAAAACCTCCTGCCTCCAAGCACTTAGGAAGCAAGTGTCTGTGAGGGATGGCAATCCCTCTGTAACAGAAAACATAAACGCTTTGAGACTCAAGCTCAAGAAAGAGAATTTCCAAGAGAGAGGACTGCACGCTATAGGTTCTACTTTGGTGAAGGCATGGAGGGCAGTCTTTGTAATGGAAAGCCACCTGTAGCTGTCTTTTTTAAAACTCAATTTGGGGTGTTTGGGCCTCTACCTTCCTTCAACCAACCCCCCAACCTTAAGTAGGAGAAAGAAAAAGTGGGGAGAAGGGGCCCAGACCCCTTTACTTCCTCTGGCTAGTTATAGTCTATAGTATAGACTCTGTACCAATCTCGTCAACTGCAGATGCAACTAGAAGTCTCCTCCACACTGCTGTACCCCAAAGTGTTTCTCTCTGTCTCTTTGCTCCAAACTGTCTCTGGTCTCCGGCCTCTCCAAACTGCTACACACCACACGCCACGCACCAACACCGAACACCACACTGAACTCTATCACATGCACCCCCTCTTCTCTTTCTCAGCCCTCACATTTATACTCTCAGAGTCCTAGACCACGCCCCTCTCCATGCCGCACATGGCAGGCCATTACCAGCTGGCAAAAGCCACGCCCCAGATGAGACAAACCAGAGCCCAACTAAAATCCCATACTTGGGATTAAAACCAAAGCACATTTACATAACATACAAAGAAACCAAAACTTGTATTACAAGCCTTGTTGTTTGAGACCACACAAACTTCATGAATGGGGGTGCGAACAGGGGTACAAGGTCTGAGATGGTTCCTTCTCTCCCTGGAAAAGATCTGTGCCGCCATCAGTGGGAGGAACGGGCTGCCTTTTAATACTGACTCAGTCACTGAGTCAAATTGTTATTCCTGCATTATTTTAAAACAGCGAAGGCAGGCTGGAAGGCAGGCTGAATTTTTTTGCCTTTGGACTTTGTAGAGAACTTAGGGACAGACGCAGGAAAACAGTAAGTATCTTTTTCCAGGCCAAGCATGCATAGCGCAGGGGGCTTACCCCATTGGTGCTATCAGCCAGCCCCTTCCGCCTGCTCTCTGCAGTGGTCGCTTGCTAACCCTAAGGTAAATCCAGCTCAAGTGTCTCTTGGCTGGGTGTCTCACTGCCTGGCTTCCAACCTGCCTCTCCTCTGAGACAAGACAGTTTCAAGACACGGAAATGCTTCCTCACACAACTGTCACTTATTCAGCAAACATTTCTGGCTCCTTGTCTCCATGTCAGGCATAGAAGTCAAAGCGCAGCATGACAGCGCCTCTGTCCTTCCAGGTTTGTGTCCACTGGTGGTGAAGTAGAAGAGCAAACTATCAATGCTGCGGGACTATAAAAGGCACAGACAAAAAGCATTATCTATATGAGACTGAGGGGTAGGGAGGGACTTCTAGATCCCGCCATGCTTGATTTGAGATGTGAAAGATGAGTGTGATTAGTGTGGTTTTAAGAAGAAAGAGAAAACAATGTCAAGGCAGGCAGCAGGGGCTACATATGCAAAAGCAAGGAGACTTAAGTATGGGATCCTCAAGCGACCCTCCCGGTCTGGTTGGAACAAAGGGTGTAAGGATGACTCTTAGCAGAAGAGTCAGGAAGGGGCCAGAAGGCAGGCTCAGGAGGAAGGCAGGATCAGAAAGGGAGGTGCGTACTGATTGAGTGAGGCTGTAAACTTTATCCTGACAGAATCCAGGAGCAGCAAAGACTTTTAAGCAGGGGATTGACATGATCAGATTAGTGATTTCAAAGCCCTGGTAGCAATGTTTAAATAACAGGGGAAAAGGAGAAGATTTGGTCTGGGACTTGCAATAACAATAATAATAATAGCAATAATAATAAATAGGACAATAGAAAATGACAAGGGGTAAGCTAAAGAAGATACCATCAGCTTTGTTATTTGCACATGGCTGTATGAGAAAGGGGAAAGAAAGCAAAACCTCAGAACAAACCCAGTTTTGTGCAGCCAGTTTTCAGCAATAGCTAACGTAACTACAAAGTACGTAAACTGCATGCTATATACTATTTTGCTTTGTGGTTTCTTATTTTCTCATTAACCTTTTCTTGCTGAGGGCCTATTATGTGCCAGGCATAGTTTTAGATATTGAAGATGATGAGAACAGGAGATACAAACTAGTCAATTTTAGTACAGGACCCCCCTCAAAAAAAAACCCACAAGCAATTATGATCTTGTTCTTAGCCAGAAGTAGGCAGATTGACTCAAAGCCCAACTGGTAGGTGATTTTAGAGCATCACTCTTGAGGGGGTAATGTTTGGGAGCTAACAGGGATTAGTAGGCATTTGAGAATAAATGCCTGCCTCATAGCTTCTGCTACCCTGGCAACACTGGGAAGGGAAGCGTCAGTTTTCCCCCTCCTTCAGATTTAAAATACTGTATGAAAAGGTGAAGGGCTGAAGTCCATTAAGGGAAAGCTACTTCTTCCTGCTTCCTGGAGCAGCATCTGAGTTCTAACTCTGCTCCCAGGTTGAGGCATGACCTTCTCGTCTGCTCCAAACAAATCATTGTCTTCCTCCCTTAAGACCTAACCCAGCTGGGCCTGCCAATCACCTGGCCAGATGACCACCCCTCACAAAGGCTGCTTGACTTCAAGACTTGCTAAGGAGATGGAAGGAATAATTACTCCCTTATTGAGAGCAGTTGACAGAAAAAGACTGGAAGCCCTTGTTAATCTGGATTCATGTATGCTCAAGGAAAGCCCACGACACACAAATGTGGAGCAGGCAGGTGCTATGTAAATGTCCAATAAAGGACATTTCCCCTCCCAGTCCTGAGTTTTGGGGTTTCCACTCAGCTGGTTAGCCCACTCCTATTCTTGGAAATGCTTTCTTTTTCTTAGTAAACTGCCCCTTTCTCTGACCACTTAGACATTCTCACTCTCTAACGCCCCACCAACCCTTGGTCAGTCAGCTCCACACAGCTGCTCGCTGAGCTGTAGAGCTGACTGACCTGCCCCCTTGCTTGGACCTTAACTGAAAAGGTGGACCTTTCTCCCTTCATTTTCTTAATCTCCTTCCTTCCAGCAGCTGCCAAGATTGTTCTGCTTGCCTGCCCTGTGGTTTTCCTTTCAAACTCTGATAAAATGTTCTCTTAGCTTCCTTCAAAGTCTGTTTTTGAATTATTTAATTAATGAGGTTAAGAATCCAAAAAAGGTATGCCCGGTCCCCAGGTAACAAGGATGGGTACTGGTGAACAAACAAGAAGAAAGACCCCTATGAAAGACACTAGTCAGGAATGGGGTGGTTGGCATTTCAAGTAGGGTTCAGGGCAGACCTCAGGAGACAGGAAGTGAGAGGCCAGGCCTGGGGCTGTGTGTGGGATGGGCTTTCTGAGAGAGGTGCTGATGTAAAGTCATCCCCCCTCACAGCCAGTGTGCCTGAGTGGAGGTATGAGTGAAAAAGTAGAAAGGTATGGGATGGAGAGCGAGATGGGGCAGGTCATCTAAGGTTATCCATGCCACTGGAAAAAAATCCAGATTTCTCGCCACGAGAATCAGAGGGCCATTGAAAGCTTTGGGCAAAGGATATAATATGGCTTACATTTTCGACTTTTTTCTCTAAAAGTTTATTTACGTTTATTATTTTCTGTGTATAGAATTTTTGCTTGCACATCAGTGTACCACATGCATGCCAGGTGCCCAAGGAGACCAGAAGAGAGCACTGGATCCGTGGACCTGCAGGGATAGACAGCTGTGAGCTGCCATGTGAGTGCCGGGAATCGAACCCAGGTCCTCCGGAAGAGCGCCAGTGCCCTTAACCTCTGAGCTGTCACTGTAGGACACAGCTTGCATGTTTAACAAGGTCTCTGCCAACTGTGTTGGAGTTAAAAGTGAAGAGGAGCAAAGCTAACAGGAAGAAACTAGTTTGGAGGCCATGCCAGCAACACAGGTGGGAATGTCCTAGAGACCAGTGTTCTGGCAGTGCTGTCTGTGAGAAGTAGCAAATTCTGGAGGTATTGGCAGGGCTTGAGAGAATTTTAGATACGAATGTAAGAGACTGAGACAACAGGAACGTCATGGAGCCGTCACTGAAGTATGAAAAACAGGAAAACTTGTAAGGGGATCAAGCTTAGCAGAGCCGAGTTCTGCTCTGCACACTTTCAAAAAGTCAGCTAGTTACTGTGTGATACGTCTTTAAATATCTGTTAAACAAAGCAGCTTATTATTGCTGGTTGGTTGGTTTGAGGCTAAATTTACAGGTGTGAGCCACCATGACTAGCTAAACTATTCGTTTTTGACATTGTTCTTTTGAAGATTCCTAGTTTGTATCCAAGTAGACTTTTTTTTTTACGTGAGTGAATGTGCAAGTTTAGGAGAGAAGTCTGAGTCATAAGTTGGTCATCAGCAGAGAGATGCTACTTAAAGCTTTGAAACTAGGGGAACATCATTGGATGTCTCATCTATAGCAGTGACTGTGGTGTGGGACATGGTTCTTGGTGGCGGCAAGCTCTCCTGGAATTCAGCAGTCCCCTGCAAAAAAAAAAAAAAAGAAAAAAAAAAGAAAAGAAAATGCACCTTAGGAGACAGTGTTACAGATTCTGAGGGCAGGGAACCTAATTCCCCCAGCGGAAAAAGGAATGCTTGTGCCATGAAGAGGGTCTGGCAGAATTTAGGATTTGCAATCTCCAATTTCATCAGGACCTAACCGTTTCTCATTGCAGGTTTTCAGTATTCCCCTTCCTCTCAATTAATACCTTGACTTTTACATAAAAGCTTTCAAGGCTGTGGGCTTCTTTGTTTAATAGATATTTAAAGACATATAACACTGTAAACAGTTTACCTATTGAAAGTGTACAGTTGATGTCAACAGATGTGAATTCTTCTGACACTGTAAATCAGCACTCTTCAGCATTAGACCTTGGGTTTAGACTCCTGAGTCTTTGAAGCACCCGGAAGGCGATGTTAAGAGTTCTTTTGGGGGGCTGGAGAGATGGCACAGTGGTTAAGAGCACTGGCTGTTCTTTCAAAGGACCTGAGTTCAATTCCCAGCACCTGTATGGCAGCCTACAGCTATCTGTAATTAGAGTTGCAGGAGATCTGTCACCCTCATGCAGGCACACATGAAGGCAGAACACCAATGTAATAAAATAAATAATTTTTTAAAAAAGAGTTCTTTTGGAGTGGTTCTAGAAGGTTTCATGTTCGTCACCTGGACCTGCACCAGGCTGGAGGGTGCTGGATTCACTGCTTCCTTCACCCAGACTCTCCTGCATGTGCACAAATAAGCAACCCCTCAAAACCTTTATTTATACTAAAATCTTACCTGGCAGCAGCCACTTACCAGCCGGCACGGTCTTGGTAACTTTTCCCATTGCTGTGAGAAAAACAAGTTAAAGAAGGAAGGGTTTGTTCTGGCTCAGCTTGGCAGCACAGGCCATCAGAGTGGGAGCCTCGTGAGGCAGCATCCCATTGCGTCCACAGTCACAGAGACAGCCAGGGATGAAGTCTACCTCCAGCAACCTGACATCCAAGCACGTCACTCTTAACTATAGCATTCCAACCCTGAACCCTGAAGCACATATTTGTTTCACAATGCAAAATGTATTTACTTCACCCCTAAAACCTCAACCCTATTCAAAAGCTCAAAGTCTTTGCTGAGAAAAACAAACTCTAAGACAAACTCTTATTTTTTTTAAGTTACAGTCTTCCAATATACAACGGTACAGAATAAACCTCATTTCAAAATAGAGGAGCGGTAGGGAGAACACAGCAATGAACGACTGGGTCAAAGCAAGATGGAAACCCAGCCAAGCAAACGCTTATTTTCTGTGTGGGGCATCTAGGGCTTCCAACAGCTGCATCTGGGATCCAAACGCCTTTGGTGCCTTCACCCTGGCCGTTTGTCCACCAGAAGCACAAAGTACGCAGAGCATTTCTCTCAGTCTGACTCTACTCCGTGCTTACAGCTCTCCTTGACAGACATCCCCCAGTCTGGCAACTCCAACATCGTTAAGTCTCCTCTGCAAACTGCGTTTCATGTGCACATTTTCATGCAATAATATGCTTCCTTTCAGAGAATCCAGCCTTGCCATTTTCCCAATGTGCGTTCTTTTCTGCTGTTTTCCTTTTGCTCTCTTTCACTATAAAGTTGAATAGAAGTAGCGAGCAAACGCTGTGCCACAGGCTGCCTAGTATGCTGTTTGAATGTCCTCTTCCTTGACGTTGACCACACTCAGCCTGTCAGGACCTGAGCAGAATCCAGCCAGATTATGTCTGAATGTAGCACAAATGGCCTCCAGCCCTCTCTCTCAACAGAGTCGCTGTTTCTCCTGAGTCTCCCTAAGACAGCTCTCCCGTCACCATCCTGAGATCCAAGCAAATGGCCCCTTCATCCCTGGTCACAGCAATTCAGGGCTTCTCTAGCCTGTGGCTCCCATGGACCATTTTCCAAAGATCAAGTTTCTCATAGCAACAGCTCCACTGCCGGCACCGGCTTTCTGTACTCGTTACTTTTGACGTCATTGCAACAAAATACATGACAAAATCAACTTAAGGAAAAGTTTATTTGGGATCCATCTGCCATAAAATGAGACAGAAAGAGCGATGTAAGGAGGGCAAGATAGCTTGTCACATTGTGTCTACCATCATATATACATATGCATACATGTATCAAAAGGGGCTTTTTTTTTAGAGTGACATACAGGTGTGGTTCAAGCACTCCAAGATGGCTGTCTCCTCACTGAAAAGTTAAGGATCCAGGAGTTGTTCAGTCTATAAGATTGGATGTCTCAGCAGTCCCAACCTGGTGCTGGAATCCCAGGGAAGTCCTAGAGAGCTGCCAGCCTACAGTCTACATTGGAGTCCCAGGAAATTAGGTGCTAACACCACCAAAGATGGATGGACTTTTGTTTGGGCTGCCACTAAAAGGTGTGACCCAGATTTAGGATGGTTCCTCCGACCTCAGAAATTTGGAAATAAGTTGGGTCTTCCACCTCAAATAATCCAGCCAAGAAAAGTCCCTCACAAGTGTGCCTAGCTGACTGGTTAATTCCAGAAATAGTCAAGTTGACAGCCAAGATTAGCCATCCCTTTGTAGGACCCAAACTCACAGGATTCTCATATTTGAGGTGGGTCGTCCTCTTCAGTTAAGTCTCTCAGGAAATGTTCTCATACATGTGCCTTGAGGTGTAACTCCTAGGGAGTTCCAAATTCTCCACCTAATAATGAAGTTTAGTCATTCATAATTACCCACTTGATGGCAGTTGGATACAAGTAGCCATTTATGTAATTCTGTTATCATACAACAGTGTTCGATTTATCACTGGCAATGTGGGGGTTGTTTGTTTTAAAGCAGGGTGTTATTCTAGGTCAGGCTAGGTAGGAGATAGCAGAAAAGCTCCTTTAATGTTTAGTAAAAGGGGAAGGAGGAGGAGGGGGGAAGAGGAAGAATGGAAAGAGGGAGGAGGAGGGGAGGAGGAGTGGAGGAGGAGGAGAGGGAAGAAGAGAGTGGAGGAGAAAGGAGGAGGGGGAACAGTGGAAAGAGGGAGGAGGAGGAGGGGAGGAGGAGAGGGAAGAAGAGAGTGGAGGAGGGAGAGGAAGAAAAGATGAAGGAACATCAGTGGTGCCCAGGAGGGGCTGGAGCAGTGTGCTCCTGGCTGGTAAGAGAGGTGGCATCTGGGGCACAGTGCCAGAGCTGTCTTTGGCTGAGAGCATGAGAAGCTGCTCCCTGTTTCAGGAGGATTAGGGGAGGCCGCAGTCACTGGGGAGACGTCATGGGAAGAGCTGGAGGAGTTCTCTCCTGGCGGCTGCAGCTTCTTGCAGTGGTTGCCAGTGAGGTCACATGCAGAGAGCAAGGATGGAGTGAGACCACTACAAGTTTGAGGAAAGAAAAGAGTTGGAAATAGTTGTGGAAGGTTGTGCTTTTACACACACTCACACACTATTCCACAATCTAATCTCATGTGTGACATGGAGCATCTCCTTCGGGAGGTGGAGGTCTTAGGAGGTACCTTGTTACTGTTTTAAGTAGTACACACAGTAGAACTGATACTGCATGTTTTCCAAGGCTAGACCATAGAAGATAATATAGTTTCTCTGCCTCTCTGTGTATCTCTGTGTCTTGTCTCTCTCTCTCTCTCTCTTTCTCTCTGTCTCTGTATCGCTCCTCTGTTTCTATGTCTCTCTTCTCTATACATGTCTCTATCTTCCTTTCCCTGCCCCTGTCTCTCTCCTTCCTTTGCCTTTGGAGCTCTGAGTCAATGTGGAAAAAAAAAAAAAACCCGGGCCATTCTGATGTTGTCAACCTGGAGCAGCCACAAGGACCGAGAAACACGAGTCCTGGCACCTAAACATCCCTGCACCTGGATTTTTGCTTCTCTTTGGTAGGATTCTAGAAAGATAATTTTTGGATTCCTCAATAAAACCTTTTTTGTTGTTTGAGACAAGGTCTCATGACATACGTAGCCTTGGCTGGCCTGGAACTCATAGAGATCAGTCTGTCTCTGCTCCCTAATGCTAGAACTACAGGCATGAGTCACCACACCCTGCATAGAACTAACTTTTCAAGGACACTGCTAAGCCATTTTTCAAAGTAACTGAGCCATTTTATATACCCACGACCACCCAAAGCTGGCATCGTGTGTTGTCCTAATGATGACTCTTCTGCTGGGAGAGTGAGCACATCTCACTGTGCTCTAACTTGCACTTCCCTAACGACTAATGATGCTAAGCAAGTTTTCACGTACTTCCTGCCCGTTCATACATCTTCTTTAATGGAATGCAGGCTCAAACCATTTGCACATTTTCAAATTGGGTTGTTTGTCTTCTTACTTGGAATTTGAGACCACATTCATCTGGATACATATATTTTGCCAAATGCTGTTTAGAAATATTTTTCCCACCCATGGTTTGTTTTCCGCTCCTGCTTTTGTTTTGTGGCTTTTTGTTGGTTGGTTTGTTTTTCCCCCAGAGGCAGGATCTCCCTCTGAGGTCCATTTTGGCTTTGAATTTGTTGAGCCTCCTGCTTCACCCTGCCACATTTGGGGTTCCTTGTCTCAGCCATGTCTTTTGAAGCATACAACACCTCGATATTGGTGAACCCTAATTGTTATATATGTACCTTTACAAAGCACACATTTTCTTCCTGTTTTGATTTATCCCAGCTAAAGCAATCTTTGCCCAACCCAAGGTCACAAAGCCTTTCTCCTTTGTGAGCTAGAAGTTTGAAAGTCTTTAAAATACTTTTATTAATTCTTTGAGAATTTCATACAATATATTCTAACCATATTCACTTCCAGTCCCCCCTGATCCACCCCACTTCCCTAACCCTCCAACTTCCTCCTATATAATCCACTGAGTCCAATTTGTGGTGCCCAAGTTCTCCTGGGTGTGTGGCCTTCCACTGGAGGTGGGTTGACCTACCTGAAACCATAACCGTAAATGAAATTGTCTTTCCCTCCCCAAGAAGCCATCAACCGTCCGCAGTGTGGCGTGGAGACTGGTGGACCCTCCCCGCTCCATTCTAGACTCGCTCTTCTGCAGGCTTTGTTTCGTCTCCAGGCAACCATAGTTGCTGTGAGTTCATGGACATTGTGGTCCTGTCGTGTCTAGAGGACACTGTTTCATTCTGACTCTCTCCGACCTCCGGCTCTTAAAACCTTTCGCACCCTTCACTGTGTGATCCCTGCGCGTGTGTGTGTGTGTGTGTGTGTGTGCACCTGTGTGTCTGGGTGAGTGATGTAAGTGATACAGATGTCCCATTTTTGGCTAAGCGTTCCACAGATACACATACACACTTTTGGCCAGTTGTGAGTTTCTGTGTTAACTGCCATCTGCTACACAAAGAAACTTCTCTGGGGTCTGGGAACTGCTCAGATCTATGGGTCTAGAGACTGAAATTTAGATGGCCATTTGACGCTATGTCAGTCTAGCAAAATAATAGTAGTATGTTTGCCTGTGGGGCCAATGGACTTCCAGCCAGAAATTCTTGGCCAGGTTTACAGTATCAGCTTATGGCATGGACCTTAACTCTATCAGAAAGCAGTTGGTAACCCCCATAACATTCAACCCCCTATGGCGCCCATAGGCATACCTTGCTGTACCAGCTACGCACAAGATCAATGGCTGGGTAAGACTGTTGATGCTCCACACCTCCTCTCCCTGCCCAGCAGCCTGCACAGCAACTTCCAATGCTCTGAAAGCCATCCGGAAGGGAAGGCGCCTCCAGCGTCCGAACCAGCTCGATTTCTCCAGTGTCCTGTGGGCAAAGCACATGGTGTCTTCAGTAACAGTCTTACCGTCAAGTGCCGGTGGGAAACCAAGAGCAATGGCAAAACCCTCTATTGTTTGGGGGATGAAAGGCATGTAGCACCACTACCCAGCTATTAAACCATTTTATATAATATTTATATTATATATAATAGTAGGTTTTCGTATGGTTTTTTCAAATCCCTTAGAATTAGTTACCCCTCGCGCCCCTCCTTCTACTCTGTCATCCCTTCCCCCACTTAAGCCTCCCTCCTCATTATTCGTGTTTTCCCCCTCTTATCATCTGTGCTCTACTCCCCTCCCCACTTCGGAGTTCCTTCCTCCTCCTAACCAACGGTTCCCGTCTGGTTTCCTGGCTTCGATAAGAGTTCCAAGTTAAATGCACAGCTCTAAAAGTCCAACGCTAGGATTCAAATATGAGTGGGGACATGTAACATATATCTTTCTGAGTCTGGGTGACCTCAGTCTAAGATTTTCTAGTTCCATCTATTTCCCTGTAAATTTCATAACTTTAATTCTTTGTACACTTGAATAAAATTCCATGTGTATAGATACAACAGTCTCACTATCCATACGTCAGTTGGTGGACATCTACGCTGTTTTCACGCCCTAGTGATTGTGGATGAGCATGTGTCTTGCTTAGGTGTGGTATAACTGGGTCATATGGAGGTTCTAGAATAGAATGCTTTTAAAGGCTGGAATTGGATATTCGTTTTGGTCCTTTGGAGCATGAACACTCTAACCCCAGCACTTGGGAGGCTGAGGCAGGAAGTTCATGAATTCAAGGCCAGCCTAGGTTACATAACAAGACCTTATCTTGTTCCTGTCCAGTATACAACTGGGAACAAGAGTATCAATGTGGTGACAGAACTTTTTGAGGAGAAAAATTTGAGTCTATTCTACACTGAAGGTGTGGTAGTGAGTTTTACCATAGACGTAAAATAGCTAATGGGATCTTCAAGATGATTGAAGGTTGCGGCAAAGCGCACAGCATGGATAGGGTGAATGCTCTGGCGGAGCTGGGAGGGAGCGCATCCTTCTTGTGACTCAAAGGGAATTTTAGAAGGAAGAAAAGCACCTTCCACTTTGGAGTTTGGAAGAAGAAAGAGATGATGCTGACATTTCTGAGCAGTGAAAGTGTTCAAGAAAGATATTGAAGAAGGATCCAGCATTCAGAGAGCTGGAAGGCAAGGGGACAGATATGGAAGAGGAGGATTAAAGGTAGAAATATGGAACCGGGGGAAGCTGAGCACCTCACCTTGGGAAGTCAGAAGAATGTATTATTTGTAGAATATTATGGGGTTTTTTCCTTTTAAAAGTGGGTTTGGGGTACTGGAGAGATGGATCAGTGGTTAAGAGCACTGACTGCTCTTCCAAAGGCCCCGGGTTCAATTCCCAGCAACCACATGGCAGCTCACAACTGTCTGTAACTCCAGTACCAAGGGATCTAACACCTTCACTCCAATGTACATAAAATAAAAATTTTTTAAAAAGTGGGTTTGGTCTGGTGCTTGGTTGGTTGGATTACTGAAATAGAGTCTGTGATCACTGGTTTGATGGTTTTTTTTTCAATTTATTTTTTTAGATTTATTATTTATACAGTGTACTAACTACATATGTGCCTGCATGCATGCCAGAAAAGGGCACCAGATCTCATTATAGATAGTTATGAGCCACCATGTGGTTGCTAGTAATTGAACTCAGGACCTTCGGAAGAACAGCCAGTGCTCTTAGCCTCTGAGCCGTCTCTCCTGCCCTTGATCACTGTTCTTGATTATCAGCTGGACTCCATCTGGAATTAACTAAAACCCAAGTGGCTGGATACACCTGTGAGAGTTTGTTTGTTTGTTTGTTTTTAATTAAATAATTTGAAGTGGTAATGCCCAATTTTAACCCTGACCTCTTGAGGTGGGAAGGGCCATCTTTAATTTGGGCCACACTATATAAAGGATATGGAAAAAGGAAGGTTTGCTCTTTGTCTGCTTGCCGTCACTCTTGTTGGCAAGTTCATTCCTTCTCTGGCATAGAACCTGCTTCTTCGAAATTCTGGTATATACTGAAAACTGGCTAAGACATCCAGCCTCATGGACTAAACACCTTGGACTTTCTATTGGTAGACAGCCATTGTTGGGCTAGTTGGATCACAGCCTATAGGCCACTCTAATAAATTGTATATTTTTTCACCATATATGAATATCATATATATTCTTATGTAAATTCTGTTCTTCTAGATAACCCTGACTAATACAGGGTCTTACTACATAGTCCAGGTTTCCCCCACATTTGGGCCAGACCTTCTGCCCCAGCTTCCCAGATGCTGGGATCTCAGGCATGAGCTACCTCTCCCAGCTGATGATGCGATTTTATTTAACACCAACCATTATCCCTTGGCACAGACGTCAAAAGGCTGACTTGCTCCAGCACCACAGTGCTAGGTGGATGAAGGAAGGAAGATGGGGAAAGGAGGCGAAGAGAATACAGAGAAAGCCTACAGTAATGGGCCATGAGAAGAAAGACTTAGGGCCAGGCATTTGCACCAGGATTGAAACTGTGTGTGAGGGGAGTAGAGACGCTCAGGAGCAGGATGTTCTGACTAGAAAAAAAAAATGAGGATAATAAAGTAGAACAAAGTGAGTCATAAAGCAGCTGGGGTGGGGTGGGGAGGTATATGACAGACAAGAGGGGTCTGCTGTGTGGCATCTGTTGGACTCCTGTGCCATAAACTATACATGAAGGTATATGAAAAGCTATGGTGTCAGGGACCATCACCAAAGAAGAGATAGAAAGACTAAAGAAGCCAAAGGTCAAGAAGGACCAGAGCAAAGCAAATTCCTCTGGACATGAAAGGACTATGATGTGAACTCTTGAACTCACAGCGGTCTATGGTTGCCAGCACAAGACGAAGCTTGTCAGCATTCCAGCATGAACTGCAAGGGGGTTCATGGGCCCCTACCCCTAATTGAGAAGCTATGAACAGTCTATGGCTTCTGGAGGAAGGAGAGTCAGTTTTCTCTGAGGGTGTGGCTCCTGATAGATCAACTCGACTGACCCCACACCCAAAAGCATACAGGCTACACAAACGAGATTAATAGGTTTATTAATTTTAAAAAAAAGAGAGAGAAAAGACCTGGATTTGGGGGGTAGGGAGCTGAGGGCAGATCTGAAAGGAGTTAAAGGGAAGGGGCTAAGGATAAATATCATCAAAGTACACTATATAAATTCTCAAATAATTAATAAAATATTTTTAAAATCAATCAATCAAACAAACAAAAAGCTGTGGTCATTTCTGAAGAAGCAAGCAGGAAACCAAACAAAGACCTAAGGAAAGGCAGGCTTCTGGGCAAGTAAACTCTTCAGTGCTTGTTGGTGGTGTTGGAGTAGAACTAAATGGAGAGAAGTCAGGGAGCTTTGCCTTTGTAGTAGGCTGGTCCGAAAGAAATGAGCTGTCTGTTATGCTCACTAGTCATGAGAAAGAAGGGATTCAAATGGAGAGAGAGGGAGGGAACCCGTATTTCCTACAGGCCTGCTTTGGGCTTGCTCTGTGCCAAGGGCTTTGTGCGCAAAGCATTAGCTGATATCTCTTCAAACAATCCACTTTATGAATGATAAACTTGAGATTCAAGAAAATGGGTAAGTTGCCCAAGGGCAGTTATAAAAGCAATGAGCCAGAATCCCAAATGTCCAAGGCTTTTTCATCTTTCCACTTGCCTCAAGAGCAAAACAGATATAAGATGCTGAGAGAGGCTTCGGCCATGCATGCAAACACGACCTCTGCAATGGGCTGCCTCCTGTGCTCACTCTCTTGGCTCTCAGTAGGGATCAGAAAGGTGCAAAGAGGCATCCGTTACTCACCAAACGCAGTCCCTGTGAGCTACTGTCTCCTGTGTTCCTAGGTTCTCAAGGGGGCTAAAACATGATTTGCAGAAATTTTCAAGCCTTGGTCTGTATTCCTTTTTCCTTTCACTTGTTTGTTTTAGACAGAATTTTGCTACATATATAGCCTTGACTGGCCTGAAGCTTGATAAGTAGAACAGACAGGTCTCACACTCCAGGTAATTCTCCTGCCTCTGCCTCCTGAGGGCTGGGATTGCAAGGATGACTTGCATTCAAGTCCAGAAGGCAAACACGCTTTAGACAGCAATTCCCCAAACCCTTTCCTTTCTCAGCTATTTCCACGGCCCACCACATCATCTAGTCTTCTCCTCCCAACTTTGAGAGAAACATTTCCCCTTGAACTCCTCTGCTAGCCCAGGTCTTCTGTAGCCCGAGAGAAACTTGGGCAGTACAGCCTTCCATTGGGCATGGGATCTTTGAGGTTTAGAAACATGCACAAGTTAAGAAATGATGTCACAAGATGTGTTCTCTGTGTTTTCTAGACTGAGAAACCATGACTGGGAATGGTGGGAAGGAACCTAAGCGTAGCCTTGCACTGCCTTTGAGGAAAATCGTCCTCAGACTCCACCTTGAACTTCTACCTTGAACTTGTGGAACTGACACAGTATAATTTACTCTTTCGTTTCCGTCTGCCCCAGGTTATTCTTGTTCTGTTCCCTGGCTGTTTGTGTTCAATGGGCGTGGCTTGCCTGGGCCTCGGGTTTCTATGTGTAATTATTCCACCACTGTCCCCCTTAATTACACAGCTGTTGTCTTTCAGCTCCTAGTTTCATGTGTCATTATCATTTATTCTGAGCTTCCTCCATCCCCTCTGGGACACAAATGAAGCACAAATGACAACAGCCGTTTCAAATCTATAACTGCTGCACCCTTAACTGAGTCACAAGCACTCTGAAGACGGCTGTATGACCTGAGACTCCATTTTCTTACAGCCCCCAGCACTTAATGGGGTACCCAGTTCCATGAACATCTGCCTAACTAACAAAGTTGTCCCAATAAAAGTCCTGGAACTCCGCAGCAAGCCACCCTGGCTATAGTCACAGTGCAGCGACAATCATTAAAAAGGCCTATGGAAGGGCCTATGTCTATATGGCTGTAGCTAGCAGATGTAGAGCTGGTTTGATGATTCCCTCAGGGAGTTGGTGCCCAAGGGCAGGCAGGCAAAATGGAACCCCTTCTTACCACACACAGGCTGCCTTGAACCTCCTGGGGCCACTGATGGTCTGTCTGCCACCAGTCAGATTGTATCACAGATTGCTTCTAGCTCGAAGCATCAGCCGACAGTAAATTTCCCACTCACTCAGTAACAAATGAGTAATTCCGACCTGATCATTATTCCCTGCTCACTCCGCACATGTCAAATATTTAGAGAAACCACACAGCATTAAGTTTACAGCTGGTAATAGGAGAGCGTTAGCTTCCCTTGCCGGTCCTTTCTCCCTCTGGCGTTGTTGCTCAACCCTGAAGGAGACCAGCTGAAGGCGACCAGCTGAAGGCATGCTGCTGTGTCCTGGAGATCCTGTTGCCTTCCTGCAACAGTCACTTGGAGGCTCTCTGCTGCTTTCCTGTCTTCTCTGTTTTTTTTCCTATCTAGTTCTCGTGCTTCTGAACCCCTACACTTCTTTAAATATCACACAAAACATGCCAAGCCTGTGATTTGCAGACCCAGAGCAGAAACATTCCACAAATCTCCCCAGCCCAGTGTCTGATGCTCCTGGACAGTAGGACAATCTAACTGACGGCAGGGATGTCCTGAGTTTAGTGTGCTAGGTCTCAGAATGCAGTTGGCCCTGTGCTGCAGGCAAGAGTCAAGCTCCCCAGGCTGAAGAGCTTGTCCCCTGCCCTCACAGTGCTTGCAGGCTACCAAGCTGCCCTCACTTTATGGCACTTGGGGTATGTGTTGGGGTGGGGTGGGGTGTCAGCATGGTTTATGTGGCTAATGTGATTAAACATCAGTGTTATGGCCTCTGAAAAGCCCAGGATGAGAATAAAATGGACCGACATATGGGCATAATAAGCAGCTCTTGATTCAAAGATGTATTTCAATAAAACCACAGGGAAACAAATTTATTGTAGCCTTGCGTAGATTGCACCTAATCTTGGCAGACTCTCCTTACGATCTGCTTCTTCTTTCCAGGTTTCCTTTTTGATAATTCTACCCAAAGCCCAACACATTTTAAATTACAGAGACTGTCTTGAGTAGTTCGTGATTTATTAGGGAAAAAATCCCATGATTCTTCTTCTCAATCTGTTTCTGCTACAGGGTCTTAAAGTCTTCAGCTTCCTGGACAGATTTCATAAATCTTGATTTATATGCAGTCATATAATTCCGATTACATTTATATTTCTTATTGTAAGTGAAGGCTTTCAGTTTTTAAAGTACTGGCTGGACTTACCTGACTGGGGGGCGGGGGGATGAACTCTGACCTGAAACAGCTTTGATTTACAGTGCCTCCAGCAATTGGACCTCTAAAAGCCAGTTTATGGGTCTGGATTTGAGAATTTGCACCTTTTAATCAGGTTTATAAATCCCCCTGCCTTGTCTTCCATTACAGTGATGTGCAAGCCCAGCCTTTCTCTTCTGAATTAAAAAAAAAAAAAAAAAAAAACAAAGAATGTGCTTTGACTAACAGTAAATCTGTCCTTGGAGAGTTTTCAGGTGACTGTGGTCTATTGAAAATAGAAATCAATGTTTCAAATACTCTCTTAAGTAGTTAAAAAAAAACTTAGTTAAGAATTTTCTTCTTTGTATTTGGTTAGATTTACTTTAGGAAACATAGTATTATAATGGACTGCCACAAAGAATTTAAAATTGTGAACACCCAGAGAGAGGAGCTATACTAAGAAAGGAAACTAAGATGATATAGAAGGTAAGACTCAGCAGCATTCATAGCAGCTTCATTCATAATAGCCAGAGACTGGAAACAACCCAGATATTCCTCAACCAAAGAATGGATACAGAAATTGTGGTACATTTATAAAATGGAATACTGCTCAGCTATTAGAAATAAATCATGAAATTTGCAGACCCAATGGATGGAACTAGAAAAGATCATCCTGAGTGAGGTAACCCAGACTCAGAAAGACACACATGGTATACACTCACTTATAAGTGGATATTAGTCATATAGTATAGGATAAGTAGGCTATAATTCACAGACCTAAAGAAAATAAACAACATGGAGGACCCAAGGCAGGATGTTTAAATCTCACTCAGAAAGGGAAATAGAATAGACAACAGAAGTGGATGAAGAGAGAACAAGGTAGGAGAGGGAGCTTGGAGGGAATGAGGGTGGAGATCAGATGTGGGGAGAGCAGGTGGACAGAGGGCTTGCAGAGAGAAGAGACACACAGGTGGGACACCTCTGAAACAAGCTGGAGACTAATGACAAGGTGGCTTCCTGGCAGGATATGGGGATGACTTTAGCCGGGACTCATAGTAGCAGAGGTCACGGAGACTGAAGAGGGAGACTCCCTCTAACTAGACAGGACTCCTAGTGGAGGGAGGGAAACACCAACCCACCCACAAAAACTTCAACCCAAAATGTATCCTGCCTGCAAGATGTGCAAGGATGAAAATAGAGCAGAGATTTAGGGAGTGTCCAACCAATGCCTGGCCCAGCCTGAGACCTATCCCACGACAGAGAGCTAACCCTTAACACTATTGATGATACTCTGCTTGTAGATGGGAGTCTAGCATGGCTATCTCCTGAGAGGCTCCACCCATCAGCAGATCGAAAGGGATGCTGAGACTCACAGCCCAACACTGGGCTGAACACAAGAAGTCTTTTGGAAGAGTTGTGGGGGGAGGGATAGAAAGACCTGAAGGAGACAGGAGCACCACAAAAAGAACAACAGAGCCAACTAACCCAGCCTAGGGGAGCTTGTGGAGACTGAAGCACCAACCAGGGACCATGCATGGACTGGACCTAAGCCCCCTACACAGATGTAGCAAATAGGCTCCTCAGTCTCCTTGTGGGTTCCCTAGTAAGGGGAAAGGGGCTGTCTCTGACAGGAGTTCTGTTGTCTACTTTTTGATCACTTCCCTATGGCGGGGCTGCCTCACCAGGCTACAGGGGAGGAGGATGAACTCAGTCCTGATGCAACTTGGTGTTCTGGGATGGGCTGGTAGTGAAGGAGGGGGACTTCCCTTTTCAAAGGAGTAGGAGAGGAAGAAGAGAGGAAAGAGAGGGAGGGTGGGACCAGGAGGAGAGAGGGGAGGGGCTACAATTGGGGTGTGAAGGGAATTAAAGCAAAACAAAGCTCAGTGACGTGATACTATCCCTTCCCTATCTCCCAATTCAGAGTTTAGAAGTTTCACCAAACCCATCTGCATTTTTAACCTCCTTAAGGTCAGAAGGAGACGTTGTTTAAAGTTTTGGTTTTCAGGAACAGTGCCTTATAAAACTTGTAAGATGTCAGGAGCACCTAGAACTTTTACCTAGAACTTCTACAAAATAAGGCCCAGCTTGCCACAGGGGCCTGTGTAGAGACACCTGGCGGGCAAGCAGGATTAGCAGCTGACACTGAGAGCCGGTTTTGTGCAGCAGAGGGAGGCTCCCTGCCGAGAAAATGGACGGCTTTGGATTCTACAGGAAAGAAAAACATTCACAGCAACAACTTTACATCCTTAAATAATCTCCTATTTGCTTCCAGGAGTTCTGTGGGGAGGAGGAAGAAGAGCTGGTCTAGCAAGCAGGAGGGAAGCAGGCTCCGTCTTCCGGCTACCCTGTCGGCCACCTTCTCACCCTCCTGTGAATGGACCAGCCGGCTTCAAGGTTGGGAGTTGTTCACAGCACAAGAACGGCTCTCGAGCGTGCACAGCACTGCCTCTGAGGCCCGGCGGTAGGGCACGGTGGTAGAAAGAGTTAATAATGATGTAAGATGTCATTGAGTGGTTCCCCAACTTTCCATTTTGGTTTCGAAGAGAACGGCATGAAGCCCACCACCCAGTTCACAGAACCATACCAAGCCTTCAGTCTATAAGTTGCTCATCTCTCAGGTCAAGCCATATTGGCTTTAGTTTAAGAGAGTCTGGTGGTAAGTGACGCCAAGATCCTAGGTTTCGAGGGCAGTCTGGCCAGCGGCTATAGAATGTGGAGAACTCTGGAGGGCACGGCCAGCAGGCAGGTGAAAGCAGTGTTTGGAAGACATCAAAAGGGAGAGGGCAGTCACTGTTACCCAAGACCTTTCCACGCCAGGTGTGTTCTACATGTGTATATCACTTATACACCAAGCACAAGTGTGATTTTTAGCTTGGCATGGCCAAGGTCAGTGGAAGCATATGTGGGGATAATCAAACGCGCATGCAGGATCGATACACAGAGATATTGCTGTGTATACCTATCAATACAGGCTGAGCACACTGATGAGAGATGTCTATAAGAAACTGTGTGACACCCACGACGCAATATCCTACACTGAGCATCCATGACAGCTGATCTTCATTATCAGCTGGGCTACTGAGAAATGGCGCGCAAAGTAAAGCACACTCCTGGGTCTTTCTGTGAGGGTGTTTCGAGAAATATGTCATCAGGGCTCTGACGTAAGGAGTGAAGTAATCCTTTGACGGGTTCACAATATGGTGGCATTATTAGAGTGTGTGAAGGCAGGAGGTGAGGCAGATCAACCAGTGTGTCCAGGTAAGGAGCTGTACCTTACCTGGCCTCTTCCTGTGTTCCTCTACTTCCTGGCCACCATGCTGTCAGCCACTCTACCCCACCATGGTGGACTGAAGACACTTCTGGGGCCGCAAGACAAAACATCTAATCCTCTTCTTTAAGTCCCTAGGTACTTGGGTCACATGAACGCAAACATCATGCATATTAACCATCATACCATCAAGGGCTTTGGGAAACGCTGTAGAACATGACAAACATTGTAGAACTGAGTTTTGTTTTTTTTTTTTAGAACATGATTCAAAGCTGCGTGTGTATTCTCGCTATTGAAATTCATGGATGCCACATATGCGTGAGGAAGCGCTGGCAATGTTCTCCACGGCTCTTCTGGGTAGAGGAACTATTAGCAATGCTTAGTTCTCCGTACTTGTCAGCATTTCCTGTTATTCTGTTATTTTTACAAAAACTATGTATTATTTACATAATTTCAAAGATTTTTTTTTAAAGAAAGACTTTTGAAGTCAGGCATGGTGGCACATCTGAGAAGGGAAACTTACAAGTTCAAGCCCAGTCTGGGCCACATAAACCCTGGATTTAAAAGAATAATAAGTAATAATAATAAATAATAGCTTGGGAGATGCTCGGTTGCTAAAGGACGTACAGTCTAAGCTCGAAGACCAGAGTCCAGATCGCAAGACGCCATACGAAAGTCAGGTGGGCGGCAGCCACCCATGACCTCCAGAGCCGATTACTGGCCAGCCTACTATATCAGTGAGGCTGGGTTCAACTGAAGATCCTGCCTCAGTGGAAAAGGTGAAGCCCAACTGAGGAAGATTTCTAATGTCAACCTTGGGCTTTACATGTACATGTACACACACACATATATGCTCACCCATACATGAGCAAACATGCATAAGAAAACATACTGGTACATTAAAAAAAAGGGAAAAGAAAGAAGGAGAAACAGTCTGATGATAGAATGATGGAGGAAAAAGTGTGGAATCGGCTTCTCCACAAGACCACAGTCTTCCCTGGGGAAACTACATATATTCTTACATTAGAGAAAACAAGTTTTCTTCTTTTTAGTATTTCACATTTACTTATTTATTGTGGTGTGATGTGTGTGTATGTATGTGTGTGTGTATGGGGAGTGGAAGTGGTATATGTGTGTGGTGTGTGTTTGTGTGTATGTGTTGTGTTTGGTGTATGTGTATGAATATGTGTGTGTGGTGTGTTTGTGTGTATATATGTATGTGGTAAATGTGTGGGTATGTGTATGTATATGTTGTGTGTGTATAGTTTTTGTGTGTTTGTGTGTGTGGTGTGTGTGTGTGCATGTGTGTGTTTGGGGGAGTGGGGGATGTATGTGGGTGATATGTGTTTGTGTGTGTATGTGTTGTATTTGGTGTCTGCGTTTGTGTGTGTATGTGATGTGGGGGGATGTGTGTGTGTTTGTGTGTGCGGCGTGTGTGCATACCATAGAACATATATGGAGTGAGAGAGCAGCTGAAGAAATTGCTTCTTACATAGCACACTCACCAGCCCCAGAAAATAACATTTTTGCTAAATAACATTTAGCGCTTTTGCCCCCTGCTTAGGTTCATAGCCAGGTACTTTGCTAAACTGAGTCAGTAATTTTGTCTCCAGGATGTGTCCCCCAACCATACCAGCCATCACCATCTTCAGAGCAGTTGTCAAGAACGCTGTCAGGAAACCCTCAAGATGGATCCTGTGGACATCCTCTCCGGAAGGACACCACAGCTCATCAACCCTTCGTGTGCGCTTCCAGGCCCTCCTTCCTTCACCTGAATCAATCTGCGGATGAGTCGGCCCAGGCTGCATGTAGCTTCCGGGTCTCAGGAGGTGGGAGAATGGAAAGTTAACTGAAGGGGAAAGCCCACGTGGTCATCTGTGGAGAGTCATGATCCGCACTGGGATGAGATGGTATGGCTATGTGAGGGTCACTCATGTTTCCGTAAGCAACCCTTCACCCAGGCTCTGTACACAAACCCAATAACCTTAGTGGCTAGCCAAGTTGAGCAGGGATGGAATCACACTTAGTTCTCTGTGTCCTATTTCAGGTGAGTGGACATTTGTCCAAATCTCCCCCAGAGGAAGTTCACACAACATAATGCTAACTTCGGCTGCTGCTGCTGCTCTAAATCTGACCTTTGCATTCTGTGCAGGAGGCTTCAACAGTAAATAAAACACTTCTGCAAAAAATGTCACTTACTCAGACATCACTCACCAAGCCCCCAGAAACTGTAGTGGATCTCGGGAAGGCCTGTTTCATTGTGAGGTCTTTTTTATGGGTCTGTAGATGGGAGCTTGAAAAGCTAGCTATTTATGTCTTCCCCAGTCCTCCCACATTCAGTGTGCCAAGAGGACTTCTGTCTAAAGGCAGGCTCTGCTCAGGTGACAGCTAATCAAGTCATAAATTCTGCCTCAGTGGGCAGCTGGAGTCTGTCCTGGGGGAACATTCTGCCTCCACCACATTCAAGCTCAGGGCTTGAAACTGTTAGAAAGGTCCCACAGGTCTTTACTCCAGCCTTTCAGACCTGAATGGCAGATTCTCTGTTGAGAGGAAGCCATTGTTGGAGGAGTACAAGGAGGGGGAAAGGGCCTGGTATTAAATCTGGAAACTCTTTTGGAAATGCTCCAAAGTGTTCCTCTCAGAAGAAAACAGCTAACCAGAGCCCAACTGGCTAGAGTTTCATCAAAAACTAACTGTCTTGAGGGACTAGAGACACTCAGATCTAGCCCTTTTAGCTTTCCTATCGCACTGAAGGTCAATAGAACAAGATGCATCAGAGGTAGTTCAGGGCTCTAAAAGACAGAGAGCCACTTCCAGAGGATTGCGGGATCAGCAGGAGAGAGGGTGATGGTACTGAGAAAGAGAGCCAGGCTGTTGGGAAGACGGGGAAGCACCCTACCCCTGATCCATCCGGCCTCTTGTAGGTCTGTGAGGTGCTTCTCTTGCACCTTATCACCTTCTTCTTAAGTCTGATTATTATACTAGCACCTTTACCATGTGTTATGTCCAGCTGTCAGGAAATAATTACAAAGGCACGCCAAGTCAAAAATGATAGTTTTAGGCCTGTAGATGAAGGAAGTCCTTGGTTCCATCCCCAGCAGAAACTATGTCTGTAATCCCAATACCCAGGGGTGGAAGTAGAGGGATGTGGTGGGTTTGAATAGGTACAGCCCCCATAGACTCATGTGTTTGGATGCTTAGCTCACAGGGAGCAGCACTGTTAGGAGACAGCCTTGTTGGAGTAGGTGTGGCCTTGCTGGAGAAAGTGTGTCAAAGTTCTCGGTATGCTCAAGCTATTCCTAGTGTGTTCTGTATCTTGCAGATCAAGATATAAAACTTTCCTCCCCTTCTCCAGGACCAAGTCTGCCTGCACACTGCCATGCTTTCTGCCATAATGACAACGGACCGAACCTCTGAACTGTAAGCCATCCCCAACTAAATGTTTTCTTTTATGAGAGTTGCCTTGGTCATGGTGTCTATTCACAGCAATAAAATGCAAACTAAGACAAGGGATAATAAGTTCAAAGTTGTCCTTGGCTACATTGTGGTTCTGAGTTGAGCCTAAGCTACACAAGACTTATGTTTTTAAAAGAATAGTTTGAAGAGAGCCAGTAAGCCTCAGGACCAGACACGTCAGGGATGTCGGAATCATCAGATAGGGATCATTAAATGGCTATATGAGGTGAACAGCCAACGTGAAAAGCCAAAGACTATCAAGACTGGAGCGGAGGTGAAGAATGCCTTTGATGGGTAGCCCTTTGGTGACTAGACACAGCAGAGGAAAGTGTCCCCAAGCTTGAGTGCATCTCAGTGGAATCCAAACTGAAACCCAAAGAGAACAATGAACAAGGCGGCTAGAAAGGGGATGGCATCTGCATAATGGAAATACCAGAAAGCTAAGAATGAGGACAGAGGAGGAGAAATGTTTGAAGCAAGAGTGACTTGGACACCCCTTACCTCCCCCCCCCAAAATATTGTCATCAGAAAGCAGACTCCAGATCTGAGAAACTCAGGAAACATCAAGCAGGAGAAATGCAAAAACAAAAAGAAGTAAGCAAGCAAATGCTACGCCCAGGCTTATCATTTTCAAACAACAGAGAATCAAAGACGGGGAGAAAATGATGATGAGGGGGAAATGGCATCCAGTCAGGATCAAAGCCAGAAGACATCCTGGTTTTCAGAAACTCTATAAAAAAAATGACAGGATGACATTTTAGCACCTTGAGAAAACACACACACACACCACCAACCTACCGTTCTATACCCCGGGAAATTAATTCTCTTTGGAAAAGGAACAAAAAAGTAATTTATCAGGTAAACAGAGACACGGGGAATTCGTTGTCAGATCTGCCTTGCAATAAATGCTAAGAGCTCTTCAAAGAGAGTGAAAACAGTACAAAGAAGAAACTCAGAGCCACAAGAGCACTGAGGACAAAATAAGTAAAAGCAAAATAATGTCATTTTTCTCATTCTGAATTGTCTTAACAAATGAAATTGTTTTCAAAATATTAATAGCAGCAAACAGCAGCAACACATCCAATTGTATATGCTTATATATGTATCTCATACACACTTATGCTTATGTCTGTGTACAATGACGCAGGTGAGCAGAGAAAGCCCCACATAGCGGCCCATGCCCAGTAATCCCAGCAGTCAGCACGGGGTGGGTAGGAGAACCCAGAGTGTAAGACCCGTTTCAGGTTCATACAGCAAGACCCTGCCTGGAAACAGGAATAGCCGGGAGGTATAGCTCACTGTTAGGAATGTTTGCCCAGCACTACCAGCCCTCAGGTCAGTGCCAGCACTGCAAACAAATAAATAAATAACAAGAAGAAAGTTGGGGGTAAAGAAGTATATTTCTCAAAAAGAACTGATAATGTTTGATAATAGTGCATACAAATATGCCCAACCTGAAGGTCAAACAACATGAGGCAAAATCTGGCAGACACCCAGAAGAAATAGCTGCATCTAGTTGTATAAGCAGCGATCTCAACATCTTCTATTCACAGATGAGCAGATCAAGCAGGCAGAAAATGTGAAAGGGCATAGCTCTACTCAGTCATACTGTGTTAACCAATGCGAATGGGCCCCTATCGGCTATCTTATCCAGAAAAAGCGGAGTCCATGTGCGTCTCACATCCGTGTACAAAGCCCACTGAAACAGACCACACAGTGAGCCATACATAATACGCTACTTGACAAAACTGAGGGTAGAGACCGTGCCCTCAGTATCATGACGATGAGAGGTGACTCAGGGTAGAGCGTCTGCTGCGAGAGGCTGACTTTGGTCCCCAGCATCAAGGTGGCACAGATGGTAACCTGGTAACCTAGCGCTGGGGAGCAGAAAGAAGTGGGGCCCCAGTAAGTCTAGCCAGCTACACGTTCTGTGTGACAGCCTGTCTCAAAAGAAAGAGAAGTGACAGGGAAAGACTTCTCACACTGATCCTGGCTCTACACCCCTGCCCACGTAGCCGAGAGCACCTTCCCGCACACATACAGGTACACCTTTTGTGTGCTCACATGCACACACATGTGCACACTCACACACACACTAAATCGGTAATAGAAAGATAATAGGAAAAAAAAAGCCCAAATGCAGATACTGTTTTCCCAGGGTGGGGTCCACGCATAGCATCTGAGATGCCCAGATTCCCAGGATTTCCCCAAATGAGAAAAACTCAACCTCATGATTTATGGCAGTAGGGGACTACATTAGATAATTTCCCCATAAATAATGTTAATTATTGAAAGGACTTCCGAATACTATGAACTGTATGCCCACAAGTGTGTTAACCTACATGAAACAGACCAAGTTCTTGAAAATAAATCTGCCAAAATTAAACCAAGAAAAGAAAAGAAAAGAAAAATCCACCATCTGGACTTTTCAGTACTGAAAACTGATCCAGAAACTCACATCCCAGACAGGTGCTCTTCCACTGGGCTGTGTCCGCAGCCCACCAACTCTTTAAAAGTAAGTTTTAAACACACACACACACACACTGCAACGCTTCTGCCAGGATTATGTCAGCCCTGGCAATAATATGATTTAAAGCAACAGTAATGGTAACAAACATTTCAGGCCAGTGATTTAACCTCTGCCAAACTCAGAGCCCCTATCTGTCCAGCACGGACAATTGTTCCCCTGTTATATGTTTTGAGTATTGAGACTAATATATAAACTATTCAGAGCCCAATCAAGCCTTGGCAATAAAGGCTTCTCATCACAAGACTGCAAACCCTGTTTTATGCTGCCCAGCTTCATATTTTTAGAGCTACCTGTGTTTTTAAGGCAAGGGATATGTTTGGGGTTTTTGTTTTTGTTTGTTTGCTTGCGATGTGAAGCACATTTGGCCTTCAGGAAGATGGAGATTTCAAACCGTGTCATTGTGGAAGAGTTGAGGGCTCCCCAAGGCCTAGAGAGGTGAGAGCTAGAGTCCCCCCTTTGGGCAGAGTTTGGTGTGTGTTGGGACCTGGGGACTGCTTGAAAGAGCTGCAGAGAGGCAGAGCACAGACAGTCCAGCAAGCTTCTTCACCAATTTATATCTTCCTAAGACACCAAGCATGACTCGGGTGTGTGCAGTTCTTGCGGAAGTCACTACTGACCCCTCACTCTACCCTCTGTTTACTCTGCAACGCTTAATTAGATGATGCATGATGTGAGCAGGTTTTTCAAAGCCTTCTTTAGCCTAAGGTGTCCATCACTGTTTTATTTCTAACCAAAGCTTCAACAGAACTCACCACCCCTGCACCTTTCATGTCTTATTTGAACCTTTGTTGCCATCTCTCAAAACCACCTGGATTTTGTCTATTTCATGAGAACAGAGCCACCATTTACTGAATAGTGGCTCCGCACAGAAACCTTAAGCTCAGACGAATGCACCGAAGCGAAAGGTCTGAGTTCCTGTCCTCTGGGACTTTGTAACCCAGTTGGAGAGACAAAATACATGTGCATGAAGTGGCTAAGTCACAAGCAAGACAATGAGTGTGTATGTGAACTTGTTAGTGCCATGGCTCACATCCCTTCAAGCAAGCCGCATGCTCCCTTTCTGACAGCCAGTACGGTTCACTGCACAGCACAGATGTCAACAGATGTTTGGTGGTATCAGCTGAACAGCACAGAGATGACATAAGTACGGAGGGATGGCTAGAGAAGGCCCCTTTCCCAAGTTGAGTGTGGAGGCACACACCTGTAATCCCAGCACTTGGGAGGCTGGGGCACAGGATGGAGGGTTCAAGGCCAACCTGAGCTACACAGCAAGACTGTTAGAGAGCCTCTTTCCTCGCCTTCCCCTCATCTTTAACACTTGCTACTTTCTAGCACATTGTCCTTCTTTTATCATCTTTCTTCCCCCTCTACAAGGTCTAAACATTTGACTGTTTCATTCACTGTATAAGTGTAGGACATAGGCTTGGATAGGAGGCATCATAGGAAGTACCTTTGGGTGGATGAGTGGGTGGGTGGGTGGGTGGATGGTGGTTACGTTTTGGCCATAACTTAAAAGCGGTTATGTCAACACATATGAAGTTCCCGAGTCTTGGTGAATTTTAGACTTGGGATTAGTGGCCACAGGGCGAAATAGCAGAACTGTGCCAGGGTGTCTGTGGCAGCTTTGTTTATTGTGCTGGAGGACTGGAAACTATCTAAAAGAAGAAAGTAGCCATATTCAGTATGTCACCTCTAACAGCATATCTGTAACGGAATACCATACACCACTAAAAACAACGGCCCCGATCTATATTCTTTTGTTTGTTCACTGGTGGGGGTGTGTGGTGTTGGTTTGTTTTCTCTGCGATCTTGCTTGTAGCCCACGGTGGCCTTGAACTCTAATTTTCTTGCCGCTCAGCTCAGCACTGGGATTACAGGTGTGTACCACCCTCCTGCCTTTTGAAAAGATATGTGTGACACATTAGAAGAGAGCAATGAAATACAGCCCTGTTTTCAAAACAGCTGTGGATGTGGGGCTGGATACATGTGAGTAGAAATGTCTGAAAAGGTTTGCAGAGACCCAACAGGCAGACGGCTGGATGAAGGGCAGGATCTTCATTTTCTTCTATACATTTTTCATATTGCCCAGAGTCTGAAATAACAAAATACTCACCGTGCACTGATTTAAAATCGGAAGGGAAAAGGTGTGTCCTGGGGATTCCATCCTGCAACAGTGCCAAGCAGGCAATGACCTGTCTGTCCTGTGTAGTCCTGGGCTATCTCCTTCCCTGGGCCTTCCCAGGGGCTCCTCTGTGACATAAATTACAGCTGGCTGTAACTGACCCAGCCAGTGTAGGAGTATTGATTTCAGATAGTGGTCAAATGTAATAGCCGGCACTCATCATGTAGGTTTATGTGTCTCTTTTGCTGAAAACTGCTGGGATCGCCAACTGGCCTCCCATCAGCGAAAACCCTGAGAACTGCTGCCTCAGGTCCTGACAGCAAGATTCCGTGCCCTGGCCTTGCCCCCAAAGAATCAAACTGACCAGCAACTGAGGGTGAGAAGAGTGGGCCTGAAGATAAGTCAGCCATGGAGACACACTGGCTGGGGCTGGGAGAAGTAAAGCATAGCACCCCCACCAAGCCTGGGCGGGGGACACTAAGTGACCTCCAACTTTACACAACAGTCCTAAGCAGCACTTCTTCCTCATGCCTACTTTAATGACCATCATGGAACTGGGGGACAGGGGTGATTGGAATACCAAGTATTGCATTTTTAGATACCTTTGGATAGATGGGTGGGTGGATGGATGGATGAATGGGTAAAAGGATGGATGGAAAAGTGACATCTTGGCCATAACTTAAAAGTGGGTATATCGAACATATGAAGTTCCCGAGTCTTGGTGAATTTTAGAGTTGGGATTAGTGGCCACAGGATGAAATAGCAGAACTGTGCCAGGGTGTCTGTGGCAGCTTTGTTTATTGCGATGGAGGACTGGTCCAGAGGCCAGCAGCAGCACAGGCAGTGGAAAGCAGGAGAAGATGAAGTTTTGCAGGCAGGATACTGACTTTGAGCAAAGCCTAAATTCTCTCACTTCCATGTTCTTGTCTCCTCAAAACAGTATCAATACATCTTTAAAAACTAGGAATCTTGACACATATTAGCCTTGCAAGCACTCAGGAGGCTGAGGCAGGTTGGTAGACAGTTCAAGGCCTGACCTATAAGCTCTATAGTGAGTCCTGAGCCAGCCTGGGCTATATAACAAGAATTGTCTCAGAACACACACATACACACACACACACACACACACACACAAGCAAGTACTTGACCTCATTATAAAGAATACAGGAGACAACATGAAATTATAAAATGTCTAGCCAGCCCATCGTACACAGAAGGGGCTCCATCAATGATTACTCTTTTATTGAGGATTATTAAGCAAAAAGAAGAGGGGCGGTCTACTGTGCTTCCCCTGAGTGACAGACACTCTCCTGGATGCATGCCTGCAGCCTCGAGGCCCGGCATCACCGATTAGCGATTAGCGTAGGTAGCCATTGCTCAGCTGAGGCCAACAGAGCCTGAGACCGTGGCAACACGTGGCAGAAAGTGTTTGAGTGCAAGTTCACATGCTTCCAGAGCTCACCTCTGCAAGTCATATCTAGGTTGTTCTTAATGGGAGGAGTCTGAGGGCCTGTCATTTCCCGGGGGACAGATGCCACCCCCACAAAGAGGTGTGGCCGAGGCTCAGACTGCCTTTCATCAAGCATGGAGTTCTCTCCAGTTGGGGACTGCAGCTGAATAAATCACACAGCGCTCGGAGGAGCTCAGGCACGTCAAGGGAGTGTGGCAGGGTTTGCTCTATATCATGCTAACTGTGTGGTGTAGGTTATTGTACTAACTTCTTCTCTGTTCCTGTGATAGAACACCAGGACAAAAAGCTTAAAGTTGTAGTCTAACAGGAAGGGAAGTCGGGACAGGAGCCAGGAGCCAGGAACCAAAACAGAGGGAGGCTGTGGAGGGGAACATAGTGGCTTGCTCAGCCTGCTTGCTTATACACTGAGAGGCACTATCTACAATAGGCTGGGACAGCCCACGGAACCGTTAATTAAGGAAATGTCCCGCAGGCCTGCCTACAGGCAATCTGATGGAGCCATTTTTCTCAGCTGAGGTTTCCCCTTCCCGGAAACGGCAAGGAACCAGCATCGGCACACGCAGCTTGGAACTAACCTGTTTCCGGGCTGAGGAGGAAGGTCTCCAGAGGCCTGGAGGTAACGGAAGAGGAGGAGCCTGACCCCATGGTTTGGCCCTGAGAAAGGGGAACCTCTAGTAAGTTGAAAGCAAGGCAGCAGAGTCAGGTCAGGGAAGGGAGCTCTCTGCAGGGAAGGGATGGCCCAGCCAGACACATTAAATTTGAAGGGAGAGTTAGTCACTACTCAAGGGACACTTCTTAGACTTCTTGTGACTGAGGTTTGCCGAGCAACACTGTTATTTGTAGAGTTGAGCAAAATTTCTTCTGCAAAGGGAAAGGCTATTATCAGATTATAAACACACAAAGGAGCTGGGCAGTGGCGGCGCACGCCTTTGCTCTCAGCGCTCAGGAGCAGAGGCAGGTGGGTTTCTGAGTTCAAGGCCAGCCTGGTCTATAGACTGGGTTTCAGGACAGGGCAGGGCTACATAGAGAAACACTGTCTGGGAAAACTCAATACACACACACACACACACAGGAGAGCTTAAAATATGAATTAATTCACCAAAAAAAAAAATGTCAAGAGCTAGAGAGGTGGCTCAGTGGTTCAGTGCGTTTATTGTTCTCCCAGAAGAAGGAATTCAGTTCCAGAAACCCACAGAAGGTGACACACTACAACCTTCTGTAATTCCAGCTCCAGGGGATCCAAGACCCTCTACGGACCTCCATGAGCATGCACACACAAGCACACATACGCAGAGAGAGAGAAAGGCAGAGAGACAGAGTAATATTTAATCTTTTTTAAATTAAAATCTGAACAAAGGGCCGGAAAATGGTTCAGCTGGTAAAATGCTTGCCGTGAAAGCATGGGGACTTTACTCTGAATCCCAAACACCCGCATTCAGGCTGGATATGGCAGCGTGCACCTGAGGCCTCAGGGGAGCGGTGGAAACAGATCCTGGGGACACCCAGATCAGCTAGCACAAGTGAGTTGTAGGTTCCAAGGGAAGCCCTGTCTCAAAAACCAAGGTGGAGGGACTGAGGGTGGCTCAGAGGGTTAGGAGTGCTTGCCCTACAAGAATGAGGAGCTGAGTCTGAAACCCTCACATCCATGTAAAAAGCTAAGCTGAGGTTGTCTGAACGAGACTGGCCTCCATAGGCTCATATGTTTGAACCCCTGGTCTTCAGTTAGTGGAACTGTTTGGGAAGGATTAGGAGGTGTGGTTTTGTTGGAGAAGACGTGTTCCTGGGTGTGGGCTTCAAGGTTTCAAAAGCCCACACCAGATCCAGGCTCCCTCCGTCTCTCCCCCCCCACTCCCTTCCTCCCCCTTATCTTTCTTCCTCCCTTCTCCCCTTTTCTTCCCCTCTCTCTTGTGCTCTTTCTCTCTCTGCTTCCTGCCATGATGATCATGAACTAACCCTCTGAAACTGAAAGCAAGCTCTCAATTAAATGCCTTGTTTTATACGAGTGGCCTTGGGTAATGGTGTGGGAGACACAGGTTGATTTGGTCATCTTCCCCCCGCCCCCGTGTGTGTGTTTGTGTATGTGTGTGTTACATGTCATCCAATGTCTTCAAGATACCTGTATGTGACTTGAGTCTACAGACATATGAACCAAACAAGCATGCATGATTCGATTTGTAGTAAATTGAAGTAAAGCTTGGTTTTGTTTCTTAGTTTTAGATCAGGTGTGAGGGGACATCCGGGTATTTCCTTCCTCCTTCCCTGCTGACATTTCCAGGGCCACCCTCTCCCTGCCCTGGGACAGCAGAGGCTTTGTCATAGGCACAAGGGCACTTGGAGCCCAGGTCTGTGAGTAGATCTGTAGGCTGTCGGTTCTTCAGTGGCTCCAGTTACCTACAAAGAAACCTCAACGCCCCCACCATGGTGTCAGCAAAACTTCTCTGGGATGACTCTAAGAGCCAAGGCGGTGCTCTGGGCTCTCCATCACACCCCGTAGCACCAGGGTAGCTGCTAAACCCACCTCTGGTCATTGTAAACAGGAACTGTGGCTGTGGACTAAACTGCTTCCCTGAAAAGTCTACTCATCAAACCATGGAAGAACCTGACAAAGATTCTCACAGGTTTGACAAAGAAAAAGCAGGACATTTCCCCCCATGGCTCTTATGATGCAGCTCCTATCTCCGACCTCTGTGCCATGTTGTGTGCCAGGCTGAGCCCCAAGAACTGAATTTTTGTGTATGTATCCTTTGCTAGGGCTAAGGACACCCCCCCCCCACACACACACACACATGTGAGGAAACGAGGAGGGAGAGTCTTCCTGAACCTCCTGGAAAAGGAATGTAGCTCAGTGACAAAACACTCGCCCTCTGTGCATAAGACCTTGGGTTCAGACTTCATAGCCACACACACAAGAGCTACTTAGACCTAGGAAGGTAGCTCAGCCAAAGTGTGCTTTGTCAAGCATGAGTGAGGTCCCAGGTCCTACACCCAGCAGCGGGAGGGAAAAAAAAGTCTGATCCATTATGAAATGGTAGGTTCCTTAAGGCAAGACCAGTAAAGTTTTGCTGCCTGGAAAATAGTAAGTGCTCAATAAATGTTGTGAAATGAATAAATGAAAATCACCTGTGAGGCTCAAAGGAGTGACTAGAGGTAAAGTGCCCGGCAGAGGGTAATTACTCATAAACACACATTATTATTACGTAAAGTAATGAAACTGCTCGGCGAGAAATTTTATTACACTGTGCAATAGTCCCTTGGTAAGCTGAAAAACCGTACATAAATTTATGGTTTTGGGATCCCCAGTTTGCAGAACAGAAGCTAACTGGAGAAATGGTGTTGAGCCCACATAGGGCCCTTCCCACCCTGCACAGTGTGAAAGAGATTGGGCCAGCGGCTGACTGTACTCAGGGAGTCATTTTACTGAGAATGCGTGCTCCCTGGGTAAGATGCAAGACGCACTGCTTCCTTCTTCTTCCTCCGATGCCTCCCCGCCCCACTAGAGAAGCATCTACACAGACACGGGGAATTCACCGACATTGCTGCACAGGCTGTACACTGCCATTCTCTGTTGTCTTGCTTCCTGGCCCACTGCAATGTGAACTGGGCTCTTCCCCATGGGCTGCATCTTCTGAAGCCAGGAGCCAACACGCCAAGATAAATCTTCCCTCCCTGAGGTTGTTACCAGGGATGACAACCTGTCATGATGACACAAAAGTATCTCACAGGGGCCCTTCTCCTGGCTCTACAATTTAAAGAATTGTTCTTAAGATAAGCTCTAATATATCGAAGGTCGGCTTTAAATCACTATGGAGCAAGGGCCACCTTGCACTTCAGATCTTCCTTGCCTCCACTTCCCAAGTGTCAGCAACCCAGATCTGGGAGCAGAAAGACATCCTCGGGGTACAGAGTGTCTGTGACTAAACAAAACACTTTCCCCAGCTGGAAAACCTGCATATCTTAAAGAAACAGAACAGCTAGAAATAATGGCTCATGCCTGTAATCCCAGCCCTTGAGTAGCTGAGGCAAGGGATGCTGTGAGTTTAAGGCTAGTCTGTGCTACACGACGAGTTCCAGGCCAACTTGATAATATAGAGGAAGAGTTGTCTCCAATAAATAAAGCCAGAGCTCTGCAGAGGCGGCCCAGTTGCTGAGAGTGCTTGCTGTTCAATCAAGAGGCCCAGTTGCTGAGAGTGCTTGCTGTTCAATCAAGAGGACCAGAGTTCAGATCCCGGCATCCATGTCTGGCAACTCACAAAGGCCCGTAACCCCAACTCCAAGGGATCTGGCACCCTCTTCTGGCCTCCATAAGCACCATTTTCATACATGTGTACACACATTAAATAAAATAAATTATTAAACAACAACAACAAACCCCTCCAAAACAAGTACATTTTGGGGCCCCTACTAAAGGTTTGGGTCCTCTCTCAGAACTCCATTCCCCATTGGTTAGCAGTGAAGAACTCTTTGTCCAGCCACTACCAGTCCATACATTTAACCATCCATCCATCCATCCATCTATTCAACCATTTATACGTCCACCTACACATGAAATATCCACCTATATATCCAACCACCCATGCATCCAAATATCCCACATCCCTGTCTCCCTTGCCTCCTGTGTGCCTAGCATTGCTTTGTAGGTGCTAAAGATACCATCGTAAACAAAACGTACAACTCCCTTGTAGGAGTTCACAATTCCAAATAAAATAGTAAGTAAGACATACAGTGTTGTGTGAATATAAATGCAAAAGAAAAAAAAAAGACAAATAGGAGATTGGGTGGCTTAGAGGCGGGCCACACATGTTCAAACAGTGGTCAGTTGGGACAGGAGGTGCCTGTGGCAGGAAGGAGTGAGCTGCGGGCACCACAGCAGAAGAGGATGTCTGAGCCCAGTTGGGTAGGACCTGTGGGCTCCTCGTAGGTGGCGTGTAGTCTGGGTGGGAGGAGAATACAGAGGGGAAAGCGGGATAATGTGACCCAGTGGGAAGAGATAATGACTGAGGGCAGGGATCTTAGGTCATGACCTCCCGAATTGCAGGTGAGACAGGCCGAGGACACACATGCTGTGCAAAGGCCGTGACACGTAACTAGTCAGTTTGCCTGAGGGAAAGCCTCGCCTGGGAGCCCTGGCTCTTCTGGAACTCACTGTGTACCTCAGACTGGCCCTCCAACTTTTAAAGACATTTCTCTCTTAGCCGCCAGAGCACCCGGTTTATAGGTGTGAACCACCAAGTATGGCTGGAAATGTTTGTTTTGTTTGTATGAGACAAGGGCCTTGAAATTGCCAGGCGTCCAAGAATAACCTTGAACTTCTGACCCTGAACTCTGAGAGTCCAGACCGTAGCACACACCAGGCTTTATTTTATGTTGTGCTAGGAATCAAACTCAGAGCCTCCTGCATGCTGGTTAAACACTCCAGCTGAGTCACATCCTCAGTCCCTGGATAGGTAGATCCTGGTGATAATTATATGTAGGGGTGAAGAAAAAAATACCCTTCAAATGGAGACTTTAGATAAGAGCTCTTTGCAGAGCTTGTGAATATTCTGCCCCTCTCAGCTTTTGCCCTAAACCAATGCAACTCTTCTAAATTTAGCCTTTCTTTTTTAACATTGCTTGAAGCATGCATTTCTTGAAAAGTAAGCATATTGGAAGTTTTCAGATACATTAACAGTACATAAAATATATGATGTGTACAATTGTGCAATGAATATCAATCTTTACAAAATCCTGGCTTCCCACAGAAATTCTATCAGTGAAATTAGAATTGCAATCTTGCTCCTCCTCAGTTGTCTGACTAAGGATTCGTTTAAGCCGTGGGCTTGCTTTCAAGAGCCCTATAAACATTTTACATACCTACTCGTATATTACCAAAGCCATTTTGAATTCAGCCTACAGTAAAATTAATTACCATGTCATGAGTCTGCCACATTTCAAGAGAAATCATAAATATTTACTCAGGCCTGATTCAATGTCACTTTGAAATGAAACAATGTGGGCAGCAAATTGCATTGTATCACTGTGCTTTCTGCAGTTGCAAGAGGTCCATAGGAACACACCCATAAAGTTTTTAGAAGACTATTTTTCAATATAGAGAAGATAGTAAATCAGCATTCATATCACTTCAGAAATCCATAGACCCACGAAGCCCATATGCTCCCCTGGCTCCTCCTGGCTGGAACAGGAGGCTGGCAGCCACAGAGGCAGAAGCCCAGCCTGGCAGTGAGAAACAGCAGAGCTTCAGGAGTCTGGAGGGAGGTAGCAGGAAGTAAGGGAGAAGCCCGGAGTGTGGCAGGAAGTGAGGTCCTAACAGGGGATCCGTATAGGTGCCGGAGCCTCAGAATGGAGAGCCAGGACCCTAATGCAGCCTGTACCCAGAAATCAAAGCCCAGAGGCAGGCAGACTGTGTCAGCAGAGCACAATGGACAACTGGGTCCCCATCTAGCTCCACCATGTGGACGTTTTGTGACACTGGACAAGGATTTTTTTTTCTTTCTTTTTCTAATTCATTTAAAATTCTTTCTTCGTCTCATCTCTCTGCTCTTTCTGGCTGGAGATGTGTGCCAGTTGGTGGAGTGCTTGCCTAACGCACACAAAGCCCTGGGTTCCATCTCCAACATGCAGAAACCAGACATAGTGGTGCACGCAGAGGAACCGGCAAGAGAAGCAGAAGTTCAAGGTTATCCTCAGCAAACTTGCTACTCAGTGAGTTCGTGTCAGCTTGGGGAAGGTGAGGATGTAGTGAAAGTTTAATGTGCACAATAGGTACACACACATGAGAGCACACACACACAAGTCTTCATACCATATAAAACTTTGTATACAGATATAGTATAATAGTGTATTTACACGCATGCACATATACCTATCCCCAACACACAGTGATTTGTCCTCTGTAGCTGCAGATTTCACATTCCTAAAGTTAATCAATACAGATTTTAAAATATTAAAATAAAAAAAATCATGTGCAGACATTTTTCTTATCATTCCCTACACAATACAACACATTGGATCTTAGGATACTGTAGAGGCAACTGAAAGTATTCAGACGGGCCAGGCAAAGTGTCACACAGCTGTAATATCAGAGTAGCAAGGATTCAAAGAATTTTAAGGCCAGACTGGGCTACGCAGGTAGACCCTAACTAAATCAGTAAATACATGTGTTCAGCAGGATGTTTGGGAGTTTCGTGTATATCATGTTATACAAGATCTTGGGCATCTGTGGTTTGGGGTGTCTTCGGGATCCCGAGGCAAACCTCCAAGGAACAACTGTCTAATACATACAATTAATTCGAGTGAAAATAACTGACTTTAGTTAGGCACTGTGGCTCACGCCTGCAACCCCAGCACCCAGGAGGCAACAGGGCTGTCGAGAGTTTGGGCCCCTACCTCTGTTACCTCATCACTCGACCTCAACTTTCTGGAGAAATAAATGGCAGTCTGGTGTGGGGGTAGTGTGCATTAAGGTGAAGGGAGAGCTCCGGAACATAAGAAGACAGACAGGTGTCTCCTGTACGGTAGGAGGGGGGAAGACACAATTCCATTACTGCTCTCTGCGTGCCTGCCATGCTTAGGCTTCAGGCCCTGGATCCCAGCCTGGAGTGGAGGCATTCACACTGGTCCAGCCTCATGCGGAACCTCACAGCCCGTCCTGGGCAGCCTCATGAGGAAGCGCGCGCGCGCGCGAGCTTTTACATGGCTGGGGCTGAAGTGTGTAGGTTGAACTTGCTCGCACTGATCATTTTGGTCTTTGTGCGCTGTGCTGGGGATGACTAAAGTCATAGCTAAAAGAGGCCGTGACGAGGCTGCCGCGTGGCGAGCTAGGAGGTTAGGTGTGGGGGAGGCAGCTCGGGCAGCCAAACATGTTTCCTCTCACTTCTCTGCTTCCTCTTTTAGCGAAGAAGGCTTATAGTGCCGTCTCCTCCCCTCCAAGGACAAGGAGACAGCGCATTTAAATGAAAAGGAAAAATCTCAAGGTTGATGCACCCTAAAATTTAGGTCCACAGAGAGCTATGGCGCCTTAGCTGCTCTTTCTCACCCTAGTCCCTAAGCTGAGTGGAAAATGTATCAGTAATTTATTTTTGTCTGTCCTTTCACACACACACACACACACACACACACACACACACACACACACACACACACACTCACTCAACAGCTTCGCTGATACACAGTTTATATGTTGTACAATTCGCTGTTGTTAAGAGCCTGGCTTGATGACTTTTAATTTCTGTGGTTATTCAGCCATCACCATCCAGTTCCAGAGCAGTCTGGGAGCTTCAAGGAGCAACACTGTGCCCTGGTATAATTCATACCCACCCCGTGCCCAGCCCCAGGCAAACACTGATCGGCTCCCATTTCATATGCCCTCGTTTTGTTTGTCTGTTTCAGAAAGTTCATCGAAATGGAGCTTCCTGTCTGGCACGGTGGTTTTGAGGGTCCCACACACCATCACACATCTCCAGGTGGTGCCCAGGATGAGGGTACACCACGCTTTGTTCGTCTGCTCGACAGCTGACGAGCTTCTGGGTTGTTCTGTAGCCTCTTTCTAAATTGTCCAGGGAAAGGATCTTGGCTCATTCCTTTGAGGATTCCTTCCCCCCCCCCCTTTTTTTTTCTGCCAATGATACTCCTTCAGGTCCAGGTTCTTTGAAAAACAGCCGGAGCCCTACGAAAGCACAGCCTCTCACATCACATCCACAAAGAACCTACCCCTGTCATGCTTGCACACGTCTCTCTCGAGGTAAGCCAGTGCTTAGAATGTTGACCATTCATGTTCCAGTCCCCAGTGCCATGAAATAAAGTTGCTCAGCTGATGTGAGCACAGCGCCATCATCTTCTTCTGGGTTAGAACTAGAATGCTTGTAGGTTACAGCCCAGCATTATTCAACACATACACACACACACAAGACCAAAACTCTGAGAGCCAGGTGATCCTGGCCCATCACGCCAGCACGGAGGGAACACACATACCCCGAGTGGACCCTAAGGGAGAGCAAGAATGAGGAGCCTCCTGCACACCCCTAAGGAAGGGTGTATCCCAACTGTGTCTGCTTATTCTACTTTTAGCTGACTCCGGCCCAAGAGCTCTCCTGCAGAGGGACAGAGTGTTGTCAGTAAGGAGCCTGATGTGCCTCTAAAAACTACAGTATGGGGCAGCTAATGAGAAACTCATCACCACTACTAGTTAAACATACACACATGCACACGTGCACGCACACACGCACGCAGGCACACACAGGCACGAAGGCCCTGCCTCACATTGACTGCCACCAACTAGGCGTCAGGCACCTGCCAGTTGCTGAGACAGGACGAGGGCAGTGTCAACTGGCCTCACTGATGAGCAGACTGCCCAATGGGGAAGAGCATCTGATAAAGAAGTGAATGCATCCCTGTAGAAAAGACCTCCCTGCACCCCTCGGGAAGTACCCCGTGAACATGGAGCAGGAGAGCGGCAGAGGAGATGGCATTTCCCCTAGGCCTTAAAAGGGAACAGCTTGTCCGGCAACAGGTACAACAGTTCAAGACACCGGGACACCATTGGGAGTAAAGCTGCACCCAGCCAAAGCAGCCTGGGTTTCCCTGTGCCGGAGCCATTCTGAGACCTGCCAAGAAGCCCTAGGAGGCAGACTCTGGCCATTCACGGTGAACCAGGCCCTACAGCGGCTTAGCCACGTGTGTTCGAAGCCAAGCCAGTTGGCAACAGAATAATGGGAGACTGTTAATAATTAATTAATAATGGCCGATACTCAGCCAGCCTAGCTGAGTGACTCCTATCAGGATGAGCTCCCTGAGTCCCTGTGATTACTCAGGGCAATGGTTCTCAGCCCTCCAAATGCTGCAACCCTTTAATACAATTATGCTGACTCCCAGCCATTGCAACTTCATAACTGTAATTTTGAATGTAACGTAAGTATCTGATAATCACAATATCTAATATGTGAGCCCCGTGAAAAGGTTGTTCCATCCCCAGCCCCTCCCCAAAGGGCATCCGACCCTTAAGTTGAGAGCCACTGACTTGGTGACTATCGACACACCTTGTGTGCCCTGGAAGTCAAGCCAAGCCAGCAGCCCGGATGTCAAGGACTCCAGCTCATAAGCCATGTGATTCTCCACCTCAGTTTCTTCTAAACCCCGAGGTTGGGAGTGGCTGCCTCAAGAGCCTCGGCTTAAGCATGGAGCCCAGAGCACATGCTTCCAACTAGTTTCCTACCAAAAGTCCACTGAGACTCTTCAGTGTCTACAACAGTGCAAAGACTGAGAATGCAGAGGGAAGCCAACGGACAGTCATGTCTGTAAAATGCCGAGAGCCAAGACGCCCAGGAACCGGAGGAAGCGTAGAGCAAGGCAGGAGTCCTGAAGAAGCGGGCAGGCATCTGCTGCTGGTCTCTAAGAAGGTTCTGGAATTGCGGTGCCAGGTGCCTGCAAAGACAGAAAGGTATATGTTGGGCAGAGAAAAAGCCAGGTGGCTAAAAGAAGCCAACAGACCATCCTTTCTCCTGACACCCCACCAAGCAGACACCTGCAGAGAGGTAATGGAATCCGTCTCCAATGCCTGGGGAGATGAGCCGCAACTGAGGATGGCTGTTAGCCCCTGCTACTGACAGCAGGCGTTAAATTGGTTTTGGTGGCTGAGGCAGAAGAGAAGTTGTCTTAAAACAATGGTCCTCAACCTTCCTAATGCCGTGACCCTTCAATTCAGTTCCTCATGTTGTGGTGACCCCCATCCATAAAATTATTTTGTTGCTTTCTTATGACTGTAATTTTGCTACTGTTATGAATTGTAACATAAATTTTTGATATGCAAGATATCTGATTTGTGACCCCAAAGGGGTCGTGACCCATAGGTTGAGGACCACTGTCTTAAAAAAAGGTTGAACTAGGGTTGTGGTTTATGGATAACTCGCTTGCCTGGGATGTCAAGGTACTGGGTTCAATCCCCAACACAGCAAATAAATAATAACCAATAAAACAATAAACAAAATCTGAGGTTCAAGAAAAAGAAATTGAAATCCATAATCATGAAATGTCAGTACACTAGGGGCTAGAGAGATGGCTGAGTGGTTAATACTGGCTGCTCTTGCAGGAAACCTTGGTTCAATTCCCAGCACACACATGGCACCTCACAACTGCCTGCAACTCCTGTTCCAGGGGATCTGACGCCCTCTCCTGATTTCTAGCTGCTTGCCTTCATACAGTACACATGAGCTCACAAACACACACACACACATGAAAATAAATCGGGGTGGCTTTTAACTCCAGAAAAGAACAAAGAGATGAAAATACCTATAAATGTCAATAAAAGCATATTTTAAAGAATTTGTGGGGAGTGGCCAGGTGGTTCAATGTGTAAGTGTGATTGTGGCCTAACGATGTCACCCTGAAACGCTGAGTTCAGTCCTGAAATCCACATAAATTGGAAGGCCTCCAACCTCCACAAAGTTGTCCTCTGACTCCACATACGTGGTGTAGTGAACATACACACAGCTTAGTTTTTAAAATTAAATGTGAAATTCCAAAGTTCAGTACCTAACAGGGTTGCAGCTGCCTACAGTAGGAAAGATTGTGTTTTAGTGTGAAAGAACCCCCATGCTCAGATCTCTATTCAAACATGTGCACACCACACACTGACTGTCTCCAGAGTGCTGACACAAAGAAAGGATGGGGGATCTGGGTGGAGCGAGCTGGGATAAGCCTGCTGGTAGTGACTTAGCTTTTAACAGTGAGTCTACCTGCCCCTTTGGTGGGAAAGGATTCTATTTAAAACGTATGCTGGGCTTTACATGGTGTGTTTTGTAATCTGGATACTTTGTTTTCATTCCCATCTCTAGAACACTTACTGGACATGACTCCGGACAAATCCCTGTAAACTTCAGCCTCTCCACATGGTAGGCCCTCAGGAGAGTTAAATATAGTGAGAATTTTGGTTTCTCTTAAAACCCAGTCATGTTACATGAATATGTTTTTGTTTTGAGCCCAGGTGTGGGAGATGGAGCTGCTTCAGACTGTCCACAGCAGCTGACTGTGCTCTTAGGTGGGTGTGGTCTTTAGCAGCTGCGGATAGTTTACGTTTGGAATTCCAGGGACTCTTGAGAGGATATAAATGGAAGAACCCAGAGAGGGTCCTGCTGCTGCTGCTACTGCTGCTGCTGCTGCTGCTGCTGCTGCTGCTGCTGCTGCTGCTGCTGCTGCTGCTGCTGCTGCTGCTGCTGCTGGTGGTGGTTCCTGCCGCTGTAGTTGCTGTTGCATTTGCTGGATTGCTGGTTTGCTGGATTTCTGGGTTGTTGGGTTGCTGGATATTCTGATGATGAAGATTAGACTTGCCCCTAGGAACCCAATGACCCTAATGAGCAGGAAGTGGTCTAAACACTCTCTTTTCCCTCTATCCAACTATCTAGCATTGGGGTGGGATGGGGGGTTAGAAGGGATTAGGGTGGTAGATATAAGAACCCAATAACGTAGCCCTCCAAAAGTATGCCTGCAGTTAAACAAACCAATAAATATGGAACGAGACTGGTATGTGGTCTGTCCTGAATAAAGGGAGCAGCTTTAAGGCCAAACCGCTCAACTTTCATCAACTCTCCCTGGTGGGGGCTCTGGTGTCATGTTGATTTCATCAGGATTATTGTTACAAAAAATACTCGGGCAGGAAAACTCATTCTTTTGGAAAAGAGTACGTGCCCTTTTAATATTTCATCCAAGACGTGCTTCTATAAAACAAATACAATTCGCTGAAATAATTAAAACTCCTTCCAGCCAGGCGGCTGAGGTCCAGGGAGGAGGTCAGCTCCTCCACCCTTTCCAGGTCCATGGTTGGCTGTTCGCCTGCCCTGCGGGCTCTGTGATTTCCTGCCCTGCACATGCTGTGCACAAGTGAAATCATTTCCAATGACCCAGTGTGAGCCTCTGCCACTCAGAAAACTGAATGAAGAGGCCAAGCAGCATCAAGATAGGTCCCCGGAGAACCAGGGCTCTCCGGGTTGCGTTTCTTGGAAAATTTGAGGTTGGAAGGGCAATTGAAGCCAGAGGGTGGTATGGAAAATGGGGAAGCCGTCTGTGGGCCCTGAAGATGGTTCTTTGTTCACTGGTCAGATTCTTCTTAAGCAGAAGTCTTGTTTGTGTGGAGGCCAGGCAAGGGCTTTTCAGCAGCATCTATAAGCTCTCTAAAATGGCCTGTAAGCTTCGCTGTGAGCAGACAGCTACCCGGGGAGCAGTCTGTGACTGCTTAGATTTGCAGGAGTCTGTGTCCTGGAAATGTGGTGTGTTGCTTTAAACAGGCAGCCTCTCCTTTGGGTTAACTGAGGTATGAGTGCTTTGGGGTGGCTTCCAGTCCTGCTGGATTCAGTCTCCTTGAAGCCCAGGGTAGAAATGTCAATCTTACTTCCCTTCTGTTTTCCTGGACACCAAACCTCCTACACACACACACACACACACACATACACGCAGTGCTGGCTGCTTCTTCCATCCATGCAATGTATTCCTAATTTCTCTCCTGTGATATGTGTCCTCGGGTTTGCAAGTATCTGCATATCCTGCCGGCAGTCTGGAGTCTTCTTTCATGCACCTCAGACCGGGTGGGCGAGAGGAGGACCTCTACCCACCATTCACCACAAAGCCCAAGCTTCCCCTGTTCTGAGACCCCTCCTATACCTACCCTCAACCTCTACTGCCTCCATTCTCCCGGGCTGATTCAGCTCCCACGTTCTTTCTGTCTAGCGCCCACAGCACAGTGCACATCCTTTATCATAGATTTGAGCACATTGTTTTCTTTTCTGTTCTTTTCATTAAAAATCAAACTGCGTGAGCCAAGACGTGTTTGTCTTTCTCTCTCTCTCTCTTTCTCTCCAAAATCAACGGGGCTCATATGTATCCTTCACTGTAGCTATTCAACCCCCCAACTTCCTCACATGCAATAAGCTCTCCATACCCCCATGCTCTTTACTGCCCTGAGTTGAATACAACACCTGGCACATAGGATGTAATCAATTAAAGAGTCTGGATGTCAGTTAGAGGATGCATTGTTTCCTACGCAGTTCAAACCCTGCCTGATGGCTCCTTGCCATACCTCTCAAACATATCCTGAGTGAGACATGACTTTAAAGGCAGCGTGCTAACTCCTGAAGTCATCTGTGCAGCAGAGAGAAGGCAGGAGGAACTAGATTGAGTACAGAGACAAACCACTCCAGCCCTCTGGTGGCAGCTGAGAAAGTAGGAAGCAAGAGCATCAGCAAACGGAATCAGACAAGACAGATTCCCTCCTGTTTCTGTGGCCTTCATGCAGCTGGACAAAACAGCAGGTTTCCATCTTTGCAACCATGGCTCTGTATTTATGACCTGCTTCCTGGTCATGCTTCTCTACCGTCAAAAAGAGATTTGCTGGAGCCTGGCTCCCTTCCCATTAAGGTCAGCAAGGAGCCAATGGATGCTGGGAAACTGTAAGTTCAGCACAATGTCAGGGAAGAGTTAGTGGAGAGGAACTCTGCGGCGTGCACCTCAGAAAAGAGCGGGGCTGGCAGAGATTACACGCATGGGGGTCAGCAAGAAGTCACACACAAAGACGGGCTGACCAGACCCTGGGGGACCACAGTCTCCCTCAGAGCCCTAGCACCTAAGAGAGCCTATGATAGACCTCCTAACTACAGCAGGACTCCCAGGAAATCAGTTGAAAAACCCAACAAGTGATTCTTTCAGCAATTAGGGGAAGCGGGGACAATCTGCAACATAGCTAAGGCCCCTGGAGCACTCTTTCTCTCTCCAGAGCTGCCTTCCACCCAGAGCTGCCATTTTCAAGGGGACCCCTGGGTCCTTCCTCTGGAAACATCCTTGTGTATGTCAAAGGGCTCTTCGTTACAGGAACATGGACTCTAGAGGCAGGTCAGGAATGAGGATGACATCCAGGTAAGGAAGGAACACTGAAAGGAACCGAAGCAAGCATTCTAACTTCTGGCTTCAAAGATGCCTAGAAGCCAAGCTGGTGGTTTATTCTTTCTGCTGTTCCTTTCTTGAACACATTTATAGCTCCCAAGTTACATCCAAATGGGTAGATTTGTGCTGGAGAAGGCAGGCCAATTCAGTCCTTCATATTTTGGGAATGGTGGTACAATACCACTTAGTAAAGCCCTCCTGTCAGACTTCAGGGAGGGGGTAATGGACCAGGTAATTGACTGCTGGTAATTGATTGCTTTTCTTCTTCCAGGGACTGAATAGGGAGAGACACACGAATCCAAGCAAGTCACTGGATCTCTTTTTCTTCACACCATAAAGTGGCTGACACTCAGTGGTCCCCAGGTCAGCTCCGACCCACTGACTTCTGAGTGTTGGCTCGACACTAGGAAAAAAAAATTTGTTTTCCAACAGTTTCCTTCCAAGTTTTAATAACAATCAATGACTTCATTGGTTTTAGAATATGCTACATGTAAGATACTTAAGCAAATTGGAAGAGTACACAAAATAAGTTTTGTTTTTTTTTTAAAAATTTCATGCTGAGTCAGCATGACAGTGCAATAGTAAAGGTACTCCCACCAAGCCTGATGGCTGAGTTCCACCCTTGAGACCTGTGACAGGAGGAGATAATGGCCTCTGAATTTTATTCTCTGACCTACACACACACCATGGTACCCACACACACATAATAATCAGACAAATAGGTTCATAAATGTAGTGTAAAATTCTAAATAAAAAATTCACCCCCAATAATGTATCTAGAAGTACCATTAATATTTGCTACACACTATTCTAGACACCTCTATGAAAGCATTCTGATAGAAAAGGTAGGTAGATGGATGAAACTCGTTTTATAGAAGTGCAATGTGGGTTATTTCTGGGGAAAGTATCAAGTTTAATACTCTTCACATTTAATACCTCTTCTCAGCTGCTTGAGCTTCCTCACAGCATGGTGGCTGGGTTCCAAAGGACGGGGAATGGGAGCTACCAGCTCTCCTGCTCTCTCTTCTCTCTCTCTCTGTTCTTGTTTTGTTGTTTTGAGACAGGGTCTCTCAGCAGAACAGTCCTGGCTGTCCTAGAACTTACTATGTAGACAAAGCTGGCCTCCAACTCACAGGAGATTGGCCTGCCTCTGCCTCCTGAGCGCTGGGATTAAAGGCGAGCACCACCCCACCTTGCTTCTACCAGCTCTCTTAAAGGCAAAGCCCAGGACAGGAACACCACCATTTCTACTATATTCTACTGGCCAAAGAAGCCATAGGCCCAGCCTAGACTCATGGGTGTGGAGAAATAACCGGAGTTCAGAACATCCACTTCCATTGTTCACAACCATTGTTAACCCAGCTCCAGGGGATCTGATGCCCTCTTCTGGCCTCCTTAGGAACTGCACACATGTGCCCATACATACCCAGTATATAATAATAAATAATAACACAAATCCTTTTTTAAAAGATGAAAAGACTTAAAGGCTAAAGGTATAGCACAGTGGTTTTCTAGGAGAGTAAAAGTTTTGGGCTCAATCCCCAGCACAGGGGGGAAAAAAGTTAAAGAAACAGTGTCTTAATTAACCTCAGAATTTCTGGTATAGCATTACATTTCCAAGCTTAAAAGTGTTTTTTTATCTTCATATTATGTTCTGAAACAAAATCCTAGGGTGAGTTTTAGCTCCATATTTCAATGGCAAAATCAAATCTTTTTTTGACGTCTTCTCAATTCCTGATGACACACACAATTGTGAATGTTTTATTCCCCTCCCTCCTTGACGTTTAAGGATATCTATTGTAACTTTGTCCTTAGTAACAGACAGATGTAATCTCTGAATCAAAAAAAAGAAAGAAAGAAAGAAAGAAAGAAAGAAAGAAAGAAAGAAAGAAAGAAAGAAAGAAAGAAAGAAAGAAAGAAAGAAAATCAAAAGGACAAGAAAGGACAGCTGCTCCTAAATGTGGTAGAGGAGAAAGTTTATTATAGATGCATAGGAGAGCATAGTCAGAGGCAGACACATCTGGGAGCCCAAAATGACCTTGAATTGTGTGGGGAGAGGGGGAGGGAAAGGGAGAGAAGGGAACCAAGTACTTCAGCCAGGAAGCCAACGATACAAACAGGAGGAGCAGGTAACCAAATGTCTGGATTATATAGGAAAGAGCCTCTGGGAGAAGGGCAGCCTAGCCCCTAGGCTGGAAAGCTCAGGATAGGGGACACAGTATGCCAGCCATACCCTGTAACAGGCTGGGATTGAGGAATGCTGGGAGAACCTAGAGTCTGGGTCCCTTGTTACATTAAACAGGCACCTCAGGGGTTTACCCTGGGTTTGAAACTTAACAACCTCCAGTTACAGCTTCCTCTAGTGATGTGGTTTTTTTGAATGAGAACAGCCCCCATAGGCGCATATGCTTGAATGTTTGGTCCCCGGTTGGTGAAACTGCTTGGGAAGGATTAGAAGGATTAGATGGTGTGGTCTTGTTGGAAGAGGTGTGTCAGTGGGTACAGGCTCTCTCTCTCTCTCTCTCTGTCTCTCTCTGTATCTCTCTGTGTCTCTCTGTGTCTCTCTCTCTCTCCCTCTCCCTCTCTCCCTCTCCCTCTCCCTCTCCCTCTCTCTCTCTCTCTCTCTCTCTCTCTCTCTCTCTCTCTGCCTTGTGTGTGTGTCTCAAGATGTGAGCTCTCAGCTACTGCTCCAGCACCATGCCTGCCTGACTGTCACCATGCTCTCCGCCATGATGCCATGGACTCACCCTCTGAAACCATAAGCAAACCCCCAATTAAATGCTTTCCTTTGTAAGCTGCCTTGGTCAGGATGTCTCTTCTCAGCGCTAGAACTGTGGTTCTCCTCCTTCCTGGGGGTTGTTTCCCACCAGCCCATGAAGGCAGGAGGGGCCAGTGATGGAGACCAGACACTACAGAAACCACTTCAGGGAGCTAGTTCCACTTTAATTTCAGAGCACAAAGTCTATATACGCCTTGGAAAGTAGGTTGGGGGCACCAAGGATAGGTATATACAACTGGTTAAAACTAGGCACTTCAAGGATGCTTGATCTGCATTAAACAGCATGCTCCTATCATATGAATGGAAACACAGTACCTAATTGTCCTGTAGGAACAGAGAGCTAGCAGGGAGCTGTGTCAAAGGCCATATGTCATGGTGAGAGCATCTATATCAGAGACACTCTCCAGATGAAGTCAGGCAGAGAGCAGCAGGCCCTGCTGGGGAGAGGGAGTCCTGTACCTTAACACTGAGCTCAGAGTGCTATCCAGACTGGGGGACTGCAGCCTCAAATGGCAGGATCCTTCTATGTAGGTCTAAGACAAGTAGCTATGGCACCAGCGTGGTTGGTATTTCGTGTTCCCAAGTCAAGGCTGAGGCCAGTCTGATGTTTTTTTCTCTTTCATTGCTTTGTTTTTTCTAACTAGCTCCCTGAAGTTTGTTTTTGTTTTTGTTTTAATTCAGCAATGGACTCAAGATAGTCGTGAGTCCGGTGTGAACTCCTCTCCAGAAGCATGATTGGCCTGTCAGTCTAGCATATGTTTTAGGCCTTTATCCCGGAAGGGTCTCCTTCAGCCATAACCTTGACGCGTTTCCATCCCCAATGTGCCTCTTCTGTTTCTCCTTCGGAGACAAAGACTCTTGCATTGGATCCTTATCCCAGCTAGGATTTCTCAGACTGCTTTGCTCACTCTCTTTTTTTGTTGTTTCTTGCTGTTACTGTAAATTGGCACATGGGGCTAAATGATGTTGACTGACCTGGTGTGAAAGTTGTCTGCTCCCAACTCTCTTTCAGTTCTAAAAGAAGAAAGGTTCCAGTTCTGCGCACCTTCCTGTTGGACAGTTTGTTTCAGATTCTCACTGCATAACCCTGGCTGGCCTGGAATGTGCTATGTAGGCCAGGCTGACCCTGAACTCACAGAGATCTGCCTGCCTCTTTCTCTCAAATGCTGGGATTATAGGTGTGCATCACCATACTCAGAGCTAATCCTGTTGAACTTTTATCCCTATTTTTAAAAAAAATTTTTTTTCTTGTTCTTAGGCATCAAGAAGTACTGTGTCCACACAGCCATGAGAGGGTTCTGAGCTGCTATCTTGTTTGGTCTAACAGTGTCTGGAAAGGAGCCAATTAAATTAAAATGCAAGGACAGCCCACACCAGGGGTCAGAAGAGAGCAGGCGGGACGAGAACAGGAGTGCAAGCGATCGAAGTCAGCCTTCCTGCCAAGTGACTGGATGTACAAATATTTGAAGGGCTGCCAAAGCCTGAGCCCAGAGTTTCTGAGTTCTATAAATCTCAAATCTGATCTTATCTCTGGTAGTAGACGCTGGGTTCATTTTAAATGCTTGTTAACCTAATTAGGTGACCGAGCTAAGTATACACTCTGAGTAGGAGGGCCGGACACCTGAGTGAGCAGGCAGGTGGGGCAGAAGCTTTCATTTCCCTGAGAGCTGCTGCCGTTGCTGCTGCTGACGGTGGTGGTGATTTATTTTAGAACTGTGCGTCTTTAATTAAGGCTGAAGAGCACCTTGTTTATCATGTGGGCCTAACATGGTCATAACCAAAGCATCATTGAATTCTAAGAGCCCCAAAGCTCCTGCAGAAAGCTAGGGTCACTGAATAGACACACCAGGCATCATCCTCTGACTCGGCGATGTCTTCTGCTTCATTTAGTTGCTCTAGGTTGCAGCATCTGTCCCGCTTGACCGCCGTGCACTGTGGGATTCTCAGGAAGGATGCTGTTAAAGCAAGTAGATGAGCGTCATCCTGGCTGGGACCTGTGACCCCGTTGGTGTCTAATTTGCATTTGTGGGTGTGTATGGTGGGAAGAGTGGTTGGGGTGTGGACAGAGTGGCTTGGAGCTGCCACAATCTCCTCATTTTGGCTGGCTCTTGCCAACTACACGCTGATAGGTTCGAGTCAGCTTGCCATGGAGAGGGTATTTGGGACAGAAAGCCAAAGAGCAGATCTAATGAGAAACCAGCAAGACCGTGGCTGAGTCAAAGCCAGGAGGAGAGAGATCTTTGTCCCTTATTCCAAACCCCCAGCATGGCCACAAGGTCCAGCTGACTCTGGAATTCACAAGGAGCAGCTGCAGAGAGATACTGCTGACATGGTGGCAGAGAATGTTCTAGCAGCAGCTAGACCACAGAGCCAGAGTGCTGCTAAGTCCTTAACACACTGGACAGCCTCCTAGGACAGCAGCTTGTCCATACCCAGGCGCCGATAAACATCTGACTAGAACGCTGGGCTGCTCACAGCCTCTGTCCTATCTTTACATCATACTCTCTACCTGGCATAGCTGCCCTCACAGGGTGCCCTCTCCCCAAGGATAAAAGGAATTTTCCTTCCGGGGCCAAAAGAATCAAACTATGAGATGAGTGTGTGCAGACACTGTAAGCTTTATGGGAGACTTGAACTGTTATTTCCTGTCTCAACAGAGACAAGTACGTTGCTTGAAAGTCAATAGACAAGTTTGGAATCCTAACATGTGTCAAGCCTTAGAGAAATACTGTCTCAAAAAAAAAAAAAAAGAAATAAAGAAAGGTTGTTTTCAAAATGAGCTCCATACAACACTAATCATGAAAAACCAAGCAAAATTCACAGAGGTAAAACTTGTAATAAATTAATTTTCTTTAGAAAATGCATTTGCTGTTTTCTCTCCAAAGCAACAAGAGGTTCTGTTTTTGGCTTTTTTGATGATTTCTGAGGTCCCCGGGCTCCCTAAATTATTCTCTCTGAAATAGTCTCTCTTTGGAAAAGCAGAATTTTTTCACACAGAATTGGCGGGGTTTTTTTTTAAATACCTTTTTCTTTTTGTCTTTTTCTTTTTGAGTAAAAGAATAAAATATTCATCAAACTCTGTCTCCAGATCTCCCAACACGGGCTTACAAAAATGTGCTACTGAGAGTTTTATAGTGACAATAAGAACTCCCAGGGACAGCCATTTACCTATGGTTCTTATATGCCTAGCCCAGCCTTTATCTACTTCAGACATCACTGTGTTTGTCTCGAAAACAACCCACGAAGTGTCTTCTCAGAGGCTAACAGTGCTCTGAACACACTCCCTTCAAGAACTGATAGGGAGGACAAACTAGAACATGGCTTATGTAATCCGGTAGAGAAAGTTCTGAAGCTCTCCACCTCATGCTATTTTTGACAACTGAAGGAAATACAGGTTCTCTGGAAGAAGAAGATATGGTTTATAAAGTTGGCTGAGCCAACCTCTTCCCAGTTGGAAAGCCAGCCAGTGATTCAGCATTATTAGGTGTCTTCTATACCTTTGAACCATGCGGCTTCTCTGCTGGTGAGTAATACAACTATTTGGTTTTCTGTCAAAGTGATAACAAGTCTTGTTCAAGAAAGCTTTGAGATTGGGGTTTGTGGTAGGCTGCGTTGCTTTTTTTCTCTCTCTCTCTCTCCCTTGGTTGAAAAAATATATATAGTTAGCATTGGAAGGCTTCTTTATAATAAAAAGGAGAAAACTATTCCTTCTCCCATGGTCGCCATGAAAGTTGCCCCCAATACACACACACCAAAATTTTGCATCTTGGTAACAAGGCCTAAGTCAGTATCTAGAAAATCTACCCTGTTACTTAGCAAACTTTTAAGCATGGAGTCTGCTTGTGCTGAGCAGTGTTGCAATCACTTCAAACCCATGAACTCCCCAGCTCATCAAGAAACCTGTGGGAGATTTTCTTCCTGCTGATTTCTTTTCTCTCGAACTTGGGGTAGCAATGATTTATTGCTGTGGGTAGGAACAGAATTTCAATTTAAGCCCTTTGTCCTTAAGGATCATCCTTAGCAGATAAAAATGAAGAAAAATGGAGAATCAATCTTTAAAATATGATTTTTGGAATCAGTAGTGGTAGAGAAAGATGCGGGCATAAAGTACCCCCAAATTTAATTATTTGAGTTTGATAGGGCAAAACAAACTAACTCCCAGCGTGTAAGCTAGCTAGCTTATGCTTTTTATATTTTTAAAAATCAGAAACTGTTGTCTGATTTGTCTGAAATACGCCATCAAGCGTAAGGCTACATACATATCAGGAATTAGACTTAGTTTTGCACATTGCCACCTAATAGGGCCTGCAGTAGACGAAGCTACGCTCTCCATTTAATCCTCACCTTAGGCTTTGAGAACGTAGTAGGGAGGGTTTGTCAATTTGTCCATCTAATGAACCCAACACCTCCCTGAGGACAAGCCTGTGCAGAGAAGAGAGTCAGAAACTATGTGGTGGGGGGAGGGATCAGTGGGGTGACATTGCTGCATTTTGGCTCTCTGAGGTTAAGGTTGGGTTAGTCAGACTTGGGCATGAAGCATTGCGTCATAGCCAAAACAAGGCCACGCTATGCTATTTGTTCTCAACGTTTTATTATTGTTACTTAGTCTTGTCTCAAATCACACCCTAAATGCATTCAGTGTAGTATAGGAACACACAAAGGCGCAGGAGTGACTGCTCTAGGAGAAGTTCTTTTTTTTTAATATATACAATTTAATTAAATGTTTTATTTCTTTTTTTAAGGATTTATTTTTATTTATTATTTATACAGTCTTTTGTCTGCAGGCCTGCTGCAAGCCAGAAGCAAGGACCAGATTTCATAGGTGGTTGTGAGCCACCATGTGGTTGCTGGGAATTGAACTCAGGACCTCTGGAAGAGCAGCCAGTGCTCTTAAACTCTGAGCCATCTCTCCAGGCCCCTAGGAGAAGTTCTTATACTCACAGGTCCCAGAATCACACAAAGAGGCCCTAGCACTGAGAGAAAAAGGGGCAAGAGCCTTTATTGTGTTTTTGCAGGACACAGGGGTGCGTAGACTCAGGATCGCCAGTTTGGGCGGTTTCAGTGGCCTCTGCATCCAGCGCCATCTCTGACACCTGCGGTCAGATAACCCAATGAGACACGGTTAGGCTCTGGGCTCTGAGTCGGATCCATTACATATGACAGGTGTGCTCTCTGCAAGTTATTTGCTATTTCCAGGGGTTAGCAGCCCCGGGATTAACGAAGCCATCGACATCAAGACATATCAAAATAAAAGAAAAAAAAATGCTTGGCTGGGGCCGCAGCTCAAAGGAAGTCCTGGTTCCGTGTCAGCACTGCATAGCCGGGAGGTGGCTCCCCCTTCTCAGCGATAGGAAGATGAGGTGGGAGGAGCTCAACATGACTATCCACAGCCACATAGCAATTTTCAGGCCAGCCTGGGCTACATACAACCCTACCTAAAAAAAAGAAAAAAAGGAGAAAAGAAAACAATGCTTACCCAATCCTGAATTTCCACTCTCACACTCTTTCCCCCAAAATAAACCCATACTTTATATATATGCAAATTATACAGTATAACTATATATGAGTATAATCATATGTACATTATATATACTATATTAACATACAACATTAACATATAGCATTAACACTTGTATATCCCTGGAAATGTAAATATGCTTTTAAGCTACGCAGTATGTTTTGTGTGTGTCCTTGACTTTGGTTCGTGTGAATAGTCTCCGGCACCACATCTGGAAGGTCCTTCTGGGCTGCACTTGGCAGATACGCAGCTTCAGCTGCCACAAGATATCGCTTAGACAAAGACTCTCAACCTTCCTGGTGCCGAGACCCTTTAATAGATCCTCATGTTGCGGTGACCCCAAACCACAAAATGCTTTTGTTGCTACTTCATAACTGTAACTTTGCTACTGTGGTGAATCGTAACATAAATGCCTGATGCGCAGGATCTCTGATATGTGGTCGCCAAATGGATTGCAACCCACAGGCTGAGAACCACTGGCTTGGGATATCTCTGGTTACCCATCCCCCGACGAAAGACGGTTGGCGGCCTCAGCAGGAGCAATACTCCTTTCCTGAAGACCCTCTCTGCATTCTACCTCCTGTGTCAGAGGGCACAGACCAGCGGATCTCCAAGCTGCTGCGGCACCTCCGTGTGGACACAACAGTGTGAGAGGAGCCAGCCTCTCGTGTGGATTCCCTCTTAGTCCGTCTCAATCTGTCTTCAGCGCCAACAGACTAAATTGTGAATGTGTCTGTCCTCCATGTTGCAGTCTGCGTGTGTGTGTGTGTGTGTGTGTGTGTGTGTAAATTCAGAACGTGTCTTAATGTAGAGGACAACTTACAAAGGAATCAATTCTCCTCTTCTGCTATGCAGGGTTAGGGACCAAACTCAGGTCATCAGTCTTGGTGACAAGTGCCTTTACTCCCTGAGTCATTTTCCTGCCCCAGAACCTTATTGTAGTTTATTTGATGTGGGTGTAGTCTCAGTGTGCAGTCCTGATTGACCTGGATTTACTCTGTAGACCAGGTTAGCCTAGAACTCACAGAGCTCTGCGTTTCTCTGCCTCTGCCTCCCAGAGTGCTGGGACTAAAGGCAGATGCGCTATGCCCAGCCAGAGACTTTATTTTAAAGATCATTTAGGATCTCCTTGATTTAGACAAAAATAATAATTCATTAAAATTTCTGTGAATCCGCAGAATAGATGATAGTGCAAAAGCTGTATATGGACTAACCCAACTGTGAGAATCATGCTTAACAGGAATGTCAAGGAGGAACTGCAGCAATTAGAAACCTGGGACTGACCAGTTTGTGGAGGATGATGGGAAGGGAGAGACGTCTTGTGCAGTCCTAGGGTCAGAAGAGTCTCTTGGACCCTGTGAACTCTACCAAGAAAGGCAAGGAAGACCGGATTACAATGTGCCCAGCACACAAATGTCAATCAACCCCACCCCCAGCAAGAGAGCCCCAGAGTTGTCACAACACAGCAGCCTTGCCTCAGTGCACCAGAGAGAGAGAAAAGCTCTTAAAGTGACACAAGAGCAGGCTGGAGAGAGGATCCTCAGCGAAGAGCACTGGCTGCTCTTCCAGAGGACAGGGGTTTGATCTCAGCATCCATGCGGCTCACAGCCAGCAGTGCCAGGGGACCTGATGCCCTCTGCTGGCCTCCCGGCACTATGTGCACTGCACACACTGTGTGCACTGTAAGCACATCATGCACTGTACACACTGTATACACTATAAGCACTATACTACTACATACGCTATATGCATTATATACGCTATATGCGCTATATACACTATAAGCACTATATACACTATACATGCTATATACACTATATATAGTAAAGTGATTATATATATAAAGTGATTATATATAATAATTAATAGATAAATTAATATAATATATTACAACACAATGTTATTATATTGTATATTAGTATGATATACAATATATCATATAATATAGCATATTATATATAATATATATCCAAAAATGTTACTATATTATATAATATATATACACACATATATGTGTATATATGTATATATATATATATATATATATATTAGCAGCCACAGTAAGTTTCACTAGGCCCAGGCTGGCCTCTGGCTCATGAGTCTCTAGCTTCAGCCTCCTGAGTTCTGGGATTGTAGAATGATTCCTAATTTTAATTCCTTAGAACTTTTCATGAACATGTATTCTGTGAATGAAGATAATTTTTTGTGTGTGCATGCATGCACCTGTGTGTGTATATATGTGTATATCTGTGTATCTGTGTGAACATGTGTGTGCATGTGTGTATATGGCTGTGTATGTGTGTGTCTGTAGTGTGTGTGCGCGCGGGCATGTGGCCCGGTGGCTTTTCTTTCTTTATCGATTGGGGCAGAAATTCAGGATTCAACACTCAGCAGGAGAGAAGGAGGTGGTCTTGCCATTTTCTTGACTTTGAAAGCAAGCACTTAATTTCTTACCATGGAGGATGACTTTAGCCCTGGGCTTTCTGTAGACACTGTTTATCAAGTTGTTAATTAGATATCTCCATGAGTATGTGAGCAGAATTTCACCAAGTGATTTTTCTGCATCTCTCGAGACAATCACATGAGGCTTCTCCTTAATTCTCTTAACACGGTGAATTACAGTTTTATTTTTTGAGTGCTGAACAATATTGCATTTCTGGTATGAACCCCATGAATAAGTAGATATTATTGTTCAATTAGATTTGCCAGTATTTACTAAGAATTTTACTTTGATATTCATGAGGGATATTTGTAAGTATAATATATATAAGATATATATATATATCATTGTCTGGACTTGAGGTTTTTTAATGTGGGGAGACTTTAAATTAAGAACTGTATTTCTTTAATTTATATAGATTTCTCATGGTTTTTACTTTTTCTTTTAAAACTTGTTGTGTATGAATGTTTTGTCTGCATATGTTTGTGCACCACATGCACATAGTGTATATAATGCATATAGTGCATATGGTGTGTATAGTAGTATAGTGCTTATAGTGTACATAGTGTGTATATAGTGTGTATAGTGCATATAGTGTGTATAGTAGTATAGTGCTTATAGTGTATATAATGTATATAGTGTGTATAGTGCATATAGTGTATGTAGTAGTATAGTGTGTATAGTGCAAATAGTGTATATAGTGTGTATAGTGTGAATGGTGTAGATAGTGTATATAGCATGTATAGTGTATATAGCGCATATAGAGTATACAGTGCATATAGCATATGTAGTAGTATAGTGCTTGTAGTATATATAGTAATTATATATGATATAATTATATGATATAATTAATTATATATAATTATATTATATGTATATAATATATTGTACCGTATATATAATGTATTATATATTATATTATTAACATAATATATATCCAAAAAAGTTCCTAGAACTAACAAATGAGTGAGCTTAGCAATGTTATGAAACACGTGTTCAAGCCTCAGGGCCCCAGGAGACAACCCAGTGGGTAAAATTGTCACGTCTGTCTCGACCAGCAAGGAAAGACATGACACACGAGCTCTTCTTCAAGCAGTTTATTCAAGAGTTTTGAACAATCTTCTTCTTCCTCTTCTTCCTCTTCTTTCTCTTCTTCTTCTTCCTCTTCTTCCCCGAGGAGAGCCCGTCCCAGGAATAAGTACCCCTGAGCCAGCCAACCCCGGGTAGCTACGTGGGAAGTGCGGATAGGTACACGCAAGAGAAGGCAGATCATCAAACACAGCACAGCCAAATAAGGAGTTGTTTATCACAAGAGCACTCGCCGTCGGGGTGGCGTCGGGGTGGCGGAAGGCGGAAACCGGCGCCATCTTTAAGGCGCGGCACACACAGCTCTCCACTTAAAATGATTTCTGTTCACGCTTGGCTCCCAGCCCCATGTTGGTCTGGGACAGTGGCATGCACCTGTGAGCCCAGCACTGGAGAAGGAGGGGACACGTGGGTCCCAGAGGCTTGCTGGCCAGCCAGTGTAACCACAGGGGCAAGCTCCAGGTTCAGTGACAGGCTGTCTCAAGACATAAGGTGGAGGGTGGACGGGAGAGGGCGCTCCACGGCAGCCTCTGGCCTCCAGGCATGCACACCCAAGCATGCACACCCTCACCCACATTTGTGCACACATATGCAGAGCACACACACATTTTCATTTCTTTTTCCCCTGTGACAATCTTGCTACGTAAAACACTCCCCCTCAGATGGATGCCCTCCTGCCTGAGCTTCGCTGAACACTGGCATTACAGCCACGTACCACGGTGCCACTGCCATCCATCATGGTTCTATAAACACCAACAAGTTACTGGAGGTTGGATTTTTAAAAACTTCTTATTGGTTCTTTGTGAATTTCACATCACGCACCCCAACCCCCTTATCTCCTTATCCCCCCAGGTTGCCGTTACAACCTCTTCCACAAAAGAAAATAAAAAATTGCCAGGCACAGTGGCACATGCCTATAATCTCAGCACTTGAGAGGCAGAGGCAGGCAGATCTCTGTGAGTTCGAGGCCAGCCTGGTCTGCAAAGAGAGAGTAGGACAGCCAAGGCTACACAGAGAAACCCTGTGTAGCTTTTTATTGGCTTCTAAAGACCAAATCAATTAATTTGCAACTCATTCTGGAAGCTGCAGTGTGTCACAGTGTCCCACACTACACCCTTTTGTCCACACATCTTCACTTGCGAACGTTCATTGCAGTGAGTTCACTGGTCTGGTTCGAGGCCTCTGGCTTTTGCTGCATCAACACTGGATCCTCACTGGAATTCCCCTCAGCTGCCCTGTAGTCACCCTGTGTCATGGAGATCCTGTAGCTTTGGATCTACAGGACCCGCCCCTTCACAGCTTCAGCAGATCATAGATCGGGAGATGTCAGGGTGGGTCAACTCAAAGCCCTGAATCTGGGCTTTGAGCATGGTCAGTATGCCAGATCTCCTGTATCTCCATTTTCAGGGCCAGTTTTGCTGCTGGTTTGGAGTCAACTCTCCTGCCTGCATCAGCTGACAAAAGACAGTGGACCTGCACCCACGCCATCAGTAAAAGACTTTTCTCAATAGCTTCAAAAATATGAGGTTCTAGCCAGGTGCAGTGGCTCATGCCTGTAATCCCAGCACTCAGGGAGGAAGAGGCAGGCTTTCAAGGCCAGCCTGGTCTACAAATCAAGCCCAGGACAGCCAAGGCTGCACAGAAAAACCCTGTCTTGGAAAAACAAAAAACAAAACAAAATATGAGATACAAAATAAGATACAGTTGCAACAAAATACATGGAAAACCTATATAATGAAAACTTCAACACACAGCTGAGAAAATCTTATAGAGGTCCAAAGAATCAAGGACATGACTGTGAAACAGAGATTCAGTGTTGTAAAGATCTTAATTTTTACAATATTGAAACTCCTTCCAAATTGACCTGCAGATTGTGTCAATGTACTCACACGTTTTCTCCCCCCACCCCGCCCCAAGACAGGGTTTCTCTGTGTAACAGCCCTGGCTGTCCTGAAACTCATACTGTAGACCAGACAGGCCTCAAATTCAGAGCTCTGCCTGCCCCTGCCCCTGCTTCTGCCGGGACTATAAGTATGCACCACCACCTCCTGGCTTCCTCACACAGTTCTTGAAGGATTTTTCTTCGGGTTTGTTTTGGCTTGTTTTGGTTTTTTGTTTGACAGAAATTGAAAAGTTGACTCAAAAATTTACATATCCATGCAAAGGATGTGAAAAAGCCAAATTAAATTTGAAAACACAGAGCAAAGCTAGACTTGCAAAGTTCCAGGGGGAAATTTTTTTTCTTTTGTGGCAGAGTCTCTCTACATAGCCTTGACTGTCCTTGAACTCACTGTGTGAACCAGGCTGGCCTTGAACTCACAGAGATCCTCCTGCCTCTGCCTCTTGAGTGGTGGGGATTGAAGGCAGGTGCTACCATGACTGGCTTAGAAGAAAAGTCTTACCATCCTTTGGCAAATGGTGATTTGTTAGGAAACAAAAAGCACTAACAATAAAAATAAAAATAAAAATAAGATAAGTAAGACTTGCTCAGATTTTAAAATGCTCTTTTATATCAGGGCCCTTTAAAGGCATGAGAGCTGTTGCTCACTGGTAGAGTGCTTGCCCAGTGCACAAAAGGGTTTTGGATCAGTCCCCAGCTCTGGGAGCGGGAAGATGGGCCTTATGAATAACATAAAAAGTCAAGCCTTCAAGACCTGTCTCTACAGGTCAAAGGTAAGTCACATGGTGGAAGCAGAAAAGCAAGTGGGGATGACCCTGATCTCGGAAAGATGAGCAACAGAGCTCTTGATCTCATGTATAGGTTGCTGTGTGTGTGTGTGTGTGTGTGTGTGTGTGTGTGTCTGTGTGTCTGTGTGTCTGTGTGTGTGCGTGCATATATGAAAAGCTGTCACATGCTTCCATCATATGGGTTCCAGAGATGGAACTCAGGTCATTCAGCTTGGTGGCAAGTATTTGTCCCGCTGAGCCATTTCATCGACCTTGAAATATATTTTTAACAGCAATGCTAGTCTCATTGGTTCATAATCAGGAAATGAGAATTAATTATCTTGAGTATATTGGTTACAAGTGACAGAAACTCAGTTTAGACTGCTGGCCTCTGAAACAGCATGACTGCAAGGGCAGGCAGAGGCAGGTCTCAGGAACAGCCTCCCCCCCCACACACATCCGACCCCACACTACACCTCAGCCCTATTCCAGCTCTCCACATGTGGCTCTAAATTCAACACTTTGTAGTGAGTTATTTCCACCTAGCCCTACTGCTTCCTGGAGAGGCAGGAAGGAGATGTTATCCAGAGTAGCAATAGCCACCCAAGAGTCTCATGCAGCTTCTTAGCCACACAAGCACCTTTCCCAGAGTTCATGCATCAGGCCAGCACAAGGCAATGAAGTGGAAGTTTCTGGTTTCCTTGAAGATTCAATTTTTTCATGTGATGTTTTGCTGCAAGCTGGGCACATAATGTTTTGCTGGAGGTTGGCTTGTGAGGGGGCATGTGATGTTTTGCCATGAGCTCTCTCATGCAAGGGGTGTGGCTTTGGCCAGCTGAGAACATCTGTGGGTGGACTTTGAGGAGAGGAGATATATAGAGGCCCATGCACAGTGAGACATAGCTTTTTGGATTGTCATTGTTGAGCTGATCTTTGTGCTTTGACACTTGACTTCAAAGAGAGAAACGTTCCAGAGAACTTCTCAGGGCAATCCAACTGAGTCTTGTAGCTTTTGCTGACTTTGTGTTGTTGCTTGGTGTTGGCCTTTGGACTGGACTTCTGGTATCCTGATGGCTGAATTTGGTAATCCCCTAAAGACCTATTCACCCTCATCAGCAGGAAGTAGATAAAAGAGATCTACAGCCCCTTTCCCTCCAAATCTCCTACCTAAGGTGGGGGGGGGGCAGTGGTTGGTAGGGAAGTAAAGGTGTTTAAGGAACCCAAAATAAAGTATATTTGGTGAAAAATCTAAGCCCACAAAGTAACAATATTTCAACCTAAGAGTGTGGCTCAAGCCAGCCCTTCCCTGCAGCTGGGGGCGGGGGTGAGTGGGTGAAGGAATCCCAGCACAAACCCTAAGTTCCTTTCGCCCATCCTGTGCTAACTTTACCATGTACCCAGTGCAGAGCCACAGCCTAAACTAGGCTCCATACAGTCACCCTCTCATTCATGGATTCTCAGAGAGCCTAGCCCATAGGAGATGCCAGGGATAAAAGAGTAAATGCAATTCCTGATTCCAGCTTTAGGACTCAATAACTCTTTGCACCTGAAGACACTTCTGCCTCAGGGACCCTTCTAGGGGACCCAAGGACAGAGAACACCCAGGAAAGGCAGGGTAGAGAGCACTGCTAGAGGGGAAATGAGCCCTTTCCTCAAACACTTAAAATCATGCCTCCCCACCCCCAACCACCGGCTTTGCTGAAGGCCAAACTGACCTATCCCTCTAACCTCACATTGTTATATGAACATTTAAAGATAGTTATCCCTGCTGGAGATGTAGGTCAGTAATAGCATGCTCAAAGGTCCTGGGTTCAACCCCAGTACTAGAAAAATAAACAAGTGGATTGTTTTGTAGTTTCCTTTCTAATTGGTTGAAGTGTCTTACTCTAAGGCATTCATTCTCCCAGTTAAATTCAAAGTGGTCTGGAAAGCTAATTTCTACAAAGTTGCTTGTTAGCGAACATGGAAATGAAGGGAGGGGTGGTTGTTTCAGCCAAACAGATTAGTAACTGGGGACATTCCAGTCGCCAGGATAATTTGTATTGTATATTTATAAACGTGTCTTTTCTATAACAAGCTTTTGTTAAAGAATAACAATGAAGTCCTCTGTTTCTTCAATTAGCTAACACTTTCAGCCTCTGAGGACACTAAAATCTCAGGGAGCTGTATCTAAGATGTGTTTATCAATGTGTCCCAGAATGCAATGTGATATCACTTTTATGCCTTTTGTTGTATGGATGCTGGGGGGGAGGGGCAGTGACAGTGAAATCTTAGTTCCTGCTACTCAGTACCTGTCACTCAACCCTTCCCCCTCTCTTTTAAATTAGGAGGAAGTGTTGGAAGTCAGGAGCCAACCTCTTCTGCATTTCCCAAAAGAGCTAAATAATGTTCAACACAGGCACACAGCAGATACAAACACACCCTCATAAATATGTCCACATTTACATTCAACTTACATGAAAGGCAAGGCCACACTTTTTTTTTAACCTTAACAAAAGAAATGCTTACTAGAGGATTCCTTAAAAATGCATTAAAGGCTGTGTTAAATCAAAGTGTCGCATTGTGTGTGGCTCTACACAATTATCACATGTGACTCCAAAACAGAATGGCAATTTAAAAAATATATTTTTAAATCACATTACTTTTGTATTAAAGTAACAAAGATTTGGTTTACATGTGGCGCCTGAAGGACCAGTCTATGTGTAAAGACGCTTGTAAAGATTTGACAACGAATCCTATTCACGGCCCGGAGATTCTGTAGCATCAGACCCGTCCTTAGGAAGAACCTGCTAGAGGACCACCTGAGCCCCAGGCTCCTTTCCAACTCTGTGATGACTCCCTGCGTTCGCTGATCACCCTTCAGGTCTTGGATCCAATTTAACATTTGGCTGGTGGCAGTTGCGGGGAGGAAACGTGGCCCAGCAGATTGGAAATTTACAAAGCTCCCAGAAAAGCTATTTGCTAAGCTCGCGTCAAATCTGCCTGCCGAGGCTGAGACAGCTGCAGAATCACAGCGCCTGCGGTGCAGATGGCGCTGCTGACGCGGGGCCAGGGCTGGCTGCATCCCGCACCCCACAGAACCCTCCAGCCAAGGCTGGCTCCTCCTGCGAAGATCGCCTGCTCCGGCTGCTCAGGACACAGGGACACAGGGACACAGGCGCGGCGATAGAGAAGGGTCCAGGAGGAAGGGCTTCTTCAGCCGCCACCCTTACCACAGCAAACCCTGGCATGGGCCTGGAAGAAGCGTGCTCCCCCAGCAATACCTAAAACACAGAGAAAATTCCCCGAAATAGACACTTCCCTCCGGTGACACAGATCCTCCCTCCACCACACTCAAAAGGTGTCGACCATCTAATCTGGCATCTCTGGCCCCTGCCTGTCGGGTCTGTCTGCCTTCCCATGCCTGAGCGGGACTTCGTCTTCTGACAGGCTTCTGTGGTCCCTCGCACCGTTCAGATCCGCACTGGACTGACAGTAGCCCAGAGAACTGAAGCAAGTGCCGGCAAGAGACAGGGCCACATTCATCCGGGCCTTTTGTTCTGCTTTGTGTATGCTTTAAATTTTTAATCTAGATGTTTTCCGCCTTACAGGCTGTTGTTTTGTCCTCTGTTAAGACTACGTAGCAGATGAAGGCTCTGAACTTCTGGCCCTCCTGCCTCCGCCTTCCAGACTCCACAGCGAGTTTAGATGGTGCTGAGGATTAAACCCAGGCTTCACACACAGTGGGCAAGCGCTCCACTGATTGAGCTACGGCCCCAGCCCAAGACTCAGTTGCTGTTGTTGTTGGTTGATTGTTTTGGGGGGTATTTGGTGTTTGGGGGGCTTTTGTTTGCTTGTTTGATTGTTTTTTTGTTTGCTTGGTTGGTTTTGTTTGTTTGTTTGAGACAGAGTTTCTCTGTGTAGTCCTGGCTGTCCAAGACTCGATTGTAGACCAGGCTGGCCTCGAACTCACAGCATCTGCCTGCCTCTGCCTCCCCTGAGTGCTGGGATTATAAGTGAGTGCCACCACGCCCGGCTCCAGGGCTCAGTTCTTAACATGAACTTTCAAATATTCAGATATGGCCCACATCTCTTCCTAAAAAAACAAACAAGCAAACAAAAACCACCTCATTTGGTGAAATAACTGTTCCTCCCCTCTCCCCGGCTTTGGGAGAGCTGACGGTGGCCCCCACCCCTGTGCCAGGAGGATTGGGGACAGAAGGGAAGGAGCAGATCTACAGGCTTCAGAATTCACAGAGGGACATTTCTTGGAATTCAGTTTTCTTGAACTTCCAGACACAATGCAATACCCAGAACCCTGTCTGCTTCTTGAAGCTCTTTCCCTTTTCGCTTGCCGGACACAGTGTTCTTGCTCTCAATTCCTGCTGTTCTTCTGTCTCTTTCTAAGCCCTGGAGGTCTCGGGGCTTTTCCCCAGGTCCCTCCTCTGCTTGCTCTTCTTGGTAATTTCTTAAACTTATCCCTCCAGTGCTCAATGTGCAACTGTTCTCGGCCAGTGCACAGACAGACCCAGCCGAAGCAGTCCCCGGTGGCTTTGAGGAGGGCCTGCCAACTGCCTGCAAACTGTCCCCCTTCACGGAGGACCCACCTTCTTACTGGCCTTGGAGGGGAGCTGAGCTGCTGGGGTCATCCTCGGAAACTGCAGATGGCCCAGCCAGTCAGAGGCTCATTCAGACTCAGTCCCTGTCTTTGCAGGTGACAGCTGCAACAGCGGTCCCCAGAGACCAGCTGGAGTTGCTGTAACAAGCTGCCTCACCCCGGGGTCAGCAGCTCCTCCAGGAGCAGAAGCCATGTCCAGAGTGTGCTGTTGTTCCCCTTACCCCCAAGCCTTGAACATACTGCTTTCTTCCAATTCTTTCTTTTCGGTTTTCATGTCTAGCTCTGCAGGCCTCACTATCTGTTCAGTAAATCTTTTTTCTGCTTAAATAAACTGGAATTAGGATCTATGCTAGTGAAAGGCTTCTGTCTATTCTATTCCCTTGGGGGTGGATCTGAGGCTTTGCCTAAATCGTGAATTCTGAGGTGTGGCTCAGGGAGGGCAAAATAGGTCATAAGGTCCCCAAAGTCAAGGCAACTTTCCTGACATTACTGAGACATTCCCTATCTGCCTTTTCCCCAGTGCTGATGTTTTCCCTGAGGACACAAAGTAAGTAAACACAGAATGGAAGGGCTGAAGCCTCAGCACACACCGAAGCTGGAGCATCAAAGCTCTGGCAGTAGCATCTCGTCCTTTAAGAACATTCCTTGGTTGGAGAAAGGACTAGAGAGGGGCTAGGGACATGGCTCCGTTGGTAAACTGCTTGCCACGCAGGTCTGAGGCCCTGTTTTCAGATCCCCAGCAGCCACACAAAAAGCCGGGTGTGGCAACATGACCCTGTATTCTCAGCACTGTTGAGGTAGAGGCAGGCGGATGCCAGAGGTCTGCTGGCTACTTGAATCAAGGAGCTACAAGTTCAGAGACAGGCCCTGTCTTAGTCGGGGTTTTATTGCTGCAACAACAAAAAACAAGTTGAGGAGGAAAGGGCTTCTTTGCCTTACACTTCCGGATCACAGTTCCTCATTGGAGGAAGTCAGGACAGGAACTCAAGCAGGGTGATTCTGACTCCTGTCAAGTTGACATCCAAGACCAACCTTGGTGGCATACATCAATGGTCCCAGCTACAAAGAGGGCTGCAGCTGAACCCAGGTGTCCAGGTCAGCCTGAATAACATACTGTAAACCTGTCTAGAAAAATATAAATAAAACAAAGTGAGTCTACAAAGTGAGTCCAGGACAGCCAGGGCTACACAGAGAAACCCTGTCTTGAAAAACAAACAAACAAAATGTTTAGATTGCTTTTGTATTATATGTGTATGGCAGTTTTGCCTTCACGTATGTACATGCATCACATGAAATCAGAAGGTGTGGGATCCCCTGCATCTGGAGCTCCAGGTGGTGTTAGCCTACCATGCGGGTGCTGAGAACCCAGCTGCAGCCTCTGCAAGAGCAGACAGTGCTCTTAACCACTGAGCCATCTCTCCAGCCCCCTAAAATAGACTTCTCAAAACAGCAAATACTAATTTTATTAAGTCTTACTCCTAAATGTGCATTTTTCTAAAAATCCTATACTTCTCAGTGGGAAGTGAGCTGTAGGGCATATTTACCTTGGGCAAAGCGTTCGTGCCGTGGTTTGGGTTGACAAATGAATACTGCTTTCTTCATAAGATGCCATTTATACTCAGAAAAAATGACTGGTTGAAGAGCACCAGCAGCCACGCCAGGCTGCTTCAAGTTTTTTCTTTGGGCACCCCCTCTTCAGCTCCCCTGGGCGCCACTTCCTGTGGTCCCTGAAAGGGGTGCTCAGATCTTCAGGCTGGGCTGCTGGCCTGTCTACACCCCTGGACAGCAATACCTCAGGACTCCAGAGTGGCTGAGGCTAATCTCCACAGCCCTGGAACCTGAGATCAGACACCTGCAGAAACTGAGCCACTGAAGCCACAGAGAAAGCAGCAGCACCTGAGGCCTCAGGATGCTGCTGACAGGGA
>CM053744.1:90928943-90989754 GCA_028658305.1 Pachyuromys duprasi
CCAGCCTGCCCGCCGCTGCTGCGCCACCAGGACAGTCTCAAGTCGTGCTGTGCAGAAGTAAAGCTGCTGCGGAGCGAACCTCTGGGAAGGAAGAGATCCGTCTCTGCGGAGGGGGGGCGGCCGGCGGACGTCACCGGAAGTGAGGAGACTGGGCAGAAGCGGCTCAGTTCGAAGCTCAGTGTTTGAAACTGCAGTTATCTGTCTGCGAATAAGGCACAAAGTGCGTCAATGCCTTGCACACACGCCCCTAAGAGCCGTAAGGAGAAAGAGCGACAGGGTGAACGTCGCAAAAGCGGGGAAAACTCATCTTTCAGGGGACGCGTCTTTAACTCAACTTCTTTTGTTTTCCGTGTACATTGTGCACGTGGGCATGTTTTGCACGCGTGTGTGCACATTTGCATGTGGGGGTGCAGACGCAGACGCACGTGTGGTGCTGTAGAGATCTGAGGCCGATGACAGGAACCGTCCTGCATTGCTGTCCCACCTTGTTCATTGAGGCAGGTTATCTCAGGCCAGCGCAGAGCTGCCCACGTAGCTCGTTCTTGCTAGCCAGCTCGCTTTGGGGGTCTCCTGTGTCCACCTTCTGTAGGAATCACAGAAGGGCCACCCAGCATTTATGCGGGTTTGGGGGGATCTGAACGCCGGTCCCCCCACTTCTGTGGCAAGAACATGAGCCCTGGAGCTGTTTCCTCGGCCCGTGCACTTCACTTCTTAGTTTTTTTTCTGGGCAGTTAAAATCTTGCAGGGTTGCCCAGTACCCACCATCATACTCTTGACATCCTCTTCATTAGCAATTGCCCTTTCTGTTTAAAATCCCCACTGCCGACTGCGAACCAGGCCCTTCTAGTCCAGCATCTACAGCTCTGCAGCTGGGTTTGCTTTTTAAAGTTACTGTTTCTTTTTCTAGTCAGATTGTTTGTTTGGCGATGTAAATTTACTCTTCAGTTAATTTTCAGTCTGACAGATTTTACCGAGTCATCTCCTCACTGTCACTTTCATTTAGTGATCTTTAACACAATTTGGGACCAGTCTGAGGTGTTTTTTTTGTTTTTTTGTTTTTTTTAATGAGCCCATGATAAAACGGGAACTGTTTTGTGATATACGGAGAAGCAGAGATCAGATTGCCCCGGGAAAGAGGGGTCTTGTATCCGAGAAGACTCCTAGAATCTGTCTCCCAGGAGGTTGTTCAACAACCTGAAACAAACACGCACTGGATGGGGTGCCAATGAAGCCAAACAACAAAACCAAACACCTACTGTGTGGGGAGCCAGTGCAGACCTCTAAAAATGCCCACTCCCCCCAGCAGCACAGCAAGACCTGTCTGAAGAGACAGCACCACCGCGCTAGCCCCCCCTCCCCCCCTCTGCATGCATGTGGGGGTTAGCTTGCCAGGGACACATCAATTCCTGCCCCTCCCCGGGATCACACGCCCCCATTCCCAGGGCCACCAGGCCAGCAGACTATGAAAGGGAGGGCAAGCACGGCCCCTGGCTCTGTGCATCCTTCTGTCCTTCCCATCTCCTTTCCCCAAATTCTCTGTCAAGGTATTCATGGATTTGAAAATGTGAAAAAGCAAGGGGCTTAGGTTGTTTAGCAATTTTTTTTTTTATATTCTTGGAGCAGTGACCGAAGACAGAACTTTGTCCAATGAACTCCATCTGCGTCGTAAGACTTCCCCCGCCTAAACACACGGCATGCAAAAATAAGCCTGAGTGCCTGCTCTTCCGGCCATCCAAATCTGGGCTCAGCAGCGGGTGATACCCGCAGCTCCCCTAGCGGCCTCCGCGCCGTCGCGCCTTTGTAGGACACAGGCGGTCCTCTCAATATTGACCACCAGAGGGCGCCCGTGTTCCTCCGAAGAAGGACGCAGACAGTCTGCCGGACCGCAACCAGGAATTCAAGGATGCTACCACAGGAGACAGCCACAAGTACCAGCCACAAGTACCAGCTTCCTTCAGTAGCGTGAATTTGCCTGCAGTCTAAGGATTTTTAAATTGAAATTCCCTTGAGGTCTTCATCATTCTCATCATCATCATCATAACGACGATAAACAACCATGATGATTGGTTGTGGTTTAATTGTAATAGTCTCTTGACTCCTAAGGGTTTCTGACCCAGAATAATCTTGTTCTGGCTGTTTCTCACAGGTTGTTTGAAGACCTAAGTTATTAGCTGCCCTTCAGGGACTTTTTAACTTTTATGTATTTCAGAGAGAAATTCATATGTCCCATTGTACATATAGAGGTCAGAAGACATCTTGAAAGAATGAGTTCTGTTTCCCACCATGTGGGTCTTGAGAGACTTGAACTTGGGTTGTTAGACTTACCAACAGGCACCTTTATCAACTGACCTCTCTCTTCAGATACTTTTAAATGTTTAATAATATCTAGCATTTCACACTCTGCTTATGATTTTAAAGTGCTCTTCAGAAACTTATCATTTAAACCTCAAAACCAAAAACGTTTGTAGACGCAAACAGTGGTACACGCCTGCAGTCCTGGCAGCTGGGTGGCTGAGGCATGAGAATTGGGAATTCGAGACTAGGCTGGGCTGGTCAGAGCCCACATTAGGGAATCCTGGTGCAACAGGACCCAGGGGTCCTCTCCAGGTCCTTTAAGAAACTGCCCCTATGTTAACATCATGTTACATTGCCCTCCCGTCTCACAGGCTCCTGTTGCTATGGTCCTTCAGGAAGCTCCTAGATTTCTTTATTTCTTCCTGGATACCACACCTGAGGACTTGGAAATACAGTAAGTGAGCCCACTGTAATTATCAGATTAACAACAACAGCAGCAATAGTCTTTTTGGCCAGCTGTGGTGGGCCACGGGGGTATCTAAGCACATAAGAGATTGAGGCAGGAGGGTCATGAGTTCAAGGCTAGCCAAGGCTATGCAGTGAGATAGTCTCAACAAAGCCCAGGCCAGGGTCTGGAGAGGTCACGTGCACTGGCTGCTCGCACAGAGGACCCCGGTGCAGTTCCCAGCAACCCACCAGAGTCTCCCAACCAGCTTGAACTGCAGCTCCAGGGGATCTGACGCTCTCTTTTGACCTCCAAAGGTCCTTCATGCACGTGCTGCACATACAGACAAGCAGGCAAAACACCTATGCACATAAAAAAAATTTAAAAAAAGACCTTTGTACTAAAGACATGAGGGGGCTCAGCAGGGTAAAACATCCAGTAAAACGACTCATGGTGTAATGCTGACAGCCAGAGTTTGTGTTCATGGATCCCAAAGTATAAAGAAAGAACTGAGTCATTCTCTGCCCTACACATGTGTGCTGAACCATATGTGTGCCCCACAATGATGATGATGATGATGATGATGATGATAAGCAATAGTAATACTTTTTAATATAGGGCTGGCTCAGTGGTTACAAGCTGTTCTTCCAGAGGACCGGGGTTCAATTCCCAGCACCTACATGGTAGCTCATAGCTGTCTGTAACTCCAGTTCCAGGGGATCTGACACTCTCACACAGACACGCAGACAGGCAAAACAACACTTCCCATAAAATAAAAATTATTACAAAAAATAATTGTTGTTGAGTAGAGAGACGCTGAGGTTTCGGGGACCCTAACATCTGTGTCACAAAGGTGACCTCATCCAGGATGACTGGATTTTGGGGTTACTAGGCGTGTGGATGTGGGTGTGGAACTTAAGCCAGGCGGTTTTCTGAGAAGGTCTTATTTACCGTTCATCTGTCCAGTGTAGCCACTGTGTGCTGCAGCGTTTCCACAGAGCATCCCGGCCGTTCCATCTCAGATGTGCTCCACCAGAACCACCCAGGTCTTTTCACCCTCCAGGGCCGATTCTTCTGCCCCACTCCCAAAACCTCACTCTTAGGAACTCAGGGTGGAGAGAACTGAGGCGGTGGCGGGGATGGGGGAGGAGTGGCTAACAAACACGGACGAGCCGGCAGACAGACAGACAGCTGTCACACGTCCAAGGAGCCAGCCAGTCCTCAAACTGTTAAGGCTCTGGCAAAGCTCCCAGAGGACCCAGGAAAACATTCCGGCACCCCAGGCCATGCCTGACTGCCTGAGAAGAAAGCCATCAGGTTCAGCCAACACAGGATAAGCACAGGGCGCCTGGCCAGAGGAGATGTATGCTTCAGTGCCCAAGGCCTGAGACCACAGGGGCGATCCCCACTCTTAGCCCCGCCCCGCCCTCCGCCTCAGGCCCCTGAACCTGCCGAATCAAGCAAATGCTGACTTCTGCTCATGTCCCTTACTCCAGGCCTCCCCAGGTGCCTTGCTCTTTACAGCAGGTGCCTCAGCTGGACATCCTCACAGAGCTTGTCATGGGCCAAGTCAACAGAGCTCAGTGGCCCAAAGGTTCTTGCAGCTTAGAGCCTCCCTTGTCTCCCCCGAGCACACGAGAGACCCCCACGTCCTTCATCTCTCCTACGACTGAAAAGCCACTGTGTGAGAACCTTGAGTTCTGCAGAGTTTTCATGATTTTTTTTTCTCATCTAATCCTCAGAGCCCTTCCATGAGCCAGGTAAGAAGGCCTGGTGTTCTTCACAGGTGAAGAATCAGACTGGAAGCCGAAATTACCCAGGGCTGAGGTTACAGCAAGAGCCGGTAGAGCCCGGAGCACCTGCTTTCGCTCTCACAGAAATGAGAGCAACCCCTGGGGACGCAGCCCGCCTCCTCCTGCCTAGGCCTATCCCCAGGAACGCTGCCACCCTCGTCCAGAGGCTCTGGGTTTATGCACTGGCTGTGCTGTGCTCCCGATACACTACAGGACAGGCGCGGCCTGCGGAAGTGGATCCATGCAAGGCAGCAAAGCACGCATCCCAAACCAGGCTGTGTCCTAGGGCCCGGCGCTACGGTGACACGGGCTGCATTTGAAAAGAAGGGGTCTTTAAGGACCTCTTCCCTGGCCTCTCTCCAGCCTCCTCCTTCTTCATTCCAACCAGAGCCTGTCTGCTCAGACTGGAGTCAAGTCAGATGCCTGGGTCGCTCCAGGTAACCTAAGGGTTTCTGTCTTTAGAACCAATACTGTCACCCGAGGGCCGCCTGCAGGAGGCAGGGGACCACCCTGAGCACTGGCAGGGGTGGCTTCTGGGCTCTTCCTCCCGTCCTGTCAGAGAATCACCTCGACCAGGCAATAGGAGTCCTAGGCTGAAGTGGGAATGGGGGATGGCTTCGGGGAGTGACCAGATCCAGCCACCCACTCCAAAAATCAGTCCCAGGAGAGGCAGGCAAGGAACCTACTCGGCAGAGCTGCATCTGGAAGCACAGGCCAGCCCATTCTTGGCTTGTCTTTGGGGGTGCTTAGAGGAGCGCCAGGATTACAGAGCAGAAGAGGCAAGGGGCACACAGCTCAGTCTTCACACCTCGGTCTGACGGTTATCTCAGGCCTGGCCCTGAGGACAGGGAAGTTGTTACTGCTGGAAGGAACAGTCCAGTTTCCATCATGAAATGGTTGCTCCTGCTTAAGGGGGTGCAGGCCTACTTTGGCACCCCTTCCTGGCACTTTGAAGACATCTTAGTTGTCTATCATCGGCCCTGAAGGCGTGTGCTAGCCTTAACAACCACGAGCCTTAGATGATTAACACGCTGTGCGCAGGACAGAGGCTATTCCTCTCATTTATAAGCCGAAACTGCATGGTGCAAGCTGAGCATGCCCAGAGGCATTCCTGTCGGTCATCTTAATCTTTATGACCATAAACTGAGCCTGCTTAGGGCTAACCCCTATATGAATAGCTGCCCTGAATGAGACCACCATCCGTCTTTGTTCAGGGAGAGCATTGCTTTGAAAATGGCTTGCTCTCCTCACCTGCTGCCATTCTCCTCCACTTGTGCTTATGGCCACTTTGCACCCATCGAGACGCAAACCCATCATGTTCATTTATAAAGGTATTCAAGGTGACTTCGCTCTCCTGCTAGAACCTCCAAGAAAGGTAACAGGGGAGACAAGGTACAAGATGGAGATAGAGATGCCAAAAGCCTTCTTCATTTTCCCCTGTTATTGGGGAAAGTGGGCTGCAAATGTCCAGGTCAGAGGACATCTGAGTCAGTTCCCTCCTTCCAACTTTACATGGGTTCCTAGGATCAAACTCAGGTTGCCAGCCATGCAAGGCAAGCCCCGCTAGCCACTGTGCATCTAGCTGTCTCTGCTGGGGTTTTACTTTTGCTTTCAGTTGCACACGAGAGAGACATCCAGAGGCCCGAGTGCAAGCCAGTGCCTCCAGCAACAGCAGCCTCTAGGTCCCTCCCAATGCAGCCTTGCATACCACCTCCTCTGGGTTCTTCAGTTCTGTATCTGGTGAGGTTTCCAGCACAACCCGTGCTGCCCCCCGGGCTGCTGTCGATACGGTTATTTCTACCACATCATAAATGTTTTCAGAGGTCTGTGGGAAGAAAGAATTTAGGAAAGCTTACATACATATGTATATATGTGTGTTTATATACACATACATATTTGAAGGTGTATATATTTACACGTATATATAAAATGAATGATGAGTGAATGAATGAATGAATGAGGTAAGCCTTTCCATGTGCAGTCCCTGTTCTGAGTGTGGCTGCTCTCAGACCTGAGATTTTAGTAGCGAAGGGGTCACTTAAGCTACTGATGGTGCCAGAAACTGTTAAATTTACCTACCGGTTTTCTGAACATAGTGAGGTGTAACCTAACTTGTCTGTACAGTATAACCCACTCTCTGTAACGAGTCACCGAATATCAGCCAACCCAAGGCAGCCAGCTGTTCAAATCTCGTTCAGATAAGGAAGCCTCCAGCTGCAGCTAATCTAGCTGTCTCTGGTCCTGGATTCCACTTTCTGCAAGTCACTTCCTGTTCTCTGGCTAGATCTTCAACCGCCATGCTGGGGCTAGGGCTGCAGCTCTGCGCACAGCGCTTGCTCGCTTGTCCTCTGTAAGGCCCTGGGGAGAGGGTAGGAGGAGGAGAGAGTTTGTCCATACGGAGTGAAGCACTTTGGACCATTTTTTTGGTCCAGGCAGGTGCTCAGTTCGAGAATCAGAAAAAGAGCCAGTAAACACTAGAGAACTGGCTGTGCTGCTCGGTGGGAGTTGCGTAGTTTATGCAAGGCCTTGGGGGGTGGGGGCAGGGAGCCTCAATACCAAAAAAGAATTTAAAAAATAATAAATAAAATTTCCCCAAAGCTAGATCTGTCGAGATGTGATTTGGCAGCGCGCAGAAATTCTCAGTCTACCTCAGGACCCTAACACCCAAGCCTGGAACCAGCCCCAGAAACGGTGGCTCTCGGGACCGGCCAAGCTTCCACCTCACTCCCAAGCCAGGGGCTCATCACTAAAGCTATTTCTCTGTCCTGTGTCTTACAACCTCAGCCTCTCTGGTTTGTTTCCTTCACATTGCAAATTCCCAAGATCCCTCTGAGACCTCTCGGCCTGTCCCTACCACCTTGTGGTGCTTCCGCTACAGTCCTGTGCTATCTTAAACATCTTAAGTCAACAGCAGAGACAAACAGGGCGGCCCCTACGCAAAGCCAAATTTGTTGACCCCCACCCCCGCCAGGTTTGTTGACCTGGTGTGAATGATTCATAGCCCAGGGAAACCTTGAGATGTGTCAGCCTGGGGTGAGGATGTCAGGAAGAGTGGCGTTGAGGTGACATTTAAGTGGTCAGGGTCTCATAGGGCTCACAGCAAAGCAGGGTGTGAAGGGGTCAGTGTCAGGTCCTCAGCTAGGACTCTGCAAAGCAGGATGGATCTAGAAGACGGGCTACCTACACCCAGCCCTGATCTGAAGTTCTCTCCTTGTGATGTAAACAGACACCTGTTTGTAATCCTGGCTGGCTTTACTTTTAACTTGATACAAGGCAGAGTTAACCTGATACAAGGTAGAGAAACCTCATTGAAAAAACGTCTCCATCAAAGCTTGTAAACACATCTGTGGTAGTTTCTTAATTACTGACTGAAATTGGTAGGCCTGTGTGTGCAGGAAGAGGATCACCTGAGCAGCAAATGAAAGCGGGCTGAGCAAGCGGTGAGGAGCAGGCCAGTAAGCAGCACTCCTCCACGGCCTCTGCCTCAGCTCCTGTCTCCAGGTTCCTAACTTCCCTGGACCTTGGAATACGGCTATAAGATGAAAGATACATTTTCCTCCCGAGTTGTTTCTGGTCAGTGTTTTATCCTAGCATTAGCAACCTAACTAAGACACCTGTGTCAAAGTGAATTCGAGCCTCCGGACAAGGGGAAATTTCATTCTTTTTTTTTTTTTTTTTTTTATGTATACAGTGTTCTGTCTGCATGTACACTTGCATGTCAGAAGAAGACACCAGATCTTATTGTGGATGGCTGTAAGCCACCATGTGGTTGCTGGGAATTGAACTCAGGACCTTTGGAAGAGCATCCAGTGCTCTTAACCTCTGAGCCATCTCTCCAGCCCCGGAAATTTCATTCTTATTGATGGAATTAATTTCTTCCAGGACTGGACAGAGAGCTCAATGGTTATAAGCACTTGCTTCTGTAACGTAGGTTGAAGTTCAGTTCCTACTCACATCAGGTGGCTCACAAATACCCATAATTCCAAGGCACTGGCACAGTCATGCATTTCCACTCACACATGTGCACAGATAAAAAAAATTAAATAAAGCCAGTTGTTGGTGCACATTTTCAATCCCAATACTAGGGAGGCAGAAAAAGACAGATCTTTGTGATTTTGAGACCAGTCTGGTCAACAGAGCAAGTACCAGGACACAGAAACCTTGTTTCCAAAAACAAAACAAAAATTAAATAAAAATGATACACTTATCCTCTCTCTGCTTTTGTGAGTAGCTTCAGAGCCCCAGCAGGGGTCTCAATGCTTGTGAAAAAAAAAACAAAAAAACCCTTTTCTAGAATGTTTCACCAGAATAACCCCCTACTGCCTCCATCACCATGCCCACCAAAGCATCCCTTGCTGCCTGGCCCCCTGGCCATCAACGTCTCTGGCTCCAGGTTTTAAACCCGGATGTCTGCCCAGCAAAAGCTTCATTGCACAGACAGGGCGTGGCCATGGGGTCCCGAGCAGCACTGGAGTCCCCAAAGAGCAATGGGTGTCTCCAAAGCTCTCCTAGTTGTTCTTTTCCCTCCAACAGGGCCCTGAGTGGGGGGAGGGGTTAAAATGCAATGAGATTGTGCAGGCGTCTCTGACTAGCCCCACACTTCCACAGGAATATTATGTTTAGGGAGACCTAAGGTATATGTTATAGGCCATGGTCACTCAGATTTGGTTCCAGAATAAACTATATCTTATTCTCTCTGAGGTAAGAACTGTGATTTTTTTGCTTGATAGTCCCTGCAGAGTCATAATCGGCAGGTTTAAGGAGATAGGTGGAACTCTTCGATGTATCGTGGAATCATGTTTTTAATTTTATTTTAAATTATGTGTACGTGTACTTCTGTGAGTAGGTATGTGGATGTGAGTATCAGCACCTTCCCCTACCACTCCAGCCCAGAAGCACTGGATCACAGGAGGTTGTGAATTGCCCAGCGTGGGTGCTGGGAACCAAACACAGGTTCTCTTCAGGATCGGATCAGTATACTCTCTGAACTGCTGAGCCATCTTTCCGGCCACTATCTGCAATAAGGAAAGAATCTGAAGCTAGTTAGTTCAGAACTCAGGATGGGAAAAGAGAAGAAATGACTGGGGTGAAGAATGATGGAGACACCTGAGCTGGGCTCCAAGCCGGAACAAGAACAGGTGACATTCTCACTGCTGATGAGTCTCCATTTGTTTGGTTGATTGGATACTGAAGGAGCAAGCAAGCATCCTTCCAAACGTCTGTGAAAGCAGGTCGCAGCTACCCTTCTCAGGCTTCTCTAAACAGGGCAGCAAACTCTAAGTGAGGGAAATGCCTTTTGCATGGGACCAACTAGTGCAAGCATCCTCTCCCATGCAGCTCAGGGCTCTGGGGGAATCTGGGAAGCAGCATTGCTGCAGCCCACTTCTCCCAAGGACACTGCAAAGCAGGGAGCAGGTGTTAAGAGGAAACCGAAACTCAGAACACAGAAGCATTCTGAGATCTTTTGCTCAAAGGCAGATCTGCCTTACCCAAACTCTGCTATCTTAGGACTGTTACATCTTTGAGAAGTCTGGGCCTATGTTCTCTGAGTTATCTTCTGAGCAACCCCCTTCTCTCTGTCTGTCTCCCTCTGTCTCTCTCTGTCTCCCTCCCCCACTCCCTTCTCTCTCCCTCTTTAATTCATTTATTTAACTTTTTCGAGACAGGGTTTCTCAGTGTAACCCTGACTGTCCTGGAACTCACTCTGCAGACCAGGCTAAGCTCAAACTCAAGAGATCCACCTCACTCTGCCTCCCAAGTGTTAGGATTAAAGGTGTGTACCACCACACCCAGCAAACCCTTTTTCTCTTTACCCTCCCATTTAAGCCTATATTAAAATATCTTTATTAAACTCCACCAATAATGCCAGGCACGATGGCATAGGCCCTCTCTTCCGGCGCTCGGGAAGCAGAGGCAGTCTGGTCTATATTACCAAGTTCAAAGATGGTCAGGACTGCATAAGAGACCCTGTCTCTAAACAAACAAACCATGACAAAAGGCAAATGGAGGCTCGAGGTATCACTCGCCCCAGATGAAGGTCTGTTGAAGGGCCAGCGCTTCTGTCATCTGAAACAGACGGGGACCAGCGGAGCAGTCGTCCAGTGTCAACTGCTTATCAGGGTACTGACCATCACAGCCTCCTGTAACAGGCCCCTCCACCCTCGTTCACACTTTTGATAGCCTACGTATGAATATTTTGCCTGCATCTTGAAAGTGCACTGTGTACGTGCCTGGTGCCTGCAGAATCCAGAAGAGAGTGCCAGATCCCCTGCAATTATAGTTACAGATTGGAGCTGCCACGTGGGTCCTGGGAACTGAACCTGGGTCTATCCACGAGAGCAGCAAGCTCTCTTAACCACTGAGCCATCTCTCCAGCCGAGGAGCTGGTCTTACCCAGATCTCTCATGGGTTCAGACTGCTAAGTGATTCCCTTGTGTGCTGTACTGTGTTGAGGGGACATTCTCCCCATTTTTCAGACAAGCATACTCGTGTTCGAGTAGGCCAGAGGCTCATTTCTCTATTAAAGGAAGATCTAGCCTCAGAGCAGGGAATGAATGCCCAGATCTTAGCAAGCAAGGTGGAAACATTGCCCACACCACGAGGAATTATAAAAAGAGGATGTAGGCCCCATGGCTGCACGGAGGCAATGACAAAATTTTATGGGCCAGAAGACATGTTTGCATGAGTTAACCTGGTATGCACAAATGGGAGGCCCATGCCAGGCGGGTCCAGCTCTTGGAGTAACTACCTCTTCCCACCATGCAGAATGCTTAGAGGAACACATGTCACAGAAGGCTGTGTGTGACTGCATAGGTCAAGGACGGCAGCCCAACACATTTAGGGGTCACACCCCTGTCCCAGACTGAGCAACTTAGAGGCACACCCAGCTCAGCCACAGACTGTAGCATGTTGATCGGCTGCAGCAGTAGTAGCCAACGGCCACCAACCCAGGTAAGGAGAGCTGGAGTGTGTGTGACTCTGGGTCAACCCCATAAAGACCCACACTCCGGAGTGTCATTCCAATCCCAGGACATGTTCTTAAGCTGCCACAAGGAATGCTCAGAAAAGTGAATTCACGCTAAGTTAATAGAGATTCCGTGTGCCAAAGGCAGGCTGGTCCAGTGGCCACAGGCTGCGGTACAGACTCGAAGCCAAATTAATTGGATTCAGATCTATTAAGAGGAAGACCTGGAGTGAACTAAGCCTTCCAATCTCGTTTCTTCATTGGTAACATGGCACTGACAACAGAAATGCCTTTATATTTGTCTGGGGAGATGGACAGGCTTGCAGCATTTGCCTGTGCATCCTTGTAATGCCAGCATTTGGGAGATGGCAGCATGAGAATTCAGAGCTGAAGATTGTCCTCAGCTGTAATATCGGGTTCCAGGCCAGCTGGAACTACAGAGTGAGACACGTTGCAAAGAAAGAAACGAAAGAATGATGGGGGGTGGCTCTGTTCAAACCCCGACCAGACTAGCGGCCAGCCATGTAATAAAAGTTGGCTAATGTCACCTTCTAAAGACTTCTGAATTTGAATGAAGGGTAATGACAAGTCCGGATATTCATGGCTATTTCCTCAGTTCACAGAAGGGAAGGGGGTGTGGCTTGTGTGCCGCAAAAACTGGGGTTGCCCACAGGAAACTGTCTTAGAAAAGAGTGTCTCAGGGCTGGAAAATAGACACTAAGTCAGAATGAGGCATCCTTACCCATCCAGGGCAGCAGGTTGTAAACTAGGCAACTTGTGGTCTCCTGCTCACGGCCGGGGAAAGGCCCCCTATCCCCGCCCCCAATCCCCCATCCTGTCAGGCTAGTGATGACAAACAAACCATGACAAATATGGACCTGCTGGAGTGGTGGTAGAGGTGAAGCAGATTTGTTGGATAAAAATGGAAGGAGTTTGAAAGTTTGGCCATGCGTGGAGTTGGAAGATTGGACTTCTGCGTATAGTAACACTCCAAAGCTAATGTTACCTTAAGCGCCTGTGCTTGCAAAGAACCCTGGGATTGGAACCCAGATGGACAGAGCTTCTCTGGCAGGAATGCATCTGACTCATTGACCCATAGGTTATGGGCAGTAAATGTTTGTTGAATGAGGTCAGAGCCTGTGACCAGTCCCTGCTCTGCAGAGGTAGCCGACATGTGCCCTCGGGTTCACTTGCCTCTCTCAAAGGGCTTCCTTCCATCTTTCCATCTGTTCCTGCTCCTGAGATTCTACCAAAGAATAAAATCCTGCCTGTTTCCAACCAAGGGAGCTGGCCAGCCACCAAGGGAGACCTATCTTGGCCCAAGACCCTCTGGCCTCCCCCATCAGTAGACAGACCATCTGCCTGAGCTGGGCTGGTGCTGGCCCAGCCTTTTGACTGTTGAGAGTGGAGCCTCCCTTACAGGAGGACTCGGCAGCTGTCCTCTGGGACTGAGCGTTCCCTGCAGAGCAGAACCATCCTCTGCTGCCATCCCTCGGAGGGCCTGCACTCAGAGAATGTGTCGCAGTTCTGGTCAAAGCAAATCTTATCCAATGAAGTTACTGATTTTTTTTTTCTGTATTTAAGATTTTCATTTATGTATGTGTGTGTTTGTGTGTATAGGCACGCGTGCGTGCATGTCCACACACACGAGCACACATCTTGGATGGTACTCAGAGGACAACTTGTCGAAGTAGATTTTCTTCTTCCATATGTTGGTCCCTAAGAGCTAAAGAATAGGGCCCAAAGTGTCAGAAGAAGGATTGCAAAGTCAAGGCAACCAGCTCCCCAGGAAAGACTGAGATGGGGGAGGGGCAGAGAACAGAGGATGGTGGAGCAGGCACAGCACAGCCAACAGCAAGGTGCTTAGGAAAGCCGATGGGCGGAGACAGGCTGACAGGCAGCTCAGAGAAGCAGCTCTACTGAGAGGAACAGGAAACGGGCAAGACTGTGCTCTCAGATCTCCTCCTCTTTGATCACAATCTTCTAGAACACTAGAGGGAGCATCTGGGCCTGGAAAGCCAAGGTTGTCTCTTACAATTAATGATAAAATTTCAATTAGAAATCACACTCTTTAGGTGGACCTGGTGGTTCAGTGGATAAGGTGCTTACTGCCAAGCCTGATGGCCTGAGTTTGATCGCTGAGGCCAACATGTGGAAGGAGAGCATCAACTCCCAGAAGCTGCCCTCCGAGTGATACACACATATTAATAAACATAGGCCCTCAGCGGGATGGTAGATGAGGGCTGTTCTGCCCTGTGGGGGTGCTCAGTCTGGGTCCTCAGCTCCCGGCAGACCACAGTAAAGGTTGGGAGTAGGCTTCGCCTAGCCAGGCTGCAAGGAGACCTGAGACCCGAGACCTGAGAGGAGCCTCAGTATGGGAAAGCTTGCGGGTGAAGGCAGCAGCAATCACGGAGCAGGGGAGGCCTTCGCCCCATTGTGAGTCAGCTTGAGAGCCAGCTTGAACTGTGGTTTCAAATCTGGGGAAGCCAGCGCTTGTACAGTCAAAGTGAGAGGCTCAGGCAACTCTCTTGGCTTACTTAAAAGATTTCCTTGAGGCAGAAACTGGAAGAAACCCCACCATTGTGCTGGGGTTCCCACTCCTATCCACCTTCCCTCAAACCCAGGATCCTCCTAGCTTTCCCTGCTAGGTCTCTCATATCCAACCCTGCACATGCTCAAACCATGCCCCAATCCATGCTTCCTTCCTCTTGCCCTGATGTCTTTGAAACTGGATCTACATTTCTTGGTTCTGCTGATCTCCAATGTGGCTGGAAGACAGAGCAAAAGAAGGTGTGGGTCCTGGGGTCAAGAGGGTTACTGTGTCACTCCCATAGACAGTCTCTTTGGAGAGATGCCAGGGAGGTTGAGGCTACAATGGGCTAGTGGAAACACAGGCACTGTAGACAGGCCGAGGCCCAATGGAGTCTTCACCCTTCGCAGCATTTAGAATGTGTGAGGTTAGTGAAGACTCAGCAACTTTGACAAGGAGCCTGCCTCGGCCTAGACTAAGGCTCCTGCTAGCTAGTCAGTCCAAGCCATTGCCTGCTGAGGCAGGTGCAGGGTAGGGAATAACTTCATTGGTGCTGCCACTCAAACACAACCCCTCTCCTTGTGGCCTGTGGTAATCTCTACTGTCCAGAAACTGCCAGCCACTAGAATAAACCAGTACATAGATCATAGCCACTCTGGCTATGATCATGTGTAGCCTATTTCATTACCAAAGCCTCATTTAATCTCATTTTCAGATGTTCAGTCACTGCAAATATAAAGAAATACAAATAACTTTCATATAGTGTACCTTGCAACCTTGGTGCTGTTTTTCATTTCACTTTTTTTGATGGTTCCTAAGAATTGTCTATGCCTAATTTCATGTTGTAGCTAGCTTTGCACCTTCATTTCTAATTTGGATGGATTCTGCTCCATTTTCTGCCCTAATGTTCAAATTCAAGACTTCTAGTACAATGCTGAACCCAAGAAGGGAGAGCAGACATCCCATTTTCAAAAGAAATGTTCAGTCTGTCACATTAAAGAGGACAAGACTCCACACTCTTCAGGTCCTGTTAACAGTTTATTGAATGCTTCATCATGAAACGGTTCTGGATCTTGTCAAATGCTACCTATTTATTGAAATGTCATTCTTATACTTGTACTGATGATATATTACATTTACTTTCAGATGAAGAAAAAGCATTGCACCCCAGGATAAATACGACTTGGTCTGTATTAAATTATTTCTTTACCACTAGTAGAGACAAAATGTATTTTGGCTTCCTGCTCAAGGGTGCAGAGCATCAGGAAGAAGAGTCGGGGTGGGCACAGTCAGGAAGCAATGAGCTAGCTGGGCCCAATTTCTCTTTTTATTTAGTCTGACAGTTAGGCGGGGATCGACTCAGCCCAACCAGAAGCTCCCTCACAGGTGTGCCCAGGGCTTATCTCTTTGGCTATTCTAGATCCTGCCAAGTTGAGGACATCAGCCATTGCATTCCTGGTAGTTAACTCTTATATTGTTGGATCTCTTTGTTAGTATTTCCTTGAGAATGTATGTACATCCACAAGACATACTGGTGTCATTTTTCTCAAGATGTCTTTTTTTTTTCTCCCAGCAGGATAATGGTAGCCTCATGTAATGAATGAAAGCATTCCTTTCTCCTATTGCCATCATAATCATTTTAACCCTTCTAATCAATAAACACAAAAGACATTTCCCCAAATACTTATAAATTACAAAGTGTTTATGATGGATTGTTATTAACCCTTGTGTTTGATGGAGTTCAGTAATGAAGCTGGGCGAGGGTGCAGCCTGGTGGTGGTAGGGCTGTTCTCTAGCGCTCTACCGTGTGCAAAGCCACCAGTTCCTACCCCAGGTCTGAAAGAAAGGGAAAGAAAGAAAGAAAGAAAGAAAGAAAGAAAGAAAGAAAGAAAGAAAGAAAGAAAGAAAGAAAGAAAGAAAGAAAGAAAGAAAGAAAGAAAGAAAGAAAGAAAGAAAGAAAGAAAGAAAGAAAGAAAAAGAAGAAAAGGAAAGGAAAAAAAGAAAAGGAGAGCATGCCAGGTGTTGTGTCGTTCTTAATCCTTGTGCTTTGGAAACAGAGGCAGGCGCATCTCTGAGTTGCTGACAAGTCAAGGCTACATAAAGAGACCCTGTGCCGAACCAAACCAAACCAGAAAAACCTGGGTCTGCACATTGTGTGTGTTTATGTGTGTACTTGTATGCATATGTGTTTCTGATTATGTTTGTATGTATGTATATATAGTTGTATGTTTGGTTTACATTCTTTGAAGTTTCTTTTATAGGGTAATAGTCTCTTCCTGAAGCATATTCTTGAAAAGAATGTACATTCTGTTGTTTCTTGAATGCACAGTTCTATAGGTGTCTGTTGGACTAGATCTATAGCAGTTTTCTACCCAGCTGACTATGAGGGTGTGCTGATTAGTTCTGTCAACTTGACAAAAGCTAGAATGACCTAAGGAGAGGGAACTTCAGTTGAGAAAATGCCTCTGTAAAATCAGCAGGCAAGACGAGTGACCAGCCTTAGCTACAGAAGTTTGTCACCAGCCTGGTACTTGCTATCTCCCTCTGTCTTTATTGTTTAAATACCATGGAGTTTTCCTCTTGCTATTTCTAGATTTACTTGTCTGGCGTCTAGTGTTCTTTTTACACGACTCATCTGTTTGTGGGTCTCTGTGCTTATCCCACTTGGGGTTCATACAGGTTCCTGGAGGTGTTAGTGTTTTCTGATAAATTTGGGGAGTTTTCAGCCATTGTTTCCTTGAATATATTTTTATTTCCCTTCTCTCCCCTCTGGATATATTGTGTCCTTAAAGTTGTCACCCATCAAGTCACCTTCCTAGTGTCCTTCACTGTCCACTTGATTACAGCAGTGTCATTATGTTACATTGCCAGTGTGGCTCAACAGACATTTTCTTCACACGTGCCCCGGCTACTATGCGCAAGCTCTGAGCCTGGTGGGTTTGCAGTGCCCTACAAGCAAGCATGCTACCACTGAGAGGCATACCCAGTAATCACAGTACAGGGGCTGTTCCCGAGGGCACTTTTCAAATGTTCTTGTCATTTACCAGCTTTCCATTTGGGCTGATCTCTTTTTTTGTCAACCTGATCTCAGTTGAGAAAATGCCTTCAACAGATCGGCCTGCAGCCACATTTGTGGGACATATTCTTGATATGTGGGAGGGCCGGCCACCTCTAGGCTGGTGGTCCTGTATTGTGTAAAAAAGCAAGCCGAGTAAGCCCTGAGCAAGCCTGTAGCTTAAGCTGTTAAAGTATTTTTTAAATAGGGTGTCATGAACAAACTAAGTAGCCAGGATGACTTCAAACTTTTGTTCTTCCTGCCTCTACCTCCTAAGTGCCGAGTTTACAGGCATGTACCACTACACCCAGTTCATGTGGTGTTAATGATTATACCCAAGCCATTATTCATGCTGGGCAAGTGCTCTACCAAAACATCTTCAGTTCTATACCTAGCAGTAAACCCTGTATGCTACCTCCCAACCTGCCAGGCTATTTTGTGCCCACTGTACAATAACAGCATGAATGTTATGGGGACAACTGCCCTAGTTAGTGTGGCAACTAGATGCAGCCTAGTCACCTGAGCTTTAGTTGAGGAATTGCCATACGTCGGTCTTTAGGCTGTTTTGACATAGAACGGCCCCACCCAAGGCAGCGGTACCATCCCTTACGCCATGTATGCCAGCTAGGCATGATGCTGAGTGAGCTAGCAGAGCTCCTCTGCGGTGTCTGCGTCTAGACCCTGACTGAGCTTCAATGGCAAACTTGCCTCAACTTAGCAACCTCATTGTCTGAAGTGGAAGTTAAGCCAAATTAATCCTTCCCTCTCCTACGTTGCTTTTGTTCAACATGTTCTATCAAAGCCACAGAAATCAACAAGAACAGTAACCAACTGCTTCCTGAGTGGACTTGGGGCCTATTCCTTAGAAGGGAATTCAAAACTAGTACTATCAGAGTGGTCACGGGCCCCAGAGGCCACTGTTGTTTTGCTAAATGGACATGTTATCAAACTGCCTTCTAAATATTTATATTTAGACTGTATCAATCCCCCCAAAGCTTAAGCAGCAGCAGTGGCATAAAGAATGCGAAGAGCCAGAGGACATGGAGGAATGCTCTGATCTTCTGGATGGCTACGGCTGTCACAGCCAGGAACTCAGCCTTCTACTGTAACCTGCCCAGAGCAAGCCAGTTGACATACTAGCCTGGATGGGAGCTCATGAAGACCTACCTACCCCATATGAAGAGCTGCGGGCAACTGAAGGCTGCTGGGGGAAGGCAGTGTTACTGCGCATGCTCTGGTGGATGCCCCAACTCTCATCAGCACTAACTGGGCTCAGTGGGTTATTTAAAAAATTAAAAACGGTTCTGGAGAATGGGAGGAAAGATCAGGTTGATTATGATCAAGATACGCATGTATGAGATAGCTATAGAAAAAATATTCTCAAAAACACTTATATCCAAGACTGTGAGAGAGCTGAACCACTACAATATTCCTCACTACCATCAAGACTCACCCAATGCGATCTGCTGCTTCTGAATCAAGTACTATACTCTGCACACACAAGACCACTTCTACCTAACAACTGCAATGAGCAAACAGGTAACACTGTACCTCCAGTAATTTTAACATGTTTCTCCAAAGGGAAAAGGCATTCTTGTGTCTAAGTAAAAAACTACTGTCACAGCCTAAGAAAAACCAAACAAAACTCCGTATCATGTAAGAGTTCATACAAACCCTTCAGAAATGCCCCTCAAATGTCTTTCGTGGCCAAGCTCATGTAGGTAAGTCCAAGCTGGATCCAGCACGCACAGTCCCAGTTACGCAGAAGGCAGGTGAGAGGATTATTTGCCCTTAGGACTCTGAGCCTAGCTTAAGAACTCAAAACAGAAAACACCCCAAATTCACCCTGCACTTCATTCTTGTATCTATAATAGTCTCATCATCCTTGTATTCGTTGACTTTTGTTCTTTTTAGAAACAGAGGTTTTATAAATGTTCCCATATTAGCTTTATAATCCCACATAATTAGATCAAATGCTACGTCAATGGTATGGTAGAGCTTTGAGGATATTAGCAATTAATTTAAATGTTTCTTAAATAAATTTAAAAAAATCAATCCTACCCAACATTTGAGGCATTTTACACTATAAAGAAGGTTCCTTAGGACACTATCAGAAACAAATGTCCCTAAGTATTACCGTCTTTCCAGATGACTAACACATCTTTACAAAGGAGACCCCCGCCCCCCGAATGTGTTTATTACCATCTAGGGCTATGTGGTATGAAAAAGGGTACACCAGTGACAAGAAATTTACACTTAGGTTGTTAGCGGATTCTGAAGTCTACAGATCAACTACACTAATATAAAATTTATCAATTCATAAGATCTGAGGACAGACTTAAAATATGTGTAGTGTGGAAGGCCTTTTTCATCACTGAAAGGGAAATGTTTTTAAGAAAGGATTTCACCATGTGGCCCAGGCTAGTCCCAAACTAAAAAACTTTACTGTTTTTGCCTCTTGGGTGTTAGAATTAATGTGAAAAGAATAAACATTTTAGCTGGGCACAGTAGTGCACACCTCTGATCATAGTACTTGGGAGGCAGCGGCAAGTGGATCTGAGTTGGAGGCCAGTCTGTCTGGTCTACAAAGTGAATTCCAGGACAGCCAAGGCTACACAGAGAAACCCTGTCTTGAAAAACAGCAGCAGCAACAAAAAACCTTTTTTGGATTTAACACCGTGTCACCCCTGTGTTATAATACATTTAGATTCCCACTGGGTTCCTCGAGCTAGATATGTTCATTCTTGTTTCACCAATGAGCCAAATGACTATGAAAGGTCCACAGAAGCGAATAGCAAAATTACAGCCCAAACTATTGTCTGTAAAATGACCAAATTCATTTTTATCAACTATATAAAGCCCATCTATAACAGGGAACAATGATAACTTATAGTCTGATGTTTTACTTGGTCATTCATGTACTTAAATTACGTACAGGCCAGGGTCTGCAAGGGTTTCCATCTATCTATATTCATTTTGCCAGCAGAGTTCATGCCGCTCAGTCTTGAAAAGCTCAGGCAGAGCTGTCTATGGCTTTGTTGCTAAACCAAATTTATCCTTATCTCTTGCCGAACCAATAGCACCATCTCTCCCCTTCTTCAAAATCACGTATCCCTGCTGTGAGCCACTCAGGTGCCCTGTGCAATCCTGATCACAACACCATTAACAGTCTAAAGCACTGTAAAGGCAGGGGCTCATTTTACCTTGAAGTATCTCCAGTGTCCAGCAGAATATAAACTTTAATGAATTGCAATTAAGTCTCAAAAAGAAAGGAAATTCATTTGAAAACTTTTGCAATTTTCTAATTTAATAGAAATAACCGAAACAATGTGGATTTTAAACAAGGCTTCAAACTAATCTAATACAACTTCTACAACACATTCCAGAGCATTATAACAAGAATTATTTACAGGCAGCTAATGTATTAAATAACCATAAAAAGAGAAAACTTGCTTTTATTACACGCAGCAAAAAACACAGGAACAGAACAATTAGAAATTGTAACCTTGTTTAAAAAATTAAATATGATCATTTAGAGAATACAATACCACAGAAACAGCACTTTTAAAGAATCATTCTGAAGGGTAGTTTAAATATGTGCAAAAATAGTAGTAATGAGGGAGAGCAGTTGAAATACTGGAAGCAAGGAACTAGTAAGGCTGTGACTTTAACCCTTTTGTGTGTAGATATGTCCATGTAAAAACTAACCGGCGTTCCGATTGCGCACACCTTTCATTACAGGCTTATGCCTATGTTTCACTGCTTTAAAACATAGCAAATGCCTACATTCCTCAGATCAGAAGCAGACATACTTCATTCTCAAGAATGAAATTCAGGCCACAGCTGAGCACTGTGGCACTTAAAAAAAATCATTTTGGTGCCGTCATAGGGATTTGTTGAATGTAACACAGCATCATTTAAGTTTTTAAATAACACTTGATAAAAAAGGGCTAACCTTGATTCTATACATTCTGTCGTTTGACAAATATGCCTAACTTATTAAGATAATTTTGTTTCTAGATACAATAAAAATATATAAAGGATCATGTAAGGAAACATAAGGAACTAAGATTGGAGAGATGCACTTTTGACCAAGTAAAACATGCATTAGCCCAGTAAAGCCGTTATATCCAAGAGTAAATGCTGAAATTGGAAATGTCTATGTAAACTGTGGCATATAAATTTTTTTCCTTAAAAAAGTACCTTCAGTTTTTTTTTTACTCAAACAGCTACTTTTAAAAAAATATGCAACTTTCCCCAATTTTTTAAAATAAAATGCCACAATATATTGTCATTACTTCAGCATACATTTAAATTTCTTAATTTATTTTAAAAGATAGATTGGGTGATATGCATACAAACTTTCCTATAAAATCACCATCCAGGAGAGGGTTATGACATGCTATTATTAGGCAACAGACTCAAAGCAGCGTTATTGCTTTATCAAGGAAGTATTAACTGGGAGAAACAAGTTAACATCCAGATCGGGTGTATGATCCAACTACAATATACCTTGAAAATCTTAATCACCTTCAGCAGATAATTAGTAAGGCGGCATAAACGGTGTACCCGCTTGCATGTTGTGTGGGGGCTTATGTGTGGTGTATATACTCACATGTTGTGCGTGAGGGCATGTGTGCTAGGGTGCACGTGTGGAGGCTGGAAGACATCTTCAGCCAACGGGCTTCTGGAGACTACCTTTGCCTCGCAACTTCCCGTAGCGCTGCACTTACGACTTAAGACTCACACTACTGTGCCCCCACTTATATATGCGCTGGGGATCCAAAGCCAGAGCCTCGTGCTTGTGAACAAGCATGCTTTTTACCCGTGAATCATCTCCCCAGCTCAAAGCTGCTGTTTTAACTCAGGGAGTTGGGTGCGTAGTCCCCCCCCCCCTTAAATTTTTATTAACAAAACTACTTATTGATCCAATTCAATGATGGCTACAAGAAGAAATGAATATTTTGTACTTTATACGTTGTATGTGAAGAGGCTGGGTACCAAATGTAAAGGCTAAGGGAGAGGGGACTACAGTACCTAGTCCCCATTTTGGATAGAAGAATTCAATAACATGTGGTAAGCCACAACCCAAGGGTATAATTGGAAGACCTGAATCTGTTGGCTTACTAACACTACTAATAATTACATGGCAGGACACCTGCTGAGGTAATTGAAAACCTATAATTTGCACACTTTAAAGTATTGTGTCTTTGGATTAAAAAAAAAATCCCTGTTAAAAGAATAAGAACTGACTTTAATAACCTAAAATTCTCTCGTAAGAAACAGAAATGGGAAAAAAACAAAAAACCTGTTGATTCCAAAGGGGGCAATTTCAGCAGGAATCTAATGTTTTACCTCTGCTCCATGGTAGCAGTTGGATGTCTGCATACAGAGCAAGGTCTATAACCTAACCAGACCCTAGAGCCCTAAATACTGCACCTGATAAAGTGGTGGTGTCAAGTGCTGAGATACGTAAATTAAGGCCAGCAGACTGGGCTGAGGAACATTCATTCTTAGTTTTCTGATGGGAAAAAAATAGCCCTAAGTTCATCCAGAACTCTGAGGATGTTAAGGAATCATCATTATGTAGACTTTCCCCCACATCTAAGATACAGGCTCTAACAAATACACATGAGAGCGTCACACCTGCACTTAAGAGTTAACACATATTCTGTATTTGTTTTTAAAAATATAGACATGAATAATTTGAGTAAGAATTGAATTTCTGTATTTTTAACCATACTTATGTTAATGCTGAACAGCCTAGAAACACAACGATCAGAGTACAAAAGGGGCAGCATGTAACAGTGGCTTGTTGACAGCAACTAAATCAATCCCTCAGCAGCAGGGGTGTCTTTGCTAACAGAAATGGAGCACACTAAACTGATGGATAAAAGAAACAAAGGGAAAACAAAAAACAAGAAACATGAGAATGCCTTTATGGAACACATTCTCTATCAGCACTTCAATCATTGAGAAACATTTGCTTAAATAAATCTGTGTGCCCCACTTAACAGAGCTTACTTACAACTTATGAATAGTTTTAAAAGGATTCACTTTAGATGCAAATATAAAACACTGAAACTCAGGGGCTTCACAAAATGAAGTTAACCCCTAATCCCCCAGTTGTCAAAAGGTGACCTTAGACATACATCTACTCACAAACTCGAATCATGGATATCAAAGAAAAGAAATAGGTATAAAGAAAACATTTTAAAAATATGTATTCTTCCCCTCATAAAAACTTGAAACATCAATAAAATGATAAAATGGTTTGGAGTATTTTTTTTTTAACGAAGTTTGATTTATAAGGAAAGAGAAGCTAAATGGCAGCCAGGAGATGAAGCAATGTATTATCAATATTGTTTAAGTTCAGTATGACAAGGCCTAAATTAGACTCCTCTTTACCCACATCCCTTGTTAAGAAAAAAACAACCCAAAGGAATCTGTATAATAATTTCTTTAGAGCACTTTATTTGATTCAATGCACACTAAAAATATTCACTTCTTCGGCAATTACGTCAGATAGTTTTCTGAGGACGTCTACAGTCTGAACTGCTCACGTTGAATGAGGCAGATGATTTGCCTTACATCTGCTGACACCTCAATCGCTTCTGATGCTGAATTCTACTTTGGTCACTTTATATTCTACTGTGTCCATATAGAAGTAGGACTATACTCTTAATCCAATGGAGAGGCGTACACAGTCTAGAGCACACTTGATCTGAGCATCACGATGAAGGAGAAAAAGAAAGCAGAGCAAGTCGATCTATCTGCTTCATCAGGTAGTAAATAAAGTTGAGTTACTCCAGTTACCATTCAAGTGGGAAGTGGCTCGTTTTCAGGATTTACTTACAGGCCTGTTCTAAGTCATTTAAAGCCCCCAGTCCATGCACGTGTCTCACTTGGTGGACAGATGAGAAATCTAACCCCACCGGGTTTATTTCAGTATTTTGATATTTCAATAATAAGCTGCTTCTGAAGAGTTTTTGAGAAGTCTGTTCTCTATTAAAATAAGATAGAACCTCAAAATATGAATGTGAACATTAGAAATAGACAGCATATATTACAAATCCATTCTTGATAGGAACATTAGTAAGAATACACATTAGCTTAAAAAAAACAGGCTCAGCAAATGTTGCTGACCTGCCAGAAGTCTGAGCTCACTATGTACAAATAAGACAAAGTGAAATACAGAAAATTGTACACATTTGGTAGCTGACAGATTTCTGTTTACCAATAGTGGTCTACTGGAAACTGGCATGAAGGAGGGCCGGGTGGGTGCGAGTTAGTTGTCACCTTCTCAATGTCATTTACATGTACAGAAATTCTGAAATAAACATCCTGTCTTTTGAGGGAATAACTATGTGACCAGATGATCTGACCAGTAAGTGTAATTGTGTAGACGGGTTTTCTGGAAAGGACTTCCATCATTCTGTATGATCCACTACTGAAATTTATCATATCAGCACACCACTGAAGTTGACTAAATGAGGAGCATTGGTCATACTCCTAGACTCTACATCTAAGTAGAAAATAAAACTACTGTTCAGTTCTTTAAACCAATTTAAAACCGAAGGCCCAATAGATCAAAATGAGAGAAAATACAGTGGCATGATTAAGTTAATCTCTAGTGACATTCAAGTAGAATCTGATCTGCTCAATTTTTAACCAGAAAACAACCCATCTATGTTTGCAGAGGGAAAGCTCTTAAGTTGTTTGAGTAACTGTGTGCTCTAGCAGAGACACATCACATAACATGAGCCTTGCAGTCTTGCCTGACCCAGTACCCTGCACCAATTAACACACATGATCATCTACGTTTCTAATAGCCAGAGAACCATCTGCATTTGTAACAAATCCCCAAACAATTTTACTTGTAATTATTCTTACTTTACAGTTGCAAACAAGAGTTCTCTCCCTCTTTCTTGATAAAAATGTTTTTTGTCCATTATTTCAACCTAATACTGTATGAAAGCTACCAGCTTCTTTAAAGAGGTACCCACTGTACACAGGATATTCCAGTAACACTTAAATAAAAGGGTGTTTTGTTTCTTTCTTCCATTACTTCCTTCTTTTGAAAAACAACTGATTTAAGTCCATGGCATTTTACTTTATATGCACTGGCCTCTCGTCTGACTTTAGGCGTTTTCTGCGAGGTTGTACAAAATCTTCATCAGAGTCTTCCGTTACTTCACCATCATCCTCTTCCTGCTCAAATTCTGGCAAAGGAGCGAAGGTCCTGTCTGAGTAGATCTCTGAGAGTTTATCTTCAAAGTACAATGCAACTGCTTTCCCTGCCTGAGCTACTTCTGAATCAGCCTGCAAGCAAAAGATAGGAATATTCACCTATTGATAATGCATATTCCTTCACCAAGTTTGCATGGTCTGAAAAGCTTACCTTCAAATTAATCTCTTGTGTGTCTGCATAAACTTGAACAACTTTCATCATCTAAAAAGGATACCAGAGTCAAAAAAAAAAAAGGGAAATTATAATCCTTTCTAAAGTTAAGAAACTGTATAGGATTGGTGACGAAAGTCAGCCATACTAGGGAGAACAAATTGCTAAAACCAGATTAAGTGCTATCTAAAATTCTACAGAACATGGAACCATTTTCTTTACAAAACTATTAATAAAGTTACTTTGAAACCTCAATAACAGTCTCATTCTAAATTATTGAGGTCAGTCTTAGTAGAAACTTGTCTGAAGACATTTACTCGAGAAAAATAGAATGTTATTTTTAAAATGGTCAAACTTTCCACAAGATAATCAGAACTCTATCTTTATGGTAATACATTAATCACAAATTAACCTTTTTGTCTTGTTTTTGCAACAGGGTCTCCCTACATAGCCTTGGCTGTCCTGGAACTACTCATTATATACAGACCAGGCTAGCCTAGAACTCACAAAGATCTGCCTGCCTCTGCCTCCCAAGTGCTAGGATTAAAGGCATACACCATTATGCCTGGCTCACAAATTAACTCTTAATTAAACAGGCAGAATGTGTCTTTTTTTTGTTAACAATAGTACACAATCACATATCCATTGAAAGTATTTATTCTGTGGCATACTGATATAAGCTGACTATACTTCACACCTTACGGGGACTTTGGCTTGTGTTCAGAGCTCTACCTGAATGCCTCTAGACACAGCTACTGGTAGACTTGGAGTCACATCTAAGATCATTTTCTTCTCCTATAATGAAAATCTTCTGTAACAGTAACAAACGACTGAATTCTAAAGATAACAAAAAGCAATTCTCCTAACAGATTATCTGTCACATATTTTTTCTTAAGGTATGGGTAATACATTTTTAGCTTTTAAGAAATAAAGTTAATGAAGACTCACTGCAGAAACCAAACCCTCACCATTACATATTGTGGCTACTATTCGATGGGCCTGTAGTTTAGTCTTAACACTCTACATTTATGCGGCCAGTGACAGCACTAAACAACACAGGCACTGTCAACATTCCCGGAAGTGGCCCAAGGTAGGCATACATAAGCACATCTCACCAAGTTACTAAACTCCAGACTACTTTCTGTACACAACCACAATTCTCTTAGGAAAGGATATTCAGTATTACTCTTAGTGTCTTATAAGTAAAAATATACTCCAAATTATATACAATAAACTTTCTTCTCTGGAGTTGAAAAAAAAACAAAAACCAAAGTTTGCTTTTGTAGAATAAAGCAGAAAAAAAAAATCAATTGAATTAGGTGATTCTTTCAACAGGAAAAACAAAAAGAATCAAGCAAAGGAAAACTAACAAGCCAATACTCTATAGGTTGGAAGCTAACATACTTCATTAAACCTTTCACAGTTCTTGAAGATCAAACGGACATCAGCCACAAAGTCATCTGGGATTTGGTAATGCTGGGAATGTTTTTTCTGAAGCTTCTTCTTCACCGTTGATAAATCCATTGGTTTCTTTATAATTTTATAGTAGTTTGGTATCTAAAAAAATAAATCATGGCAGGTTAGAATTCTCCAAAATATCAAACTAAGTTGAAAATATACAGCATACTGATTACATTTGAGGTACAATAAATATACTTCAAATTTTCTGTCTCAATCATATCTTGAATATCAAACCTTACTGCAAAATATATGCTGGATTTTCATGATTACTAAAAGTTCTCAAGGTCCTATCATTAGTAAGCATGAATGAAAAAAAAAAAAACAACAAAACAACCTGCAAGATAAGTTGCCTCCCAAAAGACCTACAGTCATATCCAGTTCGTTTAGTGCTTGATGACTCCGAAGAGCTCTTATAATAAAATTTTAAAGGAGAAAGAAAAACATTTGAAAAGTATATTAATGCTAGAGCACAGTGTTGTAGAAACATCAGCACCTAACAAATTTCAGAACATTGAAAGAAACATTCATATTCAGTGTTCTGATTCTACCTTTGGCCAAAAGTTTTCTACCTTTAGGATATCAGTGAGCACAGTAAGGCTGTTTAGGGTTTGGTTATTGTTTTGAGACACAGTCTACACAGCTCAGGCCGGCCTCAAATTAACAATCCTCCTGTCTCAGCCTCCTGAGGATTGGGACTACTATCATGTACTATCATACTCAGCTAGAGAAGCTATCTGAAGACTCCATGAAAAGAAAACACTAAGAAGTTCCTTTTTATTGTGAAATCCCTAAACTTAAAAGATGAAAATAAAAAAAAAAAAGGCTTCCTAGATATCAAATGACTAGTACTTTTACAAGATACTTTTCATCTGTCAAAACTTTTGTGCTTTTAAAACTTCATTTCTTAGCTGGTTTAGCAAACAGGTCAACTACCATGCAGTATTCTGTTAACATGTTTATAGCCAACACAAACAGCTAATAAATGAAATACACATAGCACGTTTTATTCTAATTAGACAGTGAGAACCTCTAGCCCTTTTTTTATTGTATTTATTTCAGAGCCTTTATTCCAAGTCTCTAGTAGAATGAACAAAGAACCCCTAACCCGAAAAGTTTCCTATGTGTCTTTTCTCAATCTTAACTATTTGAATTAAGAGGACTTACACATGGCAAAGCTATTGTGAAAACTTCATCCACATACTTTTATTCAACATTTACAGATTTGTTTTCTCTATGAGCAACATTGGAACAGAGTAGATGCAGAATCTTACAATTTAGTATTTTTATTATACAATTAGAAATGAAAGGCAGAAAAGTACAATGTTTTCTCAGTTATAAAGCTCGTTAACATGACATGTGGAAATTCACATTTGAAATCCTAACTTTCTGGAGTTATAGGCAGGACCCTGTAAATAAAAGAAAAACATGGGCTGGAGAGATAGCTCAGAGGTTAAGAGCAATAACTGCTCTTCCAGAGGTCCTGAGTTCAATTCCCAGCAACTTCATGGTGCCTCACAACTATCTATAAAGAGATCCGGTGCCCTCTTCTGGCATGCAAGTGCACAGGCAGACAGAACATTGTATTCATAATAAATAAATCTTTACAAAAATTACAAAAGAAAACACAAGAGGAGCAGGTGAGAAGGGAAAAACTAAAAGAACACGCTTTCTGCCCTAGTTCAATGTTCTTCCCATTAAAATTATTCCCTTAAGTCAACCTTAAAAGGGGAATGTAGAAATAAAAAAAAAAAACAGTTCCTATCAGAGTAACATGCATACACAATGTAACTCTTTTAAAAGACATGGCATACATATTCCATAAGTTCAGGCTGGCCACAAATTATCTTCCTACCCTAGCTACCCAAATAATAGCAACATCATGCCTGGGCAACAAACGGATTTTATATCATTTAGCTCTAATAAGGTTTCCTTCTTTCTTTTTTATTTTTCCTTTTCCAGTTTTATTTTAAAGCTTTAAAATTACAACCACAGCAAAACTTTCCTGGTATCGGTAACACTTGTTTAAAGGGGTGTATTTGTATGTGTGTGCCCTCTTTTATTAAAATCAGAGAAAGACAAATGTACAGGCTTCCCCCCCAGTTCCTGAAATGAGACTAAGTACTAGTCTAAGATACAGATATACACATATATACATGCACACAATTCTGGCTCTCTAAAGCTACCTAGCAAATTCAAATCAACTGTGGTGTGTCTCACAGTACACTCCCTGCCTCTTCCCTCCCAGGCTACTTAGAAAAGACTCAAAAAGTAACAGAGGTTGTAGGGATTTTAAGTAGTAGCTGGTAGAACTGAAGCAGCACCAAGCAAAGTCATACCTTACACAGGAAGGTATCAAAAAAAAAAAAAAAAAAAAAAAAAAAAGAAAAAAGAAAGAGAAAAAGAAAAGAACGAAGTCCTCCAAAGACACAACCCATCAATTGTGGAAAAACCCCAAGTCCCCATAGGCACAGTGAGGCACTTGGCTGACTCCCTGGCCCTTCCCCAAGTCCACTCCCATTTAACCAGAGACTGCTGAAAAGACCCCTCCTTCCCCAATGGCTACATCTAATAAGGTTTCTGATTGTGAAATGAGAAGGAAATTCAGTCATGGAACACTTGCCTTACTTGCTTTATAGCCCAGATTCAATTTCCCAAACCAATATACATACAAATTAACTTAACAGACACTTAACAATGTTACATACCATGTACATATTTTACACTGATTATTTCATATACTCTTCTAAATATTTCAATGAGGCAAATAACAGTAGTGGTGCACATCTTTATTTAATCCTAGCACTCAGGAGGCAGAGGAAAGTGAACTGCTGAGTTTGAGGCCAGCCTGGTCTATACAGTGAGTTCTAGGACAGTCAAGAGCTACACAATGAAATCCTATCTCAAAGGGGGTGGGGGGAGAAGAGAGAATAAAAAAAAGAATTTCTACATACTCTAAACTATAAATATTAATCAAATGACCAAACTGTACACCAAATATCTGTAAAGAAAAAAAAAGGAGGGAGGCTGTCTGAAGAGATGGATCAATGCTCCTGAAGAGGGCATGGGCTCAGTTCCCAGCATCCACATGACAACTCACATGAATACCAGGCATGTACAAAATAAACATATATACATGCAAGTATACATGTATTTATAAATTTTTTAAAACAGTAAAAACAGTATTTTAGGAGCTGGAGAGATGGCTCAGCAGTTAAGAGCACTGGCTACTCTTCCAGAGGACCTGGGATCCATTTCCAGCACTCAGAACAGTTCACAACTGTATGTAACTACAGTTCTAAGGGATCCAATGTCCTCTTCTGACCTCCCTGGGCACGAGGCATGCATGTGGTGCACAAATATACACGCAAGCAAAACATCATACATACAAAAATAAACTTAATAAAACAATAACTAGTATTTTATTTGTTAAAGGTTTTTATAGAGCATTTAACCCAAGCACTGGGAAGGGAGAAAAAGGCAGATCTCTGTGAATTCCAGGACAAAATACCAAAAAACCCTATTTTAAAAAACCAAAAAGCAAGCAAGCAATCAAAGGTGAAAAGGTGATTACAGAGTCTGGAGTGAGAGGAAAGATAATAAAAGATGATGCTACTTAAAGAATGTAAAACTTCAGTTAGATTGGTATAAAAGTTCTACTGTTTCACTTACATATAAATCACATTTAATGACAAACTGCATATTTCAAAATTCTTTAAAGGAATTTTGAAATTCCATTCTCATCACAAAAAAGTTTAATTGATGGTGATGGGCATCTTTAGTCTGATTTAATCTTTCCATTTGTATGTAGGTCAAAACAGCATATTGTACCCTACAAGTATTCATAACTTGTCAATTAAAATTACGTTCTAAAAAAATGATGGGGAGGAACTATCAGAACATATTGAGTCATACAGTAGTTAGGCAACTTACTAACAAAGGCCTGTCTAAGCCATAGCCCACAGACTTCATTACCAGGATAATACAAAGAGACACAACTCACCGAAACAGGAACTGGCTCCTGGAATTCAATACTTAATTCATGGCAATAGAGGTAAAGCAGAAGACGTTCACATTTCTGGGCCCCAAAAAGGAAAAGAAGACAACTATTTTTTTTTTTTCCAGTAAGATACTTTGGAGAACATAGCTACAAAGTATTATTAGAACAAACTGAACAGTACCTTCTATATAATAAATATGAAACAAAAAATTTTGCTTTCCATTAAAATTTGAGACTAGGATCTATTCTACTTTAATTAAATGTATCTTTATTCTAATACAACTAAGGTAGTTTATTATTAGTTTTTATCTACAGAAATATAAATGAGTCACAAAAACAACTTATAGTAAATAAGAAAATTTCACCACTGGTACCTAATACAATCCCCTAAGGCAGGCAAAAATGAGTATTATTCCTCTGTTTTTCTTTTTTAAAATATTTATGCGTGTTCTGTATTCCTGTACATCTGCACAAGAGAAGATGGCATCAGATCCTATCACACATGTAGTTGCTAAGAATTGAACTCAGGACCTCTGGAAGAGCAACTAGTGTTCTTAACCACTGAGCCATTTCTCCAGCACCTTTATTCTTCTGTTTTTTAATGACTCTACTCAGATTTAAAATGAACAAGATCTTTCTCTTTAATCTAATTACAAAAATCTTCCCTTTTCATTCTTTCGTTTACCTTTTTGAGATAGGGTTTTACTATGTAGCTTGTTTAGAACTTTTATGTAGACCAGACTAGTCTAAAATTTGTGGCCACTCTCCTGCCTCTGTCTCCTGAGTGCTGGACTTACAAGATCTATTTTTAAAAGAACTATTACACTAAATTTATTTTACAATAATAGTTTGTCCTTACTTAAACTTTCTTTAATGTTAGTTTGTATATTCAAATAAATAATTAGATTCGAGGTAAACTTCTAATGAACACAGAACTATGGGAAAGGTATCCTGTCATTAGAAATCAGACTGCGGTAAGATCAGCAAAAATTTGAGTGAAATGAGAAAAAAAAAAATTGGGTTTCATTTTTAAAATGATAGGAAGCTATTAAAGAATGGATATTTGTAATTAATAAAATAAATAAATAAGTTAATTTAAAAAATAGCTATTAAAGAAATGGTAAATTTGCACTTTTTTAAAGAAAAAGAACACTGTTTAAATATTAAAAAAAAAAAAAGACTAAAGGGGCAAGAGAACAAGGAAATCACCAAAAAAATTATAATAGTCCACATAAGAAATTATCAATGTTTTATGGTGGTAAATGGTGGGAAGATAAAAAGAAAATGGCATTATAATCACATGACATTTTTAATCTCAGAGGTTTCTGGTTATAGCAATAAAGGTGATAGGGGAATACTAAGGAAGGAATTCTTTGTCCGGTGTTGGCTTTTTTTTTTTTTTTTTGAGGCAAAGGATCAGAAATTAGGATTTAAGTTGAAGCATATTAAGTGTGAAGTCTGGTCTGGTGACACATGCCTATAACTCAAGCCCAGCCAGGGCTTTACAGCAAGGGATGACTATCTTTTTAAAAAGTTGTTGGTATAATGTTCTTTTGAAATGTATACAAAGTCTTGAATTCAAAACTGAAACTAAAGGCTTTAAGAGTCATAATACATCATCAGATGATGCAAAACCTACTAGGTCATGTGCACATTACAGAGGTGGGGCTTGTACACTGTATGAATGGGGTAGGAAACATGAGACACATAGGCTGACAACAAGTGTTAGCTTTGACACTTACCCTTTGGTCCACAGGGTTTAAGCCCTGTGCAGTTTTCCCCTTCTTACTATGTTGCATATTATCACAATCATATTCAACTTCTGGCTTCCCAATATCTCTGCAAAATGTGCATATCCAGTCCCCACTACACAGGGAAAAAGGCAATTAGTCCATGTAACTACTATTCTGGAGAAGATAGACAGTTCCTTAGTGCAAGTATCTAGTTTATTTTCTTTTGTTTCTAATTTTCTGGTGAAAAGGAGCTTCTGTATTTGTTAAATATCTTGTACAATAAACTCTTCGAAACTTTTCCCAATCACACATCAAGTGACAACCTTTTGGAAACCTATAAAATGGAATCTCTACATTAAACATTAGTCTGTTCATGGAACAAAGTCAATGACTAGTTCCTGCAGCAAAATACCTAACAGCTTCTCTCAAGTCCCATTGTTAGTATCCCACGGTCCAAACTCTGTGAGAGGAAACAAGCTATCATTTACTTTCTTGCAAGCACAAAGACATAGTTGACAACTGTAACTCCCGTCACCGGAGAAGAAGGGATGGAGAAAGCCTGGGGCACACTGGCTAGCAAGCCTAGCTATTTGTGCAGTTCAAGTGGGCACCTGAGGAACAACAGCCAAGGCTGTTCTCTGGCCTAAACATGTACATGCATGTACGTGCATTGTGTGGGGAACCATGCAATGTACATACACACAAAGAAAATAGTAGAGGGTATGAAGTTATTCAGGCTCTTACAGTGTTCTGAGTGTATTAAACACACCAAAAAGAAATCAAGTCTTTTTCAGAGCCTCTTAAAAAAAACTGGATATAGAAACACATGCTTGTAAGCACAAGCATATATACTCCCTTAACTTATAAGTCAGATAAAATATATACTGTTTTTTTTTCAGGATTTCTATTAAATTAATTTTCACAAATTATTATTTTTCTTTTCTCTATCTTTCTATATACAAATATCAAGAGATAATAGAGATATATTAATAATCTAGGTAGATGAATAAATAAATTCTAATTCTAAGATTTTTATTTAGAATCTATGCTAACAGTTTATATTCCTCCCTAAGTGTCTGCTTTTGAAAACTGGCAAAATCTTAGCCAGGTACTGTAGCACATGCCTTTAATCCCAACACCAGAAAAGCAGAGGTAGGCGGATCTCTGTGAGTTCAAGGCTAGCCTAGTCTACATAGCAAGTTTCAGGACAGCCTGGAATATATAGTGAAATCCTTTCTCCAAACAAAACAAAACAAAACAAAACAAAACAAAACAAAACAAAACAAAGGAAAGAAAGAAAGAAAGAAAGAAAGAAAGAAAGAAAGAAAGAAAGAAAGAAAGAAGAAGACTGATATTACCACCCCCTAGAAAAGAGGGTCCAGCAAGATGGCTCAGAACATAAGAACACTTGCCACCAAGCCTGATGACAAGTTCCCCAGAACTGACACGGTAATAAAGTTCTTCTGACCTCCACACATGTTCCAAAGCACCTATATACATGTGCGTGCACAGACATAACATATAAATGAGTAATGTAATAAAAAGAAAGTAACTTCCACATAGATCACTAGCAAATTACACCCACTAAGATTCAGGCAAGTATCACAATTAAAAACAGACTAATGCCAGGCGTGGTGGCACACACCTGTGACCTCAGCACTCGGGAAGGGAGAGGCAGGCGGATTTCTTTGAGTTTGAGGCTAGCTTGGTCTACAAAGCCAATGCTACACAGAGAAACCCTGACTCGAGAAAGAAAAAAACAAAGAAAAAGCAAAAACAAAAAATATTCTGGCATGTTTTATATGGCTAGTTTTCTTTTCCCATCTTAGTGCTTCAGGTTGAACCCAGGGGCCTTACATATGCTAGGAACATGCTCTACCACTGACTACACTGTCTCAGCCTCATTATCTGCTGGGTTTTGCAGTAAAAAAGTTAGATCTTTAAAACGGGCTTTTTTGAGGAAAGACCTGAAAATCTTTCTGCTATATATATATTTAGACTTTGGAATAAAAGGACGCAAATCAACTATTTCACTGATACCTTGGAAAGCTGAGAAGTGTTGGAACATGACAAGTAAGATGAAAAACCTTTGGACATTTTTCACAGCACAAAAGATCCCCTCCGTTCTGGCAGACAGCACACCAGTCTTCATTCGGGTCATCATCTTTGCTATTGCCATCTCCTCCGATCCTTGCCGACCTGTGCATGAGGTTTCGAATTGGAGACTTTCCGTTAACAAGGCTACTAAGTCCTGACTGTTTGCAACTTTCGCTGATATCTGCAGGTTCGGTTTTCACATGGTTCTCCAGGCTTGTTAATGTATCCAGCTCACTCTCTAGATGGAGGTTAGTTGAGAGAGGTGGTGTCAGACTACTCTCAGGACTGCTCAACTACAAGAAAACAAAGACAAGTTTTTGTTTTGTTTTGAAAATCATTTGATCTTCAGTTGTTTATAGTATGTGTGTGTGTATATATATATATATAAAGCTACTTTAACATACATATATTTACTAAAATTATTCTGTAAATCACATTAGTGAAATAAAAGAATACAAATAAACTCCCAATTATTTACATATGCTAACATGATTTTATGGGTTTTGTCCCTCTAATATCAGTTCACTCAGACAATTCCAAAATTAACTACACCATTATACAGTGACTACAAAATGAACTAACAATCATATTTTGTTGTTTTACAGAAAGCTCATTTTAGCACACTACTTTTCTAATCAAAATCAGTTATAAAGCATTTGAGAAGTATTTTATACTACTCTTTGGCAAACCTGCCATTCAACTAATGTAAGACTATAGCAATATAAAATAGATCTTTTTATACAATACCATTCATTTTTATGAGGCATTTTTTTGTTTTTTTGTTTTATAGAGACAAAGTTTCTCTGTATAACAGCCTTGGCTGTCCTGGAACTCACTTTATAGATCAGGATGGCCTTGAGCTCACAGAGATCACCTGTCTCCGCCTCCTTGAGTGTTGGAATTAAGGTGTGCATGGGGGCACTTTCTAAACTAAGAGTTTTAGTGGAAGAAATGACAGTGTTATAAACAGAGCTGACATTGTAGCTCTTTAATCCATACATTGTATTGAACATAGTAATATGCTCCTATGCCTATATGCCAATAACATAGAAAAGCAAGAAGCCTGGGCAAAAAGAATAACAAAAAGTGAAATTTCTGGGGCTGGAGAGGTGGTCCAGTGGTTAAGAGTAATAGCTACTCTTCTAAAGAACTTAGGTTCAAATCCCAGCACCCACATAGCAGTTCACAACTGTCTGCAATTCCAGTTCCTATAATGTCCACCCTTGCACAGCCATACATGGAGGTAAAACACAAATGTAAATAAAATAATTTAAGAAAAAGTAACATTTCTAAATGAAGATGGGTTTGGACTTTCCTTCATTCTGTTTTATAAATTGTATAAACTATTTCATCTGAGAAATTCTAGAGTGGTTATTATAAGACAAAAAGGAAATATTTTTATTACAAAAAGTCTCTGATCAACAATCTTCTTTCATATGAATAATCTTGTTGAGCTCCTAAGCTACAGAGAGCAGTTAAGGTAATGCTGTGGCCTTCAGCTCCTATGTATACACTGAGACCAATAACAGAACAAAATTTAGCACCATGGCATCAGCATTGCTAAACAAAAATTCCAAGAGAATATCAAGTAAGTAGTACTTAAATGCAATCAAGTTTAGTTAAACAGCATTAACTAAACAGAAATTCCAAGAGAATATCAAGGAATTAATACAATCAAGTCTTTTCTGATTAATTACAGCTGACTCTTAAGAGCAGAAATAGAAAAAGAGATACTTGGCTTGTGTCCAACACAAACATTTAAAGATAAATCACTGTCTACTGAGATGGAGGACGGGGGCTGAGCTCTGTCGCCCCGTCAGACCGTGGCGGCTCACCATACAGGCGCTCCTCCTGCCGTCCTCTGTCTTCTCCTGTTTCACAGCTCCGGAGAAGCTGCATATCTCTTCTTCAGTCCCAGGTTCTTGTTTGACCTTCACCTGATCAGACTTGAAACTATGACCACTTTTCTCAGTAGTTCTTCCTGATGATCCACAGCTAATAAGAAACAAGTAAAAGTCACATATTTGATTGTATAGCATAAATAAAAAATACGTTTTATTAAAGGTAGTAATTACCTCAAAAAGAAATGTAGCAGACCTAAGCATAGACCTTAAAATTACATTTCACGATCTAAAACATTTAAGAGTAAACCACTGAAGGAGTCTAATTCACATTTCTCCATGCCACCACAAGTTGAGAATCCCTATCTAAAACACCCGAGATCAGAGTTTTGAGATGTTTTGTCCTATTTTGAAATATTTAGTATACAGGGTGAGATGCCTTGGGATAAGAACATGAAATCCATTTATGCTTTTTACATATATAACCTGAAAGTTACTTCACACAATATTTTAAATGCACCAAGCAATTTGGGGGCAACCTACCACATGAGATCAGATATAGGATCTTCCAGTTGAGGCATCATACTAGTGCTTACACTTTAGAGCATTTCAAATCTCAGGTTAGGGATGCAGGATAAAATTTTATCCCTGCAGGATAAAATGTCAGTGACTGTGTCTCTGCATACAGATAGGTTTCAACTCTACCACCTCAAACTTCCAAAGAGTACAACACCAGCAGTGTTGAACTACAGAGATTCATAAAAGTAGTAACAGTCAAACTGTTGGGTGACTTTGGTGAAGCTCATCACCAAAGTCAATAAAGAAAATTTACCCTGCCTCCCTTAACTCAGTAATTGACAACATTTCTTTTTTTTTTTAATTTATTTTTATATCAATCAGAGGTTAGGTACTTTGCATCCCTGGCATAGCCCCCTCCCTCTTTCCCTTGACAATATTTCTTCACAGACGTATTCTAAAGCAACATTTATTAAAATATTTTTCAACCAGTGAAGGCACTTGTCACCAAGCCCAACAACTTCAATTAGATCTCCAGGACCCAGATGACAGAAAAAGAAAACTCACTCTCCCATAAGCTGCCCTCTAACCTTCACACATGCAAGCATGCATGAATGTACACCAGGCAAATTTTTGGAATTCATTGGTCAGCCATCAGCCAGCCAGTCAAGTCTGAGCTCCAGGTTCAGTGACAGACTTTCTCTCAAAAAAGTGGAGAAGTGAACAAAACATTTTATGTCACCTCTGGTCTCCACATTACCCACATGTATACAAACCACATATACAAAAACAAAAAAGACTTTACCCAATGGAAGCACATAGTACAACTGAAGTATTCTTGCGTTCTCCCAATTAAAACCTGAATTCTAATAAAACCTTTTTTATTTTTAAGAGAGAGAGAGAGTGCATGTAAAAAGGAGGCAACTGCAGAACAGTGGTAGGGCACACCTTTGATCCCAGTGCTCCCAGTAAACGGGAGGCAGGGCCAGGGGATCTTTGAGTTCAAGGTTAGCCTGTTCTACAGAGTAGTTCTACGACAGCCAAGGCTACAAAGAGAAACCCTGTCTCAAAACAAACAAAAAAGGAAGCAAACTAAATAACAATATGAGAAACAGAAAAGTCTAGAAGAGAAATGTCTACATCTGCAAAAACAAATAAACTGATGCTTCTGTAAATCCATCTGGTGATGACAATGTACAGGGCTTATTTAAATGTGGTTCAAAGAAATGACTTGTTAAAAAAAAAAAACACTGATGTGACTAAATATCTACAAGAACATTAAAAATGTGTTGCCACTACAAAAAAGGGGAACTTTATTAATAACTGGATCTAAACAATACTGAATAGTTACAAGAAAAATGATGTAATTTTTGGGATTTGTTTCATATAATCCAGACAAGAGGACAACAAAAAAGAGAACAAAGGAGAGAAGACTTGGCATAACTAATGTACTACTGTTAAAAGTTGGTATATGAAATAAAAAAGATGTAATTAACATAACACTGAAAAAAAAATGACTTACCTGCCTCGACTTCCAGTGCTGGATGTACTAGGCGGTCTCACAGGTGTGTGAGAATTGGATAAGCCTGAAAAACAGCAGGTCAGACTGAGGCTCAGAATGTTTACACTCTAAAACCAACTCAGAAAAATTCTTGTAAAGAAAAGATAGCTGTTAAGTCAGAGATGCCAAACATAATCGTTAGCAGTCATCAGTTTCTTTCAGCTGAGTTCAGACAAGACTTTAGAATCCTCTTCCAAACAATATCACCCATAAGCAAAAGCAGATTGAGAAAGCTGTCATTTTTTTTTACGTCACAAAATCGTCTGTATAGTCCTTTAAAAAATTTAGTCTTTTTAAAAAACTGAGACAGTTTTTCATTATACAGCCTACACTAGCCTTAAACTCTCAATTGTCTACTGCCTGCATCTGAGAGTTAAGGTTACAGGTACATAAAAACTAATCAGGCATTCGTGCTTTTTAATGTCCTGAAAAAAAAATCTTACTAAAATTCAATGACACCATTCTAAAATGTTAATAATGTACCTCCCATAAAAATCCATGTTTATGCCAGGCAGTGGTGGTACATACCTTTAATCCGAACACTGGAGAGGCAGAGGCAGGCAGATCTCTGAGTTCAAGGACAGCCTGGTCTACAGAGCGAGTTCCAGGGTAACCAGGAATACACAAGAGAAATCCTGCCTCAAAAAACATACAAATAAACCAAAATCCATGTTTACCTCTGAACTATTTTTCCTACAGAAATATTGTTTTAATTTAAAAAGAAAACAAAACAAAAAAACCCACTTAGTTTACATCAGAAAAATACTTCAGAGCTGGATGTAGTAGTTTATGACTGTTATCCTAGCACCTGAGAATCTGAGGTAGAAGTTCACCTACTTCAGTAAGACAGTAAGTTCCTAGCTGGCCTGGGCTATAAGGTGAGTCTCTGTTCCAAAAATCCAAAAGAAAAAAGGAGTTGAGGAAGGAGTATATTCTATGCATAATGACTTGACTGTTAGCCTGTATGGCATTACTCCAAGCATGAATTTTGAATGTCTCAGCTGAAATCACATGACAGTAGAAAGAATAAATCTGGATTTAAGGAAAGAATCACACTTTACAAATATTTTAATTGTTAAAGGCAAATTTAAGCTTTTTATTTTAAAATTACAACTTGAAAATTCATATGGTTTTCAACTTCATTAAACAATTTTTCATTATTTTAAAACTTTTGAATTTAAATTTAAAAACTCAATTCCTTATCTACACTGCAAAAGATAGGACATAGAAGGTTAATAGACTCCAAACCCACAAAGAATGAGTATACAGTGTGATTGGATGCTTTAGACAGGATATAGATATGTTTAGCATCACTCTAATCAGCTAAAGATTGTCAATATCATTTAAACATATATGCATGCAAATTCGAAAAGTCAACAGGCTGTGAACAAATTATCCTTCAGAATCCAAGTGGGCCTCTTTAAGGTAGCTGAAGCCCTTGAAAAGTTGGAGCTATTCCTTTCAGACACTTAACTGAATTTTACTTCTGGACACTAGACTGCACAGTAACTCTTCCCTGAGTCTCCAGCCTGCTAAAATGCGCTGCAGGTTTTAGACTTGCCAATACACTATAGCACATAAAATCATGCTTTTGGATTGTTTTCTTTTTAACCTGATACAGATAAGAAGACAGACCTCACTCCTCCAACCCTGGCTTAAGATGTTAAGAGAAATGAAGCACAATAGCTCTCCTTGTTTTACCTGAAGATCCAGGAGATAACGCAGAGGGTCCTGGCGAAGGATTCATGGTGCTTGTAGGCTGTGGGGGTAGATGGCTGCCTGAGATGTATCTACTCAGAAGATTATCTAAACTGCTTGAGCCAGCATCTTCCAACTAAAAAGAGACAAAAATAAATTTGCTTTGGTTAAACTGACGATGAATGAATTAATGTCACCGCTTACATTCACTTTACGAAAAGTTAACAGATTATTCAATATCAAGTTAAACCTAACTGTTGCTTCCTTAGGCTATTTTGAGAACTCACACAGCATAAAGTTTATGTGACTGGTACTATAACTTACATTATACAACAGATATCTAACTGCTAAGAAAAACTTCAAAATCCCTAAGCACTGTGTGTAACTACGAAAACAGATCTGACTAACACTGCACTTCCTTTGCTCAAGATTGTAGAAGTACTACTGTCCTCAGTGTCCTCGATGTTAGAGTCCCATCAGAATCATTCACACACATATCAAAACCCAACTTTAAGCTCCAACACCTTACATCAGCTTCCAGCCAAAGTCTCATCACTGTACACACACACACACACAAAAGGGCAGAAATCTGAACTCATTTCATACTTAGAAGCAGTAGGAGAAGGTCAGAGAATTAAACCATTGCAATTTTGGGACAGTTCCCACCCCCAAACCAAATCAAACCAAACAACAAATCCACATCAGTTTCCTATCTTAAAATAAGCCATCTATCCTGAGAATGTGATGCTTAAGTGAGAAAATAGTTATACAAGTAAAAACAAAACAACAAAAACAAAAAAACAAAAACAAAAAACCCCTAGATGTTCAAAATGTATGAAAACCCACACTATTCCTAAGAAATTGTCAGGTTATTGTTACTTGTTTATCTTCTTGCTTATTCTATTTATTTCCATACTTGCTCCCTTTTTCAACCTGTGCTGCAGACAAAAGTCAAACTGTCTTATGCTAATCTATTTCTGGCTTAAGACAATACTACGCATTTATTGCCTGAGAAAACTGAATATAAACCAAAGAAGAACTGGAACCTAAGAACACAGCAGGTCACGATACACATGCAGGGGAGGATCCTCCTAAAAAGCAAAAAAAAAAAAGTTTCCTAAATCCCTTAAAAAAAGGAAAACAAAAACAAAAAACAGGCCAGTCACAAGTGGGACTAAGGTAAGAAGGTTGAATTAATCAGAACAAAAAATAATAGTTCTGTCTACCCTATGGTCACAGCTATTGATTAAACACCCTTTTGTAGGCTGTAAATAACCATAGGAGAATCCTTAGCTGTAATTCAAGTTAACTAGATATAAATTGTTTAGGATGGGAGCTCTTTTTGTTACCCATTTAAAAAAGATTTATAGTTATTTTTAATATGTGTGAGTGTTGTGCCTATATATGTATACCATGTGTGTGGCTGCATAGGTCAGATGAAGGGACTGGATTTCTGGCACTGGGCAGTGATGAGGCCCTATGTGGTGCGGAACAGCAAATGCCGAGACATCTCTCCGGCCCCAGGAAGAGTGATGCACAGCACACAAAGCAAACAGGGAGAATGACAGCCCTACTCTACTCCTTTTACATTCACTCCCTACCATTTTCATCTCTAGCTAAATAGCCCAAAAGTTGAAGGAGCCAATAGGTCAGGAGAAATAGACATAAAGGCTGTCATAGAGTTAAAAGTCATCTCACTGGCTGGATGTCAGGGAGGCAGAGGAGTCAGGAGGATCTCTGTGACGTCAAGCCCAGCCTGAACCACACAGCAAGTTCCATGGCAGCCAGAGCAAGATAGCGATACCCTATCTCAAAACAAATTAAAATAAAATAATTTTAAAACCACCTAATTGAAAACATATCAATTCACTTATTATTAAATGTATTTACTAGTATCCTCAAATAACTACATGGGCACCATCAAAGTTGCATAACTAATCTGTTGTGTAAAACGAAAAGCAATACAAAAAATATGCATAACATAACAAAGAATAGAGCACAAGATGAGAATCAAGCTGTAATGGTGCACGCCTTTAAGCTTTGCACCCAAGGCTGAGCAGGGAACCACAAGTTTGAGGCCAGCCTAGGTAACACGGTAAGGCTGCCTCAAAACAGAGGGAGGGAGGAGGAAGAAAGGAGTACGTAAAGAAAAAGGGAGGGGAGAGGGAACTAAATCACAATGATGTCATTTTACCTATCAGACTGGTACAGATGAAGAATGATTTGAATCAGTCTTGTATTGGGAAAGCAGCGCAAAAATGGATACTCTAAAATACATAAGCTGGTAGGGTTCAGATGAACACAACCAGTATTAGGCAACCATGCCTAACACCCCACCTCGGTTCAATCTCTAGCAGTATCAAATGAACAAATGAACCACAAAGAGCAAGCTGGTCCAATAATGCATACATGACTTGTCCTGAAACCACTGAACTGTTTTTCCAAGTGTTTCACATCCCCAACAACAATATGTGAAGAATCTGATTCTTCTACTTTCTCACCAACAGTATGTGAAGAATCTGATTCTTCCACTTTCTCACCAATAGTACAATTACTATGTCAAGTTTCCGTCATTTCCATAGTGACTAATAATGATTTTTCAAATGAACAGCCTTTTTTTTAATTTAAATTTTGTTTAGATTTCTGTTTGTGTGTTTATAAACATTTGCCTGCATGGCTATATATGTACACCACATGCATGCTTGGTACTCAACAAAATGAAAGTATCATGTAGTTTTAAAAGAAAGAAAGCAGGGTTGGGGATTTAGCTTGCCTAGCAAGTGAAAAGGCCCTGGGTCTGATCCTCAGCTCTGGGAAGAAAAAAAAATGAATACTGTATAAAATATGTCTCCAACAGAGAAAGGACAGACTCTCTTGAGCTCTCTTGCCAGAGTCTGACCATTTATGTCAGACCAAGGAAAAGTAATTATACACACACAAGCAATAGAAACTAACCAAAAAAAGGGGGGGGGGAGGGATTTTTTTTTCTCATTAACAAGGGGAAAAAAAACCTATAATGTTTATTGAAAGTCTACAGAGGACTCTGAAATTCTCACAGTAATAGAATATTCTTCCCATCCCTACCCACTCACCATGAAGTCCTTAAAATAAATATAAGGCCATTGTTGAATTCAAGACAAAATATAAAATCCTTTATGCAGCTTACAAAGGCCTGACGCAGCCACTTCCTATTGTCTCTAGGCTCCTTTCATGCCATTTCTGTTTCTTTTTCCTTTCCACATTAGCCTTATTTTTGCTCTTCAAAAGCTCCTTTCTAGCTAAGTGGTGGTGGTGCATGCCTTTAATCCTACCACTCAAGAGGCAGAGGTAGGCAGATCACTGGGTTCAACGCTAGCCTAGTCTACAGAGCTCCAGGACAGAAAGGGCTACATGGAGAAACCCTGCCTTGAAAAGAAAAAACAAAACATGTTCCCTTCTACTTCATTGGGCTTTGAAATTCTGTTCCTTTTACCTCATACAATTTATTGCCAATATCTCATTTCCTAATTTCCACACAGCTTACAGGTTTCAAGGAACTTTAACACCGTACTAGATTTGATTTGTGCTTTCCCCTTCAAGAAACAATCATAGTAAGATTTTAAACATGTGTACTCTTCTGCCAGCAAGCCTCTCTTGCCCCCCACTATTCCTTTAAAAAAAAGTGCTTAACGTATTTGCCAAGGAAATAATTATGTTTCCCTTTAAATAAAGGCTGGGTTTTTCCACCTGATGTAACTTTATAATAATAATAGGAGGCAATCTAATCATAACAACTAATATTTATTGAACATTTACATTGTAGACACCAACTTAAATATACAAATTATTTAATCTCCCTAGTAAGCCTAAGAGGCAGATTCTAATAGATTCAAATGTTTAAGAAATTGAAGAGTGGCAAGCAAGGCCAGTATTTAAGAAACCACAAACTCTAATTTCACTTCACTATACTGCCTCCTGAATTACAACCAAGTAATTGATACCATGGTACTTTTGCATGCATAATTCCTTCTGCCTGCAGTTTCTTCCATGAATGCCTGAGACGCTTACCCCTTAAATCCCTGTTGAAGACAATCTCATGAAGTCTGACATCTACCAGCAGAAAACTTGGAATGTTCTGCTCTTCTACCAATATCATTATATATACCCAAATGAAGCAGCAACTTCATGTTTTGAACATGCCTAGAAAACTGTATCCGTATGAAGACTGTTTCTCTTTGATCTTTAGACACCAATACTGAGGGCCTAATATGTGGCAAGTTCATAAATCTTTGAAGAAAATGTACTATAGTATAGTGATCCACGTTTCCAGGATCTATGGTATAGATTCATGTGTCTACACATGTATTCAGTCTTTAGACTACAGTATACCAAAAATTTGACCTTGAACATAATAAAAACTATTTTACTAATCATAAGGAAAATTTACATTCTGCCAAAACACATTACTGTTGTAAACACAACCAAGCAAGCACATACACTATTACTGTAGGTGAAACATCAAAACCTGAAGCACCCTGTTTTCCATTTACTACCTCCTACTACCTTCCCATGGAAGCAAACTATTTTTCAACAATTTTCACTTGACGACAACCAAGGTGGCTCAGCAGGGAAGGCGCACTTGCTGTACAATCTGCATTTGATTCCTGGAACCCATGCAAAGATATGTGACAAGTACTGACCCTGCAAACTTGTCCTCTGGCCTCCACATACCTGTCTGGTGCATATGCACACATGTATGCGTGTGCACACAAACAGCCCATGCATTTAATTTTTAAATCCTAACTTTATGATTTTCTGGCTACCTAACTGTCAAAATTACAACATCTTAGTAAAAAGGCTATATAATATAATTAGTAATTTCATTTGTCTTTCTCTCTTTTATTTTATTATCTCCCAGTAGTGCCTTTTCAAGCCTTCAAACTATTGCTAGTAGTATTTTCACATCTAAAAATCATTATACTGACCAACTAAACCACACAGCATATCCATGTACTCAAGTACAAGTCAGCTGTTTTCTGGATTGTGCAAAATAGGTCAGTCTAAGACTTCATCTCTGTATTTCACATTAAATGTACTATTTTTACTATTCATTTACTTTGATTAATGTTAATGCTGGATTTTTTTCTATGTGAATTCTTAATTTAGTCTAATTTCAACTCTACTACATAATTTATTGGAATATTACTATATGTGTGGTTGCTATAGTCCAAGTCAGCATTTTGGAACACATGACTATACTGTGTTTTTAACTACTCTTCTAAATTCCTGCCTAATGATGGCATTCACAACACAAAGCCATTATTCATGTCTTGATGTTGCTGATGCAAACAAACCTGCGACACGACAAATTATGAAAAAGTGTAACACAATTACATACAGCACATAACACTTGAAAATAATGACTGCTATTGATACATGTATTTAGTATACTTTTTGTTATTTTTATAGCCAACTTTTCAACTTGGTTTGATGGTGCATGCCTTTAATTCCAGCACTTGGGAGACAGAGGCAGGTAGGTCTCTGAGTTGGGAGGCCAACTTGGTCTACATGGTGAGTGCCAGGCTAGCCAGGGTTATACATTGAGGCTCTGCTTTTCAAAACAAAGAAGGGAGAAATAAAAGGTAGATAGATCCCTTGTACATACTAGATAAGCACTACCCAACTGAATCACATGCCTAAAACAAGGTTTACTGTTTAAAAAGTTTACTGTCTATGTTACAGTGGCAACAGCTTCATAAATTTAATGTTTAACTAGACTTGAGAGAAGTCCCCCATGCCCATCAGTCAATGGCCAAAAAAAAAAAAATGCCATACCATGTTTTGTGTTGGCCATCGACTGATGGGGGAGAGGAAGACAGGTCTTTTGCTTATATATTATGGTTACTGATTTTGTGTCTTTATGGGATTTCTGTGGTATGAATATGTGTGCTTCTACATCTACATGTGTTTCTTGTGTTTTTTTTCCCCCTTAGCTCTCTCTCTCTTTTTTTTCCTCTCCATTTGTTTTGTCCTATTCAGTTTTATTTTTACTTTATCTTAGAGAAATAACTTACACAGAAAAGAACTTAAAGACCCGTAGCTCTCAAACTGTGAGCTGCAGAATGACCCTTTCACAGTGGTTGCGTATTAGATAGGCCAAGTATCAGGTATTTACATTATGATTCTAAACAGAAGCAAAATTACAATTATGAAGTAGGTTGGGGTCCACCACAACATGAGGAACTCTATTAAAGGGTGGCAGTACTAGAAAGGCTGAAAACCACTGTTATACACAGTAGCCCACAGAAGTATTATTTCCTTACAGGCAAAAAGTAGAAACTGAAATATCCATCAACTAATGCATAGACACACTGTGAGACAGATCCAAAGCCAGGAACAGGCTTGGGATACATGCCTATAGTCCTACCATGTGAGAGAATGAGGTGAAAAGACAGTCTGAGGACAGCCTGGGCTACATAATGGATTTCCAGGACTGACCGTTCTATATTTCAAGCCCTTATCTATCTTCAAAAGAAGAAAAGAGAAAGAGCATTCTATACAACAGAGTATTATTCAGCCACAGAAGAAATTAAGTTATAATACAGACACCAGGTAAGTAAGATACTAAGTGAAAAAAGGCAAGCATAAAAGACCATATATTATATCTATACATAGTGTTCAAAGTAACAAAAACAGAGGGTTATTAGTGGTTTCTAGGAGCCAGAAAATGGAAAGAGAATGACTGCCAATATTATATATTTGAAACCATGAAAATATCAAAAATTAGAGGTGACAGCTGAACAATGTTGCAAACATACTAGCAACAATGACAAAAGAGTTACTTTTCAGCCCATCTCAAACTTTCTTCTTGGTGTTTCTATGAATGATGAAGACAGTCTAAATTTACAAGTGGGAGTTTGAATCAAATTCCAACTACTACTTCAAATTCCAACTACTATGTGCATAGGAAAACCACTCACCACTGTTTTCTTATAAATAGAAATATTACACACACTGCCTGAGAAAGCATTTTGTTAATTTAAGATAACTTACAAATACAACTTTTTAACTTACATTCCAAAAATTATTTCATTCTACTCTATAGTCTAATCTTCCCAGCACCAATACTATTAATGTTCCCTTAGCCAAGAGAGATAAATGTCTTCTATTATCAAGAAACTGTAATAGAATAAAAGAATCACAAGAAGTCGATAGTTTCAAATAACTTTGAAGTTATAAAAGCACCATTTACAACTCTCACATAACCAGGCACTGGTGGCTCATGCCTTCAATCCTAGCTCAGGAGACAGAAAGAGGTGTAACTGTGAGGTCAGCTAGGGATACATACTAAGCACCTGTCTCAACAAAACAAAACGGTCCCACTACTTCAGCAGCCTCACTGCTCCTTGCTACCACAGTGACCTCCAACTCTAAAACTCATACAATAAGGGAGAAATAACAGTATAATCCTCAAAGACTTTGTTTACATTTAAGAAAAAAAATGGCTTTCATTTGTCTGAGCTGGAAATTTCAAAAGGCATCAAAGACACGTATCATTAGAAAAACGTCTCCGTTAAAGAAATGAAAAACTTGAAGGCACTTTGCGATTCATCTTCTCTTTTCACCGCCATTTCTTCCCTTTGAGGATATTCCCCAAAGTGCCTAATATCTAAACACAATGTTCATATACCATTTCAGCACAAGCCTTCTCTACCCAACTGGTCTATATGAGTAGTGGACTGCCTTTGCTTACATTATGTAAAATAACAGTAACAAAAGATGAGACCCCTTTTTGCAAAGTCTTGGGTCTCTTCTAGGCTCCAAGTTCTTCTCATAAAGGATATTATTTGGTTGAGGTCTGACTTTGGCTATGAGCAAAGCTAGCACTGGCGCTTTGGACAGACTCTGAACACAGTGCTCAGTCTCTTCTACCTTTAAACATGGAGGGATGTGGTTTTGGCACAGCAGCTTTAAACGTCACATCATGTCCCTTTACTCTTCAGAAGGCTCGAGGAAATAATGGTCCTGAAACTAAGCAAAATCTGAAACACACATCTTCTTCAAGCAGTACGAGATTTTAAATGATTCATTTAGCTTAAATACAAACCTGGATAGGTGGAATATCTGGTAACGATGGAAGGTTTTCTGGATTGGTAACTGAGGGGATTAGTTCTATTGCTGTAACAGATGGACTGGTGGGACCTCGATTTGCATTTGCCATAGTTGCTGTGGTAGGGCTTGTTGGGTTGATTGGGTTGTGTGCTGATACAACAGGAAAAGGTCCAGCATGCCCTGGGTTTGAGTGCTGTTTAAGAAAGAAGGTGGTATTATTATTATTACTATTATTATGTGCTCTGCCAATATCAATGAACGACGCCTTAGCAATAATTGTAACTATTTGTAGTGTATCCTTTCCACACTAAAAGTGCTTGCAGCTGACAAAGTGGTATCCCTTAAACTTAAGCAAGAGAACAGATTGAACTAATCTTTTCATTTTTCCCTCATTTTTACGTACTATTTGGGGAAAAACAGATTTGCAAGTAACTGTCAACCTGTCAGCCTACTGATATGATCTTCATAACACAGATGTATGAAGATGATATGAAGCCACTAAGCTTGCAAACAGCGGGCTACAGAAAACACAGTTCTGAAGATATTCCACTTTGATCTTTCAATCTTCTAGCTAATGAAAAAAGAACTACAAAATTTAAGTTGATATGGTAAAAAGAATGGTGAATTTCAGAAAGGAACTATGACATTGGTTTCTGGCTCTGATACTGTACAGTCTTAAACAGTCACATAATCTCAGTAATTCTAAATTATGGATAAATGATCCCTTACTGATTTCATTATAAGAACACTATTATAAGAGTTATTTAAGGCCATAAATGTGCAGGTCTTTGGAAATAAGTTACTGTACACATACAATTAAATCATATAAATATTTAAAAACTAAAAATGCTAACACTGACTTCTGATGAGAAGACCTCAAAACCTAATAACTATTTAGTCTGATTCTGTTTCATTTGTACTCTTTCAAATGTTGAACCTTGGTACACACATTTTTTGAAAGAACCCCAAGAACTAAGAAGTACATGGGTATCTCAGTAGTTATAAAGAAACCAGTATCTTCAACCTTTCCTAGGTATTATTTTAAAATCATACTTGCCTACCAATGTGTCATGCATGGTCTTTGACAAAATATACTGCTAACTATTATGAGGAAAAAACTAAAACCAAGTAGTAAAATTAAACAAAGGAACAACTGGCAAAGGTCTTAGGAATTACTATGAGCTAATACTGCAGACCAACAAAAATAAAGAGCCAATAAACCCCTGACTAGTGAAACAGAACTATGAGAAGAGCTGTTACAAAACATTAAAAAAGACTGATAAATTTTTTGTCATAAAATTTCAACTCTACAATTACATATTTTGCCAAGTTTCTTGAACATTACATAAAAACACAAACTTGAAACAAAAATTATCCTTATTCCAATAACAGTAAGCAAGCATGTAGCTAAAACAAAGGTAAACATTTCAAAGAAATGTATACTTTAAAGAAATTTATATTGTCTGATTATTTTTTTTAGAAAAAAATTTTAATGTGTATGAGTGCCTAAATGTATGTATGTGCACCACCTGTGTGCAGTGACTACAGATGTCAGTAGAGGGCCACAGATACCTCTAGTGGAATGGAATTATAGTTTGAGCAGTCACATGGGAGCCAAACCCAGGTCCTCTGAAAGAACAAAAGTGCTCTTAACTGCTGAGCCATCTCTCTAGCCTTGTCAGCTTGTTCTTAAACCAAAAAAAAAAAAAAAAAAAAAAAAACATATTTTGTTTCTATAACTGTGTACAAAAGGTACCATTAAAACTTTTCAACAGAAACATTTTAAATATGAACAGGAGCCCCCATTATCAGTAGTAAAAAGGAAATTCAAGTCCAAAGAAAATAGTCTGTAAAGTTTTCAGTTTTTTTTTTTTTTTAAGATTTACTTATTTTGGTCCCCCAACCCCACTCCCCAAAACAGGGCTTCTCTGTGTAGCCTTGGCTCTCCTGGATTCACTTTGTAGACCAGGCTGGCCTTGAACTCACTGAGATCCGCCTGCCTCGGCCTCCCTGAATGCTGGGATTACAGGCATGCACCACACACCCAGTTTAGAAACACCTATTTTTGTGTATGCGTGTCATCCCAGCATGTGTATCTGCACACCACATGCAGAAGCCAGAAGATGTCAGATCCTGAGAGTGGAGTTGCAGATGTTTGTGAACTACCACGTGGGTGTGGGAATCCAACTTAGAAGGGCAGCCAGTGCTCTTAATCACTGAGTCATCCATCCAGCCCCATATTGTACGTGTGTGAGTGTGTTGTGCGTGCACACATGACATAGTGCCAATGTGAGGTCAGAAGACAAAGTTCCAGTATTTGGTTCTCTCCTTCCACCCTGAAGTTTCTGAGGAACAAATTCAGGTCATCAGGCTTGGTGACAAGTGATTTCACTTGCTCATCTTATACAACCCACTTTTAGTTGTAAATAGTTACTATTTGCTAGAATATCTCACTACTTATAAATGTATAAAAACTTTATACAAGCTGAGTAGACATTTTCACAAGTCTATCTGGGTGTATTTTTGGCCAAAAAGCTGGGGAATCATTGCTCTCAGTGTTTAACAGTACAAATGTTAAACATGTGGACTATATAAGTAAGCGTAATGAAGGTTTGCCCTATTCCTTCTTTCTGGAAATTATTTGATTCTATTTAAGATTTATTCGTTTGTCATGCATGTATGCAGGCCTGACTGCGTTAATATGGCCCACAGGTGTACAGGATAGGGTATTAGATCCCCTGGAATGGGAAGTTACAGGCAATTGTAAGCTGTCACGTGAGTGCTAGGAAGTGAATTTACTCATCTGCAAAAAGGAGAATGATAAATGCTCATAGCCAAAGCCATCTCCAAACTTCCCATCCCTCAAATTCTAGTTAAATGGTTATGACTCAAAATCTGTTACAGCAATACCACCATTGCACTTTAAACGAACCAGTGATTTTCTAAAAGCCTCTACAATCTGCTTGTTTAATAAGATCTCTACAGACCAGCCTGGCACCAATTCATGCATGTTACTTCTATCTCTTGAGTCCCAAGATCACAGGTGTGTACTTGTACTCCGCTCAATGCATGTTCATGTTCTGAAAAAGTACTCAAAAAAAAGTTCTGGGGAAAAAAAAAAAAAAACCACCTCTATTTTTAACTTATATTTTATCTAAATAATAAAATTTAAAGATCACTTTATTTTGCTTATTTTTTATTTTACTTATGTGTTTGTGTGCATGTGTGTGGCTGTATGAGTTTCTGTAACATGTATGTGCAAGAGCCAGAGTTAGATCTTCTGGAACTGGAGTTACAGGTAGGTCTGAGCTGCCAGGTAAGTGCTAGGAAACAAACACAGGTCCTCTGTAAGATTAGCAAGTGCCCTTAACCACTGTGCCATTTCTCCAGCCCTAGCTAGTTCACTTTTGAGACAAATTCTAATACACCCTAGGCCGGCCTTGAATTTTCTATGAAGCCAAGGATAACCTTGAACTTCTGGCTCTCCTAACACTACCTCTCTAGTGTTGAAATAACAGCCACAGACACTAAAGCCAGCTTAAGTTACTTTATTATTATCTTGAATTTTTTGGCAGTAATGGTGAACAAGTCCAGAACCTCAAGCATTCTACAACTGACCTATACCCAAACCCACACTAATTCTTAACATGATGTGTATCTATACTCTAAAAAGAAAAGAAAAAAAAAAACATACACACATATAGCTAGCACTATTACTTATAGAATTCTTTGTTATTAAGATCAAACACCATGTTAAAAAGTAACAGTATCAGAAAATTGAAGATCTAACCTTGATTTTCAGAATTACTGTTTCTGATTAAAGGTAAATCAAGAGTTCCTTGATTTGTTTTCACTTTGTAGTGAGTTGTTACAGCAGAGTATTTTAATCCACACATAGCATGTGATAAATTTAAAGAGACAATTTTCCTGCGTATGTACATTTTTCTGGGAGAAGCAAATATACATATGAAACATCAAATTATCAGAAATATCAAAGACCCACACCAACAACTAATTATAAAAATGACGTCTTTTAGTTTTAAAATTGTATGACTCTTACAAATGTAACTCTAGGCATACTTGTCTTTGGAGGTGTGGCTGCATCATGGAATACTGAGGGCCGCTGTGCCTGGGTATCCCTGGTATTCTGGCAGCATTCTGAGCCAGTCTCATTTGATGGGCTTGAAATGCTCCACAGTTCATGTTGCCTCTTTGCATTGTTTGCACACTGATCAATCTTGGAGGCTATAAAAAGTAGAAATTGCAATTCATACAGTTTTTTTTGTTTTGGTTTTATTTGTTTTTTTGAGACAGGTTTTCTCTGTGTAGCCCTGGCTGTCCTGGAACTCACTCTGTAGACCAGGCTGGCCTTGAACTCAGAGATCTACCTGACTCTGCCTCCTGGGTGCTGAGATTAAAGGTGTGTGCCACCATGCCCAACTGATATAATATTTCTACAAATTGATTGTTCAATCATAAAATAAATGTTAAAGTAATTCCATTAGAACAGAAGGGTATAAAACAGATAGTATAAGCCACATTCCCTTTACTAAAGCCAATAATTACAGAACTGGTAATTAGTATAATATTTTTTCTATCTACCTTTTCAGGAAGGGAGAGAAAGGAGGAGGGAGGGAGGGAAGAAGGAAGATAGGAAGGGACAACTAATAATACTTATTGTGAAGCAGCATATAAACAAGAAAGAGCAAAGAATAATTTAAGTGAATGCCTAAAGAATGCATCAGATCTTAGGAACAATCTGGTTCTTTGGCTCACAATTTTATGCGTGAGGGAATATATGGTACAGAGTGGGAAAATGTAGCTGCCTCCCATGATCTCACTTAATTAATACCTTTATTCTTCAAAGGTTCCCCACACCCCCGACCTCTGAACTCCATCAAGTAAGCCTGAGTGTGTAATTCATGTACACACACTGAAGTGTAGCCTTGTCATCTTTTTCCTTTCTACCAATAATGGAAGGCCAGCGCTTACCTGCTGTTGTAACATCTGCGGGGCTGCTTGCCTAGGGTGCTGCTGTGTTGCTGCTGTTGTTGTTGGTACCGGGGCTGGTGGCTGCTGCATTCTCATCTGCTGTAACTGCTGGTGTTTCTGTGCATACACCTGTTGCTGCATGTGCTGGAGTCGAAGCTGTGCTAAGTTAATCTGTCCAGGGGTTTTACTAATGTGGTTTGTCCCTGGAGGAACTTGCCCAACTACAACATTAGGAGTATAACCAGGAGCTGGCTTACTCTCTATTACTAGATTACCTGAGGGTTAAAAAAATAAGAAGGATTTATAAATAATTAACTAAACTTTCCACTTTAAAGGTGAATCACTGTTTTCCTGCTTCTGACAATTAGTATCTCAGAGTATCCAACAGCACAGTACAGATGAGAGCTAGGTTTAATGATGGTAATTAGAAACTAGATATATTCCAAAGCCCCTTGAGCCCTCCCACAGATAAGCTCATTATTCAGAATATACTATCTGTTCTTTTATCTGTATGTGTATGCAAGTGCATTTCTTGGGGGGAGGTGGATGGTTGTGGGCATGTCAGTCCTCACCTTTCCAGCTAGTTTGAGCCAGTGTCTTTGCTGCTGCATAACCCAGGCTAGCTGGCTGGAGACTGAAAGAGACATTATCAGAGGAAGGATCCAGTCAGGCTGACCCAATTCTTCCATGACAAAGACTCCAGGATACTCATGATGGGAGCTATACTCAATCTATCTGCTTTCTTTCTTTCTTTCTTTCTAAATGTGTATAGGTGTTTTGACTGTATATATGTGCATGCACCAACCAACCCCCGTATGCCCGAGTGCCAGAGGCTACCAGAACCCTAGAGAACTGGACTTATAGACAGTTGTGAGCTGCCATGTGGGTGCTGAGGCCCTCTGGAAGGGCAGCCAGTACTTTTACCACTGAGCCATCTCTCTATCTCCCCATTGGCTTTTGAAGTGCCAGTGTTAAAGGTTTAACTTTAAAAAAAAACTGCTTCAAAATAATATTCTGTGGAAATTCTGAAGGCTTTGAACCATCTATTCCTTTAAATTGGTCATTTTCCTCTCTTTTTATATAGTTATTGCTTTCTGAGAATAAATAATAAGTTCTAGAAAGGCATGGTTTCAGGTAATGTTGGCCAAGAAAAAAAAAATCTGTTACAGTCGATGAAAATTTTCAAACTTTTGTGAAAATGCAGCACAAAATCACACAAACACACACACACACACACACATTAAACCAAACAACAGTGATAGTCTGGTGCTACATTAATGAGTATCTTTTTTTCCGTTTACCCAAAGAATGCTTTAAACAGTACAATTCAAATCTCAAGAACATGATTACTTTGCAAGTGGAAACACTAGATTGGATGGTAGATTTCATTGAGTCACATTGTGCTATTTCATTTTACTTTAAGAGACAGGGTCTTACTATGTCACCTACATTGACTTCAAACTCCTAGACTCTAGAGATCTTCCTACCTCTGTCTCCTTAAAAGACAACATTACACATATCACTTGCTTGGCTTTTTGTCTACCTCAAAAACTTTCACCACAGTCTTTGGGCCAATGATGTGGAGCAACAAAAGCAAAGTCTATTTCTTTACTTCTTTTGCCTGACACTCCTTGGGACATGGCTACAGAACACTTCAGTGTACTCAATTTCCTCCTCCATTGAACCACGTGACATAATCAAACTACTAAACATCTAAGTAATTATTCAGAAAATAATCATTTGCTAAGATTTCTATATTAAACAACCAATATTAATTCTGAAAAACAAAGGCTAGAAATGGACCACACTGAAAAGCACTCTGCAAGGACTGAGAAGGAAGAGGGCATGCCCAGCAGCGGGGGCCAGGGTTCAAGCCCCAGTACCAAGACCAACAAATAGCCTACACCTAAAGGGAGTTTCTCAGCATTCACATCTTAAAGGTTAAAAACTTGTCCCAGAATTTGCTTAAATGGTTTCTCACCTAAATTCACTACGTTTTTGGCCCAGAATGTGGGATCACAATGGAAACGAATTGCTCCATTGGCAGCAGGAACAGGATCACACCGTGCTTTCAAAATATGACGTAACTGAAACGTAATCTTAAAGGGAAAAATTTCATATTAGTCTTAAAATTCAGTGTCAGTTAAAGAAGCATACCAGAGACATTTTTAAAAGTTCATAAAGCCTCAGAACAGGTATCATAGAAGACAGTATCAATGTCTAAAGTAGCAAGCAAATAAAATGCACATATTTGAACTTCTGCCACTTTTGACAATAAACCTACATTAAGATACTAAGTATCCTCAAAAGAATATATATGGCATTATTCCTATATATGGCATAATTCCATTTATGAGATTCCAGAAAAATGACGGAAATAAGATTAGTGAATGATAAACAAGAACATTAGAAAAATACAATTTTTCCAGCTCTTTCAATCAGGGAACTGCTATGTAGTTCAGATTAGCCTTGAACTCACAACTCTCTTGCCTCAAGCTGCCAAGTGCTCGCTGGAATGACAGTTATATGCCACCGTGCTCGGCTTACATTTGCTAAAATATGTTTACATAGGATTTTAGATTTACAATATAAACATTCTTGTAAATAATAGGTCTATCAAGTAAAAATAAAGATGCCGTGTGTCTCACCAGACGCTTGCTATAGAGCAGCGCTGTGCTGCTGCCACTTGCAATGGCCCAGTTTGTGAAGTTCATAACATGCTTCACTTGCCGGGAGAGACCGGTGATGTCATTCTGCTGTTGCAGTAGCTTCATCTGGCGTTCTTTTGTAACATTCTGAAACAGAACAACAGCTTCACTGAAGAATTAAAAAACAAACAAACAAACCAATCACATACACAAATACCTCTATTTCCTTCAAAAGTTATACAGGAGAAGCTTGTAATTATTTAATGGATTTATGAACAATCAGAAGAAAAGTAACTAAAAAAAAAGTGTGACTAAACCTTCCTGCTCTAAGTTAATCCGTTCCATTCAGAACATTAGCAGCAGTCTATGGCTTTTCTTTCACTGAATGATAGCTGTTGAAAAGAGTGTCTTCCTGTCTTTTTGGTTGACCCAATACAGCGTGAGGCAGCGCTGCGGATCACCTCACATCATCCTAACTGAGAAAACACTGAGCTACTACTGCTGCCTCCTGGTATAGTTGAGGAAGAAAATTTTTCTTAAATACCTAAAACAAAAGGGGGGAAAAAAGATAAATTCCAGAGGTCTAAAGATGAAGTTAAGTAAGCTGGTATAACAGAGTTCACAAAGAAAAAACAGTTTTGGAAAACTGCTGCAAGAAATAATCAAATGTTGAAGAGAAATCACTGCCCAGAAAGGATGGGCACTGCCCTGCATACCTTGAGATTCAGTGGACCAAAAATAACCTATCTACTTAACGATTTTCTCCCCGCAGACTATTATTAACTTCATTTACTAAACAGTATTTTCAAAGGAGAACATGTTCACTTTAAAATATAAATCAATGAATAAAAGTGTTCAACAGATAAATGAATTTCAATCTACAGCTTCACAACAATCAATTCTTTAACAAAGCTTACAAAAATGTTTTTTACTGTTTAAAAAAATACTATATAAAAATTGCCATTTTAAAAATTACCATGTTAACTGTATATGAGATATTTATCAACAAGTGCTTATATATACTTTAGATTTTTAATTCTGAAGCTCTTGAAATGGATTTGCAATTACCACTTTTAGATGCACAGATAAATGCATGTATAATACATTAAAATGTATCAAAAAGTTACTACTAACTGCTCAGGATTCATTTAGTTTTCTAGAGACAAAAACCTATTAGGGTTAAAACTCACTGACTACAAATATAATAGGTAAGAGACACCTAAGTTTAATGTTCAAGACCTTTAATTTCACCACTCACTGTTTTTCAATGTAAGATGTATTTAAACGACAAAAATTCAAATTTTTCACACATTTCTTTCATTCATATGAAACTACCTGTCTCCTATCTTTAAAGGGTTCTATGGATAAATAAAATGGGGGGGGAACCCTCTAAAGACAATCTAAGGTTTATGAAAATTAATCAGCTACATAATTTAAAGTTACAATTTTTCAATAGCATGTAAGATAGCCTCAGTATCATATAAATCTACTTAAAACCATAAAACGTTCAAACAAGAAATGTTTATCCTTCCAAAAAAGAAAACTTCAACTGCTATAAAATTCACATTTGAAATTTTCAGGGAACACATCAACTGTGGCCAGTAAAGATTTGGATTAAAATTTTATTTGGGGCCAGGCAATGGTAGCGCATGCCTTTAATCCCAGCACTCAGGAGGCAAAGCAGGCAAATCACTGAGTTTGAAGCCAGTGTGGTCTACAGAGGGAGTTCCAGAACAGCTATATAGAGAAGCCCTGTCTCAAGCAAAAACCGAAACACAAAAATTTTATATGGATTTCAAAACTGTACTAGATTATATAACTACTTACATATTAATTTCAAAATATCAGAGAGACCTAATACTATAAAATTAATAATTAAGTTTGAGGTTTATATATTTCAAAATGTGGAACATTTTGGCAAATTATAAAAATATATAAATTGCTCAAATCTAAGCCCAACTGCATTTATATTAAGAAATTAAACTGGGGCCTCTTGCTAGAAAAGAAAAAGATTCAAAGGGCTTGCTTTGTCTTCATTTCCATCACACTTCAGTAAGAATTCTTTCTAAGACAGTTATCACTATTACCTGGTTATATGCTTCAAACAAACAAGCAAACAAACCCACCCAAAAAACAAGTGTTTTAGGGCCAGACAATGGTGACACATACTTAAAATTCCAGCAGCAGAGACAGGCGGATCTCTGAGTTCAAGGCCAGAGAGAGTTCCGGGACAGCCAGGGTTACACTGAGATCCTGTCTCAAATAAACAAAAAACAAACTACCAAAACAAAACAAAACATAGTGCTTTATGTTAGGCATGGTGGTATACACCTTTAATCCCAGCTCTTGAAGACAGAGATAGCCTCTTAATGTTCAAGACTAGTATGGTGATTTCCAAGCCAGCCACAAAACAAAAATATTCAACCAGTGTTACAAAACTAAACTACAAAGTAACTACACATAAATTCTCTTTCCAAATAGAAAAATTTTAAAAAACACCTCATCTCTTATTTTACTTTATTTCCATTATCTCCAATCAATTTAAAAGAGCTTTTAATAAACATTAAGAACAGTTAGAGAGCAAAAGAAGCAGTTTTTGTTTTATTTTGGCTTTGAAACATACCTCTAGCTGCTGTAAGAGAGATTTTCCTTTCTTATTAATTTCATTGATAAGAGTGAAGATGGCCACTTTAATTTCCTGTTCTACTCGTTTATTAGTCTCATTTACTTCTTTAATCCTGAATAAGAGAAATACATCATTAGGTCATCAAATCAACCTGTGTCTGAATCATCAACCGTTAAAGAAATTCATCCAACTGGGTATTATCAAGTCATTAAGTTTGTAAAATTTGTTAAAAATCTCTAAGATTCTGGGAGAGAGAAGACTCACTCAGTGCTTAAGAGCACTGACTTCCCAGCCCCCACACAGAAGCTCACAATCAGCTGAAGCTCCAGCATCTGATACCCTCACACAGACATCCATGCAGACAAAATACCAAAGCACACTATGTAAAAAAAAACAAAAAATTCCTCAAAGTATAGGACTTATGTTTCAGCAGATCTAGCCATTAATTTGATCCAAACAAAGAATGAATTCAATATTTAGTAATTTAAGTTAAGCTCATGAAGGCCAGTTTATTAATCTGTAGAACAGTCTCAAATTTCTATAGCATGTGATACATAAACATCTAGTACTATTGACTGGATGTCAATCAAATTTGCTGTATTTATTCTGTTTAATCCACTTTTCTTCCATTTAAGATGCTTTCTGGAAACAAAATACAAAAGAATATCACAATCAAGTTAACAACCTTTCAAACAGCAGCAATTTAAAAGCATCTATTTTCACTTCGAACTTTATCACTTCAAATGTGGGTTCTAATTAAGCTTGTTTCATAATTTCCTCTCAAACTGGCTTTACACTGTAGATAGTAAAAACACATAATACATCACTGAGGGTGGTGGGCACAACTGTCAGCAGTGACCCAGGGTCTCTTTCATTGCTAAGAATGTGTTCTACCCCAAAGATCCTGAAATAATACATTTTTAAAAACAGCCACTAAATATTTTAGAAATAAATATACCTATCTACTAAAAATTACATTTATGAAAGTTTTGCTTAAAACTATAAAGTGCCGTATTGCTTTCATTATTTATAAAATGAGAAGCAGGCAATCTCATTAAGGAAAATGTCCAACATGTCCAACATATATGTAGTCGTCTTATGTATATTCTACTTTTGTGTAAACTGTCTTTCATTAGTCAAATATATACACGAGTAATTTTAATACACTTGGAAATGCATAACAGTTTTCCTCTTGTATACCACTGCTTGTTTAGTTATTTGCAAATTTTACTAAATTCTGTCCTTATTAAAGTAAATAGAAAACAGTAAGTAAAAAGTGTTACTAATCACTAGTAATGATATACAGATCTCTAACAAAACAACTGAACCAAAGAACAGAAGTCACACAGCATACCTGAAAGCAGGGATAGACAGACTTATTATACTTAAAAACATCACACTAAAAACTAATGGGGGTGGCAGGGCTGAGAGATGGCTCAGCGGGTTAAAAGCATTTCTAGAGGAGCCAGGTTCAATTCCTAGAACCCACAACCATTTGTGAGTTAAAGAGTATCCAACTCCTCCTTCTGGCCTCTTTAAGCACCAGGCCAGCAGTGTGCACACATATACACAAAGGCAAAACATCCACACACATAAAATAAAAACTGTGGGGTGGAAAGACAGCTCTGTGGTTAAGAGCAGAGCACCTAGGTCTCTCCTGGTACCCAGATCAGGTGGCTCACAACCATCTATAACCCCAGTTCCAAAGGTTCCAACCCCTTCTGGCTTCTGTGGGCATTCACTGGTACAGATAAGCATATAGATTAAAATATAAATAAAAATTATTATTTCTTAAAATGGAAAAGTATTAAATAAAAGTTTTAAGTAAAAGGGAGGGGAGTTGTGAGGAGATGTGTGATTAACAAAACTTGCTGCACACTTAAGAAGACTGATATAAACTCAGTGGCTGGCTGTTTCATCACCTCTACCCTGAGGGGGGAGCAGCCTTACCAGGCCACAGAGGAAGACAGTGCAGCCAGTCCTGATGAGACCTGATAGGCTAGAGTCAGATGGAAGGGGAGGAGGGCCTCCCTTATTAGTGGACTGGGGGAGAGGCATGGGAGAAGA
>CM053744.1:90989854-91027122 GCA_028658305.1 Pachyuromys duprasi
TACCAATCCTGGATCCTCTGGAAGGGCAGTTAAGTACAAAACAGCTAAGCCATCTTTCCAATCTTGCCCTTTATTTTGTTTTGATCTTATTGAAGATAAAAATTCTATGCAGCCAGCCCTGAGGAGACAAGATGATCTGGGGTCAGATGGAAGGGGAAGAGGTCCTCCCCCGTTGGTGGACTTGGAGGGGGCGGGGAGGAGATGAGGGAGTGATGGGGAGGGCGGGAGGGAATGAGGGAGGGGGCTACGCCTGGGATGCAAAGTACCTAACCTGTGATTGATATAAAAATAAATAAATTTTTAAAAAAAGATAAAAATTCTATCATAATAAACCTCTATTTTCATTCATTCACATATTTAACACCTTTGTACATCTTATTATGTGTCATTTTAACCATCACAAACTAATGAATTTTACTATTCAAGACAAAGCCTCAATGTCATTGACTCTGCACAATAACTACAATCTAACCCATTCACACTCTGAGGAACTGTCAGGCTTACAGTGTCCAAGTTGCAAATGTATGTTTTTTTCAGTGTCAAGAGTGCTAGCTTTGTAAATAGGCCCTCTTTACCACTTTCCCTATAAATAATCTAGTTTGTTTATAAATGTACCTAAATAAAATAATGAGGGCTGAAGAGCTGGCTCAGTGGTTAAGAGCACAGGTTCTTGGAATGAACTTGGGTTGTATTCCCAGCACCTACGTGGAGGTTTACAACATTTCCTTAGGTACCAGACATGCGAATGGTAAACAGCTATACATGCAGGCAAAACACTCATACATACAAAATAAAATAAATGTTAGGGAAAAAAAAACCAGAACATCTTTACAAATAATACTTATGGGGATGATGGTCATGGCAATGACAAATTAGCAGCTTGAGTGCCTAGGATGACCAATATGTATTAAAAATTCATCTTATAATGCTGCTAGTATAGTAAGTAGTTTAAATGCTTGTTTAAAGGAAAAACAAATTTGTTCAGTACTGGGCTTTTATTCTGCTGCTGCTGTTGTTTCTCACCTGTGTGTTACACTTCCACATATATGTGTGGGTGAGGGCAAAATGTAAAGGCCTGAGGAAGATGGTGTCCTGTGCTATCACCTATCCCCTTATTTCCTAGAGATGGTCTCTCATCCGGCCAAACGCTAGCCTGGTGGGCAGCAAACCCCAATTCATCCTCCAGCTCTACCTCTTTCAAAGCTCTGAACCTACAGCCATACTCAGCTTTCTATGTGGTGCTGGGTACTAGGTCCTCATTATTATACATCAAAAATTCTTATCCACTAAAGCCTTTGCCTACTACCAATAGTCTCTCCTCTATATTGTATCTTTCACACAATCCGTACTCTTATATCTTACAACTCAATTCTCTCCATTATTAACTCATTTTCCAAGTTCAAAGCTTAAATACAATTAATCGTATTAATTATAAAATCAAAGATGTCCAGGCGTGATGATGCATGCCTCTAGTCTCAGGCCTCAAGAGGCAGAAGCAGGCAGATCTCTGTTTGAAGACAGTCTGGTCTACAAAGTGAGTTCTAGGACAGCCAGGGCTACACAGAGAAACCCAGTCTCAAACAAAAACAAAAAGTCTAAGATGTATCCTAACAATTTTTAAATGTTTTGGTAAACTTGTTTAATTAACAAATATGTCAGCCTCAAATTTGATCATTTCATCTATTAAAAATTATGTCTTAGATGTTTAATATAGTAAGAAAATAAATTTAATCTAGATGCATTCCTCCTTAATAATCTTTAAGGCAAAATTGTATTTTTATGCAATATGCTTACCTATTCTGCACTTGTGTAGCTGCAAAGTGGACATAATTCTTTTTTTCAAGAAGCTTAGCCAACAGATTTTCAATTGCACCTTTCTGATTTTGAAAAGCTTCTTCCAAAAACTGGTACCTTAAAACAAACAAACAATATATTCAAAACAGATATTGTATAATTAAAACTTGGGAAATGAATTACATGAGTCAATCCTGAAATCCTGGTCATTTGTATATTACTACAATAGCAACCCAATGCCATCTGCCTGGAAAAACCATCATGAAAGAAAAGATTCCTCAGAAAACTGTGAGTACTTTGACTTACATCAGAATCTTATCTGAGGTTTCTATTTTTTAATCAAAATATCTGAATATGGTACATACAATTTAAATTTGAAAATATAAAATATAACACACTATACAAAATACCATCAAAGTCACTAAAGTTCCAGAATCACTGCTAACAGTCTAATGTGTTATCTATTCAGTGACTGAGTTCTGTAAATCAAACTCATGTGCTAGGCAAGTACTTTAAAACTGATGTACTCCTACAAACCTAATTAAACATTGTAAGATAGAACTGTAGTTATGATACGCATGGAATTTTGCATCAGATTTTTATTATCCGCTGTTTTATGAGGCTTTCTAAAGAAATTCTATCAAATAAAGACAGCAATGTATTTTACTCTAACAATGTCAATATGCTCAAACTTTCTAATTAAAACACTAAAAATTTAGATTTAACGTTAAGTCCAGAGCCCTTGGCTCCCAGGATGCTAGTAGAATAATAGTTTTATTTCATTTTTATAATTTATTCATTAAATCACCAAGTTAATTTCAAGTTCCTTTTACATGCTTTCATCTTTGTTGTTGTACTTTCTATGTAAGTAAAAAGACCCCTATGACTCACAGTATAGAATAAGTAGGCACAAATATGCATTGATGAGGTATAATCTGTACCAAAAATCATAGTGCCTACAAATGGCTTCAAGACCTAGGAAGGCTTCAAAAGGAAATCTGAACAGTATCTTCTGCAGTTAGCAGAGAAATTTAGTACATTACTTACTGTATCCTCAACAGGGTCAAAGAATATTCAAATGTCAAAATGAGACACACCTAATTTAAAATAAACTAAGTATCAAGGCCATTCCTTTTATTCTCTAAATAACGAAAAACCCTTAAAGAACTCTAAGCAAAATGTGAAAATTCAGAACACTCTAGGAAAATCATCCAAAAGAAATATAAGACTAAAAATATCATCAAACCTAAATGAGACATTACAATAAGAGCAGTTCAAACTCTCAAGACAGAAGCACTGGTTGGTATAGCCAAACAAGCTAAAATAACTGATTACTGTGAGAAAACAGATGTTTTAATGATGTGAGAGGTCAAGCACAATAGTACAACAAAATTAGATGAGCCCATTGGTACATACAATAGTGGCATGAAAATTATGGGTAACGAATTACTTCAGAGGTTGGACTTAAGGTCTGCTCCACAGAATGGAATTTGTGCCCCTGACTGTAAATCTGGCCCATGGTTGGATAGGTCATAGGCCCTAGGCAAGAACCCTACCACTGTTCTTCGTCCTAAAGAAGTTGTCAAACTGCCTTCTCTAAATATTTATGCTCAGATCCACAAAGGCCTGCCTTTAACCTTGACCAGAGAAGCTTTTCTGTGCAATACACAGCAGTTAATGCAGAGAATTATAACTGGTCAAAGTGCTAGAAGTCAGTCCTAAACAGGACCTATATCAACACTAGCACAACATATTATACCACACCACACCATACCACTAAGGGCTTATGAATATTAGAGACACAGGATAGGAAGGAGAACTATGAAATGCTGTCTTGGGGATAATGGCATGGCCACTGCAGTCATAAACTCGCTGAAGCTATGATCGCCTACACAAGATCAAGTCAACAAGATCAGCCAGTATTCCACAACTGGGAGCACTAACTTGGCTGAGTAGGTAGTCAGAAAAGACAGCAGCCAGGCATGGCAGCTCACACCCTTAATCCTAATGTGGGGCTTGGCTAAATTAGGTTAAAGCTGACATCCTCGTATAGCCATTTATTTGCAAGCTCTGTCTATGATAATGGACTCCCTTTTCTCAGCTACAATCTAAAACCACCCCCTGATCTGGGTAAACCCAGATCTTGTAAGGAGTATCACTCAGCCCCCAGGGAAGACCACAGGGGTTCAATTATCTATCTATTTCTAAAAAATACCCCATCCTGCTAGGGATCTTAGTCTTCAGCAGTGACCTTCAATTGTACTTGGGAGATTTTCTCCTCACTCCTAGGATACTTAAGTACTGTGTTTTCCTTGTGCTAGGACCATGCTACTGCATGGAAAAAGGGGCGCTGTACCAATACATGTAAAACAAGTATCCCTCCTCTTGACCCCAGCGAATCAAACACATTCACCCTCAAAATTCTTCCCACTGCCCAAGGTTTATAAATTCCTGATTTCAAATAAACCTGCTGACTAGTTGCGTGATGCTATCAGCTTTCCACCATGGCTGCCTGAGATTTGTCATTTATCCCCTGCCAGGCCACATCTCACCGGGCCTTCCCTCCAGCCTACTGGGCTTGGGCCTTGCCAGGACGGTGCCTCTGCTGCAAACAGACCAGAGGTGGGGTTTTGTCCTCATCTCTGCCATGTTTAGCACAGCAGCTTAACCAAGAGCTGTAACACTTTGGTATCACCCATAGGCTTTGGAATGCCCTTTTTTATACTGCCACTGGCAATCTCATGATCTCATTCTAATAAGAGATAAACAGTTTTCCACATCCCTGCTTAGTACATGGGCCTCCCCCTAAAGTGCTATAGCGGGCCCTGAAATGGAACCCCCGTTCTCCTTTGAGAAGACAGTCCCAGGCCCCCATCGAAATCCGAACACTGCCAAGTGAAGAACAACACAAGCACATAACATAAGGAGGCAGATGCAGGTGGATCTCTGAGTTCAAGGCCAGCCTGGTCTACAGAGTCCAAGACAGCCAAGGCTACACAGAGAAACCCTGTCTTGACAAAAAAAAAAAAAAAAAAGAAAGAAAGAAAAAAGAGAGAGAGAAGTCATTAAAGGGTGTATTGGGGGTGTTGAGGGTGTGGGCATATGAGATGGACATGTAAGGGATTCCTGCAAGGGGAGTGGGAATTGAGGTACATATCATCAAGACGCATTGTTTACATGTGTCAAATTGTCAAAACAAACAAACAAAATATTCTATTGGGGAGAGAAGGGAAGAAAAAGGATGTTGAATGCCTTACCAAAGCAGAGTCAGGGACTTCTTCCCTTAAAAATCCTTAGGAGGCTATTGAAGAACTCCCATCAATCCTCTGCAAGTTTTGAGGTCAGCTTAGGCTACAAAGTAAGTTCTATACTCTAAACGGTATATTGGTCAAAACACAAAAAGGACTCATAGCAGTAAGCTTGTTGTTATTCTTTGTAATTTTTTTCTTTAAAACTGTGTGTGGGTGTATGGCCTATCTGCATGCCTATGCAACTGCGTGCAGCCCTGGTGCTCCTGGAGATCTGAAGGCCCCTGGAGCTGGAGTTACAGCTGTCTGTGAGCTACCATGCAGGTGCCATGACCTGAGCCCACTACCTCCAGAACAGTTACCAACGACAGCTTCACTTCTGAGCCATCTCTCTAGCCACTGTAATTATTTTGTGTATGGTCATATTCACATGTTTCAGGACAAGATGTAAACACTGAGGGTCATGCTTTAGGAGCTACCTCCCGCCGGAATACAGGGCTCACTGACTAGGATATGCTCGCCCCCGGGACCCAATTGCTTCCCCATAGGCAGCAGAGGATTTTAAATGTATAACACCACACCTGGCTCTTTTATTCTAGAGACTGAACTCAAGTCTTCTGCTTACATGGCAAGTACTTTACCAACCGAGGTATCTCCTCAGCCCTTTTCACAACGACCTGAGCTGTTACAATATAAAATTTCAAATCTTCAACAGCAAAAGGATTTGTAGACAAAGATCTTAGGTTTCAGACATTTTGTAAAATGAGTTAGGTTCTTTGTGTCTCCATACTGAAAAAAGTGAAGTGAACAAACTGAGGTTTATCTTGAAAACTAGCTACATTTGCAGCATGCGGATGAAGTAAGAGAAAAGCAGACTGAGACCTCTTTACTCATTTAGACAAGGACTGTGATTAGAACTGCAGCAACAAAGATATTGGTAACTTTAATGAGGTCTCTTGGGCGGATTCCCACAGAAACAGATATAAGACACAATTAATGAAGTAGTTGGTGATATTTACAGCAAGGATAACTTTCTTAAAGATTAGACAATGATGCAAACAAAAATGAAACTTACAGTGAAGTAAAACAATCACAGAACTGAAGGCTGCTATAACTTAAGATACTTATACTTAATCAGCCTGGACTAGGATCATTATTTTTTTATTATTGTAGTTGCTGTTGTTTGCTTTTAAATCTTAGGTCTGCACATAGTTTTAAAAATCACTCTAAGTAGTTCTAATACATACCTACATTATAATATCTGCCATAAGACATATCTATGCAAAAATCGTATTCAAAGTCAATCAAATACCAAGAAAAACTACTTCTTTAGAAAAATAATGTAGAGAAATTTCACTTACAGAGTTCTATCAAGTAACCTTTATACTACCTTACACTTTTTGTGTGTGCACATACACACTTTTAAGCAGCCATATAAATTCTCAATACCACCAAATTGCAATAGGATGTAAAAAAACATTAGGGTTAAAACAAAGATAATTCCCTTTTAAAGCCTGATGGAAGTCAATACTATACTAGTCCAGTCACTAAAAACTATAAGACAAAAAAAAAAAAAAAGAGGCAATATTCAGGAATTGTCCACAGGCAAAGGAAGTCATAAGCATCCTGCCTTTCTGTCTACATTCTAATTAGTTTTATGACTGGGAGTTTCCCAGGGATTGATCCCAAGGCTCTGTACATTCTCTAAGTGCTCAAAGGAAAAAAAGTCAATTCAGAACCTTCAAGTGTCATTCTCTAAAATAAAGGTGTTTCTATGAACAGAGGCTGAATCACTGCCAGCAAATTTTTCAGAAGCGCTGTGAAGGGCGAGTAGGATGGCTCCGTTGGCAGTGAGAGGTGCCTGCTGGAGTAGCCTGGGGTCCAGAGCTCAGTGCACAGAGCTCACGTGAAGGTGAGCCACCCACTGCTTTGCTTGCTTTTCATTCAGGGTCTCCTCCTAGCCTGAAACTCAGAGATTAGGTTAAAGTGGCTGAGCCGTGACCCTTCCCTCCACAGTTCCTCCCCTACTCGGCATTCTCCTCGCTGCTTACACAGAAAACCATTTACTGAACTAGCTATCTCCCCAGTCCAAAAGACAGCTTTTTTTAAATTGCTTTTAATTGCTAGGTAAAGGCACTTACTTCACAAGTGAGACGAGTTCGTTATCCCACAATCCATGTAAAAGTAGAAAAGAACTGCTCCCAGTGTCCACTGACCTCTACACCACACTGTGGCACTCACAATTACACAAATTTTTAAACATTCAGTAACTATATAAGATAATCAGATAAACTATATAAGATAATATATATACTGCATATATAATATGCAGTAAGGTTAGGAATTTAACATTAAATTATTTTGTAAACTTACTAAATTTGGGAAATGATAAATACTAAAACTACGTAAGACATTAAGTTGGTAGAGTTACATACCTAAAGCCACCACGACTAGGAATAAAGAAGTACAGCTTTAAGGGCCAAAAGTAAACACAAAGTAGTGAAAAATTATTTAGAAGCCTAACAAAAAAAATAACAAGAAAACAAAGAGCGGGAAATAAAAAACAAAATAGCCAGGCTAGAGATACATAGTTCAATGGTAGAGTACATGCTTAGTGTGTACACGGTTCTAGGTTCAATAAGCAGTACCACAGAAGACAAACAGTATGCTCAGACATGAGACAGAAGGAAAGATGCTAATTAAAGAGAAAGGGACTGGGGAGACGGCTCCATAGGTTTACTTGCTGTGCAGGCCTGAGGCCCTGACTTCTGATAGCCAGCCCTACATACAAGCCAGGTGTGTGGTGCATGCCTGTAACCCCATGGCTGAGGTGGTGAGGAGATGGAAAGATCCCTGAGGTTTGCTAGCCAGCTACCCTAGCCTATCTGTAAGCTTGAAGTGCAGTAAAAAACTTGTCTCAAAAAATAAGGCAGAAAATATCAAGGAAGGTAGCTGATAGTGGCCTCTGGCTATGCCAACATATGCCCTCACACATGCATATACCACACACAAGATGATAAGGAGGTAGGCCTCCAGCTTACAAGATAGAGCAAGAGACTCTCCATAACTCATACAGTCATGTACTACATAACGCTGTTTTGGTCAAGAACAGATAGTATTTTTATTGGTCTGTAATAGAGTTAAAAATCCCCATATGTATCTGTTTAAAGCTCAAATCTTACTATAAAAATATTAAGTTTTAAGATTTTTAAAATGTTTTAAAATTTAGTGCAGCCCAAAGGGCTTATGAACATTCTAACATTTTGAGGTCCTGTTTCTTCAAATTGATTCACCTTTTATGAACTCATCCAGAACAGCTTTCAAGCTTGCAACTTTTATTTGTGGTGTCTTACAGAGTTTAAGATTTTAATTTTTAATGTCATATATTTGCTGTATTCAGTATATTTGAATTTTTATGTACATATAAAATTATATATTTGCTGATATACAGTGACTTCCAGGCCAGGCTAAGCTAAGAAACCCTGTGTCAGAAAATGGAAAGAAAGGAAGAAAAAAGAAGAAAAAAAAAAAAAAGGAAGGGGGGAGGAAGCCCTACAAAGACAAACGGAGTCTGAGGGAACAAAATGCTATGTATTACAATTGTCAGACATTAAGCTGATAACATTCTACAGTTAACCATTGAGTTAAAAACTAACATTTTTAAAGAGATGAAGAGAATGACCTGAGAGCTTTTAGAGAATAGCAATAACTATTATATAACTATATAACTATAGATGATGGCATAATTTTAAAATGTGGAGATCTGAAAGGAGGAAAGAGAAAACACGACCTAAACAACAAGTAACTATCTCATAAGATCCAATAATAGAACATTAAAAAACAACAACAACAACAACAAAAAGCAGTCAGTAGTTAAGAGAACCGCAAGGAAAACAGTGTCTAGCTGCAGTGGAAAAGGACCTAGAAAGGGGTGGAAGGAGAGGCTGAGGATAGAACCCATCGACGGCAAACCACATCAGTGAACAAAGAAGAGACCAGACACATGATGAGTCTCATGGGGAAAATACATTATGGAGGATACCTGGGAATGTAGTACTCTCCTAGGGTGACAAGAGTAGAGGATAATATTAGTCTCAGTAGACTGAAGGCTAATGATGATAGAAAACCTTCAAAAGGTGAGAGTAAATACAGTAAAGTGAGTAAAGTCTGGGGCTTTCTTTTGTAAACTATCAATGCGAAAGAAACTCTAGTTTTACACTATGCCACGCCCATCTTCATTCCAGATAGGACCTTAAGAGTAAACAGAATGTGACCTTTGAGTGACTATTCATTTCAAGAGAAAAAAGCCCGACTATTAAGTGTGTATGGTCCATTTTATGGCATGCTGACATTCTCCAACAGTTTCCCATTAACATCTTTATTTTTTTATGGTTAGTGTTACTAGGTACTCTGAACAGATAACCCCAGCATCTAACCTCACTGCCAATAAAAGCAAAAAGCGTACTAAAGCTAAACTTTTGTGGCTATGATATCATACTGCATCTTTATGTTTCTTTACCTCTCTCTCAAGTGGAATAATATCATGTAAATGTGTTTAAGTCTGATTAACTTTTGCCAATAGACTGATGTGCATTTCATAGTAATAAATGAAAAAGGAAAACACTGCCTATACATAATAATTCAAAACAAACTTCAAGTTTTCTTATTTGAATCTATACTTCACTACACACATTATCTGAGACTTCTTTCAGAATAGCATTAATTTCAAAAAAATTTTTTTAAAAATTAGGTAAATGGGTCCACATATTTCAAACCTTTATGTTAAAGGGCCACCTGCATATACATGAGTGGGTACAAAAGCGAGGTAGCACATAAAGGACACTGAACTACTTCATAGGGAAACCCAATGCACTAGGATTCTAAAACCCATTGTCCTAACAGTTACTAAAGGTAAATTCTGACACACAATAAGGTTAGACTAGGAAGTTGCAAAATGTGCAATGAAATTAAGGTAAAAATTAATATGACTTTAATTGATTTATGGGACGTAGTTGTAATTGCTCTATCTAAACATTACTACTAGATGGGTATCACATCTAATTGGTGAACATGTCACCTGCCTAGTATTATAAAATAGACAGCCAAATGGTGGGTACTCACGCCTTTAATCCCAGGACTCAGGAGGCTAAGGCAGGTAGATCTATGTGAGTTTGAGGCCAGTGGGTCTACAAAGCAAGTTCCAGGAGAGCCAGGCTACATAGAGAAACTGTCTCAAAAAACAAAAACAATTAAGAAGCAATACAGTTCACCTGAAAGACAACTTTGACATGCTAAATGGAAACCATTATAACTACTACAATTCCAGAGATTATTAGAACATAATATACCTGGTAAACAAATTAATCACTTTTTTCTTAAAGGAAGCCAGTGATAATCTATTTTCTCAACAATAACCCTGGAATGGCCTATTTTAAAAGCAGCTAGGTCAGAAAGACTAACAAACAGCAATGCTTGAAGAAATGCCACCCCTCAAAAGTCCCTGATATTCCAAGCTTAGGAGTTTTATGGAAGAGTGGGAGGAAGGATTGAGAGAGCCAGAGGGGTCAAGGACACCACAAGAACACCTACAGAGCACCTGGGCCCATGGGGGCTCACAGAGACTGAACCACCAAAGCGCATACATGGGCTGGACCTAGACCCCATACACATATGTATCAGATGTGTGGCATGGTCAACAGGTGGGTCCCCTAACAATGGGAGTAAGGGCTGTCTCTGACTCTGTACTTGCCTCTGGATCCCCCTCCCCTAGCTGGGCTGCCTTGTCTGGCCTTGATGGGAAAAAAATGCACTTAGTCCTGCTGCAATTTGAGGTGCCAGAGTAGGTTGGTGCCCTTGGGTACCTCCCCTTCTCTGAGAAGGAGGGGTGGATAGGGCAAGGTGGGCGTGAAAGTGCAGCTGGGAAGAGAGGAGGGAGAGGGCTGGCTCAGAGCGGAAAGTGAGTAAATAAGTAAAAAGGTCCCTGGAGTGGCCTTGGCTTCAAAAGCACATACAGGCCCTGACAATCTTGCTCATGATTCCCAGCCCACTGTAAAACTGTACCTTGTCTTCACATAAGAATCCAATTCGTAGTTAAGATACCTATTATCTATTGGGTAATTTCGAATTACCATCTTACTGTTAAGATTTGGTTAAGACTTGTTGCAGTGTAATAATACACTAGATTTAAATGTAATGGTGAATGTGGGTTTAATGGAGGCTCACTGATAAAGGCCTGTCCAAATAGCTGAAATAAGCTGGATGTATATTTCAGATGAAAAATTGCTTTCATCACAAGCTCAGTATTTATTTAGTATTTATTTGGATTTTGAAAAATGTCTACTTTACATGTGGGAATATCATTAGCATCTATCATTAAATCTATACGTTATATAATGTATGGTATGCTGAAACATACCTTTTTGACTACCGAGAAATTACTTAAAGTATTTTGTTGGAGTTGGAGTGATGGCTCAGTGGTTAAGAGCACTATCTGCTCTTCCAAAGGACCTGGGTTCAATTCCCAGCACTCACATGTAAGTTCACAACTGCCTGTAACTCAAGTTCAAGTGGATACAACTCCTTCACACAAACATACACACAAGACAAACACAAATGCTCATTAAATAAAAATAAATAAAAATTTAAAAGTATTTCACTGTTACTGAAATTTTACATGATCATATTTCAACTAAATGTTGACAGGAAAAACTTTAACAAAACAGACTTCAGAGCAGACAGACCAGTGATAACTTCTTTGAGATCTGCCTGTCTCTATGCGGCAAGTACATTCTACAATCATACATCCAGGCAAAGTATAATGGAAGTGTAGGCCTGGGCTGATGGCACATTTGTGATCTGAGAGACTATGGTAGGACAGCAAGACTGGGGACAGCATAGATTACACAGCAAAACATAGCCTCAAAAAACAAACAGTCACTAAAAAAAAGGAAAAAAAAGAAAAAAAGTGCAAACACAAGAGGAAGATGTGATACTGTGAAGTCTCTTAACAGTAGGGCGCATTGTAAGTGCTATGTCATTAGGAACTGTCATCTTTGTTCCTCTAACCTTAAAAGGGATGGTTTGAAGATTGAGCTGGTCACAAATAACCAATGATTTAACAATCATGACTACATAATGAAACTGTGTGTTTTTTTTTAAAAAGGCAGAATTTGGGGAACTTTTAGGTCTCTGAATATATGGATAATAATGAAGTTTCTGACACATCTCTTCTCCTATAGCTTGCCCTATGAAACTTATCACATGGCTATTCATTTGTATTTAAAATATAATAATTAACACTCAATTGTAAAGTAAGGAGATCCTAGAATTCTCTGGATCATAACCCAATTTACAACTGTTATCTGAAGTAGGAGCCAAAGGACCTTTAATCAGTTGAACCAAGCTAATTCCAAGTATATAGGTGTTCTAACTGAATTAAAGGACATTTATTTAGTGTTAAAGAACTGTTCACACTGAGAATCAAACAAACATATGAGATGTCACAGAAATGTTCTAAAGCTGGATGCAGAAGGAAAATGTTTTCCCCTCCCCACCCCTGTGCTCAACACCATACATTAGGGCTGGGTAGAACAGCACACGTTGTAATCCCAGTACTTAGGAGACAGAGGTAGGAGGATCCTTTAAAGTTTGAGGCCAGCATGGTCTACAGAGTAAGTTCCAGACCACCTCAAAATAGAGACAAAGGAAAGGACAGACAGAAAACAGGAATGCATTGATATAACTAGGACTAAGATGTAAATGGTAAAGGACTGTACTTAAACTTCAAGGTGGGAAAGCAATCGAGGCTGCTTTTCTACCACTCCCTATCCATGAATCCTCCACTCCTTTAATTTAATCAATGACCAATACAGCCATTTTGTCACAGGGAAAAGTATATCTTCCTTTTCTCGATGCTTTTAATAAACGATTCTGTAACACGATGCAGCCTGAGAGATGGCACAGCCAGATTAGAACACTTATAGCCAAGCCTAACAACCTAATTTGTGTTGAAAAGAGAACCAATTCTCTAAGTTGTACTCTGGCCTCCACACAGAACTTTGGCAGCCCCAGCCCCAAATAATTAACGGTAATAAAAATGTTTAAATATTGGGGCAGTGGTGGCACACATCTTTAGTCCCAGCACTGGGGAGGCAGAGGAAAAAAGATTTCTGAGTTCGAGGCCAGTCTGATCTACAGAATAAGTTCCAGGACAGCCAAGGCTTCACGAAAAAACCCTGCCTCAGAAACTTAAATAAATAAATAGATGGATGGCTGGATTAAAAAAAATGCTATGTAAGAAATTTGAGCTATGGGGCTGGAGAGATGGCTCGCAATTAAGAGCACTGGCTGCTCTTGATTACATCCAGAGCAATGCTGTTTTTAACCAGCATTACATCTTTTAATTGCTCTGTGAATGAGTTTCTCAATACTAACAGGGAACATTTGAATCAAATTAGATGTCTGGCCTGTGGGAGGCCCCCTTGGACATTTGCCAAGAACTTCAAAAGTTTAAAACAAAAAATTCAGGAGAGAACAGAAAACAAGTATTTTTCCAAAGAACTATAAATGATCTGCGACCTAAGCTGAAAATACAAATAAATGGCATTGAAATTGAAGTTTTAGTAGAGACAAGAGCAGATGTAACAACAATTTCATCAAAGTCCTGGCATCTAGATCGGCCTCTTCAGCAGGTAAATATCTGACTTCTAGGGATTGGAACATGATCTCACATAAAACAAAGTACATGATGGGTCCAGTATACAAGGCCAGAGGACAAATAGGGAAATTAAAGCCACATGTGGCTAATACAGGCATGAATTTATGCAGATGTGATTTGTTGCAGCAAGGAAAAACACAGATTATCATTCCTCTAATCTCAAAAACAAACCATAAAATAAAGCATGCTTCTGAGAAAAAATGTTAAACGTATTATCAAGAATAGTCATAGTCTTTTATCTTTCGTCTCCATTTTAGTTATAAGATAAAGTGAAAATGAAGTTTTTTAGGCTCTGCCTCCCAATGATTAATATGCTGACACTTTGTAAGGTCAGAATAGACTCTTTTCTTGTTATGTCTCTATGGTTTCATTTCTTATGTCTCAATGGTTTTATTACTCAAACTTTGTATACTTTGTTGTGCTCATATTCTATAAAGTCCCCAACTAAAACCCCACTTCGGACCAATCAAATTAAAGGTTAATTAGAAATGCTTTGTCTAGCTAGTCAAAATGATGTACTGTTCCCCTCCCTTTGCTTCCTGCACCTGGTGGCAGCTTTGTTACCTGGTTATTACCTGGTTGCAGTTTTTCTTATAAAAAGCCTGCCTTAGGAGCAGACCAGCGTCACAGGTTGGCTAGTAAGTCTACTCTGGGTCCCTGATCAAGACCAGTCTTGGCATGTGTGTTCAATGAACCATCAATATCTGATGGGAGGGGGGCCCCTGGCTTCTCTTCCAGAGGACCTGGGTTCAATTCCTAGCACTTACATGGCAGCTCACAGCTGTCTGTAAATTCAGTTTGAGGTCCAGTGGCTCTCACAGCCTCACACAGAGAAACACACCAGCAAAACACCAACGCATACAAAATAAAAATAAGAAAAAAAGAAATTTAAGCTATCAAAAAATCTAGCTGAAGCTGTGACAAAGATAATTTAATGTCTTACTGAGACAATTAAAGGTCAAATAACACTGTGATTTGACCCTAAAGGTGAACTCTTCCCAAGATTAGTCACTTCAGGTAAAATACTGGCCAAGTTGCAGATGAGACACATAAAACATGTCTGAATATAATGAATTAAGGCTATAAAGATTAAAAAAAAATGTTCTCTAACAGAGTTCTCTTGGGGGAAAAGGCATTACCTTTATATAATAAAATGTGAGTGGTCTTTATATATTGTAGTATTATTACACAGTCTCACACACCATGAGGAGAAATCAACATATAAAGAGATTGGTACTCAAACCATGGCTCTTCCACTTGTACAAATTATAAAGCCTTTTGAGAACTGGTTCTTTAACCTTTGAAACAGTCATAGCACCAGCACCTTAGTACTTCATAAACTAAATGAGAATCTGGCATTGAGAAAAGTGCCTAGCATGAAATACAGTAACTGATAGCAATTAGATGGTATCAGTAAAGTATACAGTTATGAAAAATATTTACTCCAGGCATAAGTAAACATTCCTATAATCCCAGCTGCTTGGGAAGATCATGAATTGAAAGGCAACTTGGGTAACTCAGCAAGTCCTCATTAAAAGCATAAAGGGAAAGGCGGAAAATTTAGGTTAGCTGCGCTTTAGAGAAGAAACTTTTTTACTATCCTTTCTTAAAAACAAAACAAAAAAAACTCTTAATTCTAGTTTGTGGATGGGCCGTCTCACCTATTATTTGTAATAAACAGATGCCATGGAAAGTGAAAAAGCTTGTAAAAACTGTTATATGTCTAACTAAAACTCCTACTATAATTCTAAAACAATTCAAATGAAACAGATGTAAGCATTGCTGATTCAGTTAAAATATTGTTTATTTTTGTTTTTCAAGACAAGGTTTCTCTGTGTGTAATTTTAGCTGTCCTGGAACTCACTCTGTAGACCAGGCTGGCCTCAAACTCAAAGAGATGCACTTGCCTCTGCCTCCCAAGTGCTGGGATTAAAGGCGTGTGCCAAGACCGCCCAGCCAGTTAAAATATAGTTAATAAAAAGTTATGTATTAAACAGTACTATAATACTAAGTTAATATTTAGTTGTCTATATAGTTTTCCTATGAATTATACATCTAATGTGAAGTCAGTATATTTATGTTTAGATATTAAAACACGGTATCAGTCATACACATGAGAATAGTTTATCAGTTACCTCCAAAGAAATACTGTCTTTTCCTATCATAGCCTCCACCCTAAATAAATTATATTTGGAAAAAGCTTATTTTGAACCATAGACGAGTGAACAAGGAAAGAATATAACTACAATCTTATAAACTCAAATGAATGATACAACATAATAAATATAATTAGATATGCACATGAAAAACATCGTATCAAACATACATTGCTTCAAAAAGTAAAATCTGGGTTTAAATACTGTAAGACAAAATTTAAGCAATATTTAAGAACAAATTTATCAGTACTATTTCTAATATTTTTCAGTAAGCAACTATGACTTCTGTACCTATGTTCTTTGTGCTCCAAAAGCTGACAGTCTCTACATGTCAGTCTATCACATGTTTCACAGAATAGTTTCAACTGCTCTTGTTTATGTACAGGACAAAACACAGGGCGCTGACCAGATGTTCCAACAGTCTCTGTAACAAAATAAAACATTTTTAATCAGTAAGATGTTTGACTAATTTTCTCTATTTTCTTAGTGCTACCATTCAAAGATCATAAGTAGAACATGTTATTTTACACTGAAAAGGTTAATATGATCATTAAAACTAAATGTATAGCAACAAGCAAGAGAGCTCAGAGATAAAGGCATATGCTGCCAAGACTGATGACCTGTATCATTCCCTGGAACTCAAATGGTAGAGAATACCAATTCCTGCAAGGTGTCCTCTGACTTCCACATATAAGCACACTGTAGCTTGAGCATACACACATGTACACGCACGCACACATTTAAAAAAAAAGCAACTATATGTATCATACCTGAGACATCTTCTTTTTTCCTGATCAGATGATCTTTAGTGAATTTTACTCTTTGATGTGCTTCAATACATGTCTTACATAGCCACTCTCCACATTCTACACAAAAACCAACTGCACTTGCATTGTCTTCACAACTAGTACATACCTAAAAAGAAATAAATACTAATCTACATTACATTTGCCAAATATAGATCCACAAAATATAGAAGTGAAAACTTTGTAACTTGCTCTCAAAAACAATTCATTATACAAAGCAAAATATCATTTTTTTATCTATTTATCTTCAACAAAATTTCTTAATAAAACATTTAGACAGACAAAAAAACCTAATGTTCAGAATAAAGAGCCTATGCAAAAGTTAAGTTTTTAAATAATAACTATTTTATTCCACCAACTATAAGGGTGTGGAAGAGTTTATTTCTATATACAGGTAGAGCTATAGAAGTGCCTAAACTACTTAATTAAATATTTTTGTCATAATTTACATTTGGAAAGAAGGAAAATATACAGGAGTATGCAGAAAAACTGAGGTTCATACCTGTTCTGACTTCTCATCAGAACTGCTAGGAGCTTCAGATGTGTCTTTCACAAAATAATTATCCACAAGATCTATCTGTCTGCATTCTTGGCGACACACTGGACACCGTATTACACCAACTTAAAAAGAGAGAGAGATGAGAGAGAGAGAGAAAGGGGTTAATGTTCTTCGAGCAAGTTCTTCATAAAGTCCATATAGAAACTACTCATGTACCACAGGAAAGACGAAAGACGTGAGAACAGAGCAACCTGAGTTACTTCCCCTGGGAGAAAATGATATCCATTTGGGAAAAGAAAATGTTGACTAACAGGGTTAGGAGACTAACAGCCCTAAAAGAAATCCTAATCTTCAAAACCTACGAATGTATAATGAGACTGCAACTGGATGCTGGTGGGGCACTTCTTTAATTCTACCACCTGGGCAGATGAGTTCAAGGCCAGCCTGCTCTATGTAGTGAATTCCGGGATAGCTAGGGTACATAGTGAGGATACACAGCTTCTTAAAAAGGGGGTAGGAGGAAGATGTCATCAAGGTGCTTAAGATAGATTATTTCTGATTTATTCAGAGGGACCCTGGAAAAGTGAGGCAGATGCAGATTAGTTGTGTGTGTGCAGGTACCAGGGAAGACAGAAAAGAGTTTTTGATCCTTTGGATTTAGATAGAGTTACAGGCAGTTAGTTGTAAGCTACCTGACTTGGGTGGGTGCTGGGAACTGCACTTAGGTCCTCTGGAAGAAGAGAAAATGTTCTTAACCACTGAACCATCTACCCTGCACTCAGATGCAGATTAGAAACTAAATGAGCTGAGGATGATCAGAAGGCTAGAGTGATGCGGCAAGGAAGGCGGCCGCTAAAAGCTGAGAGTAAATGAAGCCCTCCCCCAAGCCTGTGCGGCCAGTCCTGTCAACATCGCCTCTAGGTGGTTTCAAGCTTCCTGCCTCCAGAGCTTCAAGAGAGTTTACGTGTTCTAAATCAACAAATTCCTGCGTGATCTTATTGTAGCAAAGAAGAAAATAAACATTCTATAAATTTTAGTTTGGTATTTAATATAATCTATGCAACTGTGCTAGAGATCCCGTGCTTTTGCCTATGCATGTTTTACTATCAGACAGGATAAACTGCTGAGGTAATATACACAAGCTAAGGAATTAAAAATGCAAAAGTCAATAAAACAAACTACTGACATGTCAACCATGAAACTAAAGGTGCGTATACAACACACATCAAACTACCTGAGCTGAGAGGTGGACTCAGCATTTATGAACACAAACTACACTTCCAGAGTACCTCAGTATGCTTTCCAGTACCCATGTCAGGTAGTTCACAGCTGCCTGTTAACGCCAGTTCCAAGGGTGAGCCAATGCCATTGGCTTCCAAAAGCACATGCACACATGTGCACAAACCCACACACAGAAACACACATTTAAACACACACATTTAAAACTATGAATAAAAAAACTTAAAAAAAGAAGTCATAAAAAAATAAAATGACATTACTTATGCTAGATATGATAGCAGATGTTGCTAATCCAAAAACTTGAGAGACAGAATGATCCTAAATAAAAGGCCAGTCTAGACTACAAAGTAAAACCCTATCAACAAACAAATGAACAAAAAAACAAAAACAAATATAATCAACAAAGGCTAAATTTAGTGTATGTTTATGGCTTATGACATGCAATTCTAGGAAACACCATATAGAAATACTAAGGTAAGTTCTCAAGAATTATTTAGTACACAAACCACAGAATCTATACAATCATTCTGACAGAAAATAAAAATGTAAACAAAACTTCTCATTCTAGTCAGGCATGGTAGAAAGCTGCTCAGGAGGCTGATGAATGAAAATCACTTGAGCCTGAGAGTTCAACAACAGTCAACCTAAGCAACATAACTAAAGACTGACTCACCCTATCCCCACTTTACACACACACACACACACACACACACACACACACACACACACACAGTCTCATTCTAAAGCAGTGGTTTTCAAACTTCCTAATGCTTCAACTTCCTAATGCTGCAACCCATGCTGTGGTATCCCCCAACCATACATTTATTTTCATTGCTATTTCATAACTGTAATTTTGCTGTTATGAATCATAAATATCTGTTTTCCAACGGTCTTTGGCAAGCCTTGTGAAAGGGTCATCTGCCACGACTCCAAGGGGTTATGACCTACAGGTTGATAATTGTTGTTCTAAAAGCATATTTCCCAGGAGACATATATACACTGTAAAAACAAACCTACAAGATGGAGTTACTTGTGTCAGCCTTTTCAAAAGTAACTAAAAGCCAAGAGATTATGAAAAATGCTTTTAAAACATGATTACCTAGCACTGTCTTTTAACCTCAGTCCCTACTGAAATTCTATTTATTATACTTGTTTCAGACACAGACATATTCCACCTCAAAATTTAAGAGGTTAAAATAGAAAGTGGGGAAATGAAATAAGCCCAGCAGAAATTCTTTATATTCTCTAAGTTCATGTGATAATGGAGTTTATGTAACTGGGGAAAATGCCACATAACTTTGTAAAATCAGTAAAATTTAAGTTTGTTCATTTATATCTTATGTATTACTACGAGTTACCTTTGCTGGTTTTTCAAAACAGGATTTTTCTGTGTAGCCTTGGCCATCCTGGACTCACTTTGCAAACAAGGCTGGCCATGAACTTAAGAGATCCATCTGCCTCTGCCTCCCAGAGTGCTGGGACTACACGCCCAGCTTACTAAGAGTTTTCAAGACTTTGAAAATTAAACAATGCTGTATAGGTTTAAACTTTCTGAAAGCATGTTTACTTCATACTACATGAATGTATATTTGTAAGATCATAACAACTTTGAAAAAGACATTACCCTTCTTCCGAGTGCCAAGCTAAAACTATTTCCAAGTCAAGGAGCCAATCAAGAAAGAGAGAAGGGAGAAGAAAAAAGAAAACAGAACAGAAAACAGAAACAATAGAGTAAGAGTTTGTTTTAACATATTAACTGAGGATCTAAAATTTGGATCACCAGCTAGAGAAATAGCTCAGAGGTTAAGAGCACTGTCTGTTCTTCCAGAGGTCCTGAGTTCAATTCCCAGCAACCACACGGTGGCTCGCAACCACCTATATACTGAAATCTGATGCCTTCTTCTGGCAAGCAGGTGACCTGCAGATAGAGGACTCATGTAAAATAAAAAATGGATCACATAAAATAGTCCAGTTGCTGGAAAGTCAATCTGTACAAGCCAGCTCACCCACTACTTTCAGAGGTTAACAGAACAGTTGGATGTCAAACCAACGCCACAGCTCTGAGGACCTCACTCTATACTTTGAAAATAACTAGAGTATGGGCAAAAATGCCAAGAATCTCTGTTAGTGCCTTTTTTTTTTTTTTATCATTAGCTTGATCCACAAAAACAAAAATCAACAACAAAAACAATAGCCATAAGAGCAGTGTGGACATAGGAACAAATTCTCTACTACTCCCGTCTTCTGATGCTTTGGGCCCTGTTCAACTGTACCCAGCAGTTTACTCTCATTCAACAATTTAACCTGACCATTTACTTGAAAATATAGCTACGACTGAGACAGGGGTCAATAATAAAAGTTATAAAGTTTCATTAAAACAAGGGTCTTCTTTGCTTTTTACAGTTTTTTTCTTTTAAGATTTATTTATTTATTTATTCATTCATTCATATGAGTATTTTGCCTACATGCTTGTCTGCGAGTTACAGACAGTTGTAAGTCATCACGGGGGTGCTATGACTAGAACCGAGGTCCCCTGAGGAGTAGTCAATGCTTATAACTGTTGGTAAGCCATCTCTCTACTCTCTTCCTTTTTGGAGACAGGTTCTCACCATGTAGCCTTGGCCGGACTCACTTTGTAAATGCACAAGAGATCCACCAGCCTCTCACTCCTAAATTCTGGGTTTAAAGAAATGCACTACCATACTCTAATAATACAAGGTTTTATTGTAAAATGTATGTGCTTGGTTTCACTTAAGCCTGTAAGTATGTGTTTAGTTTCACTTGTAAGTACTGTCAATTACTGGCCCCATTTTAAAGGTGAAGAAATAGAGTCAGGAACCAGAAAACTTGCTCAAGGACATATGGAGCTATAAATGGGCAGAGGCACTCAGGATTTAAAATCAAGATATGAAGCTCTGTAGCATATGCTCTTGAACTGTTAAATCCTTAGACTGGGGCAGGGGGAGGAAAGTACAAATTAAAACTTGAGATTCCAACTCACCTGAGTCAGAAAGAGTGACAATCATCCAAAAAAGCAAAACCTTGGAAGGATTCGAGGAAAGGAAACTCCTATCCCTTGTTAATGAGAGTGTCAACAGGTATAGCCACCATGGAAATCAGTGTGAAAACATCTCAGAAAAATAGAACTACCATACAAGCCAGCTATATCACTCCTGGGCATGTCCTGAAGGACTCTACATTCTACCACTGAGATGCTTATATAGCTATATTTATTGCTGCTCTATTCACAACAAGTAGCAAATGGAACCAGTATACACATTCTTACAAATAAGTAATGAAAGTGTAGTTCATATACAGAATGGAATTTTATTAAGCCACAATGAAAAAGTAAACTATTACATCTGCAGGAAAATGGGCAAAACTGGAAAATGTATTAACTGAGGTAACCGAGGCTAAGAAAGACAGTATGCAGGTTCTCTCCCATATCCAGATCCTAACTTCTAAATTTTATAGCGTATTTAAACATAGCACGCACGTTTTAAGTTAAACTGATTAAGTGATGAAAAGTTAATTATTAGTGTTTAAAAGTAGTTTAAGTAATTGTATGTGTCTATGCAGTAGTGTACGTAAAGGCCAGGTAACTAGGGGGAAACCCACAGGAGGGGAGGGGTATAAGGAGGGCTGGGCAGTAACAGTACAACACATACGCAATGAAAAGAGAGGTGAGAAGGCCGGGTGCATCGGTGCACACCTGTAATCCCAGCACTCACAACAGTCAAGGCTGCACAGAGAAACCCTATCTTCGGATTGCAATGAGGGAAGGGGAGGGGAGAGAGTAGTGAGAATTCTAGGAGTAGAAAGATTGATTTAAGCAGGAATAAAAGGAGAGGTGGGAAAGGGTTAACCAAAACAATTAATGTATGAAAAGGGAAACATGCATTTACATATACATGTGCAGGCAAAATACTCATACACATAAAATAAAATGAAATAAAATAAATCTAAAAAGTAAATTGTTGAGCATGGTGACATACACTTTTAATCCCCACAGTTTGGAAGCAGAGGCAAGAGGATCTCAGTGAGTTCAAATTCAGCCTGGTCTACATAGCAAGCACCAGAACAGCCAGAACTATAGAGAGAGACTGCCTCAAAATAGATTGGATGGATGGATATAATAAAAAGTAATTTAATCTAATTAGAGGGTAAAACACAGAACTCAAGGAGGAAGAGGTAGACGAATCTCCCAAAGTCTGAAGCCAGCTTGGTCTGCAAAGTAAGTCCAGGACAGCCAAGGCTACATAGAGAAGCCCTGTCAGGGGCAGGCAGGAAAAAGAAGAGAGAGAGTGAAGCAGGAAGACTGCTTTGAGTTTAAATCAAGTCTGGGCTATAGGGTAAGATTCTAGCTCAACGGAAAAGCAAACTCAAACCAAATCAACAGTAAAATATTTAAGCTGCTAACTAAAGAATTAATTTTAAGTAGGAGGAGGATTTGGTGAGGTGTTCACAGTAAGGGGAAATAAGGATTGCAGGAGAAATTCCAAGAAATCACATTTTATTTATATGTGTGTGTAATAAACATTAATATTCTACAATTTCATATATGTGTGTATATATGAAATTGTAGATTAATGTTTATTTTTATACTACTTTTGTATTTTTACAGAAACATTTACTATATAGTCCTTTACATAAAGTTTAAAGTAGACAGAATAACTGTACCCCATAATCAGAAATTTCAAGTTAGCTCTTAAAATATTCAATTCCACCCCTGCACTGAGGTAGCAGGGGCAGGCAGGTCTCTGAGTTGGAGGCCAGCCTGGTCTACACAGTAAGTTCCAAGACAGCCAGGGCTACACAGAGAAACACTGTCTCAAAAAAAACAAAACAAACAAAACTGTTTCAATTCCAAAGTATGGAAATCCCGAGTCTAACAATATATTCACAGGACATAGGACTTTTTTCTGCATACAGACACATATACTTGCATATGTAAAGTTACATACAACTAGATTTTTTCCTCTTTTTTTTTTTTTTAATGTAGGAAGGAGGTACTGAACTGTACAGACCTGGCGAATCTATGACTGCGAGGAGCCAATGTAGCAGCTTATTCACTGACCCCTTTAGAGGTCTGTACTGAGAGGCCTATTCTAACCCCGTTTGTAGTAACTGAGCAGGGAAAAGTGAGGATCTGTTATTCTTGGTCTAGGACATGTAATTTGAAAATGCAGTCAGTATACAGCAAATGAAACAAAGGTATATCATGTCTACTAAGGTCTGCTGGCTCACCAATGCCAATAACTACAAAGTCATGCACTAACTTGATCCTGTAAAGGGAGTCACACTCATAAATAAGCAAAGAACATGTATATCCCATTTAAGGAGATTCGGTAACTTGAAGGAAACCAAGCTGAACAATCTGAACAGGCTGCGACATTCCTACTGAGGCATAACTAATAGAGGAAACAAAAGAAAACCTGCGTTTAAAAAAAATGGAGGGAGAAGAGGAGGAAGAAGGGGAGCTGTTTTCAAGATCAAAAAGGAGGAGACCGCAGTGGTGGCCGCAGCAGCAAGACTATTGGAGAAATTCAATAAAAAGGAAAAAGCTCTGCAAGGATGAAATAATGATTTCTACATTTTAAAATCTGGAAGATATTAAAAAAGAACAGCAACAGAAGCAAATTATCTAGGAAGGTCAAATTATAAAACATAAATAAAGACTCAAAAGCAAAGGCAACAAAACCAGAAAAATGAAACTTTTCCTAACTAAGAAAATAAAGTGGGAGCTGGAGAGATGGCTCAGAGGTTAGGGACACTGGCTACTCTCCCAAAGGTCCTGAGTTCAATTGCCAGCAACCACATAGAGGCTCACAACCATCTATAATGAGACCTGGCGCCCCCTCTTCTCGTGTATAGACATACATGCAGGCAGAATACTGTATAAATATTAAATATTTTTTAAAAAATAAAAGGAAAAAAAGCAAAGTGCACAAAACACCTTCAGGATGGGGAAAATATCTGCAAATTTATCACCTGACTAGGCATTAATACTAAGAATATATAAGTAAAACAACAGCAAACACCAGTAATAGTTTTAATTCAAACTAAAATAGAGATGAAGCTCAGTAACAGAGCACTAGCCTAGCAGTCAGTCCCAATCAGAATAAATGAAAAGTGATCTGGATACTCAAGACATCCAGATCACCAGCAACTACACAAAAACTTTTCAAAGACTAGTAAGATGGCTCGAAATGTGCAGCTACTTGCCAGTAAGCCCATAGGCCTGAACTCCACTCCTGTGATCCAAGAATAGGAGAAAACCAACTCTCAAGATTCATTTTCACACACACACACACACACACACACACACACACACACACTCTCTCTCTCTCTGTATGGAAATGGAAAATTTACATCACTGATAACAAAGAACTATAAACCAATACCACCACAATGAGTTATGATCTTACTCCAGTTAGAATGGCTCTTATCAAAAGGACAATAGAATATAAATGCTGTTGAAGAAACAAAAGGAAAACTCTTATGCAGTGTGGGTTCGAATGTAGAATTAGCACAGCATTATACAAAGCAGTATGGAGGTTCTGAAAAACTAAAATAACACTTCCCTTTAATTCAGCTGTCCTATTATTGGGTATATAGTCAAAGGAAATGAACGTAGCATGCTCTAGAGATATCTGAAATTTCCCTTGTCTACTGCAGCACTAGTTACCAACATATGGAATAAAACAGGGTGTCCAGCAATAGGTGAATAGATTTTCTAAGATGTGGTAAAAAAAAAAAAATACATGAACACATATCATGCACACACAAACAAAGGAGAAAACATTATTCATCTGTAGTGGTTTGAATAGGTATAGCCACCATAGACTCATGTGTCTGAATGTTTGGCTCAAAGATAATGGTACTATTATGAGGTATGGCCTTGTTGGAATAGGTGTGGCCTTTTGGAGGAAGTGTGTCACTGTGGTGGAGGGCTTTGAAGTCTCATAGAAACTCAAACTCCGCCCAATGTGAATCTTTCACTGCCAGCAAAAATCATGGCTCCTCCAGCACCATGTCTGCCCTACACTCTGCCATGCTTCTTGCATGATGACAACTGAAGGCAGCCCCAATTCAATGTTTTTTCTTTGTAAGAGTTGCTGTGGTCATGGTGTCTCTTCATGGCATTAAAACCCAAAACCCACTGAAATCTCCACTAAATGTATAAAGAACTTAAAAAATTAAACACCCAAAACAAAATCACAACAATGAGTCAATGCATTACATAGATGGGATCCCAAAAGAAATTTAAAAATTACCTAGAATATACTTAAAATAAGTTTTTCAAAAGTCTTACCTATCAGGGAAATGCAAATTAAAATTATATCAAAAGGCTGGGAGACAGCTCAGAGGTTAAAGTGCTTGTCCTGCAAATATGAGGACAGAAGTTCTAATCTGCTGACCCCATGAAAATGCCAGGTGGTAAGGTGGACACTGAAGCTGCTTGTAATTCCAGCCTTTGAAAGAGGAGTCAAAGGATCCCCAGAACAAGCTGGCTAGAGGGCAGGGTGAGTTCCGGATTTGACTGAGAGACCCTGCTTCAATGAATAAGGTGGAAAAGCCATTGAGGATCTCTGACCTCAACGTTGGACACCCATATGTATGTGCACATGCGCCCATATACAAGCTCCTCGTGTGTGGAAAACCAAACACCTACTTTCAGATTCCATCTCACCTCAAGCAGAATTGATTATCATCAAGAAAACAAACAACAAATGCTAAAATGGTATGGGACTAGGAACAGATCTCTTATATACTTTCATTAGATTATTAATGGGTTTCTTTTCCAGAATCAGTCTTAATATACAAATAGTAAATGTGAGGGTTTTTTTTAAATTAAGGCTGTAATTTAGGAGATATATGCATGTCATTCAGGCTAAATATATTTTTCATAATAAAAATTACAGAAGAATCTCATCACTAACAAACAGTAACATTTGGAATACGGGTCAGTTTACTCTAACAGAAGAGCTGTGCTATTTTACTACAGAGCTATCTAGTATGCATTTCAAAAAGTTCTAAATTGGTTTTTGCTAGACAAATGAAAGTATAAAATTAAAAAGTTAAATCAAAGCGGGCATGGTAGCCCAAGCCTTTAATCCCAGCACACATGAGACTGACGAAGGCAGATCTCTGAGACTTCAAGACCAGCCTCATTACATAATGAGTTCTAGAATTGCCAGGACCACATAGAGAAAACTTGTCTCAAACAAACAAAACAACAAAAGCCACCACAACAAAAAGACTGGAGGTGGTTTAGCAGTTAAGAACAGTGGTTGTTTGTCCAAAAGACTCAAGTTCAATTCCTAGCTCACACAGAGCAGCTCACAACTTTTTCTAACTCCCATCCTTGGGGATTCAACATGTTCTTTTGGCCTCTACTGGTATTGCACACACAGAGTGTACAGACACACACTCAGGCACAATACCCACACACATAAAAGGCTACAAAAATTAAAGATTATTTTCACATACTTTGTCAATATTGAGAGACTAATTTTGCTGATAAGAAATAAGGCTGTAGCTCAACATTAATTCACTGCTGATGGACAGTACATTTTATATAAATCTTGTGTAGTTACAAAATGTAATCTCATTTAGTGTGTATACTGTAAAGTTATCAAGATAACATGAGTACTGTCCACAAAAAGGCACTATTGCATTTTAAATCTGTTCATTAAAATCACTAGACTCAATATTTATTTATGTTTACAAAAATGCTGTGTCTGTAATATGCTGTACATATTTGACAGATATAACATTACATCTATAAATGTCACCCAGTTTCTTCAGACTATAGTTATAAATTAATTAAGGTTACATAAAATAAATCTTACATGATTTATATAAAGTAAGGTTGATCATAACTGAAATGTTTATATGGGTTTTCATACTTTCTATCAAAGCAATGAGACTTTCTCAGAATATTACACTACTTTTAGTAAAATATTAAAAGGATAGACCTGATAGCCTAGGATCAAAAGGAAGGAGAGGAAGACCTCCCCTATCAGTGGACTTGGGGAGGGGCATGGGTGGAGAAGGGGGAGGGAGAATGGGATTATGAGGGGAGGAGGGAGGGAGTTACAGGGGGGAGACAAAGTGAATAAACTGTAATTAATGACCCACTCCCCTCTCCTGACCCTCTCCCCAGTATAAAGAAAGTAACTTTCCAGGTGAACACAGCCAAAAACATATTGCCCACCAATGTCAGATCAAGGACAACAGTATCCTCCCCAGGAAGAACCAACCACAGCATTTCTCATCCCACTTGTGTTTGAACTTCAAATCCAAAGCCAAGACAGTGCAGCTGGAGATCCCGAGCTTCCTTTTTTCCCCAACTCCCAGTGCAAAGATTCTGCCCCAAGCACTGCAGACCAAAAGATGTCAAGGCAGCTCACTTGTAGGACAAAGAATTCATTCTAGATGCTATGGCTTCCCTCTACACAACATCTTGTTTATGTCATCCAAAGATCTAAGCCACTGTTCTTACCTAACACTCCAGAGCAGAGGCTCACAGAATCTACTCAGGGGGCTGAGACGGCCCAGTGGGTAAAGCACTTGCTGACCAAATGTGAGAATCTACATTTGAATCCCCAGGTATATGTTAAACCAGGGTGTAATATAATTGAAATGCTATTACATCACGACCGGACGCAGAGACAGAAGAATCCCTGCAAATTTGTAGTCTAGCTAAGCCAGAGTACTCATTGGCAAAAAAAAAAAAAAAGAAAAAGAAACTGTCACAGATGGAAGGCAAGAACAGATATACAAGGTTGTCCTGTCCTTATCCTCTAACATTCATACACATACAATGGGGCCTGTGAGAAAGAACATGAGTAAATGTACTTACTTGCATGCACGCGTACACACACACAAGAGAGACAGAGAGAGACAGAGAGAGAATGAGAATCTGCTCAGGGAAAAGAAAGGCCGTAAGAACAAAGAACTCTCAAGCTCTTCCCTGCAAAAACTGACTTGATTTGGAACAGAACAAAAAATTGTGAAGCCTAACAATACTCTTAAATAAATAAATAGATAGATAAATAAGAATAAAAGAGTAAAGAAACAGGTGGCAAATAGGTAAGACAAAGATGGTAACTCCACAAAACAAACAAAACTAGAGTTGACAAGGCAGGCCACTAAAAAGCATTCTCCTTCTGGGGTCAGAACAAATCACTCAAATTTAGCCTCAAACCTGTGGCTCATGCAGAATATACACTAAGCAAAAATCAGTAAATAACAACTGAGAGAACTAGAAGAGAGGCTAAGCCCATAGCTGAATTAGGAATTAGGACAGGGATGCTCGGCTGTTACAGTGCTTGCCTACCATGCAAAAGGTATGATCTTGACCCCAAGCTTTATCTCCAGCACCTCACAGAGTGAGCACCTCATACGGGCAACCACTTGTAATCCCAGTACTTGGGAGTAGGAGGCGCGATGATCAACAGTTGAAGGTCATCCATGACTACAAAGCAAGTTTGAGGCCAGCTAGTACATGAGACTGTCTCAAAAAAACAAAAACAAAACAACAACAACCAAAAAAACCTAAATTAAATAAATATAGGTAATAATGTTAGAAGAGGAGCATATGATATATGAGGTATAAGATAAACCAAAATGGCATGTGTAAATCCAACTCTACCAATAGTATCATTAGCACAAATGGATTAAACAATCCAGCCAAAAGGCAAACAGTAGTATTGGGTCATAAAGCAGTGGTGACTGAAACATAGCCCTCAACTCAAGTCCCAGAAACAAACCAACCAAACTAGATTAAAAACAAGAACAAGATCCAACTGTATGTCATAAATGAAAGACAGTTTACACCCAAATATATAAATACATCCAGAGTAGAAGGGTGGGAAAAGATGTTATCAGGCTGACAACCAGGGTGGTGAGTAGAGAAATGGCTGAGTAGGTAAGAGCAGGCTGCTCTTCCAGAGGACCTAGGTTTGATTCCTAGCACCTACATAGGAGCTCACAACTCTCTGTAACTCCAAGTTCAAGGAGATCTGACACTTTTCTGCTGTCTAGATATACTCCTAAAACGTAAAAAAGGGGGTGGGGGGAAGACTGGAGTGGCTCTATCAAGATAGAGATAATAATGACCCTCTAAAGATGTCTACAAAATGTTATAAAGTAAAAATGAATACACTAATTTTAATTGTATTTGTTCAGTAAGCTGGGGGTACAGCTCATGTGTGGAGGACATAATTAGCAAAAAAAAAGCCCAAAGGGTCAGTCCCCTGCACAGCTGAACAAACAAGATTGTGGAGCAAATGAATACTAACATGCTGAGATCAACATCTATCTCTATGCAGTGAAGACATCAAGGAACCAGGAAGTCCTCTAAGAACAAGGTAGTGCTGGAGAGAGGCTTAGCAGTGAAGCTCTTGCATAGAACATGGAGTCAGTCTCTAGTGCCAACATGGTGGCTCACAACCTCCAAGCCTTATCCCCAGCCGGCATTTAAGGTTTGTTTTTGCAGTGACAGGGATTGAACACCCAGGGCCTTGTGGCCAGCAAGGCATGCCCCCTTCCAATGAGCTGCATGCCAAAGGCAAAAAAAAAAAAAAAAAAGTGGCTATATTAATATCAGACAGAACAGTCTACAGTAAAGTGTTTCCATTTACACTGATGACTTTATTTGCATTGACCACTCTCATTACTTAGGACAGTTATCTCTATAAAGTTGCTTACAAACAACAATAAATACTGAACGACTGTCCTGTGAAAAATACAAGAAATACAAGTGAGGTTTCTGCAAGGCTCTGGGTGCATCTTCATTAACCATCATTCAATACACAGTATTATTCTAAGCACTCCTCTATTTCAGACACTTAAATATGTACTGTTGGACTGCTGACACAGAATCCACAAAGTTCTGTAACTTGTTTTTTAAAGATGGAGGTCTCTTTTTCCCTTTTTTATATTTTGTGTGTATGGGTGTTTTCCCTGGATGTATGTCTACGCATCTGGACGTGTGCCTGGTTGACCAAAGGCCAGAAGAGGGTTTTGGAACCCCTACAACTGGAGTTATATTCATTTGTGAGCGGCATGTAGGTGCTAGACTCAAGTCTGGGTCCTGTGGAAGAGCAGCAAGTGCTTTAAAGGCTGAGACACCTCTCCAGCATTTTGTTCTGTCAGTCTTCTTGCCTAAACAAAGCCTCTACTACTTTCTAAACACACACACACAATATATATATATAATATTTTTATTACAATAATATATACAACAGTATATGCAATATACAACATAGCTGCACAAAAACCCTGAGAGACACTAGAGGGCAATTCAACTTTCCACTTGGGGGCCATTTTTAAAACAGTGAAATCTCAGCTTGGCTGTGGTGGTATACGCCCTAATCCCAAGACTGAGGAGGCAGAGGCAGGCAGATCTCCGAGATAGATGGATGGATGATTGATTGACTGATTGATTGATAGCCGGACAGACTGACTAAGCGACTGATTCAGAAGGCACACACACAAAAGGAGAATTATGTAGCACTATAGAAATCATAGCAAGGATTGGATCCTTATTGTCAAAGGCTGAGAAAAGGCAAAACGCTGCCTGGTTCAGCTTCATACTTAAGTCAAACAAATCCATTAAAAAGGGGGGGGATGCAGGCAAAACACTAATGCACATAAAATAAAAAGTAAACAAAAGCATCACAATCATTGATATTGGGTTTACAAGTACATTTCAATGATGTGATGTATTTTGAAATAAGAGAATCTTGCCAGGCAGTGGTGATACATGCCTTAAATCCCAGCACTCAGGAGACAGACATGTGGATCTCTGGTCTCTCTTAGTTTGAGGGCAGGCTGATCAAGTTACAGGATAGCCATAATAGACAGACAGAAAGACAGAATAAAATAGAGAATCCAAACAGATAGACAGAGTGAAATAAAACAAAATAAAGAATCCTGAAACTGAATACAGCTCAATGGCTGAGCACTTGCTTCTTACATGCCAGGCCCTGAATTCAATAAGCATCACAGTGGCAGCACCATTTTATGTTCCTACCAACAATGTACAAGAGATATAAATTCCCCACCTTCTGGATAACAGTTCCTGTTTGTTTCTTACAGACATCCCACTGGGTGTGAAGCAGAATCGCACTGTGGTTTTGTCGACCACCCCCACCCCAATCAATCACACAGTCTTACGCTTTATATGCTTCACATGCTTTACTACTGAGACACATCTTCAGCCCACGACTATAGGACAAAGAATTCTGAACATCTTTTTGTGTGTTTAATGGCTATGCTATGACTTTCTGCACTATTTACCATTATCCAACATATTAACTTCAAAATGTTTTCTACATTCTACAGGTTTTCTTTTCATTTTCTTTTTTGAATAGTTATTTAATTTTTGTGTGTATTTGTATGTGTGGTGGCTCCCTTGTGCCAAGACATGCATGTGAATGTAAGAGGATAATTTGTGGGTGTCAGTTCTCTTCTTACACAATACAGATCCCAGGACATAAAACTTAGGTCAACAAGTGTTTTGCTTGCAGCAAAAGCCCCTACTGCTAAGGTATCTCACTAGCCTTCTTCACGTTCTTAATATTCTTGTGTATGTTTTTTTTATAAAGTCCAGCTTACCTTTTTCTGCATTTTGCTGCTCATACTTTTAGTGTCGTATATGAGAGTCCATCACCAAGCCCAATCATGAAGATATACTACTATTTCCTTCAATGAGTTTTACGATTTCAGCATTTATATTTGGGCTGCTGGTCCATCTGAGGTTCACTTCTGCATACAGTGTATGCAGAGCTCTGACTTTATTCTTGAAAATCCAGTTTTCCCAATATGGTTTTCCTGTGGACACTTTATTTTCTACCATCGGACTTGGCACCCAACTAGGTATCAACTTGGATACATTGACAGTCAAAATAGATTTAACACGGGTTATGAGTTGGGGCCAAGAACGTCATGTCATGAAGACAAGAAATGGAAGGAACCTCTTCCTTGTATAGTTTTGTACATTTAATGTTTGAACCAATGTAAAAACTAAAGTAGTTTTTTTTTAAATGCAAGTATGAGCCAACAAATGAGTTCAGCACCTGCCAAACAAGCCTGATGACCTGAATTCCATCCCTAGAACCCATATAAAGATGGTCAGTGAGGATCAACTCCACTGGCCTCCATTCATGTGTTGTGGCAGACATGAATCACCTTGTCCCAGGATATCTGATCATACTGTTAAGCCAGAGATTGTGTTGGTTACTAGAAAAACCTGTTTCTATTTGTGGTGTGGCTCAGTCCTAGCACACACCTTTAATCCAAAAGTTTTCTGCTTGTAAACAGGATTAAATAAAGTCAATTATAGTTCCAGACACAGACCACGCAACCAGTAGACAGGGGGTGAACATAGGAAGGAAAAAAAGAGTTAAGAGGACGTCAGGAGGGTTAATAGACACAGGAAGTAGAAGGGAGGAACATTCAGTTTAAGGGTTTCTGAAACAGCTGGGAAAAAGAATTTCATTTTCCTTTTGGGATATCAGCTGGGGAGGGAGGTCAGCTGGGTGCTTTCTCTACTCTCTGAGCTAGCAGGCTTTCACCCCAGCATCTGGCTTCTGAGTCTTTATTGATAATATTGAATGTTTGAGATTACAGTAGAAACAACATTTGCTGCTCCATCATGCAGCAGGACCACAAGGACAGAGAAATCACACCAACTGCAGACAAACCGAGAAGCCATCAGAGTTGGTAATTCACCTGGTAAGTCCTTAAGAAGAGAGTTATGGATGGGAAAACCCATAATACTAGGCATTAGGACCCTGTATAGTGCTACTTCAGATGGCTTGAGAGTAGAAGCAGAAAATAAAAGCTAAATTGCTTAACTGAAATTGGCGCAATAAAATAACGATTATTATCATTTTGGTATTTCATATTTTATCCTTAATAGAAATAGTGGCTTTCTAAACCATCTCAAAGAAAAAAAGCTTCAGATATACAGGAAAATTATGAAAAATGAACTGATAAGATACAAGCCTTAGAAGAAAAATTAGACTCATAAATGAGAAAAATAATCAGACACAGGCAGGAATTTAGGCAAGAACCTACTGTGCCACCCCATGATGAAACTGGGCCCAAGGTTGCTGGAAAACCAACCTCAGTTTATCCAGTTAGTACACAAGACTTATCAAGAGAAATAGGCACCCACAAGGTTATCAAGAAATTAAATAGAATCCTAGAGACATAATAGATGTGAGGAAATTTCAGGAAGCAGCCTTTTTATATGGTGTACATTTACCCTATGTGAAACAGACATTAAACTCATGAGCAACTCAGAACAGAATTATCACCCAACACTGGAAAGATTTGGCAACAGTAATATTGAAAGCTTGTCCTCAGTTACAATGGTGAACATGGTAGAAAGAGGAAGCTAGGGCCATAGAACAATGAAAAAGGCCAGGGGTATTGATATTTCCCAGGATCAATTGCTAGGTGAAGGTCAATATGCTGAGTTAGAAAAGCACCTTTAATTTAATGATCACACCTATGTGTGGTGCTATGTCATGCAGCACCTTTAAATGCTTGGGACATGGTTGAAGAATCAGGAAAGAGGTCTGAGTCATTTATTAAAGTATTCAAGGCCCAAAAGAACCCTTTACTGACTTTTTTTTTTTTTTTTTGGCAAAGAATGACTTCAGCTGTAAATAGACTAGTATCAGATTCAGAAACCACACAAATATTAATCGAATCTCTGGCCTTGGAAAATGTTAATACAAAAGGGTGATCAAGCCTTTAAAGGCAAGATCAGCACCAACAGATAAATAGATTAGAAATACAGCTGATATTGGATCTTGTGTTTATGATGCTATTCTGATAGGAAAAGTAATTTCTAAAAGTTTTAAGAAAAATCAAAATGTCCGATGTTTTAATTGTGGTAAGCAAGGTCATTTGAAAAGGGACTATAGGCAAGCATTCCTAGAAACAATGTTTTTTTCTAGAGATAATTCAAAAAGGCGGCCCCAGCCCTCTAGTGTATGCACGGTAGCAAAGGTCAGCACTGGACTAACGAATGCACATCAACAACAGACAGGCTGATCTCTGTAAGTTAGTTGCTTTCTAAATTCTAGCGTTACCGTGAACTCTAGTGGTAGTGGGACAAAATTCAAACACAGCTTCTACTTGCTAAGTTTGCATACTGGAGAAATCACATACCATAGTTACAGACAAATGTTAATTAGAAAAGCCTGCTACAGGGTTACTAGAAAGGCAGCTAATTTCCAATGGGAACAGGAACAATGAAGCTTTTCAACTGCCAGTAAGCTCATCTCCATGCATGTGTAAACCTAGTATTGAACCAGATGATAGCCTAATTATGGATATCATATTTCTTGGTGAATTGGTAACTGGGGACTCTTCATAAAACAAAAAGGTGTCCACTAATATTTGCTTGTAGGCTTCTATTGCAAATGCTTTTCCAGATACAAAGAATATTCTCTTTGAGAAACAAATCTGGACGTTTTACTTAAGTCATTGCCAACCAACCTATGGTCAAAGGGTGTCCCTTACAATGCTGGGCTGGATCCATTCAAAAACAGAGTTCTTCGTAGCCTTAGCCATGGAAGGATAGGATTTACAGTGGAACTGGTACCTACTGGAATCCTTTCTTGACCAGGGTGTGGTAGCAAAGGGGTCTGTGCCTTCCCTTGCAGAGGAAAGAGCTCAGAGGCCTATAATCCCATCCCTAAGCCTATTACCCCTTCCCCAAAAGAGGCCGCAATGGAGACTAATAGAATGGCCTCAACATTTGGCTAATACATGGTTAATGATGATTCAACCATTGATGCAACTAATGGAAAACTGCAGCCCATAAACCGGGGTGCGGGGGGGGGGGGGAGAAGAGGAGGGAATGGTCAATACTGAGGAAAGAACCCCAAAATCATCACAGTACTAGTAAGTCAACTAGAAAAGCAAAAGGAAAATCTCTAACTTCTCCAATTCATGGTGCATGTGGAATGGTATAGCTATATGGTCATGAAAATGAAAAACCAGTAACTGGCAGATAAACAGGGAAGAGATCTGGTCATGGGAGCCATGAATCGAAATGGCAAAACCTAGCAAAACTTATCAAAGTCATCAAATTTTATGTAGCTCATACAGGCAAGAGAGATGTCTGAAAATGATGAAATAGTGCACAAATTGTTATCGTGTTTAATTAAGATTACATATTACAATTTGCCAGAAACAAATTCAGAATAACTCAGAAAGAATGATAGATTACACATTCAGGAAAAACTTGGAAGTTTACCCCAGCACTAAAAAATAATGGAGAACCAAATTAACCAAGACAACCCTATGAGAATAACTACTATAAGGAACCTACAGCCAGATGGTGTCGATAACCACTTTAATCCCAGCATCTGGGAGGCAGAGGCAGGCAAGTAAGAATTACAGTGCTTTAAATTTAAAAAACGCTTTCAAAGGCAGGCTGAAATTCAAAGTGAATGTCCTTTGTGACCTAAAAATAAATACACTTAAACCCTGAATTGATAAAGGAGAAAGGGGAATATAGGTATATTTATCCACACATACTAAGGTATATTTAGTTTCAAAATTTCAAAAGATTTTCTTTCATTTCAACTGAAAGATAGTACTTTTTCTGCTGCCAAAAACATTCTGCCTTAGGAAAGATATAACCTACCCCCCAAAAAGGAACTCCCCAGAGTTAGGGTTGGAGCAGGGTATTGCTTTTCTCTTTCCAGGAAAATAAAAGCATCTAAGGAATCCGGAAACGACAGGACAAATGAAGCATCTGAAGAAAAAGAAAAAGGATGACGCATCAAGGGAAAATACCCCAGGAAAAAAAGAATACATTAGCCAAGTGGCATCACTTCCCTCTACAGACCAACATGGCAAGTGGTCTTTATGTGGTCCCAATTCCATTAAAAATTAAACCTGGCTTTAATTTGGAGTTGGAACATGGCTCTCTCTTTCTCTAAACCCATGCATGCTTGTTAAAGGAAAATCCAAAATCTTTATCAGAAGAGCCACCTGGTAGAGGACAGAGGAAAACAAAAAATAAGGGACTATTCTATTGCTACTAATCTCTTCTGGTTTTTCATTTGCCTCTTTAAAACTTTTCTTACAGTATAGTTATACTGTAAGATCTATATACCTCAACATAAATACACACATTAATTGGGTTAGAAGAAAAAGTGGGGAAGAGCCTTGAACTCATTGGTACAGGAGACAACTTCCTGAACAGAAGAGCAACAGCACAGGCTCTAAAAGCAATAATCAATAAACGGGACCTCATGAAACTGAAAAGTTTCTGTAAAGCAAAGGACACTGTCATCAAAACAAAACGACTGCCTACTACAGATTGGGAAAGAATCTTCACCAAACCTTTATCTGACAGACAGCTAATATCCAGTATATATAAAGAACTACAGAAGCTGAAAAGCAACAAATCAAGTAATCCAATTTAAAAAATGGGGAACAGAGCTAAACAGAGAACTCTCAATAGAGGAATATCGAATGGCAGAGAAACAAAGAAATGCTCAACCCCATTAGCCATCAGGGAAATGCAAATCAAAACGACCCTGAGATTTCACCTTACACCCATCAGAATGGCCAATATCAAAAACTCAAGTGATAACACATGCTGGAGAGGTTGTGGAGAAAGGGGAACCGTCCTCTACTGCTGGTAGGAATGTAAACTTGTACAACCACTCTGGAAATCAATCTGGCGCTTCCTCAGACAATTAGGAATAGCGCTTCCTCAAGATCCAGCTATACCACTCCTAGGCATATATCCAAAAGAGGCTC
>CM053744.1:91027622-91066870 GCA_028658305.1 Pachyuromys duprasi
AAAGGTGTGGGAAATAGTTAAGATAGGGAGAGGACAGGAGCTCCACAAGGAGAGCAACAGAACCAAAAACTCTGGGCACAGTGGTCTTTCCTGAGACTCATACTCCCACCAAGTACCATGCATGCAGAAAACCTAGAACCCCTGCACAGATGTAGCCCATAGTAGTTCAGTATCCAAGTGGGTTCCATAATAATGGGAACAGGGACTGCCTCTGACATGAACTGATTGGCCTGCTCTTTGATCACGTCACCCTGATGGGGGAGCAGCCTTACCAGGGGAAGACAATGCAACCAGTCCTGATGAGAGCTGATAGACTAGGATCAGAAGGAAAGAAAGGAAGACCTCCCCTATCAGTGGACTTGGGGAGGGGCATGTGTAGAGAAGCGGGAGGGAAGGTGGGATTGGGAGGGGAGGAGGAAGGGGTTTATGGGGGGGGGGGGGAATACAAAGTGAATAAAGTATAATAAATAAAAATTTAAATGTAATAAAAAAGTACAAAAAATTAAAATAAAAAGATTATCATATAAACTCTCTGTCATGATACTAATACTCATAAAGAGTACTAACCCAGATCCAGAAATAAGCTGTATCTAGCTTCCTATGTGTGTATTCAGGTTTGAGTCTGAAGCAGGTAACTAGGAAACAAAGTTTTTATACCTCAGATGTACTCAATAGATTGTGGTCCTAAAACCATTTGGGGATCTGCTGAATATGGCATTTAAAATGTTTACGTTTTCTATAATAAACCATGACGATTTCTAGCAGTAACCTCTGAGGCCTCCAAGATGATGATGGGGCCTTGCAACAAAGAATCCACCTGTATTGTGGTAATGCTAATCACTCGCCAAAACTGTCCCGTGCTTCTTCTGTCGCCAGGTCCTGTACAAACAGTGGACACCTTCGGGTTGACTGCTATGTTCTAACTAGTCAGCATTGCCACTAAGCTAACAAACATCACTCAAAAGACCAGCTTCAGACTACAAACTGCTGAGGACATTCAAACGGCTGGTTTATATGAGACTGACATACAACCAAACTGGACATTATGGAAAGCTTGGCAGAAATAGTTTCATTACTGTCAATAGTTTTACACTGTTGAGAATTTAAAATCTTTCCTTCTTATTTAGACAAAGAGGGAGAAATGTTGCAGGATACTTGATCACACTGTGAACCCCGAGTTTGTATTCATAGAAAAACCTGTTTCTAGTTGTGGTGTGGCTCAGCCCTAGCACACAGCTTTAATCCAAAAGATTTCTCCTTGTAAACAGGATTAAATAAAGTCAACCACAGGTCAATAGGTGGATTGAGCAACCTGTTGACAGGAAATGAACACAGAAAAAAAAAAGAGAGAAAGAGAGATGGGGACACAAGAAGGAGAGAGAAGGGACAGTCCTTTTCCTTTTAAGAGGTCAGCTAAGGAAGAAAGTCAGCTGGGTGGCTGCTTTCTCTGCCTCTCTGACCTCAGCACCTTGCTCCTGAGTCTTAATCAGTAAAATCAAATGTTTGAGATTTTGTTAGTCACCTCCCTCATCACATACACACAAAGTGCAAAAAATAATTTTAATTATAAAACACACACAAAAAAATTATAAAACACAAGTATAAGCTGGGCACGGTGTAACCCCAGCACTCAGAGAGGCAAAGGCAGGCAGTTATCTGTGAATTCAACACCAGCCTGATCTACAGAGCAAGTTCCAGAACAGCCAAGGCTACAACAGAAAAACCCTGACTCAAAAACAAAAAGCCTAAAAAAACCAAAATAAAACAAAACAATGTAAGCACAAGTGTAAGGCAAATCAGAAACCAGGCTATATACCTAGAAAAAAATATAAACAGAAGCAATGGGGTTAAAAATAAAACAGAAAATCCACTAAGAAAAATGTGAGCACATTAAAGTGAGGAAGTATAGCTCAGTGGTAGAAAACATAAGACCAAGTTCAATTCCCAGTATTGCAAACAAGAGGGAGATAAGAAGGGGGTAGCACACAAAATGATGCTAAATGTTACTAGTTCTCAGAGAAGTGAAAAATTAATATCTAGGGTTAAGATAAGCCTTGGCAGACACAACAAAAACAACAACAAAAAAGCCTTATCAAGCCTAATGACCTGAGTTCAACACCCAGAAGCCAGTGGGGAAAGAGAGGACAGATTTGCACAAACTGCCCGCCATCTGAGCACACACACACTAGCTGTTTTAACAGTCTAGCCAAGCATGGTGGTGAACACCTGTAAATCTCGGCACTCAGAGAGGCAGAGGCAGGTGGATCTCTGTTGAGTTCAAGAATAGCCTGGTCTACAAAGTGAGTCCAGGACAGCCAAGGCTACACAGAGGAACCCTGTCTTGAAAAAAAAAATTTTTTAATATTCTACACTATTACATACCAGGAAGATTCAGTGTTATTCTGAAGACGTCTATACTATAATTAAAAGGGCTTATGTGAATTTTGAAACCTAAAACACCACTTACATTTCATTCCAATCACTTTCCAAATACAAGATTCAAGTATTAATCTGAAAACATGTTTGCATTTATTTCTTGTACTACAAAATACTGATAATTATAATGATGCTTGTTAATAATATATTATACAGTACTGGGAAGAAGGCTCATTGGGTAAAGTGCTTATGACCCAGCTGAAGAACCTAAGTTCAATTCCCAGCACCCAGATACCAAAGATGGGCTGGACACTGTGGTACACGCTGTAATCCCAGTACACACTGGAGAGGCAAAGCTAGGAAAGTCTCTGAAGTTTGCTGGAAGCCAGTCTAGCTCAATCTGGTTCAATAAGAAACCCTTTCTCAAAAAAATAAAGTCTAGAAATCAACATAGGAAGATCTGACTTCAACCTCTGGTTCTAGGCACATTGCAGACAAACATGAATAAACACATACAACACACTCATACAAGTAACATTAATATATTACAATACAGCTACTGAAAACTCTAAAAAGGGAAAGTTTACTTAAGTTTAAGTTTACTTAAAGAACTTAAACTTCAAAGTTAGAAAGGCAAACTGAGGAGCTTGAGATGGCTAGGTGGTTAGGAGGCTGGGATAATCCCCTGCACTGCGTAAAGGCTCATTTCTGCACTGGCAGAATTAAGAGCAGCCTGGATGTTGGTATTGTTATTTTTATGAAGCATCACCTGCCTCAATGTTTTGTAAACATTTTTCTCCGTCACCTTCTGATTGGTGATTGGCCTATAGCAAGACAGGAGAGGATAGACGGGGCTTCCTGGCAGAGATAGGAATGCTGGGAAAGAATAAGGCTTGGGGGATTTCCCAGGCCAGTAGCAGAGGAAGAAACAGGTGCCAGCCTTTAGCCCTGTGATAGAACACAGGTTAGTATAAATGGGTTAATTCATGTTATACAAGTTAGTTGGAAATAACTAAATTTAAGGCCAAGCTTTCATAATTAATAAAAGGTCTTCATGTCATTAATTGGGCAGCTGGCAGGTTGAGACAGTCTGGCCATAACTGTAGCCCCAAATGAGGTGACACCTGGCGGTTATTCAAGCTGGATTCAATCCCCATCACCCACACGGTAGCCCTCAACTGTCTGCAACATCAATCCATGGGATCCAACACCTTCTCAACTTGAGGCTGGATTTCCTCATTGCTCCCTGTATCTTATAGGTTAGTTTATGTAAGTATGATTTTAGCAGTCTACCTCAGTGGCCTTGTTTGTTTATATAAAATGAAAAGGTGAGGGGCTTTTTTTAAGAGGGAATGAATGAACAGGAAGGGATGGCTCACTGACAAGCTCAAAGCCCTGGATTTGATTCTTAGCACCAGAAAAATAACATTACCCCTATGAGGAGATCTTTATAAGCAAATATGATATCATGAAAATGTTTTACATTGTGACTGTTTCTTTGTTTTGTTTTTGACAGAGATCCTGCTAAATGTAACCCAAGCTGGCTTCAAATTCCAAATCCCAACTCCTAGGATTAGAGATAAGCAATTTTATAAGTGGTCTAAATGAATTCAGGAAAAGCATTCAAATAATTCACTGTCTAGAGCTAATTTTTCCTGTCATTATTAATTCAGAAAAATCTATCCTGAAAGCATGCACTATTAAGTGAAGGACAAACAGGAAAAAAGTTGCATAGATGTTAAGAACAGCCTGAGCTGCAACTGAAAGGATAAGGACCAAAATGAATGATATATAATATGCATTTAAGAGAAAGAGTTCCCTCCAAGTGGGCAAAAGCAGCAAGTTTCAGCCATAATTAATCTCTACTTCTGAATATTTCAATGAGTATTTGCCTTACTGTTACAAAATACCTTATACCATTTTTTAATTAATTTGAGTGTTAAGTCACCTCAGCAAAGTTCAATATGCTCAAGGTTTATTACATATACCCCCTATAAAATGCTTCACATTACATGAAGGTAATGTTGAGAAGAAAACAGAAAATTTAATATACAGAGAACACTGAAATGCAGTGTTTTATTGCTTTTGATTCTTCAGACTTATAAGTACAAACACAGTGACATTATTCTAAGCATCCTACCCTTGTATCAACCGTATTCCACATAAAAGTGGATACATGTGGGGCTGGAGAGATGGCTCAGGGGTTAAGAGCACTAGCTGCTCTTCCAAAGGTCCTGAGTTCAATTCCCAGCCACGACATGGTGGCTCACAACCATCTACAGTGAGATCTGGTGCCCCTTCTGGTGTGTAGGCACACATGCAAGCAGAACACTGTATAATTAATAAATAAATAAATAAATAAATAAATAAATAAATAAATAGGTAAGTAAATATTTTTTAAGAGCTTCTTAAAGATGGGTACATGTTTTTAATGACATTCACTGTACACACTAGCACTTATTATATGAGGTTGTTTCTAAAAAAAACATGCTGTACAGTTTGGTTATTAGCATTATATTAATAGACCATAAATGGGTAAGAAGCCAAAGTACTCCAAAAATTTTATTCTAGCACTCATTTGTAATGTTCCAAATAAAAATCTGGGTGATCTCTTTCAAATCCTGCATAACATACCAGACTCCACACATACTTCTTAAAAACCTGACTTGTTAACTGTTACCTAGTAATTTCCACCAAATCCAAATTTGGGGACACGGTATCAGAAGGCACAGTAAATGTCTCAGGCTTTGAGACAATATCAAAAATATGAAAGGAACTTAAAAAAAAATACAGAAAACTAAGTTCTATAATTTTATTGACCAAAATTTTAAAATGAAGTAATCTAGTAAAACCACTTATAATTACTGTTTTATTAATGGAATTGTTTTTAAAAGAATTTTGGGCAGAATTTTACACAAAGAAACACTGTCTTGAAAAAGAAAAACAACAAAAAACAAAAACACAAAAAACCCTTCAATTCACAACATATTCAACAAAAAGTAATGTACGGAATCCATTGAGAATTCTTGCAAAAAACAAAGTATCCTGAAAAAAGTAGAAAACATACGGACAATTCACAGAACATAAATCATATATATGCACTCAAGTATTACTGGAGCTATGCTCAGCGGTAGAGCATCTGTCTAACACACCATGTAAAGGTCCTGGGTCTGATGCCCAACATATGGTAAATGGGGTGGGGAGGTCATTAGTACCATTTGTGCATGGTTTCTTGTCACTAAGCCACAGACTTTAAGTATTTCTCTACAAAGGATGAATCTGTGTTCATTCATTCTTGCAGTTTTTTTCCTACTGTCCCTTGGGTCTAATGACTAGGGACAGAGGAGCAGTTTGTGACTCACAGAAGAGACAGAGCTTATGTTAACCATCACCCTGAGCCTGATCTCTGAACGTGGCAATAGGAAACTACAGTGATGAAAATATAACTATAAAAAAAAACCAACTAAGTAGCTCTATGGTGAGCTATTTATGAAAAGGCCAAGTTAAGGTAAAAAAAAAAATTCACTTTCACATTCTGTTAGGAGCTCACTGATGAATACATCTAATCTAAAGACTTTAAATGAATTACTATGCCACCTCCTATCTTTCTCACTGTCCCAATGACTGTAAATTATCATTTTCTTATTGTCCTAAGGAAGGAACCAGGTCTTATTTGGTTTCAGAATCCTTACATTCTAGTTCTTAAGGAATACAAAGCACTTCTGCCTATGTTATAGCTATTTATATATTCAATATTTAAAATTTTTAAATATTTATCAATTCTTTTTTTAATCTTCATGTTTTAGTATTTTAGGGAATGGGAAGATGTTCAATGGATCAAATGTTTTGCTGTACAAGCATGAGGACTAGAATTCAAATCCCCAGAACCCACATTTCAAAAAAAAAACACTAACCTGTGATTGAGATAAAAATAAATAAATTAAAAAAACAAAACAAAACAGGGCAGTGCAATGCTCAGCATGGTAGCTTACAACTTTAATCCAGGCACTTGTGAGGCAGAGGGCAAAGGGAGAGGGCAGACAGCAAAGATAGACAAGCAGATCCTGATGAGTTCAAGGCAGCCTGGTCTATATAGAAAGATCCAGGACAGCCAATGAGACACTTATTAAAAAAAAAAAATGTAGGGAATGTCTGATTGCTGATACTAATCTCAACACTTGAGTGTCAGAAACAAGGGAAGCACCAGGTGGACTGGCTGGAAGCAGCAATCTCCAGGTTCAGTGAAAAACCCTGCCTCAGTAATGAGGAGTAGTCAAGGAAGACACCCAACATAAACGTCAGGCTTCCACAGGCAAGCACCCACATGTGAACATATATTTATATTTGCACTTATGTGTACCCATACACACAAGTACACATACACACAACAAAAAAGAAAAAAGAAACTTAGCACAAATAGGTTTGCAAAATTAGAGATAATTCAGTGGTAAAGCACATGCATGGAATGTTCCAGACCATGGATTCAATATCTACCACCAAAATACATACATATATACATACATACATACATACATACATACATACATACATACATAGCTAAGAATTGCACTGTGCTACATTACTTTCAATCCCTTTATGGTCTGCTTTAGCAGACACTGGCCTGATGCTTCTGCATTTAACCTGAGTTGTCTAGAAGTTCCACTAGGTTGAAACCAAACTGGCCCTGAACTTGTAGACACAGGCAATCCTCCTCTATCAGGTTCTCAAGTAACAAGGACTACAGAAATGCCCCACCAAGCCAAGCTCCTTTAATCTGTCTTTAATTTTTTTCCTTTGAAGAACATAAAAAGCTGACCTCATATAACTATACTTAAGAAAAAGGAGCCACGCCTTTAATCCCAGTAAGTGGGAGGCAGAAGCAGTTAGATCTGTATGAATTCAAGGCCATCCTCAGTCTATAGAGTGAATTCCAGCACAGCTAAGGCAAAACAGAAATCCTACCTCGAAAAACCAAAAAAAAAAAAAGAAGGAAAAAATGGAAGTAAGGAAGGAAAGAAAAGAGGAAAGATATGAAGAAAAGGGAAAATACATTCAGTAGTATTTCCAAGTAATTGTAGAAAAAAATGACAATCCCTTGGTAAAACAAAAACTTTAAAAGTATTATTTAAGTGCCCATAGTAATATGGATTCCTACTTCTCTCTCATATTAAAGTCTATGTATTTCTTACCTACTGGGCTTTTCACTCTCTTTCCTAGGCATATTACAGTATTACATATCAGTCAGTTGGGTAATATTCATTCACTGAGTTGTATAGCTCTTCCAAATACTAACATTTTATTATCCAATATAAATATATACAGGCTGGAGAGATGGCTCAGAGGTTAAGAGTGAGCACTGGCTGCTCTTCCAGAGGTCCTGAGTTTAATTCCCAGCAACCACATGATGGCTCACAACCATCTATATTATGAGATCTGGTGCCCTCTTCTGGGATGCAGGCATACAGGATAACAGAACGTTGTATACATAATCAATAAGTAAATCTTAGAAAATAAAAAATACATGCACATGGAAACACTATACAAATCTCACCAGAAAAGGATTTAAATACTGAAAAACTATCAGGCTCATAGCAACAGAGAGCCTTTCCCCAAAATTCCAATTTTCATCTAGAAGCTCAATTTTTATCCTTGGCAAACATATACTGCAATTTGTTTTCATAGAAGTGACAGGCTCAATTCATTTATTCTTGAGATAATGGCTGCCAAACACCCTTGACTGAAAACATCGTCTGTCAGTCACTTTCAATTAAAATATTATTTTCCATTTAAAAAAAAAGTATTTAACTCAACTCAGCACTCATAACTAAGTGGCAGTAAGGATAAAATGACTTAGGCTGGGTAGGAGATACAGCTCGGAAGTCAGGCATGAAACCACCATCTTATGCTATGAGGCCAGCAGTTTTACAAACCATTACTGCTCTATTACCACCACTGTGTCATCACAGTAACTAAAGCAAATAATGTAGCTGTGTTGTTATAAAAAAACAAAATGTCTTAACCCTGCAAACCACTGAAAGGGTCTCAGAGATAACAGCACTCACATTCTGTAGACCACCCCGTAAGAACTGCTGTTTAGCCGGTCAAGGAAGTCCCTAGCCTAAGATCCCAAGTTCTCAAGAAACTGAACCAGGTGGATCAATTACTTGAGCCCAGAGCCCAGTTCAAGGACAGTCTGGGCATAGCAAGACCATACCTCGAAAAACAGGGCTCAAATTCTAGGTTGGTAGAATTTATGCCTAACATGCATGAAGCCCCAAATTCAATCATCAGTAACACATAGACCAGGAGGACATGCCTGTAATCTCAGTACTCAGGAGATAGAGGCAGGAAGATCAGATGTTCAAAGTTATGCTCAACTATGTACTGAGTTCAAGGCTCAGCTATATAAGATACTGTCTCAAAAAGCTAGAATTAACAAAAAGTTTAAAGCAAGGTTGAAGAGATAACTCCACTGTTTTGAGTACATACTCTTTTTCCAGAGGACCCATACAATTCCCCACACCCACATCAGGCAGCTCACAACTGCCTATCTTGGATCTCCAGGAGATCCAAGGTCTCTGGCCTTTCAGTCACCTCACTTGAATGCACATACCTACACACAGATACATACACATAATTAAAAATAAAATAAAAGCCTGTTAAAATAGTAATAATAATAAATTAGTGCCCAAATAGGTAAGCCACACAGAATCTAGAATTGCCAGTGTAATATATATATACACACACACACACAAACCCCAAGGTCAACCCCACACAAGACTTCTGAGCAGCTCAACCAACTATGGTGATCAGTCAAAAACACTACGGAGAGCTATTTGGCAAAAGATGCCCAGGATTGCCCTCCCACTTACTATTTAAGACTTTGCACAGTAAATAGAAGAAATCAACAGAATAATTGTAAAGTTGAGACAGGACATCATTCCTAATTGAGCAATGGGGATTACAGACGCGACCACTAAGTTTAGCTTTAAATCATTTCATGTTAATTCTTCTATCATTCCCCACAAACTGTAAGAACATTAAACCTAGACCTAATAGCTGAGCGCACGCAGCCAGGGATGAAGAGAAAGTCAGTATGTCTATGTCTGTCTATCTCTGCCTGCCTGACCGTCCCTCACGCCCCCTCGCTTCTTCTCTTTCTGAATATAAATTTATATTGATATAACAGGTCAGTATACAACAACAGAATCTTAGAATTTCACAAAAACTCAACCTCCTCAGACTGCAGAAGACCTAGACTGGCTGCCTAACACCTTTCCTAAGTGTTACATAGTTACTTACAGCAAAACCCAATGTAACTTACTCTGGATTCACTTCTTCAGCCACATCGCTGTGCTATCACAAATGTACCCAAATAGGTCTCCTCTTTAAGAGTTTATCTGGGGGAAAGGGAGGAAGGATGGGGCTACAACAAGGATGTAAAGTGCATAAAAAATAAATTAAAAAAAAAAAGAAAAAGAAAGTTTATCTGAAAATTTGTTCAGATGCAACAATAAAATTTGTATTTCTATTGCTACTTCATAGATTTAAACATACACAATACTGTAAGTTTTTCTAACACAACCTGCCAAGGCACCAAACATTTTTTAAATTACAAAAGCACTTTTAAAAGCTCACTACTGAGATTCAACAAATATGAACTGGTTTTGATTTTCCGAAGCTCTAACACTAAATTAGACTTGTTCCTCAAAATACTTAAGTCCAGAGGCTGGAGAGACGGCTCAGTAGTTAAGAGCAAAGGACCCAGGTTAAACCCAGCTTCCACTGTCACTCCATTCCCAGGGCTCCAGCGCCCTCTTCTGACCCACATGGGCACTGCATGCATGTGGTGCACAGCTACACATCCAGACAAAAACACTTGTAAGATAAAATTTCCAATTTTTTAAAATTTATATCCAAATTCTTCAAAATATGGTAAATAGTATCTGCACCAGAATCTCAGGAGGAGATGTTAAAAATACAGTCTGTACAGTCTGGTGGCACTGTAATTCTAGCTTTTGGGAGATCAGGGAGTTCAAGACCATCCTCAGTTACACAGCAAGTTTGAGGCCAGCCTGGACTCCATGAGACCGTTTCAAAAACAACAATAAAAGTACAGAGACAAGAGATGGAAGTATAACTCAATAGTAGAGAGCACAAAAAAGCACAGTGCTCTTAACCACTGAGCCATCTCCTCAGTTCCTATAGATCAGTGCTTTTCAACCTGGGGGTCACAACCCCCATGGCAAACCTCTATCTCCAAAAATATTTATATTACAATTCATAACAGTAGCAAAATCTTAGTTATCAAGTAGCAACAAAAGTAATTTTATGGTTGAGGGTCATCACAACATGAAGAACTGTACTACAGGGTCACAGCATTAAGGAGGTTGAGAACCATGCTCCGGTGATTCTTATTTGTTCAAAAGCCATTTATTAACCACATTACTTTATACTATTCTAATAGGAAACAGAGATGAACAAATAAAAATTAGATTTTAACTCTGATATGAAATGCAAAGGGTACATATACAAATTACTATTGACAAAATATTTTCTAGACTGCCTGGCTAAAATTATGGCTGATTCCATACTCAAATTGTTTTGAATACTCTTCAGAAAGCAACATTACTTACAAAGCAGCATTACCTAGAATGACTATGTTTAGCCAGGCACAGTGGCTAAACCTGTAATCCTGGCAGAAGCAGGCATTGAAGGCCAGTCTACAAAGCAAGTCCAGGACAGCCAGGGCTACACAGAGAAACCTTGTCTGGAAAAAATAAACAAACAAACCAAAAGATATAACTGTTTACTCCTTTCCACTTATTTTCGTTCAAAAACAAAAGGGAAGGTAACTGAGGGAATTTACAGATTATTCTTTCTCCTTCACAAAATTTCAGAGCCAACTCTGTATCCTTAGGCCCTCAACTAATTGGTCAGATTCATTTGCATCTTTGGTTCCCACTTACTGTATCCCCAACACAGGCTTTCACAATACTGAATTTCATGTGTCTTACTTACTGTGCTCTTAAGGGTCATAAGCAGTTATGCTCTTTACACCTATTATCACTTAGTATCTCTTGTCAACCAAAACTTAATTTTCAATTTATTTGTTGTTACTGTTGTCATGTAGAGAGACAGAGTTTCTTTATGAATTCAGTATGTAAACCAGGCTGGCCTGAGCTCAAAAGCAATCCTCATACCTCAGCCTAATTGATGGAATTGTAGGCATATGCCACCACATCCAGCTCAGAATTATATTCTTGTCTGGGGTGTGGTGATTCACAACTTTAATCCCAGCACTAAAGAAGAAAGACAGGGAGATCTCTGAGTTCATGGACAGCCTAGTCTACAGAGTGAGTTCCAGGACAGCCAGGGCGAGAAACAGTCTCTAAAAACAAACTAACAAAAAAAGGAAACTTGTTCTTAACATTCTTGCCTGTATGATCCAGTAATATTTCAAAATGAAATCATCATATCCTTCTTCAATCACCAATACCTGACTGTGCACCTAAAATTTACTTAAATAGAGGTACAATCCACCAAGCAAAAAACAAAACAAAATTCCATCACCAAACAAAATTCATCTAGCAATGGTGATCTCCTTCACACCAATCTCATTAATCTCCTCCACCTCTACTGCTATAGCTACTTACACTGAGTTATGGTAATAAATTGTAAATGTTTTTATTTCCTTTGATGAGAGGATTAAATGAGAGCTGTACCCAAGCTTTACTAATATATGGCTTTGGCTGAGCCCAGAGTGTTTCTATCTGAATATCCCTAGGCCAAGGCCTGGAAGATTCTAGCCCCATTCAATTTAATCTTCTGCAAGCTTGGACCTTAAAAGCTGCAGCTTCCACCCTCCATCTGCTAACTTAGGTCTAAAATGTTTTCAAATTGGCTTCTCTCCACTTCTTCCTCAACTTCTCTGCTTGGGAAACTGCCTCTGAACTCCATAAACCAAACTGCACCAAACAGCCTACTCTGAACTCAACCAAGCTGCACCAAACTGCACTGTACTGACTGCATCAATTCTATCTACCGTGTACCTGTACTGTACTCTACTACTTTCTACCCTCTGCATTGCTCTTAAGTAGCTTCTCTTTCCTGTCTGTTCTCCTGAGAGTTGGACATATCCTATCTCTGCCTCATTCTGTCCAATTTTTCTCTGATTTGTCATTTTGTCCCTCTATTAGACATCATTGTTTGGGATTAAAGCTTTGTACAAAGCATGTCTGTACTCCAGCCAGAGGGATTAGAGGTGTGTCATGTCTTTATTCCAACCAGAAAGATTGTATGCTAAGGGTGTGTCTGTACTCCAGGTCTGTATTCCAGACCTAGGTCTTTGGACATGATCCCTTGCCAGAGTAGCCATGTTGCTGGATTAAAATTCCTCTACAATAAACTGGCTGCCATTCTGTGAGTAACTACCATGTACTAGTTGTTTTACATTTTCTCTTCATTTTTCAACCCTACAGTATATGTACCTCTGTCTCTATTCTACAAATGAGGAAAATTAAGGTTATGAAATTCAGTCCAATGCTAGGGAAAAGCCCAAATTCAGCATTTCTCACAAAGCAATACCTACCCTGATACCAAATGTACCCTTATGTAACATCTGGTATCAGTCTTTACCACTCATTTCAAAAAATTTCTTGCCTAGACCATTGCCACGGTTCTCCTGAGATCCCCATCTGAAACCTTGCCTCTAGCCTCATCCCTCCAAGTGCCCTAAGTCATTTTTCTGGATCACAAATCTGATTTTTCCCCCTCTTGATATAAAACTCTTCAGGAGTTGAGCTAGTTCAATTGGCTAGTGCTTACCTAGCACACATGAATCCCCACCCCCACCCCCATTCCATCACCCAGCACTGCATAAAAGCAGGAGTAGTGGTGCACAGATGGCTGTAATGCCTGAACTTAAGCAGAAGCCCCAAGAAGTTCAAGCAGAAGTTCAAGGTCAGCCTAGACACTACATAGAATTTAAGGCCAGCCTAGGATAAAAGAGACCCTTCAGGAAGGTCTACAGGATAAATTCCAACCAACCCTTTAGCACAGTCCACAATCCTTTCCCCGTAGTTCCAAAATTAATTCAAACACTTTGAAATTTTAAACCTTATCACAAAACCTAACTCAAAAAACTATAGGATGTTCTCTACCTCATTCATATATTATTTGATTTCCACACAGAAACAGTGTTTCTTACGAACATGTTAACTAAACCCTGCTAGAGTTCTACAGAAGAGATCTTTCCAGGAAAAAGGAAAATTCCAAAACAGTTCCTCAAATCCAAAACACGTCTAACGCTTACAATTTTGGAAAGGATGAAGGCTAACTTCCACCAATAACCTTACATAGCCGTTAGTTAGAGTTGTGCCGGGAACATCATCCACCCCATGGAGAGGAGGATCACTCATCAAGAATCATGCTCCAGGACTTCCTTTACCAGGAAGCTTCCCAGACCTTCCCTCCATTAGGCCACAACCATGGTACCCCACCTCTATTGCTGCAAGCTTACAAGGATTCCCCCATTAGACTGAATGACATCCTCACTGAGTATTTTATTCAGTCCTGTGCCCTGAACACTTGAGCCTATTAAAGCAGAACAAATGAAATAGCGTAATAAGACAAACTACCGAACACTCTGTTCCCTCCGAAGTTCGTTTCTTCATCCTCAAATCCAAGGATTTCCCCTAACCATGCATGCCTCTCACAACTACTATCGCTTACCAAGCTCCTCACTGCAATGTCACCGAATGGCCTTCTTTTACCCCCAGATCTCCAATGTCTTTTATTTAATCGGTAGGTAGTTCTTTTTCCTAACTGACAACAGGCCAATTCCCCAATCCAATGCAATCCACCCCAACCCGTATCCGACCACACTCTCTTGGACCAGGCCCTTCCACCCAGAAACACTTCTCACGGCGGATTTTGCAGACCCCTCTTCTTTCTCCGTTAGGCCACCCTCTGCAGAAGCGCCTCGAACCTCCCTCGCAGCATCCCCTCCCCCAGCCCCTCGCAGCCGGTACCCCTCCCTCCTGCCTCCCCGTACCTCCGGCGATGCAAGCTTCTCTGGTAACCTTTCCCGGCGCCGTGGCTTTCGCCTCTGAGACCTCTCAACACTGCCCCGTCCGCGCAGCCTCGGGGACACCCCCACCCGCGCCACCAGATCCTCCCGGGCGCGGCCTGCCGCTCACCTTGCTGGACGTCGCCGTTGCTGCCCCCGGGGATGGGCACGCTGAGCTGGCGCTCCGGCTCCGGCAGGCAGCGCAGGCAGAAGGAGTGCAGGCAGGGGAGCAGCTTGGGCTCCGCCTCACGCCGGCTCTGCAAGCTCTGCTGACACACCGCGCAGGTGTCCAGGAGCGAGCCCGGCGGCCCGAGGGGTGGCCCCGAAGACGGACCCGGGGCCGGGGCCGGGGCCGCAGCCGGGGCCGGCGTCGATGTCGCGCCCCCGGGGACCGCGGAGCCCACTGAGGCCGCGGGCACGGAGGCGGCCGGGGCCGAGCCCGAGGAGGCCGCGGCCACCCCCCCGTCGTCGGGCCCAGCCGCACCGCCCTCCGCGCCAGCCCGGCCGCCTTCCTCCTCCTCCTCCTCCACCAGCACCGCGGCGAGAGGCGGCTCCGCCTCCTGCGCCGCGGGCCCGGCGGCCCCGGCGGTTACCGGCGCGCTGCCGCTGCCCCCGCCGCCGCTCTCCGCCTCGCCGCCGCCTTTGTTTTCCGCCATGTTTTCCTCTTTGAACCCGCCGGACCGCCCCGCGCCGCCCGCCGCTCGCGCCGCCGCCGCCGCCCCCAGCCTCAGCCGCAGCCACAGCGAGAGCGGCCGCCGAGAGCGAGCGAGGCAGGCAGCGAGCGAGCGAACGCACGGGAGCGCGCGCGCACGCGGCGCCCCCGCCCTCGCGTCGCGCGGCGGGAGGCCCGGGCGCGCGCACGCACGCGCCGACGTCCTTCGGGGGGGGGCGGGGAGGCGGGAACTCCGGCGGCGCGCGCGCGCGCGGAGCAGTCCGCGACGCCGGTGCGGGCCTCGGTGTGGTGCGTTGCGGTGGAGCCGGGGCTCTCGGGCTCGGAAGGAGGATTATTTTTTTCTTTTTTTTAAAGCCTGAAGCCGGTGGCGCGGGGTCCCTATGGCGTGGAATTGGCTGCTAGCGCCCAGATGGCGGGGGGCTGGGGGAGAAGGGAGGGACAGCGAGCGTCCCCGGCGGCGGGCGCGCCCCGCGGGAGCTTCACCTGTCGCGCGCTCGGACTGGAAGGCCTCCTGGTACGGACCGGGAGGTACGGACCGCCTGGAGGCTTGCTTGGCGTTGAGGGGCCGCGGTCTCCGGAGGGCTGTGACTCCGGAGAGCGGCTGCGCAGAGCTCCCGCCCCCGCACGCACACCCCCCAAAGGTCTCCAGAAATAGGCTCCCCCGGTGAGAAAGAAGTCTCCCGATAGCTATTTTTAGCTTCTTAAGGTGATTCTCCAGCGTTGCTACATACCTGAAAGCCAATCAAATGAGCCTTTTCTAAACAGAGATGCCAGGGCCACACCCCAGAACAGAATCAGGAAGTTGGAAAGCAGATGAATGTCGAAACGCCCCTGCGGCTGATGTGCCAGTTTGGGAGACCACGTTTCTGACCAATATTGTGTCCTGAGAGTCTCACTCGGCGTCCCTCGGTGAGCTAGCTCACTGTCCTCACAAGCTCAGTTTTAGAAGCTGTCTGAAAGGGTTTTGCTTTATTTTTCTGAGATGGGCCTCTACCTCAGGCTGCCGTCAGACCTCCGCTTTCCCAGTGCTGCGAGTACAAGTGTAACATGATATAGTGCCCACCTGCAGAAAGACTGCTTGAGTTAAAGGCCTGCTTAGGCTTTGTAGGGACACTTTGCCTCTCAAAAGAGCAGGAGGAGAAATGTATGTACGATTTAGCAACAGCTGTTTTAATGTCAGCGTCAGAAGCCCGATCTGGACAGTAGATAGTATTACAGAAAGTTTATTTGTGTGAGTCCTTAAATTCACAGAAATACGTTTTTCATTAGTTCCTTCAAAATTTGTGCTGACATCTACTGTGCTAGATACAAAAACTGGGGTTTCTGCAAGGCAGGAACAAAGAAGCTCTCTGCCTTCAAGAAGCTGACAACTTAATGGATGAACATAAATAAATGCTAAGGAGTTAAACTAAGGAGGGTGTAAAGGTTTAGTGCTTGTTGAGCAAGGGCTCTGTTGATAAGGTAAAGACACCTGGCTTGCACAAGAGTATCCCAGAGAGGAACAGGTAGCAAATACAAAGGGCCTGAGGCAAACAGAGATTCTTGGTTTAGTCGAGGAGCAACCTGGAGTCGGTGTGGTTGGGATGCCTTCAACAAGTAAAGGAGCAGAGGATGAAATAAGACTTGTGGTGGTTTGAATAAGAATGGCCCGCATAGCCCATTTAAGTGAATGATTGGTCACCTGGGAACTAACTGCTTGAAAGGATTAGGAGGTGTGGCCTTGTGAGAGGAAGTGTGTCACTGCAAAGAACACTAACTTCCAGATGCTCTGTCACTAAGTTTGACAATCCCAAATATCAAATGAATGAGACTAGATAGGAGTTCTGCATCTAATCATTATCTGTCAGTTTTTCTGTTTTTCCAAGATCACTGAGGAGCACATTGATATTCCAGTAATAAATACAACAGTATTTAAGCAGAAACTTATAATTTACAAAGTGCTTTCAAACATACCTAATGTTTTTTGTTTGGTTTTGGTTTTGGTTTTGGTTCCCCACCCCAAACCCACTACCCACCACCCACCTCCCCAACCCCGAGAAAGGGGTTCTCTGTGTAGCCTTGGCTCTCCTGAACTCGCTTTGTAGACCAGGTTGGCCTCAAACTCACCTCCCCAAGTTCTGGGATTACAGACATGCAACACTAAGCCAGCCTTTCAAACATCCCTAACTCTTACGATTAGTAAGATATAACTTAATTTAGACACTAAATAGATTTTGAGTACTACATAAATGTATTATAATGCATTGGGTATTTACTGCTAAACAATAAGGTAGTTTCTGTTTTTTATTAAAAACCAATACTGTGATAAGTACTGTAGTCATACTTTACATGTCTCTATTTCTTTTGAATAGTCTTGTTGTTTTTTTTTTCCTTTTGGGCTTTTTAAGACAGCTCTGGCTGTCCTGGATTTGCTTTGTAGACTAGGATGTCCTCAAACTCACCGAGATTCAACTTCCTCTGACTCTCCAGTGCCAGGATTAAAGAAATGAAACATCACACCGGACTCTTCTGAATAGAATTGCTAATTCAAATAGTATGGCCATTGTAATGGTTTTTAATAGTACAAATTCACTATCTTAGGCTATTAAATAATCATTAGGCTAGGCAAGAATCTTCTGAACAGAACAATAACATAGGACTAACACCAGGTGTCAACAGATGGAGAGAACAAGGCAAAGGAAGCCATCAGAGTGCAAAGACAGCATACAGAATGGGGTAAAATCTTACCAGCTATACCTCAGACAAGGGACTAATAACCAGGAGTTATCAAAAACAGAAAGAAAAAAAAAATGCCAAGCAACTAAATGGCCAGTCATCAAAGAGTTAATGGATACTTTCAAAAAAAGAAATACAAATAAATGGCCAATGTTCAGCTTCCATAGTCATCAGGGAAATGCAAATTAAAACTAAACTACTTTGAGATGCCATTTCACCCCAGTCAAAAATGGCAGTCAGCAAGAAACTGAAAACAAATGTTAGAGAGGATGTGAAAAAAGAGGAACCCTTATTAAAAAAAAAAAAGTTGATGCATTTTTATCATAATCACGGATGAAATTGACATTCCGTTTTTTTTACATGCTTGTCTTTATTTTATATTCCACTCCTTCCCGAATTCACTGGCCAAGTTTCCAGTCATAGCACTCTTCCAAGACTGCTTCACCAACACTGTAGTTTGTTTCAGGATTTTTGTGTACCTGTCTGACCCCTACCCTTCCTCCTCTTCTTCAGGGGCTCTAATGCTGTGGCCCTCCCTCTTCCAGGATCACTTCCTTGGCTCTCATGCCATGTGCCTCCCATGACTCTCCTCTCGACACTTGAACTGCTGTTTCCATGTTACACACTGTGTCAGAGGCCCTCAGTACCAGCTTTGGGCTCAGTGATTTGCTGAATGAACCTACAGAATTTCAAATGGCTGCTACAATTTATTAAAGTTGACGGGAATAGGTAAAAAATCATCAAAGACAAAAGTCATGGGGAGCAAAGTCGAGCAGAAAACAGGCTCAAAGTTTCCAGGTGTCCCCTTGTGTTACACTAGTTCCCTAACGATGATGTGTGGCAACATGTATATTGTGCTGACAACCAGGAAGCCCACCGAAGCCATGCTGTCAGAATCTTTCCTGGGAGTCAGTCCCATAGGCATGCAATGCTCTTGTGGCCTCCCAACTACTCACACTCTATCCTCCCAGAAGTCAAATGTACACCATTGCTACTTCGAAAGCAGAAAAAAAACCTCATTCTAGAGTATCCAAGGACTCAGAATTATCTCCTAGGAAGCCTGAAGACAAGCTTTTCATTAGAATGCGTACAGTTTAAACAAACAGGCCTGCTAAGCTAAATTTTCATGTGCACAGTGATTAAATACTGGAGCTTCTCAAATCCTGACTGTAGTTTCTCTTCTCCATCATTTTCCCCTGGACAAATTCATTCATGCCACAAGTTCATTTACTATTGGTAGAATGACAACTCCCAAAATTTTACCTCAGTCTAGATCTCTCTTTGAAGTCAGGCCCTTTGGATACTGACTTCCTTTTCACTGGCGAGAGGCTCCATGGCCTCGGCATGCTGAAGACACACTTTCTCCGCAGCTGCTTCCCGCGCCCCACATTTCCCAACCACAGGGAACGGTGTTACTAATCACTGTCAGAGTAAATACCAAAGGTTATAGAAATGGCTCAGCCATCAAGGGTGATGTCCTTCCTGAGGACCCACACAGGTGGCTCATAACTCCAGCTCCTAGGAATCAGCTGCCTGTGGCCTCCGTGAGCACACATGGCAGACACGCAAACACATACACATGAATAAAAAACCTTAAGGGAGGTGGAAAGATGGCCCATCAGTTAAGAACACTTGTGTTTTTCCAGAAGACCCTGGTTCAGCTTCTAGCTCACAGTAGCCTTTAACTGAAGTTCCAGGGCATCTGATGATGTTCTCTTCTGGTCTCTGCAGGCACAGGCAAGTGCACACAGTGTACACATATACATGCAAACAAGCATTCATACAAGAAATTATACACTTTTAAAATGATACTTAAATGATAAATACTTTTCCCTTATGTTAAATATAGAATGGGTCATGCTTGCAGCATACAATTTCTGACTCCTCCTGTCCAGTCTCCTCCTGGGAATGGTGGGCTAACACTTGTAATCCCAGCACTTGGGAGGCTCAAGGAGAAGAAACATTAATTAGAGACCCTATCTCGAAACAGAACAGAGCAAAATATATTATCCATTCTTTCAAGTTTTATTTCCCAAATATTTGTCCAGATCTCTCCATTTGTCTCCATTCCACAGTCACCACCTGCAATCAACTTTCTGCCCTTAGGCTAATACTGACTTAATCTGTGTTCACTCTCCTCTGAAATCCTTGTCCAGGCTGCAATAATTATTTAGGAGGAAACTGATCCTTGCTCCCCCAACCACCATCCCCATGCCTTCCCACTGTTCTTAACATAATGAAGAAGCCCTTAAATGCTTCCAAGGCCTTGTCTCATCATGCCCAGGTGGTCTCTAACTACCCAGTTCTCTCCTGGCTCCCTCTGTAGCTTCACTGGCCTTCAATGGGTTCTCTGTGCTACACTCTCCTTGCCTTAGGGATCCTGTACATTTTCTTATTTAGCTGGACTGACCGTTCCCACTATCATCTACTCAGGCAGTTTCCCCTTAGAGAGGCCCCTGTCCTGATCAACTCTTTGTTAGATATGCCTCTCGAGCGTCAATAAGTGCAGTCAGTAAGATAAAGCCAAATTTTAGGTGATAGACTTCATTATGTGCGTGTATTTCTTTTTGATGTTTTTATTTTTTGTATTTTACTTTATTTATAAAATACATATTACATCCTGTCTGCAGTTTCCCCTCCCTCCACCCCCAGTCTCTCCCCTTCACCTCCCCTTTCCCCCAGATCCACCCCCTTCACCTCCCCTCAGAAAAAGGCAGACCTTCTATTGCATCGGCCAAAGATAGTGTAACAAGCTACAATAAAACTAGGCACATATTTTCACACCAAGGCTGGACGAGGCAACCTAGCAGGAGGAAAAGGGTCCCAAAAGAAGGCAAAAAAGTCAGAGACAGCTCCGGCCCCCGCCATTAGGAATCTCATAAGAACACCAAGACACACAACCATACCATAGATGCAGAGGGCCTTGGTCAGACCCAGATGGGCTCCCTGATCTCTGAGAGCACATTTGAATCAGCTGATTCTGTGTGTCATGTTCCTGTGCTGTCTATGATACCTCTGCCTCCTCCAACCCCTCCTCTTTCTCCTCCACAGGACTCCCCAGGCTCCACCTAACATCTGGCTGTGGGACTCTGTGTCTGCTCCCATCAGTTGCTGGATGAAGTCTATCTGGTCTCTCTGATGATGACTGCTAGGCTCCTGTCCCAGCACATCCTACTGGCATGAGTAACTATAGGTCAGAGGGTTTGTGGGTGGGTTGGTATCCCAGCCCCTCCACTTGAGGCCTTTCCTGGTTACAGAGGATGGCAGGTTCGGGCTCCATATCCCCCATTACTAGGTAAGTTCCAGGACAGCCTGGGCTACACAGAGAAACTCTGTCTCTGAAAACCAAAGACCTAGTAATGGGGCTCAGTGGTAGAGTGCTTGCCTAACATGTTTTAGGCCGTATGCTCAAGCCTCGGCCCTACAAAATTAATTAATTAAAAATAAAAGTTATGTAACAATTTGCTATGAGGACTACCTAGATATTACTGTCAGAAGAGTTGAATTATGAAATCCATGATCATACAGCTGGCTTTTCATACACAGCAAAAAAATTTGGAACATTGACTATTCCACTGTGTCACCAAATGCTTTTTGGAAAGCTTTAAGGTTTAATGATGAGAGGACAGAACATTAAGATGCAAAAAGAGAACTGGGATAGATGTTTTTGATAAATTTGGGATGGGAAATGCCTGGACTTGACATAGAACAAACAAACGAAAGCTAAGACTGTGGATTTGAGTACAGGGCTGGTAAAACGGCTCAGGGGTTAGCCCTGGCTGTTCTTGCAGGGGACTGAGGTTTTACTTCCAAGCACCCACATAGTCACTCAACAAACATGCAACTCCAGCTGGTCCAGGGGATCTGATGACCTCTTCTGGCCTCCAAGAGCGGGTATACATTCGTGTGTGCAGCCACTCGAGCACACGCACACATTAAAATAAAGTTAACACAGGTTTATTCCTCCCTTCTTAGAAACTGAGAGTAGCTGTTGAGATAGTTCAGTGAGTGAAAGCGCTTGCTGCCAAGCCTGACAACGAGCTCTGAGTTTAACCCCTGGAATATACACAGTGGAAGAGGGAAACCGTCTCCCACAAGTTGTCCTGTCTTACACACATACACACACAGAGACTAAATAAATAAATACATTAGAGAAAGAAAAGAAAAAGGTTAGGAAAAATCAGGGGTATGGTTCAATGGTCAAGTACAAAATGTGCTTAGATATTTAGGCTGTGGAAGCCCTGGATAGGTGACCTTCACTCACACTGTATTAAGGTGTCTCTGTATATTCTGTTAACTGCTGAACCGGCAGTGAGCTAAAAGCTAACAGATTCTGGTATTGTCATTGCTGTTGAGGAATCTCCTGTCTCAGTGCTGTGTGAAAATCACTCCCCAGCTATCCCTGATGGGTTAATAAAGAAGCTGAAAAGCCTATGATTGGGCAGAGAAGAGAACAGATGGGCCTTCTGCTCCCAGTCTGAGGGTCCCATGTAGAGAGAAAGAAGGAGGAAAAGAAGAAAGTCTCTGGGCCATGAGGATGTAGCCATGAGGCCAGGACAGGAGAGGAAGGTTGCCAGAGAAGAGGCTGCCATGCCATGAGAAGGAGGTCACCATGGAGGAGTTCATGGGGACAAGGATGGAACAGAGGTGGCTAAGGTGATACTAGCGGGCAGGTGACGGGGCATGTGCCTGGGAGGTAGGCCAGGCTAGCTCAGACAGATTGGAATGGATCAGTATCTGCCCAGTTATAATAAGCTCAGAGCTTATTATAAATGTAACAGGTCTCTATGTCATATTTTGGGAGCTAGGGCAGGTGTAGAAAAAAAAAACCATTAATTCCAACAAATCCCCAGCACACATATAGATGGGTGGGTGGATGGATGGATGGATGGATGGATATGCAGGTTAAAAAAACAAAAAAAAAAAAAACAAAAAAACTAAGACCATAGAGGGGTAAAAAATCAACATATATCAGGTCTGATGATACAAGTTAGTTAATAGAGAGCTTGCTTAACATGCAAAACCCTAGGTGGGTCCTAGGATCAGATAAAAATATGCATATCTATAATCACAGGTGTGTTTCTATAATCACAGGACCTGAGAAATATAAGCAGGAAGATCAAGAGTTCAGGGTCATTCTTTACTACATAGCAAGTTGAATGCTACTTAAAAACTCTTTCAAAAAAAAAAAAAAAAAAGAAATCCTGTTTAGCTGGACATGGTGGCACATGCCTTTAATCTCAGTACTTGGGAGGCAGAAGTAGGATCTATGTAAGTTTGAAGACAGCCTGGTCTACATAGCAAACTTGCAGCCAGCCAAGGCCAGGCAGTGAAACCCTGTCTTGAAAGCAAACAAAAACTCTTTAATGAGGGCCCAAGCCATGTTCTCACTGGCATGATGTCTGTCATTAGACCCAGCTGTGGGCTCAGGAGATACCAGGGACTCCCCACCCCCTGCTGTTGAAGACATTCAAACACCACTGTTCTTTCAAATAAAGGGTAGGTGATATCCAGCTCATGAGAAAGACAACAAGATCCCAGTGATGTTAGAACAAAAAAAGGATGAGAAACAGCTACCTGTCCTGGATGAAACCAAGGTCTGGAACCTCACTCTGTCAGCATAAGCAAGCACACCAAAATAATTAGAAGGTGCTGACCACTTAACTTGCTCACCAACCCTTGTTCCCAGCATGATGGGCCTGTCCACACCACCTCTGAGATGAGGGTCATGAAGGTGGGCTCCTAGCACATGGCATATCACTCCAGGAGAAATTTGGAGTGAAATAGCCTAGCTATGATTAGAATAATGTCTAAAGCTGTTTGTGTTTTTGACATTTTAGCATGTGTGCATATATGTGTGCGCACACCCACAAACCCACTCCTGTGTGTTTGCATATGTGTTTTTTCCCACCCCCAAAACAGAGGTATATGACATAGATACCCCACTCCTGAGTAACTAGGCTCTTACAGAAGAAAGGGGCAAGGGTCTCATGTTCTGTTCATCTAGAGATAGTTCGGGAGACTTTATCTGGATGTGCAAAGGCCTAGTGTTGAAGGAGGCTGGAATAGATGAGGACTTTGTGTCTCTTTCAGCTGAGTAAGCTTTCTAGGATCCTTGGAAAATCACGAGCAGTTTGGAAGCCACAAGGAGAGATGAGCACAGCACACAGGAGGCATTAGCTACAATAGTGAATGTTAACAGGCGTTGACCACATTTGTTCCCTAAGAGCACGGACTGTTTCATATTAATTACACTAGTGTAGAAAGATATCTAAAAATCAAAAAGCCAAGAAGCAGCCGGGCATGGCAGCACACATCTGTGATTTCAGCAGAGGCAGGCGGAGCTCTGTGAGTTCAAAGCCAGCCTGGTCTACAAAGCAAGTACAGGACAGCCAAGGCTACACAGAGAAACTCTGTCTCAGGAAGAAAAAAAGAAAGCCAAAAAGCATTTAATATGAAATAAAACCACAACACACAAATTACACAATAATAAAAATAAATGACATATATATGAGAAAATGTGCAAAGTATACTAGCCATCAGAAAATTACACAGAAAACATCACAAATGAAACATGACATCATTTATCATATACTTGAGATAACCAAACAAGGCGACATTGATTGTGAAAGATGTGAAAAATATTTATTTCCAGAATCTAGAGGTGAAAAGTACAACAAATCAGTATTATGTAACTTTTAAAGTGCACTATTTAAAAAAATAAACACAAGTGGGTTTCTAAGGGGATAATTACCCATTCACTCAAAGATTTGGTTTTTTGAGCAGTCACTGTAGTACTGTAAATAGTGTAGCTGATCTGTGCACACAAAAGGCTACTGTGCCTTGGAACAGCCATTAATAAAAGAGACTGGTGCGATGCACTCCAGATTTACAAGAGTCCTCAGATTTTCATTGTTCTAGTGCCTACATTATTAGAAGATCACTCACCACCTTCCAACACACACATACACACACTCCTAGCTAGACATAAACGGCAGCAAATGCAGTAAGCTGTTTATGACAAGGATGAAAGAAAGTAGGCAAAGTTGAAGAGTGATGCATACTGTAATCATATTTCAACGGCTGAAGAAAGACTTGAAGTTCCAGACCAGCCTGGACTACATAGCATAACACTCAATCACCACACCCCTACCCTACACACTCACACACACACACACACATATATATGTACATATATATGTATATATATACACATATGCATACATATATATGTGTGTGTATGTGTGTGTGTGTGTGAGTGTGCATATGTGGGGTGTGTGGACATGAATTCAGGTGTCCACAGAAAAAGGTGTCAGATTCCCTGGAGCAGGAATTATAGGCAGTTATGAGCTACCTGATCGACAAGCTGGGAATGGAACTTGGATCCTCTGCAAAAGCATTACATGATCTTAACCCCTGATCCATCTCTCCAGTTCCCACATCACATGATCTTAATGATCGAACCATATTTCCAGCTCCTGCCCCATCACCCACACCCCCTCCCGCAAAAAAAAGGTAAATGAAAAGAAGGAAATAAAGAAGGATTGGAACTTGCCAGCATACAGAAAATTTGACTTTTTTAAAATTATTATTACTATAAAGAGTGCCTAGTGGCTAGGCATAGTGGTGTACGCCTTTAATCTCAGCACTTGAGAGGCAGAGGCAGGAAGATCTCTGTAAGTTTGAGGCCAGCCTGCTCTGCAGAGCTAGTTCCTGGACCGCCAAGGCTATACAAAGAAAACTCTGTCTTGAAAACAGCAGCAAAAACCCCCAAACCACAAAATACCTCACACTTACTACCTTTTTGTTTCATATTTTGTTAGTATAAATACATGTAAATTATTGTTTTATCAGAATATAATATACATCGTCTATTTTGATATTCATCACACCCATTGCCCTCTCTCGTCCCCCTCCCCAGTCCTCTTGATCTTCTCCAGTATTTCGAATGAGGTGTCCTCCATTAGTCTTGGGCATTTGAATATTTGCTTCCCAGCTGGTGGCCCTTAAGGAAGAATTCAGAGATGTGGCTTTGTTGGAGGGCTGTGCCACTGGAGATGGCCCGAGGTGGGTTTCAAAAGCCTCTGGCCATCCTCAGTGCACTCTCTCTATTTCCTGACTGTGGGTCAGGATAGGAGCTCTCAGCTGATGCTGCTACATCAGGCTGTCTGCTGCCACGCCCCCTGCCACGAAGGTGCTGGATGCCAATCCTGCAGAAACTGCAAGGCACCACGAAGCGCTTCCTTCTGTAACTTGCATTCATGATGTTGTTTTATCACAACAAAAGAAAAGTAACTAACTGCACCTTCCTCTTTCTACTTTCCCTTCCACTTTCATGTCTGTCTGCCTGCCCCCACACCTGTGTGTGTGTGTGTTGTTGTTGTTGTTGATGGGAACTAACAGGAATTGAACCTCGAGTCTCACACATGCTAGGCAAGCACTCTACCTAGCTTTTATGTGGGTGCTAGGATCCAAGCTCAGATCCCACTCTTGCATAGTACATAGAGTCATCTCCCTAGCTCCTATACTTTTCTCAGCTCTTTATATATTTCAGATAATAATTCCTTATCTGTGTGTAGTTGGCAAGGATGCCCATCTCCCAACTCCCATTGTTTCAACATGGCATGGAACAAAAGTAGAGATAGTGGTCGTACTTGTCTCATTCCAGATTTTGGAGAAAATGCTTTCAGTTTCCCATTTAGTTTTCCCCATTTAGTAAAAACTTGGCTGTAGGTTTGTTAATATGTTGAGATATGTTCCTTTTATTTCTAGTTTCTTCAGGGTTTTTAACATGAAGCCATGCTCAACTTCCTCAAAGGTTGTTTCTGCTCTTATCAATATGTCTTTAAATGTTTCTATGTTTTCTAGTACATGTATTGATTTGTATATATTGACCCAAATTTGCATCACTGGAATGAGACCAACTAAATCATAGCATACAGTCTTATAGTGTGTTCTTGACTACATTTGGCAAGAATTTAATTGAAAATTTTCGTATCTATATTCATCAGGGAAATTGGTCTAAATCAGTTTCCCTTATCTAATCTTAGTATTGGAGTAATACTGGCCTTGTACTGGCCTTGAGTTTGGCAATTCCTTCTCTTTGTGTCGTGGACACGTAAGCATTGGTGCCCTTCCTCTTTCGCGCATGGTAGAATTTGGCAGTGAATCTGTCTGATCCTCAGGTTTGTTAGGACTGTCCCGTTTCTGTGTCACTCTCGTTGACTGTTAATGGGGCTGTTTAGGCCAAGAGTTCTCAACCTATGGGTCTCGACCCCTTTAGGGGTTCAAACAACCCTTTGACAGGGTCGAGTATCAGCTATCCTGTGTATCAGATATTTACATTACGGTTCATTCATAACAGTGGCCAGGCAAAGGTGGTGCATGCCTTTAATCCCAGCACTCAGGAGCAGAGGCAGGCAGATCCCTGTGAGTGGGAGGCCAGCCTGGTCTAGAAAGTGAGTTCCAGGACAGCCAGAGCTACACAGAGAAACCCTGCTTAAATTACAGTTACAAAGTAGCAAGGAAAATAACTGTATCGTGAAGAACTGTATTAAAGGGTCACAGCATTAGAAAGGTTGAGAACCACTGGTTTAGGCTGTTCATATTCACTTGATTTAACTTTGACAGGTCATATTTGGCTACAAATTTACCTACTTCTGGGTTTTCCAGTTTTTCAGAACCTCAGTTTTCAAAGTTCCCTGTGATGTTCTTAGATGCCATTAGAATCTATAATAGCCATCCTTTGTTTGTTTGTTTGTTTATTTATTTATTTATTTATTTATTTATTTATGTTTTGTTTGAGACAGGGTTTCTCTGTGTAGCCTTGGCTGTCCTGGAACTCACTCTGTAGGCTAGGTTGGCCTCCAAAGTTCTGCCTGCCTCTGCCTCCTGAGTGTTGGGATTAAAGGCGTGCACCACCACCAACCAGCTTCTTTTCTCTTTTTTAATGTTTTTGCAGCTCAAGGTGCCTGGAACTTCATATTTAAACCAGGCTGGCTTTGAAATTACAAAGATCTGCCTATCATTATCTTTTGCAGGGATTAAAGACATGTGCCACCATGACCAGCTTTTTTCTTTAAAAAAAAAAACCAAATATTTATTTATTTATTCGTTTATTTTGTGTGTGCATGTGCCACAGTGAGTGTGCAGAAGTCGGAGGACAACTTGCGGGAGTCAGTACTATCCTTCCACCATTCCACCAAACGAATCCCAGGGACTGAACTCTGGAAGTCAGGCTTTGAAGCAAGCACCTTTACCTACTGAGCCATTTCACTGGTCCACTGGCTTTAGTTATGCTTTTTTTTTTTCCTGGTTAGTTTGGCTTGGGTTTGTCAATCATTTCATTTTGGTTTTTGTTTTTTTTTTAAGAATAAGCTCTGAATTCTATGCATTAGTCTTTTAAAATCTGTTCATTAATTCCTACTATAATCATTATTTATTTCTTTCTCTCTACTGCTTTTGAGTTTGTATTGTCCTTGTTTTTCTAAAACCCTGAGATTATTTAGGTTATAACCTGGAGACACATTAGGTTATTTATATGAGATCTTTCCTATCTATCTATCTATCTATCTATCTATCTATCTATCTATCTATCTATCTATCGATTGGTTTAGCTGGTCTAGAATTCACTATGTAGACAGGCTGACTTTGAATTTGTGACAATCCCACCTTGGTTGGGATTACAGGTGTGCACTACCATTCCTGGATTCTTTCTGAGATCTCATTGCTGCTTTTGTTCCTGGTTGAGGCAGGCTATAGAGGCCCAGCTGGCTCCAAACTCGTAAGTGGTTGAGAATGACCCAACGCACAAGTTCTAGGGTTACAGGTATGAGCCACCATAGCTGTTGTCTGATTAGTTAACAGACAACTCGACACAACCTAGAACTATCACAGCGACAGCAATGGAACTAGAACAGCTGATGAAATCCTGGGGTTAGAACCTGGGCTTTCTGCATATTAGTCCAACGTTCAACCAACTGAATCCCATTCTCAGCCATTTCTTTCTGCTTTTCATTTCTTTTATTAATTTGTTCTCTCTCTCTGCCTGTGTGTGAGTGTGTGTGTGTGTGTGTGTGTGCGTGTGTGTCTGTGTGCACGTGTGGAGGCTGGAGAACAACTTTAGAAGTCAGTGCTCTCCTTCTGCCATGTGGGTTGGGGGAGGGGTCAAATGCAAGATGCCAAGCTTGGCAGGAAGTTCCTCTACCCACTGTGGTGATTTGAATAAGAATGGCCACAACTGGCCCATGAGTTTGAATGCTTAGTCACCAGGGAGTGGAACCTTTTGAAAGGATTAGAAAGATTAGGAGGTGCAGCCTTGTTGGAGGAAGTGTGTCCCCCTGGGGGCTGGCTTTAAGCTTTTTAAAGCCCTTACCAGCTGCCCTTTTCCTCTCCCTCTTTCTCTCTCCCTCCCGCCCTCCCCCTTGTCCCACCCCCTTCTCAATGCACCTTGATTGTTGCCATGCTTCATGCCATAATGGACTAAACCTCTTAAACTGTATGCAATTCCCTAATTAAATGTTTTCTTTTATAAGAATTACCTTGGCCATAGAGTCTCTTCAAAGCAACAGAACAGTGATTGTGACAGTCCTTGAGCTGCCTTTCAGATTTTTTATTTTTTACTTTTTTGAGACCGGTTCTCCCCTTGTAGCCTTAGATAGCCCAGTACTCAGAAATCAGCCTACCTCTGCCCCTGGAATGTTGATATTAAAGTCTTTCGTGTAAATTTCCTCAGAGATCAAAATAACCCATCTTTCAGGGGAGCTCCTTAAGCAGGAAGGTAAACAAGTAAAAAATAGTTTCAAGAACTTCCTGAAACTGACCAGACTCACTAGGCTCCTCCCTACCAGAGTAAACCATAAAAACAGAGTCCCTCTCAAATAAGCAGTAGCTCTCAAGAAGACTCAGAGAAGGCATAGAAACTCAGACCTAAACAAAACCTGCCTGGAAGAGACTTAGACTAACCTAGACACTTCAAAAGCTCTGTATTCTCCAAAATACAGAGCTGCCTGCAGGCTGTGCAGTGTGCTCCAGGTTCCCAACTTTTGTGGGCTGTCACCATGCTGGAGTGGGCAGCTCTCCATATTCTTGTAAGAAATGCCAGTAAATGTATTGGTTCACCAAGCTGGGCTTTGGTGTTGTCTGTACTGTCATTTGTTGTGGGTTCCCTTATCTAGGGTGAGTAGATGTTTTGTTTGTTGCATTTCCCCAGAAAAACTTTTGTCACACAACAAAGTCATGCTCCACAAGGCCCAGTGTCCCTTTTCAGATTTTTTTTTAATCTTTATTTTATGTGCATTAGTGTGAAGGTGACAGATCCCTTGGAATTGGCATTACAGACAGTTGTGAGCTGCCCTTGGGTGCTGGAAACTGAATCCAGATCCTCTGGAAGAGGCCAGTGCTCTCAACGTCTGAGGCACTTCCTCCACAAAATAAGGGGCCAGTCCATTCCCACTGACTTCATAATCTTTAGATTTCCCTTTGACTGTAACATTTTTAAGGTATAAAAATAATCCAAAAACCTGTAAGATTATTATGTACATATTGTGTTTGATTCGTAAGACCCCCAAAAGACCACTACCAGGAGTTGAGTCCGTTGCAAAACACGTGAGGATCTTTTTATTAGAAGATACAGCTTGGGCTCACACATCCTCACTGCCGAAGTGGCAAGAGTGGAAAGCCCCGTGCTCAGGTTAATTGGGTGATTTAAAGAGTCCGGTCCCTCCCAGCACATATCTATTGGTCAAAACACAAAAGGGGATCTTGCATTTTTAATTGATTGGCTATAGGAAGGCCCCCAAAGCATTAATGGTCTGGCTTCCCTTGTGCCCTGGAGGCGAGGGGCAGTTTCCTAGCAACTGTATCTCTAGCGGACAGGAAAAGACTACAGTAAGGCTAGTTCTTCCCCTCAGGTGGCTGCACGCGTCTCCACCTAGCTAGCCTTCATTTAAGCTCGTGATTTAAACTTTAAAACAATACCCACCGATTTTTAATTCTTTGGTCTCTCACATAAACTTTCTGTCATGACACTAGTAGTTATACAGAGTATTAACTAATAATAATACTCTTTTATAAGAGTAAATAAGCTTTTTAGCTTCCTATACGTGTTTCCAAGTTTGAGTCTGAAGAGCAAGTAACTAGGAACAAAGTTTCTGCACTTCTTATGTTCTCAATAGATTATTGGTCCTCAAGCCTTTCTAAGAGCTACTGAATATTGAGGTAGTCATTCCATTGGACCTGAGATGGTCAGGTGCATGCAAGTCATACTGGCTCACTATTATTCTTGTTGTTTTCAGCAGACACCTCCTGTTTTGCTCAGCTAAGCCTCCTGTTTTGCTTGGTTAATTTTCCTGTTTTGCTTGGATATGTTTACTTGAAAACCTATATAAGTGGTTTACTCTGTAATAAATATGGCACCTTGATCAGAGCACTGTCTTGGTATAACTTCTTTGTGTTCTCTGTCTTCTCTTTTAATTCCCAGCCCCTTGTGCAGGTGGTTACTATTGTGCGGGCGACTACAGAATATGGCACTGAAAATGTTTAGGTTTTCTACCACTCCTAAAAGTAACCTTTTAGATTTCCAAGAAGATGATGGGGCCCCCAAGTATGAATCCACCTAGATTATGTAACCACACAATCAATTGTGTAACCAATCACTGGGAAAAACTCTCCATACTTCTTCTGTTGCCCAGTTCTGCAGAAACAGTGGACATCTTCAAGTTGACTGTCATGTACTACCTAGTCAGAATCACTACCAAGCTGACAAACTTCATCCAAAGATCAACTTCAGACAACAGACTGTTTAGAGTATTCAATTGCTAAGTTTGTATGAAACTAATACAAACATTTTACAGAACTTTTAATCCTAAAACTTACAAATACAACCAAGCTGGACAATGTGGAAAGCTTAACAAAAATTGCTTCATTTTTGGAAATAGTTTTTTTTTTATTAGAGTTAGAATCTTTCCTTTTTATGTAGACAAAAGGGGGGATATAGAAATAATATAGAACAATAGAAAAAAGTGTACATTATCAAATCTACTCTTAGAGATCTTTGTATATTGATACAAAATTAAGGTTATATTTTATTTACAGCATACTATGTATCAAATGTATTTAAGGTATTGTACTTATGTAATTCTTTAAAAAGCAATGTGAAATTCTAGTCCTTTTGAAAACTACTATCACAAACTCTTTAAGATAATTAAGAAATTCAAACTAATAGTCAATCAAACTTGTGGTTTATTAAGTACTAGTTTAGTTAATCACAGGTGTTTTCTAAGTTAACAGTCAGTGTATAGCTAAACAAGCAAGTCATATATACTAGAGATAGTCTGCAAAAACCTCAAAGATTTACAGAACATGGCATTTAAAGATGGTTTATTAATTTGAGAATTTTCTGACAATGATACATGTCAGCTCCTGGCAGCACCCCCTTTCATCTTTGAAGAGATGATGAGTATAAAAAAAAATTCTCCTTTAGGCGATGGCTTCATGTGTGGCTAGCTAGCCACTGAGCAAGGAATGCCCTTGCTTCTACTACTACAGAATACTGGACAAACTGGATGCAGGAAAGTCTGCTGCTGAGCTTTGCAAGGACAAGTTAGGCAAGTCCTTCATGATACCTGCGTCACAGAAAAGTCTGTCAGATATTCTAAGCCAGAAGGCTGAAGATGATGAGCCAACATTATAGAGAAATCTTGAGTGACTGTCCAGGCAAGTCAGCTGTCTGTTATTTTTATCGTTTTGAAAACTGCTTGCTCGGCACTTCTTGTTTGTTCAGATAATATTTATGCTTCTCAGGTCTCTGATGGGGTTGAAGACTAAATAATTATAGTCTTACAATTAAGCTTAAGTTGTTTAGGATTTAAAAAGATGTTTTAGGTCAAAAAGATGTTTTTTGATTGGTAATGCAAGTTATGATATAAAGTGATTTAGGTACAAAACCTTGGACTCACCAAGATAGGATAGATGGTAGAATGCTTTCTCCAAAATTGCCAAATAGTAGACTGGACTTTATGAATGTATTTTTTTACCAGATAGCATATAGTTTATTGATGTTAGAGAAAAGTCTTTTATTTAGACAAAAAGGGGGCAATGTTGCAGGATATATGATCCCATTGTGAACCCAAGATTGTGAACTGTAAAAACCTGTTCTTCTTTGGTGTTGTTCAACCACAACATACACCTTTATTCCAAGAAATTTGTTTATTGTAAACAGGTGATTATAGTATGGCTCATACCTCTCACACACCTTTAATCCAAGAGCTTACTGTATACAAGATTTAATAAAGTTAACTCTAGGTCAAGAGGCAGAGCAAGTAGCCAGATGACAGGGAGTAAATGGAAAGGAGAGACTTTTTTTTTTAATTAAAAAAAAATGTAGGGGCTGGAAAGATGGCTCAGAAGTTAAGAGCACTGTCTGCTCTTCCAAAGGTCCTGAGTTCAATTCCCAGCACCCACATGGTGGCTCACAGCCATCTATAATGAGATCTGGTGCCCTCTTCTGGCCCGCAGGCATACATGCAGACAGAACACTGTATACATAATAAATAAATAAATCTTAAAAAAAGAGTGAGTTGTATACAGGGGGCTTAAGTGCTTTATAGACAAGGGAAAAAAACTTCTCTAGAACCAACATATTCATCATCATCTTCATCCTCCTTTCCTTCCTCCTCTTTATCCTCCTCCTCATCTTCCCCTTCTTTCTTTTTCTTGCTCTTTTTTTTTTTTCTTCTTCAAGACAGGGTATCTCTGTGTAGCCCTGGCTGCCCTGGTATTCATTCTATAGGCCAGGCTGGCCTTGAACTCACAGAGATCCACCTGCCTCTGCCTCCTGAGTGCTGGGATTACAGGCTAGCGCCACCACTGCCTGGCATCCACCCCCTTTTTTGCTGCGTCAGGTTTTCCTTTACCTCTGTAGGCAGCAATATGAAAGAAGTTAAAGAGTATTTAAGAGAGCTTGGAGAAGTGGAAGCTTTCAGCTTTCTCGTCCTGGGCTGTCCAGTGAGCTAGCAGGCCCTTTTTCCTTCTAGGCTGTCAGCTGAGCTAGCAAGCTTTTTGCCTTAGGCTTTTGGCTTTTGGCTTTTTCCTTCGGGAAGTGAGCTGAGTAGGGAGGTCAGCTGGGTGCTTTCTCTGCCTCTCTGAGCCAGCGAGTTTTCACTGCAGCTTCTGGCTCCTGAGTCTTCCATTGGTAAAATTGAGCGATTGGGATTTGCCGATGCTCTTAACCTCCAAGCCACTTTCCCAGTCCTTTCGGTGTTTTTATTGAGAACTTAGAGTTTTGATCTTTGCCCCTAGAACCTTTGTCCAGAAGGTTCTACTTACGTTTTAATTTCATTTGAGTTTAGGGATTTCCAACTTTTCTTTCTGGTTTCTTCAATGACACAGTGGTCTGAAGTTGGACTGAAGAGATGGCTCAGCCAGGCTGGCCTCTGGCTCACAGAGATTTGTCTGCCTCTGTCTCTGGGATTAAAAGCATGTGCCACCACTGCCTGATTCATTTAACTCTTTTTTTTTTTTTCCTTTTTTTAATGTTATGAAGTTTCTGAAATTTTAGTTTGGATGGTGGGAGTAAGGTACCAAAATCATCTATCATAATTATATCAGGACCTATCGGACATTTTATGCCCATTGGTATTTGTTCTTTAAAACTGTGATGGCTCAGCAGCTGGGCAGCTGATAGACTGCTGCTCCCGCAGAAGACTGGGGTTCTGTTCCCAGGAGCCACGCTGGGCGGTCACAACTGCCTGTAACTCCAGCCAGCGCATCTGAATGGCTGTGCCCTTAGCATTATCTTAGCTCCTTAGGCTTGGTCTCTTGGTTATATCCCGGAGGACACGAACACTGTCTCTGGTCATGCTCATTTTTTTTCCTTTTTATGTTTGAATATAGTATTTTGGCAACACTGTCTTCCATCTCTGACATTCTCTTTTCTGTGCAGTCAATTGACGATGCTTTCCACTGTGGGTATATATATATATATATATTTTTTTTTTTTTTGATTCACTGAATTTTTTTTAAATTTCTTACATTTGTATTTGAGTTTGTTTTCACAAAACCCCAATTTTCTTGCTTTCTTTTGTATTGCTGCCTTTCTCATATGGAATACTTCTGTTGAAAAAAAACCAAATATATATATATATATATATGTTTTGTTTGTATATATTTCCCGACAGAGAAAAGGGGGGGGGGGAGAGAGAGGAGCTCACTTTGTAGGCTGCCTTGGGACTCACAGCGCACAGAAGCCAGACTTCAATTTTCGATCTTTCTGCTTCACCCTCCTGAGTAGATGGGATTACAACAGAGACTCTCAACCTGTGCGTGGAGAACGCTTGGGGTCGCATAACAGAAATGCTGCATACCAGATATTTGTATTACGATTCCTAACAGTAGCAACATTACAGTTATGAAGTAACAACAACAACAGATTTTTGATTGAGAGGTCACCACCAAAGGAGGAACTGTATTGAAGGGTTGTGGCATCAGGAAGGTTGGGGACCGCTCAGTTTCAGGCTTGTGCCGCTGGTAACAGCAGCTGCCTCGTTTTCAGTGTTTCTTCGAAAGGTCTTTCCCCCTCCTGGTTTCCTTTGGCTGCTCTCACAGTGAAGACTTTTCTTTTCTTTTTTTTTTTTTTAAGTGATTCTTTTTCATCTTATGTGCATTGGTGTTTTGCCTGATGTGTATCTGTGTGAGGGTGTAAGATGCCCTGGAACTGGGTTACAGACAGTTGTGAGCTGCCATGTGTTCCTGGGAATTGCACCAGGGTCCTCTGGAGGAGCAGCCAAGCGCTCCTAACAGCAGAAACAGCTGAGCCACTTTTCTTCTATCCCCGACCCCTCTTCGAGACATGGTTTCTCTGTATAGCCTCGGCTGTCCTTGAACTCATAGCGATCTGCCTGCCTCTGCTTCCCTGAATGCTGGGATCACAAGGATGTGCCACTGCGCCGGGCCGTGAGCCACTTTTCTTAACTGAGCATTAGTCCTGTTGAAACAAAGCCAAACAAAACTAGAAGCCGATCAGAAGCCCACGGTGGTGGTGGTGAGCCTCACTTCCTGGCCTGGCAGTAAAGCGTGAGCCTTGCCCGAAGAGAGGCCTGTTCTTTGCTCTCACTTCCTGGGGCATAATCTCTCAAGTCTTGGAATGTTCTGACTGATAAGAGTGTCTGTTTTCCCTGGGGGCCGCAGGGCCCTGCCAGATAGTCTGTGCTAACAATGTGCTTTGTGGGGGACACTTTGAGCCCGCAGTATCAGCTCAAGCTCAGGAGGGCCTGGGGCGTCAGCCACACCATCTGTGTCTGTGTGATCAAGTCCCAGTGGAAAATTCTAGAGTCCCGGGGGCTCAGGTGAGGTCCCTGGCACAAACAAGCCACATGCAGTGTGGACAGAAGAACTGAGCGCAGACTTTCAACCAGGAGAGGACAGACAAACGGATGCTCCAGAATTAAAACAGGCCTGGATCAGGCTGCGTTCGCCTCCTTTCTTGAATATTTAATCTGCAGCCTCTGTTTTTAATAAACTAGAATACATAACCAGAATGTAACTGCTCTCAGTGGGGGCTGTGAGTGCTAGCTGATAGAATGTCAGGTGCAAGATCGGATGGCGAATGACGGATGACAAACAAGCTGAGGCTTCATCTTGCGTGCTCTTGCATGCCCAAGATGACTGCTGTCACGCCCTCAAGCAGCTTGTAGAGATGCCCACTTAACGGGGAACCAGCCACCTCACAAAAGAGCTTGGAGGTAGATCCTTCCCTTTGTTGAATCTTCACGCAAGACTGCAGCCCTAGAGGGAAATTTGACCTAAATCTCATGAGAAACCATGAGCCACAGAGGCACCAAGTTTAGCTATGTCCACAATAATGACGGTTTTGTTTTGTGTTTTTAAGACCCTATATTTTCATTTTAATTACAGTTTTAGATTTTTATTTTTCTGCCTGTGTGTGTGCCGTGGAGGTTAGAGAACATTGTAAAACTGATTCTCACCTTTTACCATGTTAGGTTCCGAGGATCCAACTCACGTCATGGGGCTTTGATCAAACATCTTTACCCACCGAGCCATCTTGCCAGCCCCTCAAGTCCCTAGATTGCTGATAGCAATTTGTTCATGTACAAATAAACGTTGAGGTAAAGTCGCATGTATTCCAGGCTGGCCTTGAACTCAGCCTTGAGCTTCTGAGTCTCCTGCCCTCACCATGCTGGGTTTAGGCAGTGCTGGGTACAAAACCCGCAGCTTCCCTTGTACCTCCCAACTGAACTGCACAGTCTCCTGCTAATATTGTGTGGCAACTGTGTACATTACACTTACTCATTTATTGTGTTGGGGGGCACTGCATGTGTGGGCAGCACACGGATGGGGGTCAGAGAACTTAGGGGAGTCAGTTTTCTCTTTCTATTTTTATGGGGGTTCCAGGGATCAAACTCAGGTAAATCCCGTACCCTCTATTCTATCTTGATGGCATTCGTTCAAAACAGTGCCCCAGAGAGTAAAGACCTGGATGCCTGAGCTCAAGGCCTAAAGCTGAAGAAAGAAATCTGTGGCCTGAAAGGGTATCTGCCTTGGCTTGCATGTCTCCTCCACACACAGGTATATACTTTAAAATAAATCTTTTTTTTTTAAGTCCATAAGAAAATAAAGATAACCCCGTGAAGAATAAAAAAAAGAGGTGAAAGAATGTGGAAATGGCCCGACACAAATACGATAAAGATGGTTGACTTAATGTTTAGATAACAGAATATTGCCCCTTTAAGAAAGTAGGCAGGCCTGGTGATGCATGCCTGTAATTGCAGCTCTTGGAAGGTAGAGGCAGAAGAATGAGGAGCTCAAGCCAGCCTGGTCTACCCATAGCAAGACCCTCTGAAAGGCCAGTGGCTAGGAGGCTGGGGCTTCTCCTGGCTGGCTTTTCACCACAGGCTGGGTCTTGTCTACCCAGGGCAAAACCTGTGTAGGTGCTGCACAGGTTTTCATCTTAATTGCGAGTCTGCGGAGTTCTGTTATGTGTTCTTGGTGGTTGACTGTAATGGAACTATATCACCCAAGGGATGTACAGAGACAGTCCCTTAGTCCTGGGGCTACAGTGGCTGACAGGAATGCTGGTCTCCCGGAGGCTTTCTGCATCTTACAGTCTAGTCAATTGTGGGGAGCAGGAGGAAGGGCTTTGAAGTCTGGGCTCCTGCAGTCTTTCCCCAAGCCCAGAGCATTGATTTATTGGGTTTGCTTCAAGCCTGAGTAGAGGCAGATGGGGAAACAGCAGCCAGATAGAGCCAGTAAAAGGGCCTCCCGCCTGAGGCCATGAAGAACCCACATCCCTCCCAGGGCCTCTCCCTGCAGCTCAGGCTGGGGTTGCCAGAGCTCCCTAAGAGGAAGGACAGTCCCTGCTCTAGAGAGATCAGCCCCAGGGCACCTTGGCTACCAAGACCCAAGCTCTGCCAGGAAAAGCTGCCTCTTTCTGGATAACTCAGAAGCTTTAATTGCTCAGTTTGTATGTTCGGGATGAAGGAACTTGCCAAACTTCCTGTACCTGCAAACTTTCTCCGCTGCCCAGAGGGCATGAAGACCAGGGACACCTGTCCCAGGGACACCACCAGCTCACACCCAACCCTTGAAGTCAAACTTACAGGAACTCTTGGACACACCTGCCCACAAGGCCTACCCCAATTGCCATAGCATCGCGGCTTTCTTCTTTTCTAAGTTTGACTGGCGTTCCTCTTTCCAGCTGTGACTCTGAACCTTGTAGTGATGTGTAGACACTGTGGGTATTTACAGATTCTGTATAGATGTGCAGTTACTATATGTTTACAATTGGAATTTCTTTTTCTTTTTTCATTTCTTTTTTTTTGAGACAGGATTTCTCTGTGTAGTCCTGGCTATCCTGGAACTCGCTCTATAGACCAGGCTGGCTTCAGAGATTCTCCTGCCCCTGCCTCCCAAGTGCTGGGATTAAAAGTATGTGCCATCACTACAACTGGAAATATTAAAGATGTATCCAATTGTCTGAAAAGAGGGAGAGGTTAAGGATATAGACACACACACACAAAATGCATGAACCTTATTTTCTTTTTTTCAAGACAGGATTTCTCTATGTATCCCTGGCTGTCCTGGACTTGCTTTGTAGACCAGGCTGGCCTCAAACTCACAGAGATCCACATACCTCCACCTACCAGAATGGCTGGGATTACAGGTATGTGCCACCAGGCCCAGCAAAATGTATGAATATTGAAACATATTTTAAAATAAAACAAGATAGATGGGAAAGGATGTTATTATATTTTAATTTTAAAAAGATAGGTGCTAGGCAGTGGTGGTACACACCTACAATCCCAGCACTAGGGAGGCAGAGGTGAGTGGATCTCAGAGTTCTAGGCCAGCCTGGTCTACAAGTGAGTCCCAGGGCAGGCAGGGCTACACAGAGAAACC
>CM053744.1:91067370-91091686 GCA_028658305.1 Pachyuromys duprasi
GCTGGAGCTCCTGCGGCTGATCCTGCCTCGACTGCAGAGGAAGAGCCTGAGGAACAAGATGATTATGTGGGATCTGCTTGTTTGATTAAATTCCTGCTCCCCTACAAATAAAGCCTTTTTATATAGCTTGGCAAAAAGAAAACGTATATATCTCTTTACCTCCACTCCTTGGGCTCATTCCTGCTGCAACACTTATCAAGCATGAAAAACACGAGAAGCTGATGCCATAATGGCTGTTCTCTGCAATTGGCTGCTTTACAAATGAGTCCCATATCTTTGCTTTGTAAGTTGAGAATATGATTATGCATTTCTACACATTTTATAAATTCAATTTATGCAGATTTTAAAACATTGTATGTTTCTGTGGAAACTGTATAAATATCCAGAATTTTATTTGGGTAAATTTGCGAAGGTTTTGTATACTTTAAATCCAAGTTGCTTAGTTTTTAAGTGAGAGAAAATATTGTTTATTTTGTGGTTTGCTTCCATGGCATAATATAAACTGTTTTGGCAGCAAGCACTAATAATAAAATGTTCTGACAACCCCTGACATACTGTTACTTTTCTGTGACAGGAAAGGCTGGTCATGTAGTCATATTGGCAGGACTCTAAGGAGACCCTTGTGCCCTGCCGTTAGCTACCAGATTATTGAAACAATGGGCTCCAAGAAATTGGAATTTCCGTGGAAATCAAAGGCTGCAGAAGGAAAAGATGAAGCCTGGTGCCAGCCAATGGAGGAACTGCCTCCCAAGAACAGATTTCATACAGTTCTGACAATCAGTGGTGGGTGGGCCTATACCTTACCCAGCCTGCTTAATTACGTGTCACTCTTCCCCGAAATTTAACCCAAACCTGATGTCGGGACCCTAAAAATGGAATGGGTGTACAACTGGACCTCTTTATTCTTCTACCCAATGAGGGCACACTGAATTAGACTCCTTTCCTTGATCTTCACTTATGCGTGTCTCTTTAACTGTCCCATTGAGGAAGGGAGGCAGAGCCTGGCACCTGAGGACAGCCGGGACCCGTGTCCTAACCCTATCAGCTCTGATAACAATAACATCACAATCTACGTTAGCCAGCAACTAAACATTTGTTAAAGCTATTCCATGTGCAACACTGGAGAAGCTGAATACAGAATTGGTTTTAAAAAATTATTGTGTCTGTGTGGATATGTTTTTCTGTCTGTGTCTGATTGTTCATCACATGTGCATGTGATGCATGTGGAGAGCAGAACTGAGTGGGTGTCAGGGTGTCAGGCCACCTTGTAGATGGTTCTGAGCAGCCGTATCGTTTCAGGAATGCTCACTGGGTCCTCTGGCCAGTGCTCCTAACTGCTGAGCCATATGTCCAGCAGTTTGTTTGTTTGTTTGTTTGTTTGTTTTGAGCCAGGGCCTCCCCATATAACTCTGTCTGGCCTGGAATTTGCTCTGCAGACCCGGCCGGCCTCAAACTCAGAGATATACCTGCCTTTGCTTCTCGAGTGTTGGGATGAAAGGTGTACCCTGCCACCCCTGGCTTAAATATAAGATCTTAAAAAATACTGCAAGCAGAGATGAACTCACAGAAGCGTAGGCTAATTTATATACAGAAATGCTAGAGATTCCAAGTGTGATAAACTACTGGACCTTGAGCCAAAGAGAATTTTTTGTGTGTGTGGCTGGAGAGACAGCCGTGGGTGCTGGGAACCAAACTCTCATATTTATGGTTGTGAGCCTAGCCTTTAATGGCTGAGCCAGCTCCATCCCGAAAATAACACTGTAAGAAGCTTTGGATGTTCTGGGTGTGGTGGCGCATGCCTTTAGTCCCAGCACTCAGGAGGCAGAGGCAGGCTGATCTCTGTGAGTTTGAGACCAGCCTGGACTACAGAGTACGTTCCAGGACAGCCGGGGCTGCAGAAAGAAACCCTGTCTCAAACAAAGCAAAACAAAACAGAAGAAGGAAGAGGAGGAGGAAAGAAAAGAAGGAAAAAAAGAAAAAGCTTAAGGGGAAAAATACCTAGTAAAACCTATTTTTTTAAAAAAATTCCTTTAGGTAAAGATTGGATTAGAAGGGCAGTCTTCCTATCTATTATGCTATTTTGAGAGAAAGCCTCAATATGTAGATCAGGTTGCTCCGGGCTGGCTATCCTTCTGCCTCAGTGTCCCAACTTCTGGGGTGACTGGCCATGCTTGCTCTAAGTCTCCAGTGTTGGGCTGGGGCTCTGGTGTTCATACGTTGTATGCATGGCCATCCCTTGGGTTCCACCATCAGTACCACACTAAGCGGCACAGCGGCACATGACTATAAACCAGCATTTGAAAGCTGGAGCAGAGCAACAGCCATTCAAGGTCAACCTCTGGTACCTAGAACCTGGTCCTGGAGACCCGGCCCTGGCCCTGGCCCGGGACAGAGACCTTGTCTCAAAGTAACAAACAAATGAAATCTTCAATGCTTTAAATGCTTCCAGTAGAACTGAGATAAAAACTGGAGTTCCTCATATAATCTGCCATTTGGGAAAAAAAAAAATATCAGAGCAGAAGTCAGTTAGGTTATTTGTCTTTAAATACTGGGGCCTTTGAAATGCCAAGCAGGTGTTCTGATAATGAGTGACATCCCCAGCCCTAATACTAATACTTTGGTTTTTAATTTTGGAGATAGTCTCTTTTGTATTGTTGGGTAGCTAGCAGGCGTTAGCAGTTCTGGATGCCATTAAGGATGTACCTTCCTTCGTGCTCAGCTTTGAACCCCACGTCTTATTTCACTGTCAGCACTATTACCTTGCCTAATCTTGGTTGTCAACTTGACTACATCTGGAATCAACTAAAACTCAAGCAGCTGGGCACATCTGGGAGGGATTTTTCTTGGTTGTACTATTTGAGATCAGAAAACCCACCCTAAATCTGGGCCACGCTTTCTGATGGCAGCCCACATAAAAGGACACGAAAGAAGGAAGCTTTTGCTTTTTGTTTGGTTGCCTTTGCTCTCCGTGGTAAGTCACCTATCCTGTTGCTGACGCCTCTCTTCCCTGGTATTAGAACTAGCTTCAGAATGCCAAGGGAGACTGAACACCAGCAGTGATCTAAGACTGCCAGGGACTCTAGCACCTATTGGAACTGCTGACGTTCAGTCTCATGGACTGAATAATAGTGGATTCTCGCCCTTTCCCAACAGAATCACTGTTGGACTACTTGGACTACACAGCGTGTAAGGCACTTTAAACATCTATTCAGTCACTTCTGTTTCCTTGGAGAGCCCTGACTGACACAACCAGAAAGGAAGGATCAACTTTACCTCTTCTTAAGATTTAAAATAGGGCCAGGCTGGGCAGGGTGGCCCATGCCTTTAATCCCAGATTCCAGAGGTAGAGGCAAGTATTCGGGGACAACCAGGGCTATGAGACTCTGTCTCAAAAACAAACAAGCAGGCAGATGTGGTGGCGCATGCCTTTAGGTCCAAAACTCGGGAGGCAGAGGCAGACAGATCTCTATGAATTTGAGACCAACCTGGTCCACGTAGGAGCTCCAGGACAGCTTAAACTGCATAGTTAGACTATGCCTTAAAAACTAAATAAGTAAGTTAATTAATTAATTAGTAAAATAGGGCCTGGAGAAATGGCTCAGCAGTTAAGAGCACCTGATGCTCTTGCAGAGGCCCGGGATTTGATTGTCAGCACCTATACCAGGTTGCTCACAGATGCCTCTAAGTCAATCTCCTGGAGAGCCAACATTGTCTTCTCGTCCTCTGCTGCTCCCTGAATACCCGCGCATGACCTTGTGCATATATTACACACCTCCCAGAATCTATTTAAACTATGGAAAGATAAAGGTGTCTGGGCTCTGTTTAGGCCCACTAAGGGAAAGCTGCTTCCTCCTGGTCAAAAGAATAAAATCTCAATTCTGCCTCTGGCTGTTGTCTCCTTTCAGAGTTAATCCAGCCTGCCCCGTGAATCACCTCGACAGGAGACCGCCCCTCCAGAAAACAGATTCACCTGAAGACATGCGAAAGAAATGCTGGTAATAATTATCTCTTTATAATATGTTTATACCTCCAAGAAGCCTAATGCAGATGTTTATAGAACTTAACTGCTAAGCCGACCTGAGGATGTAGTTTGTTTTCGTTTTTTGTTTGTGGAGAGAGATGTGTACATGGCATGGAGCCATGTAGAGTCAGAGGACAATTCGTGGGAGTTGTTTTCTCCTACCATGTGAGTTCCAGGGACCAAATTCAGGTCACCAGGCTCAAAGGCAAGACTTTTTAGTGTCCTTTCCCATGGAGCCATCTCACTGGGTCCTGAATCCATTTTAAAATTCTTTCACTCATAAGACTAAGACCCATAAAAGAAAACCCTGCTTTCCCCAGTCACTCTCACTTTCCTGGGTCTGCATAAAGAAACAGCTCTTCATCCCAGAAAGAGAGCACACACAGACAAAAGAAAGGATTCCAACCAAGTCCAGCCTGATAAACCAATCAATCTCCTAGTATTACTTTCAGGAGGCTGGGTGACTCACAGCCAGCTGCACTGCCAAGAAATTCCATCCCCAGCCATCTCGCAGATGCCACAGCTCATTCCATACTCCATTTGCCACACGAGTATGTGCACCAAGAAGGCAGGCGGGAGGGGTCCTGGAACCTCAGGGGAAGGTCTCAGCAAGGAACTGAACCTCGTTACAACCCTGGACTAAACTATTGGCCATGCTTATTATCAATATTGTCAGGGTCGGATAGAGATAGCATCACACAGCCCTTTGCAGCAGCCTGAGAAATTGCCTTTAGGGACCTCGGCTATGGTAAAAACAGGATCCTTGCCTGTACCGCAGGGAGGAATTTCAGGACCCGCAGGTATGAAGCAGGATTGTGTTTGTGGAGGAGACTTTAACAGTGATTTAAGTGTGGGGGTTATGAAAATGAGAAAAACTCAGTTCTGAGTGTTGGCTTCCCAAGTTAGGTGTCTGCTCAAGAACCGAGCAAACAGTTTTTGGCAGGTTCTGAAGTTACATCTCAAAGGGACACTAGGAAAGCTAAATAAGATGGTAGGGTGGTTCTTCGGGTCAACTGGACAGAATCACAGCTGTCAAAACCCTCTGTGTCATACGTGATCTATTTCAGAAGCATGGAGCAGCATGTGTCCTTCCATAATGCCAGAATTCACAGAATAACGATAAGTTTATAAGGTACGGGGTTCCAGTGACAGCAATTTGCCAGATAACATTCCACTTTCTTTTGGTAATCCCAGCAAGATGAGCACAGGCCCCTCTATTCCAGTGTTAGCTCTCAGGTCTGACAATACACAGTAAGTACATCTACCTATGTAAATACGTAGGCCACAAAATCATCACAGAGGTTAAAACAAGACATTTCAAAAGTTGGCTGAGAGAGAGAGGTGGGTCTGTGGTTAGGTGCACCGGTTGCTCTTCCAAGGAACCAAGGTTCAAGTGCCTGAACCACGTGGAGGTTCACAGTCATCTGTTACTCCACTTCTGAGTAACAGATCTGAAATATCCTCTGACCTCCGAGGGAACCAGACATAGATGTGCACAGACATATATAAAATAATCTAATTTTTTTTTTTTGAGAAAAGAGTTTCTCTGTGTAGCCTTGGAACTCACTTTGTAGACCAGACTGTCTTCAAGCCAGGCTGGTTTCCCTGCTATGGTTTTCATATGTCTATATGTCTCCAAATCTCAGTCTGTCCTGATAAATCCAGAGTGTCACTCTTTGCTCGGGAATAAGTCATTATCACTAGTCTGTGCTGCATGGCCGATGCCAGACAGATCATGTTGCTCATGTACGCTCATTCTCCATCCCCAAAATGGAGTCAAAAGCTGCTTGCAAAATGGAGTCTCTCAGAGCAAGGCAAAAGCTGGGAAACCACACTTTAATAGAATACAGCATAACTTGGAGTGTGGCACAGGCTAATCTCCACAGTCATCACGATTGTAGGGCAGTTAAGATGTGTTTTATTGTAAGCAAAGTTATATAGTCTTGTTTGTGAGACTCTCAGAAAGCTCTTGCTTTTTATCTGGAAAAGCAATAAATTCACATATCAGAGTCACACACACGTAAGCCCTAAGCATGGTTTGTCTCTGTCTTAACATGCTTATTTGAAATTACCTCCATAAAAGGGGAGTTTTTTCTCTGTGCAGTCAACCTTAACAGCAAATGTTAGCTGGAAGCCATGACTTCTAGCTGCTGAGAGGCTCTGGGTTGATGGGCTCCTTTCCCTCTCTAAGCGCCCTTAAAATTTCCTACCTTTCTGTCTGTGCATCTGTGAAGCACGCTCCAGCTGTTAGACTTTTTGATGGGGAAGTTCCTGGTAAACTCTCACGGTCCAGACACTGGTTTGCTCTGTGTTCTTGCTGCCAATTTGTGAAGGTATGTTTGAAGACTGAATTCAGCCATTTACTGACCGCTTTCGGAATCTAAGGTCTCCTTAAGGATCTGTTTTCCTGATGGGGGTGGTAAGGATGGGGCTGGCACAGGCCTTTGACCCCAGCACCAGGATCGCAGAGAGAGGCAGGCGCATCTCTCAGTTCTAGGCCAGCCTGGTCTACAGAGCAAGTTCTGGGACAGCCAGGGCTACCCTAGGCTCCCATACAATTTAAATAAATTAAATAAATTCTACCTATTCCAAGAGGGAGGAACTGGGGCATAAAAATAATCCAAGTGTAACTGGCATTTGCTGCTTTGTGGGTTCCTTTCTCTCTTCCACCCTTCTCTACCCCTTCTTCCCTTTCAACCCTGTAATACTAGATAGGAGGGGAAAAAAGGATAGAGGGGAAAGTAGGCAAAGTTATCTGCTGATCAGGGGTATCGAGTTCTTAGGGCAAGTTTGATCTTCGCCACCATGATATCTAATTTCTTGTTTCTTTGCACACAACTACTTGACAAACGGCAACCGGCAGCATCCAGCTAGCAACCAGCAACACACCTGGAAGACCTGGAGGAGACAGGAGCTCCACAAGAAGACCCACAGAGCCAACTAACCAGGGCCCAGAGGAGCTCTCTGAAGAGTCTCCAGAATTCCAAATGCCACACGCTTGAAGAAACAATCTGCAGCTGGCAAAGCCACACCTCTGCCAAAGCACAAAGCAAATCATAGTCAGCTGCTGTAAGGCAGCTCTATGTCCCAACACCTGGGATTAAAACGAAAACATACTCCCATAACATTTCTGTAGCTTTTTTCTTGTTTTATTATTATTATTATTATTATTATTATTATTTAAATTTACTTTACATCCTGCTTATAGCCCCTTCCTCCCCCTCCCCCCCCTCCCGCCCTTTCCTCCCTTTCCCATCTACCTCAACTTGCATCAGGACTGTCCTCTTCCCTGTGGCTTGGCAAGGCAGTTCCTCCAGGGGGAAGTGATCAAAAACCTGGCAAGTGAGTCCAGGTCAGATGCATTCCCTGCTTCCCTTACTTGAGGACCCACGTGAGGCCTAAGCTGCCCATCAGCCATATCTTTGTAGGGTTCTAGGTCTAGTCCACGCATGGTCCTTGGTTGACACTTCAGCCTCAGCAAGCTCCTCTGGGCCCTGGTTAGTTGGCTCTGTTGGTCTTCTTGTGGAGCTCCTGTCACTTCCAGGTCCGCCAGAGGACAGCTCTGACAGATTCCTGTCTGCAAGCTTAGCAGAGTATCATTCATAATGTCAGGGGTTGGCACTCTCCAACAGAGTGGGTCTTTGGTTAGGCCAGGCACTGTTTGGGCATTTCTTCAATCTCTGTTCTATCTTCTCTAGCTTTATTCTTGCATGTCTTGTAGGCAGGGTAAATTTCGGGTCAAAGTTTATGGCGGGGGTTGGTGACTCCCTCCCTCTACTTGGAGACTAGTCTAGTTAGAGGGTATCCTCTTCAGTCTCTATGGCTTCTGCTTGAGTTCCCCTCATATCCTCCCAGGGGCCCACCCTGACTTAGGTCTCCAGCTTGTCACAAATTACACAATTCTCAGGACATGAAAGTAAGACCAAAATGCAGCAGTGTGATCTAGCTTTTGAGTTCAGCGTTCAGATCTGGAGCTTCCTGTCATCCTCACGTGCCAAAGGCTCAGGCCGTCCCTGTTCCCTGCTTCTGTCGCTGCAGCACACACAGCTTGCCTCACAGGCTTAGGACAGCTTAACTCCACACCAACCACCATTCTTTGAGGACATCCCAGGCTCCTGGCACCTCCAATATCCACATTCACCAGCGGCTTCTCCGAGGCTCTCCAGAGGGCCTTGGACCCCTCAGCACGCCAAGCCTCCGCGGCTCCCTTCAACACCAGAACCACCTGGGTGACTCTCACATACTATTTGCCAAGTTCTTCTGTGATCTTGATACGTAAACTGCTTCCCCCACCTCCCAGCTCTGTGATCTGACCCACCCTAAGGGAATAATTTCCTACTGTCCCAATGAAACACACCCGACTTCACCTCAGCACCACAGATTTCTTATTAATCACTGCTGATTCTTCAGCTTCCAGCTGCTCAGTAAACACAGCTTCTTGCTGGAATATTGAACAAATGGTCTCTATCCCATAGAATTCTGCTCCTGTTAGAATTCTGATAGAATTCTTGGTCGTGTTGAAACCTCACGACCAATCGTCCACATTTCCCTTATTCCTGTACCTTCTAAGTTCCCTGAAGCATGGTCCAAAAGCTCTTCTCATTCCTCATTTGTTGGGGGAATGCTCTAGCACACTCTGTATTCTGATGCTGATTTTTGGGCCGGAGATCTGTTTGCAGTCTGACATGGGCACCATAATTTTTTCTTTTTGTTTTGTTTTGAGACAGGGTTTCTTTGTGTAGCCTGGGCTGTTTTGGACTCGCTTTGTAGACCAGGCTGGCCTTGAACTCAGAGAGGGCATTGTCATTCATATGAAGAACCTCCCATCTCAATGTTTGGTTTAAAAAAAATGTTCTCTGTCATCTCTGGTTGGTTAATGAAGCTGATCAGCCAATAGCTGGGCAGGGAGGACAGAAGGTAGTATTCCCAGTCAGGGGGTCTCAAGTAGGGAGGGACCAGAGGAAAAGGACAAGAAGAAGAAGCAGAAGAAGAAGGAGGAGAAGAGAGAGGGAGGTCATCATGAAGAGGTTGCCATGAGAACAGATAGACGGAGCAGAAACCAAGACGAGACTAAGATTGTAAGTAGCATGCGGCACAGGGCTGGGAAGTAGCCAGGCTAGTACAGATGGGTTAGAATAGATCAATATCTGCCTAGCTAGTGCTCTAAAGCTTATCAATAAATGTAATAGGTCTCTGTGTCATTATTTGGGAGCTAAAATGGGTAAAAGAAAAAATCTACTTAATGCTTTCTAACAGTTCCAAACCCTTCCACAATCCTGCAACAAAGTATTTCAAAGGCACCAGACGGTGGTGGGTCAAGCCTTTAATCCCAGCACTCAGAAGGCAGAGGCAGGCATTATCTCTGCAAGTTTGAAGCCAGCCTGGTCTACAGAGAGAGGTCCACGACTAGGGCTACTCAGAGAAACCCTGTCTCAAACACTAAAACAAAAACACCTAGTCCAAAGGCATGAAAAGCCACAGTCTGTCATAGCAACACCTCACTTTAATACCGAGTTTTAGTACTGCTTCCTTTCTGTTGCTGTGGTAAATACTCTGACCAAAGCAGCTTCGGGGAGGAAAGGGTCTGTTTGGCGTGTACCTCCTACCCCTCCAACCCCTGAGGGAGAACATGTACCTCCTAGTCATTGCCAACCCCTGAGGGAGAACATGTACCTCCCAGTCCTCCGACCACTGAGGGAGAACAGGGCAGAAGTCATGGAGGACGCTGGTCCCCGCCTCATTCTCAGGCACACGTAAGAAGCTTTCTTACCCAGCTTCTAAACACCTGTCCAGGGAATGGTGGTGCCCACTGTGGGTTGGGCCCTCCTATATTAACAATCAAGAGACTCCTCCATATACGTGCCCATAGGGCAGTCTGATCTCGGCTGTCTCTCCCTTGAGAATCCTTTCTCCAGTTACTCTACCCTGTGTTGAGTTGGCAGTTACAGCAAAACAGGACAAAAATCTATGCAAAAACGTACTCGAGGGCTCCGGACAGGTGTTACTGTTCTGATGTCTAACAGAACAGGAAGACATCAGAAAAATAGACTTAACCCAAAACTATCAGTTAGGGGAACGGTCCATCGAGAGGGCACGGAAATTATAAAGACACGTGCCCTGCATACAAGTTTCAGAATTTCATAACACAAATACTACTAGATCAACCCCAGTTCAGTAGTAGTGGGTGACTTCAATACCCCTTCCTCACCAAAAATAAACATGAATATCCAAATTAAATGACATCATGGTTAAAGCACTTTGAAACTTAAACAATAGTCCAGACTCAAAGTTTGTTTTTTTTTTAAAGGTCTATTTATTTATTATGTACACAGTATTCTGCCTGCATGTATGCCTGCCATCCTAGAAGAGGGCACCAGATCTCATTACAGATGGGTATGAGCCACCATGGGGTTGCTAGGAATTGAACTCAGAACCTCTGGAAGAACAGCCAGTGCTCTTAACCTCTGAGCCATCTCTCCAGCCCCAAAGTTTGTTCTTAATCAATATACAATACAATGCTTGCATATAGGTGACATCCATAATTTGCTTAAAGTATAGATTTATGTGAAGTATATAAATTTATATGAAGCTATGTATTAAGACTTGAACAAAAATTACAAAGAATTTTATTATTAAATGTTACTTGAAGCTGGATGGTGGCAGCTTACACCGTTAATCCCAGCACTCAGGGAGGCAGGGATGGGCCAGCCTGATTTACAAAGTGAGTTCCAGGACAGCCAGGGCTGTTACACAGAGGAACCCTGACTTGAAAAACAAAACAAAACAAAACAAACAAAAATTGAATAAAAAAATTAAAGATTGAAATATTTGGGGCTGGGGAGGTGGCTCAGCAGTAGAGAGCACTTGCTGTTCTTGGAGGGGATTGGTTTTAGTTCTCAGCACCTTCCTGGGCTGCTCACAGAGGATCTGACACCCTCTTCTGGCCTTTTCAGGAACTGCACACACTGCACAAACATACATAGAGGCAAAACACTCATACATAAAAAATTAAAATAAGTAAAATCTGGGGCTGGAGAGAAGGCTCAGAGGTTAAAGAGCACTGACTGCTCTTCCAAAAGTTGTCCTGACTTCAATTCCCAGAAAACACATGGTGGTTCATGACCATCTATAATCAGATCTGGTGCCCTCTTCTTCTGGTGTGCAGGCACACATACAGGCGGAACACTGTCTAAATAATTAATAACTAAATCTTTTAAAAAAGAGAAAAAGATTTATTTATTTTATGTATACAAATGCTCTGCCTGCTTACACACCTGCATGCCAAAAGAGGGCATCAGATCACGTTATGGAGCTGTGAGTCACCATGTGGTTTCTGAGAATTGAACTCATGACCTATGGAAGAGCAGTCAGTGCTCTTAACTGCTGAGCCATCTCTCCAGCATGGTGCTCCATGTTTTTAATCTCAGTGCTAGGCAGGCAGATCTCTGAAGCCAGCTTGCTCTACAGAGCGAGTTCCAGGACAGCCAGGTATACACAGATAAAAACCCTATCTTCAAAACAAAAACAAAAAAGTCTGAGTGGTTCGTGATTACCAGATGCTGACTGATGCCTTTTTCCTTGGTTTCTTGTGCTCACAACCTTATAAATTCAGGCACAGCACATCCCAGGAATTTTCACAAGTGTGAGATGTTGACCTGCCGCTTTAAGACCTCAGCTGGCCACTCTGGGAGATCAGGTCTGCCGCCTGGAAAATCAGGCCATACCTGCCCTGCTGTCCTGGTCCCTAACTTCTGCAGAGGCAACAAGAATTCATAAATGGGCTGGAGAAACAGCTTAGAAGAGCACCGAATGCTTTTCCTGAAGACCCCAGTTCAATTCCCAGCACCTGCATGGCAGCTCACAACTGTCTGTGATGCCAAGATCTGACACCTTCACACAGGCAAAACACCAATGCACACAAATAAAAATAAATTTTATTTTAAGAGAATTACTAAGCAAACATGCTCTCTGCCTCTCCGGCTCTGAGAGTGCCTACCGGAAACCGGCTTTGAGGCCATGGCTGGGCTCCACAGAAACCAGCTTTGAGGCCATGGCTGGGCTCCACACCCCGGGAGGGTAGCCGAAAGAGGGCTCTTTCCCTCTGTGGCTAGCTCTTTCTCTTCCAGTTCTGTGGCCTTCCTTCCACCTCCCCCATGCGACACATGGCAGCATCTCTTGTACTCTAAAACTAACACGTTTTTACTGCTGGATCCAAGACGGGTTAACGACACCTAGCCTAAGCTGCGGCTGCTTCTCTCTGGCACACCACAAGAGCAGCTTCCCCTCTTCCTCCCTGGACTATGCGCACTCATGTGTGGCAATAATGCACAGGTCACTGGTAACGAGGGAGACTACCCAGACACCGTCGTTCACAGTGTTAGGGTCGTTTGTTTTTCTTTTTACTGATTTTTATCTTATGTGTACGGGTGCTTTTGTCCGGGTGCAAGCGTGTGTACCATGCGCTCGAAGTGCCTGAAGAGGCTGAAGAAGGGTATGGGAGCCTGTGGAACTGGAGTTACAGATGGTCCTGAGTTGCCATGTGGATTCTGGGAACCCAGCCCAGGTCCTCTGCAAGAGGGACGAGCGCTTTTAACCACAGAGCCACCCCTTCAGTCCCAACGTTCAGAATTCTATTAGGACTTAACTATACAGAAAAGATAGATTTAAAAAATTTTTGCTTTGATGAAAGGGTGTGTGTGTGTGTGTGTGTGGTATACACTCATTTATGTATGCAGGTGCACACACCCACGTACATTCATGAAGACTTGAAGAGGACACCTGCTCTATCATTAATCATCTTATTCTCTTGAGAGCTTGGTCTACAGAGTGAGTTCCTGTACAGCCAGGGCTGCACAGAGAAACCCTGTCTCAAAAAAATAAAATAAAATAAAATAAAATAAAATAAAATAAAATAAAAGGTCTCCCACCAAACTCAGAGTAAGGCTGGTGGTGAGGAAGCTCCGATCCTTTTTCTGTGAGTTCCACAGTGCCAGAGTTACAGAAATAAGCATGATTAGACCCACATCCGCCCTGGAATCTGGGCATTTGAATTTCAGGATTTTATGCTTTGCGACAAGTGCTTATACCTGCTGAACCATCACCCAAACCCAAGATTGATTTTGTGATAGGACGGATCCCTTCGTCTCCAATTCCTGATACTGTGCCTCGCTTGCTAGTCTTTCTGGACTGCAACACTGGTGTTACAGTGTAACTCTTTTGGAAGGTCTGCAGGTATTCTAAAGAGATTTTTCTTTCTCTGTTTGGCTATCAAAATGTTGAAACAGTGGACCTCAGTAGAAGTGTAGAAGTGCTTCTACACAAGACTAATACCCAATTTTGATGTTAGCACCCACTGCAAATGGAGAAAACTAGAGACACCACTAATGGCTGGGACTCTTAGTTATGCACATCCTTGACCTCTACATCAGCCTAAGCAACTTGTCAGGACACCTGAAGATGGACCTCGGGGTGTTTGTAGGAGGCAGGTTGGCACCAGGACTCTTAGTTTCCATCTTCCCAACATAGCCACGCTGACTACATTTCCTTTATCTGCTTTTCAGCATAACTTGTGTCAGTGTCCTGTTGAGAACTGATGGCCACAAGAAAGGACATGCATTTGATGTGTATTTTATCTTGGCCACGAATCACCAAAATAACAACAGGAATTGTTTGGGTCATAGGACACAGCAGCTCCTATCAAGGCAGGCGCGGCCATCCAGCCCTCTCATCATAGGAGTGTTGAGATTAGAGATGCTCGAAACCACGACTGCCCCTTTGTGTGTTCCAGCGACTGAGCTCAGTTCTCCAGTTCTAAGTCCTTTTTGCTGCAGGGTATTTGATCCCATTGTGAACCCCGAGATCGTGAGCTGTAAAATCCTGTTTCTCATTGTGGCATGGCTCAATATTTGAGCCTAGAGCTTTCAGTTTACTGTGAACAAGTTCTTGTGATGTGGCTCAGCCCCAGCACACACCTTTAACCGAAGAGCTTTCTGTAAACAGGATTAAATAAGGTTAATCCTAGGTCAAGAAACCAGTTGATAGGGATTAAGTAGGAAGGAGGGACTTTGAGTCGAACCCTATTTAAGACAACTTGGAGAAGAAGCAAGAGCTTTTCCTTTCTGGGAAGTTGGCTGAGTAAAAAGGTCAGCTAGAAATGGGATAGACATCAGAAGAAGGTGAAAATAGGGAACAGGACAGGAGCCACCACAGAGAGCCTCTGAAAGATTCTACTCAATAGGGTATCAAAGCAGATGCTGAGACTCATAGCAAAACTTTGGGCAGAGAGCAGGAAATCTTAGGAAAGAAGGAGGATAGAAAGACCTGGAGGGAACAGGAGCTCCACAAGGAGAACAACAGAACCAAAAAACCCAGGACCAGGGGTCTTTTCTAAGACTGATACTCCAGTCTCATGGAGTATTCATGGAAATAACCTAGAACCATGCACAGATGTAGCCCATGACAGCTCAGTCTCCAAGTGGGTACCCTAGTAAGGGGAACAGGGACTGTCTCTGACATGAACTCAGTGGCTGGCTCTTTGATCACCTCCCCCTGATTGGGGAGCAGCCTTACCAGGCCACAGAGGAGGACAATGTAGCCAGTCCTGATGAGACCTGACAGACTAGGATCAGATGGAAGGGGAGGAGGACCTCCCCTATCAGTGGATTTGAGGAGGGTCATGGGAAGAGATGAGGGACGGAGGGTGGGGTTGGGAGGGGATGAGGGAGGGGGCTACATCTGGGTTACAAAGTGAATAAATTATAATAAATAAATAATAAAAAAGAAGGTCAGCCGGGTGCTTTCTCGGTCTCTCTGAGCTGGCAGGTTTTCACCTCAGCATCTGGCTCCCAAGTCATTACTGGTAAAATTGAACATTTTAAATTTTCATTCTTTTAAAACAACACCTTTTATTTGCTAAACCATGTTGCCAGGTTTTTGTTTTTGTTTTTTTGCATTACATTTTTACTTATTAGCCCTGTGTGTGTGTGTGTGTACCAGGAGTATCCTCTCTTTTTATTATGTGACTCTTGGGGACCAAACTCTGGTCATCAAGCTTCCCATCTCATTTTTCTTTTCCTTTGTTCCTTCCCCCCACCCAATGTTTTTGTTTTCTATGTTATGTGTTTTGTCTGCATGTATCTGTGTACATGATGCAATGCCCAAGAAGGCCAGAAGAGAGCGGTGAAAACGCTGGAATTGAAGTTACAGACGGTTGTTAGCTGCTGTGTGGGTGCCAGAAACCAAACTTGTGTGCTCTGGAAGAGCGGTTAGTGCTTCTAACTACTGTGCCATCTCTTCAGTCCCATCCTCCACTTTTTAAACTGAGTCTTACTAGGCTAGGCCTGGCTAGCCTAGAACTCACTGTGTAGACGAGGCTGGCCTCACACTCTCATTGTTTTCCCGCCTGTTTTTGTTCTGCCTCCCAAGTGTTCAGTGTAAAGGCAAGTGCTACCAATCCTGGCTTAGGAATGTTCTTTTTTTTTTTTTAGTAACCACCCTGGTTCTCCTGGAACTCACTTTGTAGATCAGGGTCTTGAACTCACGGAGATCCATCTCACAGAGGTCCATCTGCCTCTGTCTCCTGAGAGCTGGCATTAAAGGCAGGCACCACCGTTCCAGGCAAATATTCTTACTACGCAAATGACAAATATGAAATTTGTATTAAGGCTGTGATGCATGTAAAATGTTAGATGTGCATATCTTTAAGTTTTCTTTTCATGATGAGAAACACAAAAAATGTAATCTCTACAAACACTGACACTGGGGATCAGTGTGTCAGGTCCAGAGGAAGCTCCAGAAAGCCATGGAAATGCACTGAAGTGACAGTCCTGACTCAGCCCAAGCTGGATTGCAGAAGGACTGCTCAAAGCCCACAGCCAACATTGCTCAGGAAACTTCCAAGTGGGTTTCCGGCGGACAGGAAAGGCCACTTCCTTTTGTATCTGTAGTCACAAATCAAAGCCTATGCCAGCCCCTAACCCTGTCGGGCCCTGTTAACATCCTGGCCTTTCTCACCTCCTTCTCTGCTCTAAATCCAGGCTGCTCCGGTTCTCACAGGTTTCCCTCCCTCCAGCTCTCATTTTCCTCAGAACGCAAACAGCTTTTCCACACCTGCTCCCCTAGCCCTGGCCATGTCCACTCTGTTCCTTTTTCTTGCTCTTCTGGACTTTTCCATAGTCTCTCTCCCTCTCCCTTCCGCCTTCCTCTTCCTCCCCTTTTCTCTCTTCTCCCTCCCCTCTCCCCACACCTCTAATTAAAAACTTTCCTTAAATCATGGAGTGGCCATTTTCTCTGTAAGCTTATTTTGCCAGTCATAGAAAAGGGTCTTTGTCATGGAGGCTTAAAAAAAAAAAGTAAAAGAGAGAAACTAACATCTTGCATTTTTAAAGTTAGGAATGTGTTTTTATTAGATGCCCAGAAGTTTTCTATGCTACTTTTTGCTGGGAAAACTTAAAATATAAATTTAAAAATTTTAAAATTGTACAGGTATGAGGGCCTTGTACTCACAGACAATCACTTAGAGAACCAGAAATATTAATCATGTGGGTTGTCTCCTTAAAAGAGGCTATAGATGTCAAGCAGCTGCTTTCCATCCAGAAAGCTCTGAGTAGAGGTGACCTTTTGCTATCTGCAGGGACAGGCCTCACCAAATTCCCTAGGATGGTTACCCCAGACTCCTCTCATCCTTAGGGGAGATGTCCCAAGCACTTTATGGCCTACTGACCTCTATGCTATCAGCCAGAGACCACATTAAATTCTAAGCCTTTTAGCTATAGGACCCACCCTCATGGTCACATGTGCTTTGTGAAAGAGTTTTTATGTAGTCACACCTTAAGCTTTATTATACACCTGGAATTGGAATGAATGTGAGAATTATTGTTGCCTGGAGACTTTTCCAAATTCTGTTGTGTTTAAACATGCCTCCAATAATCCACTTGGTATTGGGCTCTCCAAAGTCTGATCCAGGCTGACGAAGTCAATCTGCACCTGCTCGATTTCCTGTCTGACACCTGCAAGGACCCCTCCCCTCAAAATATTAATTTTAGGATTGGCCTGTAAGTAGAGATATTCTTCCATAGGTTCTGGGGTTTTTGCCCCACATGTTGTTAATGTAAACCCAGGCTAATTTTGCTATTGGGATAATTCTTGTAAATTTTTTCTTCTAAATAGTGCTATGAGATTGTGTAGTTTAATGACCAAATTTTATGTGTATACATATTGTAAAACTATCAAGGAAAGGCCAGTATTGTTCACAAATTGTTAGTGTGAGGTTTAGGGTATCTGTTAAGGAGTCATTAAACTCAAAATTTATGTTTGTAACAAAAAAATTTTGTAACATAAGCAATGTAATGTTTTTTAACTTTGGCACATGCAACAGAACAAGAGGGTCATTTGAAATTTGGTTCATTTTTAAAACATGTTTAATTATGTGTGAGTGTGTGCCTGTGAAAGTTAACATGTGCCATACACCTGCAGGTGCCAGAGGATGTTGGATCCCTAAGAGCTGGAGCTGTGGGTGGGTGTGAGCCATCTTCTGAGTGCTGACATGACAAGGCAAGACAGTGCCAATGTTCCTCCATCTTGCATTCTCGCTGAAGCCATTTCAGGATTAACTAGAATTTGATCTCATAGATGGAGAATCACTTGGAAAATTACCCACCTCTATTTTAGGAACCATGAGGTCAAGATGTCCCAGCTAATTTACCTTAGCTTCCGTTAAGCTGCCTGCTTGTAAAGACCTCCTGTTCCAGCTAAACACCTACCTTTCTTTCTTTTTTTTTTTCCCCAAGACATAGTTTCTCTGGTCACAGTCTTGACTTTGCGATGAAGAGCGTGGAGCCCTAGCTTCACCCCAGCTGCTGCCTAACTCTCCCAGGTCCAGAGCCCTTTGGGCTTTTCCTGCCTGGGTGTGGCCTTGCCAGAGCTGGCCCATTTCCAAGCAAAGACCCGGTCTTTCTTCTAACCGGAGAGCCTTAGACTTCAGAGACATCTGGCCTAGGCGACCTCCCCCACTCCACTGTTAGACCCCAGGCTAACGTACAGAAAAGGCTGGGAAAATGGACACCACTGGATCTAAACCTTATTTCCCAGACACCCTGGGGATGTCTACTGTGAAGTTTATCCAGGCTTCATTTGCCCACGTTTTTTAGCAACCAGGCTTTCCTCCCTCCTCCTGCTTCACTGCAGAACAGTTTCAGAAGCTGAGCACACTCCAGCTAGGCTCCAGGTGCCTCCCCCCGCCCCCCTCCAGTCCGCACAGCGGCTGGTGGCAAGGGTGGTGGTGATGGAACAGTGCGGTTCTTTTAAAAATCACACATGGCCACTTACAACATGTGGCTGATGCTATCTTGACTTTGGGATGAAAAGGCTGGAGTCATAGCTTCACCGCCATCTTGACCAAGGGCAATTACATTACTGGCAACCATCTTTGTTGTGGGAAAGTCATGGCTTCACTACCATCTTAACTAAGGGCTACCAAATTTTTTCAGTACCTTGCTGACAGCCAAATCTAACTTCTCTCGTATAAGCTTTAGCTGTTCAGATAAAGTAAGCCATACAGAAAACTATGATCAAACCCTTTATTGCATTCAGAAATATATTTAAAGTCATGCTAAGTACTCCTGTTTTTTTGTTTACAGTTTAGAGCAAATGACTAAAAACCAAACAGGGATGGTTTAACTCATATATACTTGATAGGTGCTGGCCCTCAAGCCTGTCAGAGACCTGTTGAATGGCATTGATTAAAATTTATCCTTCTCAGATATCTAATGGGTGTGAAGACTAGACTAATGAAAGAAGTAATCTTCTACTATTCCTTTATCTAAAGGAGCTCACTTTCCTGATCTGAGTAATCAACCATCTGTGTCTCATGGTGAATAATTAGATAGAAAAAAAGTAAAGTTTATGTACATTATAAGGATATGAGAAAGTGTTTGATAGTCTAAGAAAGTAATTTAAGGTAAATAAAGGGAATGAAAAATGCTTCATATTTCTTCTACTCACCATGCTACTATTGTATTAAGACTTCAAAGTTCAGAGCTGACATTAATCAGGTTTTACATTGTTTCCCAAGACAATGTGTCTCTTTGTGTAAACTTAAAAAGATTCTTGTAGGCTTCATGAAATCAAGTCCACGTCTCACAGGGCAAATGGACTCCAGATAAGTACTGTCAACCAACAGCTCATCTCCCCCACAGCTGTCTATACCTGAGCATGGGATCTATTCCCCTTTCCCTGATCCTGGGACCCCCCTCCCTCCAGCTACCAAGACTGTGAGCCTAAAAGTTTCAAATGTACACTCAAGGAAAAAAATTTATCTCCCTAAACTCCTTTATCTTCTGCCCCTAACATATGTGTCTGTTCCAGAACATTGCCAGATCCAGGCATCCCTCAAGATCTGCATCCAGAATGAAGAAGCTCCAGCCTGTCCTCACAGTCTGCTTCAACTGGGCCTGTGCTTTCCTAGCCACACATGGGTCCTCAGAACCTGGGAAGCAAGAAAACAGCCTTCTCTTCCTGGACTGGGCTAACATTCCAGCTTTTGGATCCCTTACCCCCAATAATGACCCCAGAGTTAGCAGGAAGACAAATAAGCTGCCCTTACTTATTATCAACAGAAGTCAGGGATGTTGGGCTTCAAACCCGGGACAAGCAGCTGAGGAGCCTTTTGAACCATGGCAGACCTGACCTCCAAGTTTTCCCAGCATTCCTCAGTCCCTACCTGCTGCAGGGTATGGCTGGCATACCCTACCCTCTACCCAGCCCAGGGGTGGGACTTCCCCTCTTCCAGAGATTCTTCATTACATAATCCAGACATTTTTGTCCCTCCTTCTTCTTTCTCCTCACCCCCCCTCCCCGCATGTACACTTTTCTGTCCCCCTGTATGGCTGCTTCTCTGGCCCCATTCTTTGGGACCAGTAAATCTGCCGAGAGCTGCTCCCAATAAACCTGCACTTACATACTTTAACTTGTCTTGAATTAGTTACTCTCACAGGCAGAAAGAATGATAACATGTCATATATGAGATGTCATTTGGTTAGGACGCAAGATCAGAGGTCTGACTTGACCATCAACCCTTTGTTTTGTATCTATGTGAGACCTTACTGGACTTCCCTTGGTCTGTTCCAGTGTGCAGATATGTGATGGCCAACCCTGGTTGTCTTTACTTGTGTCTTTTGTGTGACTACATCTCCCTGTTTGTTTATGTCAGTTCTGTTGGTTGGAAAGACAGATATAAAATGGAGTCATCCCTAGACTGCAGCAACCAGGGCCTCTGAGATGGTTTTCTCTGGTGAGAGACCTCCCCTCCTTGGCTTAAGGCCTATGCCCTCTTATTGGGGACGCACATCTTTTTGGCCTGCCCAGTATGTCCAGAGAAACCCAAAACCTTTGTCTGTTCTTCCCCCGACTAATGCTCCAGAGCACTCACTTCTGGCTTGTTTAGACCATGACTCCTGCTCATAATCCTAGGGTCCTTGTCCTGTTCCTTGAGGTGAGGAGAGGAGGCTGTGGCAGAGTGCGCACAGGAAGGAGGAAATAATTTCAGGAGCTAAGCGCTCTCTGCTTCCTCCCTGGCCAGCTCTAAAACAGCTGGTTGTGCCTGGGGAAGAGGGAAGTAATTCCTCTAGTCACACCCAGGGGAAAAGTGGAAGTTTGATTCCCTTCCCATTCATGGTTTTTTATCTTCCTTTCTACCGATGACTTATATAACTGGAAGACCCAAAACCTTCCCTTTTCATTATCAACCTGTTGGAAACTCATTTAAGGTACAGGGGTGTTGGGAACCTTTAGTCAAATATTACTGGAATTAAAAGCAGCAGCCTGAAAACCTACCAACGTTTCCAAAGTAAGTCAGATTACTCAAGGACCTATGAATTTCCTCCTGGGTTTTTGGAAAGGCTCTGTGAGACATATCAGATATTTATCCCTATAGACCCAGGTGTTCCTGAAAATCCTGAAAATGACAATGTTGCCTTTATTGTGCATTTGGTCCCAGGCATAAGGAGAAAGCTACAGAAGTTAGAGCAATGTAAAGAGATCAATAGGTCTCAACTTTTGGAAATTGCTCAGGTTTGCAGCAGCTGAGATTCAGTTGAAGACAGACAAGGAAAGAAACATGCAGTGATTGCTGCCCTTAGGGAAACAGACAAGAGAGGAAATAGGGGAAGTAGACCTGGAAAAGGGGTTCAAAAACTCACCAACACTGATTGATAAAGAAAGCCCTGAGTTCAGGATGGGAAAGAAAGAAGACACAGCTCAGATAGTATTAGTCTCTGTTCACCTGGTCCCCATGGCTGTCATTCTTACTGTCAGCATTAGCCAGACCACTGACTCTTATCCTGACCATGCTAATAGTGGTACCTTGTATCCATCCTCAACTGCATGACCAACTACATCAAACAGAGAATAAACTCAGTCAAGCTACTTGTCTTTAAGAACAAGGATACCCTAGAACAGGATGAGTCAATGATTTGGACATGATTTCTCATGTCCAAAGAACCAATGGGGAAAGTAATATGCAAAACAGTGCAGAGGCTTCTCCATCTTGTACTCTTTTCTTTTAAATGTATTTATTATGTATACAATGTTCTGGCTGCATGTACTGCAGACCTAATTATAGATGGTTATGAGCCACCGTGTTGTTGCTGGGAATTGAACTCAGGACCTTTGGAAGAGCAGCCAGTGCTCTTAACCTGTGAGCCATCTCTCCAGCCCTCATCTTGTATTCTTGATAAGGCCATTTTAGGTTTAACTAGAATTTGATCTCCTTGGTGGAGAATTTCTTATAAAATTATCCAACTCTAGTCTAGGAACTTGATGTCAAGATGCTGCAGCTAACTTCCCTTTGCTTCTGTTAATCTGCCTGCTTGTGCAAACCTCCCCCTGCAGCTGTCAATTGAGAGATTAGGACGTAGTTTTTGTTTTTAAAAACCTCATACGCTAAACCTTGGGTCCTAAATACCTGAGTATGGTCCCAGCTGGCTAGAATAAAGTTTTCCACTTTGCTATCAAGGGTGTCTAAGTGATCATCTCTGGTGGGTTCTGTTAGGCAGCCTGCTTCTGGGTTGCCTAGCAACCTATGATGTCATCATGTGTTGCCTGCCAGCTACCTGGCAGGTGTGGTTAAGTTTCTCCTTAAAAGGATTAACCTGCCACTTTGTCGGTCTCTTGCCCTCTTGTCTCTTGCTCCCTTACCCTCTTGCCCTCTCCCCTTTCTTGGTCAGGGTGCCCTCCTCCCTTCCCCCTATCATGTCTCACTCTCTCCTTCTCTCTCTCTCATCTCTGTCTAATAAACCTCTTTCATATAAAATCTGTGTGCACTATCATTTCATTGGTCCTAATATTGGTGGTGCATTGGCTGGGAAGAGCTCTCCTGGCAGCACCTGGTCTGGTTAGGCCAGGACCCCTTTAATCAGACCATGATGCTGGCAACAGATTTTTTTCTGCTCTACCTATTCCTAACAACCACTCAACCATAAATGCCTTAAAACATAGACTTTCTCTCAACTACCCTCCCTTACTATACATACCTGTCCCTCTGCTCGTGGCTGCTCAGAGTTGGTACCCTGCACCAGAGACATGGCAGACACTCATACTGCACCAAAATCAGCTCGGGGAAATTAAAACGCTCATGCCAGATGCTGAAACTGCTGCTTCAGACACAGACACAGCCTTCTTCTAAACTATTGCTATTAAGTAAGCAATTGCTGGGGACCCTGTGCAAACACAGATGGCTTTAGATTGTGCTGTTGCTTCAGGCCCTATGGTGATGTTCTAAATCTCCCCTGGAATGCCTGCCTCCAGAAGCTGGCTTGCAGAGGAGGGTTTTCAGTTGTGCAGACTTCAGCCATGCCATGTGCATGCAGAGAGTTTGGAACCAGGTGGGACAGCCATCCCACCAGGAATCACCTGGTCTCACTATGCCACTATGGCCACATACTGCACATGGCTAGCTACCATGTTGGTTTTGGGATAAGAAGGGTGGAACTATGGCTTCACTGCCATCTCCACTAAGGGCAAGCACATGGTTTCACTACCATCTTAACTTAGGGCAATGAAGGGCAGTCACATGATTGGCCACCATCTTGGTTATAAAACAACAACCAAACAAAAAACCACTGTGGTTTCCTGCCAGCTGCTTTTACTGTTGGATCCCCGAGGTGGGGAGATCCTCCATTCCTCGGGATAGACGCCAGACCCCAATAATCAATGAAGACGAGAGCTTGATGCAGCAGCAAGAGGTTTTACTCAGTAGCCAGCGCACTGGGGCTCTACACACAGCTCCCACACAAGAGGGTGGTGTAGAGCCTTGAGCAGCAGAATCACAGAGTTTATAAAGGCAAAAACTGCAAAACAGGAAGGGGTTTAGGGGTAAGGGACTTTTCGAACGGGGGCGGTCAGTGATTGGCTGTGCCCAGGTGTGGTGACTAGGGGACGGTTAGGGACTGTTTGCACTTCTCAGTCCAGGAACAAAGAAGGGCATTTCTTAGAAACGTAAAGCTCACAAGTTTAAATTCCCATGGTTAGGGCCAAGTTAAAATTTTCTACCCTTACATTACTACTTCATTTCTGTCCCACTGTTTTCAGAGCTGCAAAACTGCAGTCTCTTAAAGACCCTAAAAGGCCATTTCCCGCCATCCTACCTCCATTCTAAAGCTGCCTATCTGCCCCTATCCTTTCCTGTGGATCAGATTCCCTCTACAAGAACTCAGCCTTACTGCTAATAAAGCCCTGGTACCAGGCACAGAGGTGCTTAGCCTGGCTAAGCCCATGACCTGCCGTGCTATTCGGTTGATGAACCACTAGCCACATAGTCCATTTCCATTTCCCCTTTCTCATTCACAGGAATGGCTTCCTCATATTCTCTCCTCTTAGGGAAACCTCTGGCTTCTACACCTGTATTTGTCCTACTCAAATGTTTAATAACCAGTAATATCCAGTAACACTAAGAGCGATCCATGAAGTAAAAAAAAATTTCCTATTTCTCTTTTTTCAAAGTCTGGTTTGTTTCTCTCTGCCTGCTATCTCACTAAATATACTCGCTGGTTTCTTTTTATACTCTCAAAAAATCTTAAAATTAAACTGTAAACCTTAAGGTGACCACATGGTATGAACAATTTTAATCATAATTAATTCTCTATTTTACTAGGACAGCAACAAGCCTCATTTTAAATTGGTATGGATTTTTATAAAATTTCAAAGTTACATTTTACAATATATATGATTCAACCCTGGTTCAAAATAATTTTTATATAATGCTAAAATTTCAAAGTTATAAAGGTCTATTCAAATTAAGTT
>CM053744.1:91092186-91163842 GCA_028658305.1 Pachyuromys duprasi
GAAGTAGTAAAATTGCTTCTCAGTACTGTCATTTTTGTTTATTTTTCCTCTGTACTTTTGATATCTTGGTTTTAAAATACCCTTTCATCCCAAACATAAATAGATGTAATTGGAAGGACAAATAATATCCAACACTTACCGAAATGATCACCTTTCTTTATTTTTATTTTATTTTATTTTTTGAGACAATGTCTCTGTCTTAGAGTTTCTGTTGCTTTGAAGATACATCACTGTTGTGGACATTTTGGTTTATGATATGTAAACACATTTTTGTTATAATTCCAAGTTGGGGATTTTAGTTTGCCCACATCTGTTAATGGTCTTGTGCAGAGCGTGGTTAGCAGGAATTAGTTGAATTCTGAGGACTTTGAGGGGTGTAAATATGATAGCCCAGAGGAAGAAGGTGTTGCGGCTTAGAGGAGTCGGAGAACTGCTTGCTGGTTGGCTGGTTAACTGGACTTCTGGATTTCCTGACTACAGAGATTGGTATTGCCCCCACCCCAAAGAATCCTACAACCCTACCCAGCAGGAAGAAGTAAAGAGGGCTATGTCCCCTTTTCCTTACAGCCTTCTGTTTCCCCTATCTGGGGTTGGGGGTTTGGAAGGGAAGGCTAAGCTTTAAGGAACCCCCAAATAAAGTAGTGTTTGAAAACCTAACCCACTGTGACTCATTAATTGGGGCTGGCTTACAGTTTCAGAGGTTTAGTTCATTATCGTCATGGTGGGAAACATGGGCAGCATATAAGCAGACATTTTGCTGGAGAAGAAGCTGAAAGTTTTACATCCTGATCCAAAGGCAGCAGAAGGATACTGTGAGCCTGAGCTTATAAGACCTCAGAGTCCCTAGTGACACACTTCTTCCACTGATGCCTACACCTACTCAATTAAGGCCATACCTCCTAATAGTGACATTCCCTAATGGGCCAAGCATTCATAAATATGAGTCTATGGGGCCATACTTATACAAACCACCACATTCTCATTATGTAGCTCTAACTATTCTAGAACCCATTGTGTAGACCAGGCAGGCTTTCCTCAAACTCACAGAGATCCTCCTGCCTCTGCCTCCCCATTGCTGGGGTTAAAGCTATGTGCCACTATGCCTGGCTTTTATGATCATATTTCTTTTTTTGGGGGGGGGCTATATAATGTTTATTATTATTAGCCTTTAGATTATCACAGAGTTATTATCTAACCCACTATCACAGATAATAAGACACAGACACCTATTAGATTTATAATTGCCTTATTTACCTTGGGCCGGACAGATATTTCTGCCTCACCATTCACCTCTGGGCCCCATCCAATGCCATTCTCTTAATCATCCTCATCTGAACTATCTTTCATCCATAATCTTATAAATACTTGCTTGAATTCTTCATCTGGGTGCTTTATCTCTCCATGCCATTCTCAGAGTCCTTCCTCCTCTTCCACAGGGTACTCTTCCACCCAACCCATCGTGGTATACTCCTTCTTCCTCTCTTCCCATCCATGTCTTTCTCCATCACATATTATGATCATATTTCTAATACTGAAGTAGGTGAGTTTATATTCCACTCTTTATAATACATATACTTTGCATAAACACTGAAATTTTGTGTTTGCCCTGATATGCTGCCAAAGAAGAGATGCTGTTCTGTGCTGTGATTATGTATTTAGTATTAAGTAACAATTATACCAATTGCAATTGATTAGCTATATTAACATAAAAAGATGTTCTTATTGTATTATACTTGTATGCCACAAGTAAGCTGTGACATTTGGGGTTGAAGAGACAAACCAGGTGCTAAGCGTACGTAGCCGAGTTTGGCCCCCAGCACCAACACTGGGTGGCTCACAACTGCCTGTAATTCTAGCTCTCAGGGAAATACAGTGCCCTCTTCTGGACTTTATGAGTAACTGCACTCATATGCATATATCCATACACAGACATGCACATACACACATAATCAAAAGTAAATCTTTTTTGTTTGTTTATGCTGTTGTTTTCTGTTTGTGTTCTTTGGTTTTTCGAGACAGGGTTTCTCTGTGTAGCCTTGGCTGTCCTGGAGCTCACTCTGTAGAGCAAGCTGGCATTGAACTCAGAGATCCACCTGCCTCTGCCTCCCAAGTGCTGTCATTAAAGGCGTGGGCCACCACTGCCCAGCAATAAATCTTTTGTTTTGCCATGCTTGCTTGCTTGCTTTATTTATTTATTTATTTAGAGAAGGGCTTGTTTTTTCCTAGGGATTTGCCTTCATCCATCCATAGGAACAGTGACTTTTCTTTTTTGTTTTTAATTAATTAATTTTACTTTTTTAAATGTTTTTTGAAACACAGTCTCTCTATATATAGCCCTGGCTGTCCTGAACTTGCTCTGTATACCAGGTTGGCCTCAAACCAAGAGATTCACCTGTACCTACCAGTGAGTGCTGGGATTAATGGAGTGTATCACCACCATGCCCATCCTAAAACAAATCTTTAAAATAAAACACTGATTTTTGATCTTTTTAAAAATATTTTTGTAAGCTAGTAATAGTGGCATATTCCTTTAATTCCAGCACTTGGGAGACAGAGGCAGGCAGATCTCTCTGAGTTAAAAGCTATCTTGGTCTACACAGAGAGTTCCAGGATAGCCAGGGCTGCAGAGAGATTATCTGTCTCAAAAATAAATTTTTTTGTGATTGATTATATTCAGTGACTTTAGAAGGAAATTGAGAACCAGTGTGATTATCTGTTGTAAAATTGTATGTAGTTATGCTAATTGTCATTGTTTTATGCTACTATGGTTCCCTTTTTTAATTAAACAAATATTATTGTGTACATATACATAATATATATTATGTATTTTCAAATCTAATCTTAAGTAATTTTGAAGGTGTCCATAGCTTTTCTTCTCCTGTTGAAACAAAGGCAAACCCTCTCTCCCAACACAGCGCAGTTCCTAACTTCCATTCTGAAGTTCTAGGCTGATGTAATTCTGCAGTCCTTTTTGGCATCCGGCATTTTCCCAGCAGCTCTGCTGCCTGTGTCATTAACATTTCAAATTTAAATTCAATAGAACATTTTAATTTCTCTCTGGGAGATCCCATACCCCCCTTCTGTTCTATGAGCATTTCTTTTGAAGTCCTGTTAGGTATCTCTACAATTGCGTGTCCTATAGGATTATAAGATACATCTGTAACATTTTCTATGCCACAATGTTTAAAAAAAATTGCTGCGTTCTAATGAATGCATATGTTGGAGCATCATCCGTTTCCCCGTGCAAACGGGTCACCAAGGTTGTCATCACCTCTAATAAATGTGCAAGCTCAGAATCAGCCTCTTCACAACTCAAGGCAAAAACATATTGAAATTGTAGGGAAGTATCAATTGCATCACATAATAACATATGTACATATCTTAATTTTCCAAACTCTACAAAATGAAATGTATAAGCTATTGTTTGACATTGCTGTAAGGTAATATCATTAAACAGAACTCAGCATATTGTTCTCTATGGATTGCCACTTTAATTCTTTTGTGAATTTTTCTCATCTGGAACTATATATATACATATATATGTATAAGTATATACATATACTTAACTCTCTCTTTTTTTTTTGCCTTTTAAATGTGCTGTTTAATTCAAAGTGATACAGAATTCCAAGTACAACAAAGATGAAACAGTAGGCTCTGACCTGGGTTTTCTTTATATTCAGAGCTGAGGTAGGAATTGCTGAACACTAGAGACAATGAGCCATTGTATTTGTTTTACTACAAAAGTTTATTACAATGTTCAACAGACTCCAGGATAACACTTCATTCTAGCTGTAGGTGGCACAGATGCTGTGGCAGGGAATACAGATGTTTAAATAGGAATGGAAGAGGGTCACCATCACCTCAAATATGAGGAATAGCTTACTTTGTGCCAGATTTCTTAATTCCACCTGTGGCCAGGGGCCCCTTCCTCGCGGCCTTGGCTTTTAGCTCCCCGAGTTTCTTCTGCTCCTCTTCCTGTTTCTGCTTGAAAGCCTTATCCTCCTCATCCATCTCCTTGGCCTGCTTCTTGGGCTGTTTCAGGGGCTTCTTTTTGCCACCTTCGCGGCCGGACACGGCGCCGACAGCCCTTTCATCAGTCTCTGATCCTTAACTCTTTTTTTAAGGACTTCGAAAGTATCTCAGCACATCTGGCAACATTTCAGCTTTTCCCGCCATCTCTTCGTGTCTGTAGGTGGTGTCAGCCGGTCTCCAGCTCAGCTAACTCCTCTGCTGGACTCAGTACCTCTCTGGGCGGCTGCAGGCTTTTTCTGCTTGGACCCAAATTGGGCTGCCGTCTCTGGGAGGATTTTTCTCCCCTCCGCAGCCAGCGTGCTGGCAGAGGGACTCAGCGGGGCACTGCTCAGTCCACTCTGAACCTGAGGCTCTGCAAGAGGTGCAGCCTTCTGCGCTAGGCTTCCCTGGGCTTCTTGCTTGCTACCGGGCAGGCTGCTTTGCGTCTGGGCCAGCACTCCAGAGGGGCCGCCTTCTCCTCTCAACCGCTCTCTGGTTTCTTCAGCTCCTGTGGCCAGCCGAATTTCACAGAGCAGCTTGCCAGGGAGAGCTTCTTCCCGGGGAGGGCTTGCTCGAGCTTCCCACCCGGGATCCTGTCTAAGAATCAGCTGTGGTTGTTGTTGGCCTTTTGAGACAGGGTTTCTCTGTGTGGTCGTGGCTGTCCTGGAACTCACTCTGTAGACCAGGCTGGCCTCATGAGTTTTTGTTCTAAGCCTGGATTTCTGTCAAGTTTGGATTACATGCCAGACATATGCCAAATGTAAATATGGCCGCCCTTGCTCTGAATTAATGACACAGAGGGAGATCTTTCTATTTATTAAAAGCTTGCAGGCGCTATAGCTGGGCAGATAGTCAGCTATTCTAACCCAGCAATTCTGGCTTGGCCTACTTCCCAGCCACGTGGCCCGTTAACCGCCATCTTAGTCCCACCCTGGCATCTCCTTCTACATCTGTGTCCTCATAGCAACTTTTTCCTTCTGGTCCCCTCCTGGGACCCTCTGGGCTCAGAAGTCCTGCCTTATCCTCTCCTATCCAGCTATTGGCTGTTCAGTTCTTTATTTGACCAATCAGTAGGTAATACAGAACAATGTTTAGGGATTATTGGGCCAGGAATTGCTTCATAAAAATGGCAATACCGATGTCCAAACTGTAACCAGATGTTTGGGTACCGGAATCAGCACTGGTATACACAGTGTACAAAAACATCCTTCAAAGATAGGGTTGGTTCAGCAGTTAAAGATACTTACTGCCTGTTTTAGTTTAGGTTTTGATTGCTGCCATGAAACACCATGATCAAGATACTCCCATCAATCACTAATTAAGAAAATGCTGGGGCTGGAGCGATGGCTCAGTGGTTAAGAGCACTGTATGCTCTTCCAAAGGACCCGGGTTCAATTCCCAGCACCCACATGGCAGTTCACAACTGTCTGTAATGCCAATTCTAAGGGACCTGACACCTTCACACTAATGCATATAAATATTAAATAAATTATTTAAAAAAAAAAGAAAAGAAAATGCCCTACAGACTTGCCTACAGCATAATCTTATGCAGGCATTTTTGTTGTGGTGGTGGTTGTGTGTGTTTAATTATTTTGAGACAGGGTTTCTCTGTGTAGCCCTGGCTGTCCTGGACTCCCTTTATAGACCAGGCTGGACTCAGACTCAGAGATCTGGCTGCCTCTGCCTCCCGAGTGCTGGGATTACAAGCCTGTACCTCCCCTCAGATGACTTTAGCTTGAATAGAGTTGATGTAAAACCATCCAGCATACCACTCTTTCAGAGGCCCCAGGTTCTGTTCCCATCACCCACATGGCAGCTCATACCTGTCTGTGACTCCAATTCCAGCAGATCCAGTGCCCTTTCTGACCTCCTCAGACTCCTGCACGCACATGTCACACATAACCCCATGCGCACGCACTCGCGCGCGCACACACACTAAAAATTTAAAAACTATTTTCACAAGATGTATCAATTTTTTTGCCACCTTTTCTCCGCCGGGCCTTGAGCTCAGAATCTTACACATACCAAGCAAGTGACTTCCACCGGGAACCACTCCCACTCCTTTTCATGCTTGTAGGCAGGGTCTGATTAAATTACCCCAGTCTGCCATGCAGTAGGGCCCCCCCCGCCTGAGCCTTCCATGTAGCTGGGGTTATAGGAGTGTGCCACCAAACAGACTGTTTTGTTGGGTATAATCCACTAAGTACTCTAGATTTTGCTTGGCAGTCTTCACCCCAGCAACCACAGTCTTTTATTCCATTCAAGTTTTAAATACAAGCATGAAAAACTTTCATAGCATTATACATACCCAATGTTACAGAACATCTTAGGGTTGAAGAGGCCCCAGGGTCCATGGGGCCTTATGGAAGGTAGAGGCAGAAGGCTGATGCAGGTGCAAAGCAAGTCACAAGGATTTGAGGAGCCCATCACGGAGGCCACGGTCAGAGAGCTGTCAAGTTACAGACCAGATCAACTGGGGCCACCGGGCCGAGGGAAGCCCTGCGGCAGATCGTGAGTTGTGGTGATTAATTTCTTAGGTGGTCTGGGGAAGCTGCTCTGTCATGTGCTATTGTATGGTTCAGGTGGTGAGCCCTGTCATTCACTGGTCTGGCATGTTTACTCACAGGTCTGGCTTCTCCCATATGATTTGGCATACTCTTTGTTCATACTCATGATTTTGTGCCTGTATATTCTTGATTTAATCTGCTAAATTTGCCAATGGCAATTTTCTTTTTTTTGCATTAAAAAATTCTTTACCAATATGATCTTCATGGCATGTGCTGGACAGACGGTGGTTATTTACTTTCATGAACAAGATGCAGAATTAAACAGGGCTGGAGAGATGGTTCAGAGGTTTCGAGCAGTGCCTGTTCTTCCAGAGGGCCTGGGTTCAATTCCCAGCACTCACATAGGGGCTCACGGTGATCTGTAACTTCAGATCCAGAGGATCTGGTTTCTTCTTTTGGTCTGTGCAGGCACAGCATATAAATGGTGTACATACAAGCAGGTATGTACAACATAAAAGAAAATTAAAAGATGTGGAGTTGTTTTGCCTTAGCACTTGTTACTCTGCACTTGAGTACAGTAAATTGCTGCTTTATAAAACTGAGTCACACAGGGCAAGGCACAACCTGCAAGACATTGTTCTGTACATCATGAAATAGCTCAGGGCGGCACACAGCCTGACCCCACAGCTTGAGGGAAATTCACTGTCTGGTGCAAGATATGTCATCACTAGCAAAGCACAAGACTCCTGGTTGGTGAAATGTGGGAACTGAGGGTGCAATCTGTACTGTATATGTAGATCCAGTGCCTTTTTCAAAGGACACAAGCTAGTCACATGACCTAAGTGAATAGTTGGATGGGAAACTAGGTGAAATCAATTATGTATGTATGTATGCGTGCATGTATGTATATGAAGAACAAGTAGGAGGCTGGAGAAGTGGTCCAGTTGTTAAGAGTACTGGTTGTTCTTCTAGAGGACCTGGGTTCAATTCATACATGACAACTTATAACCATCTGTAACTCTACTTTCAGGAGATCTGACACATTCTTTTAGCATCTGTAGATGTGAGCAAGTACTGCACAGATATACATTCAGGCAAAACACCTATACATGTAAACCAAACAAGCAATAAAATACGAACAAATATTCTCTGACATGATAATTGAGTAATTATCATGATAATTGAGTAATCTCTGGGTTTACCTCTTAACTCAAAACATGGGTGAATGTAACCAAGCAAAAGAGACAGTATTGTTATCGTTATTTTTATAAAACTATGTTTGTTTCTCGGTTTTCTCTTAATACCACACAAATAATTGATATTCTTTTATATTTGTTTAATAATAAGCTTCACAACATAATAGCTGAGCAGTTATTACTCTATTCTTAAACTCTAAACTAATCTGGTTTCCGCCCAGCATACATCCCAGAGATACTTGCACTTTGTGGCTTTTCTTGATCTAGCTCCTTTCCTGATGTCACCTGGACCTTTCCCCACAGCTCAGTTCCTTACTTTCCTCCTTTAACTCCTCCTCCCCTAGCTGGCAGGAAGTCCATGCCTATTCGCTTCCCTGCTCAGTGATTGGCTGAAAGCTGCTTTATTGGCATATCAGGGGACAGTTGGGGAGCAGTATTTATACAACACTGAGACAGGAAATTCCCAGAACAAGGAAGGCAACCAGATATGGGGGTGGGGTACAGAAATCAGCATTTGAATTACACAATAACCTTATGCCTACACAGTATAGGAAACCTTGAACCTATGCAATATATTTAAAGAGGGAGTTTTAAAAATTTGTAACAAACAGGAATTCATTGGCTCATGGTTATGAAGACTAGGAAGGATTCAGAATCTAGTGAGGGCTTCTTGCTCAGTCATCCCACGATAGAAGAGCAAAGAAAAGAAAGTGGAGTGAAGGAGGGAAGAAGGGAGAAAGATGGAGAGAGAGACTATACTCTTTGGGGACAGCATCGCTAAGTGGTATAGTACTTGTTTGGCATTCACAATGCCATTGGTTCCCTACACTGTGAAAAAAAACAAAAAAACAAAAAACAACTCTTTCTCCCACAGGCCTGCAGATGCCAACTGTTAATAACGAGTCATTTGACCCCTATTTTTCAACAACTTATGACAGTGTGCTGAGCTTATTGACATTTTCTAGGTCAAACCATATCTCAGACCAGTAAAAGCATCCTAATTTTCCCACTAAGGAAATTACACCATAATAAATGTAACATGTCTACCCAGGCACGGTGCCTTTAATCCCAGCACTCAGGAGACAGGGTCAATTGGATCTCTGTGAGTTCCAGAGCAAACATGGTCTACATAGGTAGTTTCAGGCCTATAGTGCTACATAAGGAGACCCTGTCTGCAAAAACACAAACAAACAAAACAAAAAAGCAAAAGAAAATAAAATGGCCATACGCTGAGGATTCTGGATATGGACTTTGTCCGTGTCCCTCATCCTGGCCAGTATTTAATAAAACTCGCTTAGCTCAAACAAAAGAAAACACAGGAGGACCAAGGGTTTTGAATGATTTATCATACTGGATCAGCTAAGGGAAAGGGGGCCAGCTTAGGAAAGGGGGCTATCTCTTAACCCAGGGAAGATCCATCCTGTAACGGACTACTATCTTCACATGTCACTTTCCTCCGCTCATCCTGCTCATTCTGATGAAACCAGGTCCAGTTTAATCAACACCAACTACGGTGCCCCACCCCATGACCAAATGCAAGGGACACGTGACCCAGGATGGCCAATCACGCTACCCCAAGGCCCCAGCCACAGCTCTAAATCCAAGGGCTGAAGAGAAGCTATACCTTCTCTGGAATCACATCTATTGACCTTCCTCTTTGGTTGCTAACCCCATCTAATTCTGCCTGTGGCTTTGACTCATTGCAAAAAGGAAGCCTACGGGAAAGAGGAGGAGACCAGGAGAGAAACAGAAAGAGGCAGATGGAAAAGAGTAAAGTGGACTTCTGAGCTCAGCGTACCCTGCAGCCGGCTTCCCTCTTGTCCTCGCCAATCAATCCCCTTTTACGGCTTACGGGGAAGTTTAAAGCATAAAGAGAGAGAGAGAGAGTTATAATCCTCAGAAATGCATTCCAGGGATAGAAGAAACAAGATCTAATGTAATATGTATAAGCCCTCAGGGCACCAAATATGGTAAAACAAAAAACGTAAAGGTCCATTCATTAATAAGTTAGGAAGTGTCTCATTAGCTTGACTTATTATGGGTATAGAGCAACCAGGGCCTTGCCCGTGTCAGAGAGAGCTCTACCACTGAGTTATAACCCCACGTTCTATTTTAACTAATCTTTGATTCCATGATATGCAATGCATTTTTATTGAAATAAAAAGAAATGAGGTGTCTCTATTTGTAATATGTATAAAATAAAAATAGCACCATCTGGATTCTAGCCCAGGCAGAACACTCACCTAGCATGTTCAAGGTTTGGGGCTTGAACCCTGGCACCAAAAAGTGAAGAAGACATTCTCCCTGGTACAAAAAGTGGATATCTTTGGCAAACTTATCAGTGAATAACTTTTCTTCTTTCTGCTAGCATTTTCTGAGTGGCCTATAACAAACACCAGCTCTTGTTTTTGTTGTTGTTGGTGGTGGTGTTTTTCAAAGACAGGTTTCTCTGTGTGGCCTTAGCTTTCCTGGAACTCACTCTGTAGACCAGGCTGACCTGGAACTCACAGAGATCCGCCTGCTTCTGCCTCCCAAGTGCTGGGATTAAAAGTGTGCGCCATCATGCTCCTCTCAAACACCAACTTTTTAAACATATTAATCAAACAGTTACTATCTGCCGGTTACTTGTATGAGTTTCCTACTGTCGCTGTGGCAAACCGTGAGGCTTAGAAACAAATTTCCTTCCCAGTTCTGAAAGTCGAAGCCTTTAGCGGCTCTACAAAGCAGAGCTTCTTGGGAACACTTGGGTAGATAGATCGGTTTCTTTTGCTTTTCCAGTTTCTAGACACCATCTTGCATCCCTTGGCCCATGGCTCCCTTTCATTTTCAAAGCTGGCAGCTCAATATCGCCTGTTTTCTTGGCTTTTCATCTGCCTTTTATAAACACCCTTGTCATTACTTTGTGTTTGCCCAGGTAATCCTACAAAGATTTTTTTTCTACCTAAGGATTAGGGTCTGGTCATTTTCAGGGACTAGTATCAAGCCTAATATAACTATCTACCTATAAAAACATGAAAGATAGCAATTATATAAACTGTAATGCAAGCAAGATTTAGCTATGCGACGAGTGAACAGGCCTGGTGGTGCACACCTTTAATCTCAGCACTCAGGAGGCAGAGGTAGGTAGATCTCTGTGAATTTGAGGCCAGCCTGATCTAAACAATGAGTTCCAGGACAGCCAGAGCTATGTAGAGAGACCCAGTTTCAATACATACATACATACATACATACATACATACATACATATATATAATAGTAAAAGTCACTGTTTCTATGGAGAGGTGAAGATAAGTCCCCAGTTAAAAACAAACTGAACAAAAATAGGTTATTATCTGTTATAGTTTCACTGATGGTTGCAAAGCTTGTTTTGGGTGAAGTCAGGGGAAAATGCCATAAGTGATTTCTGGGAAACAAAGGGCTTAATGTATTCTGAAGGTTCTGGCAAGGCTGGCGGGCAAGCTGGTTCTCCAGGAAGGAACTGAGCTTTTCTTACTTCTTAACATGCGAAGAATAAGATGGAACAGATCATTTCTAGAAGATTGGAGGGAAGAGAGAAGGGAGAACAGGAACTCTGTCAGGCGGGGCTGGAGTAAGCCAAATGTAGGTTAGGTGTGGACCAGGCTCAGCTGGCATGCTTCTCAGTGCAAACGATGCTGCAATGGTAGTGGGCTTCTTTGTCACGGCAACTCTCAGTCTTCCAGTCTGAACTAGCTGAGTCCTGTGGGATCCAGTCCAGTCTCCTGTGTGCAGATCCAGTCCTGAGCACCTGTGTTATCATTCTCCTTAGCAGGGCCCCTTTACTGCTTCTCCATGTACACATTCTGCAGTTGCTCCTCAAGAAGTGATACTAAGGAAGGTGGAAGACATGGCTGCTCCTAGGTATGGTGTAGGAGAAGGTTTATTGTGGATATGAGGAGAGCATAGCCAGAGGCAGAGACAACTGGGAGAATCCAGGGTGAACATGACCCTGAGCTGAACCATGTGAGCAAAAGGGGAAAGGGAGAGCCAGAAGATTGGTCAGGAGGGTAAAGGATAAGAAATGATCAGCATAGCCAAAATGTCTAGATCGTATCGGAAAGATCTGCCCCTGGGCTGGAGGGCTCAGCGGAGGGGAGCCTTGTAACAGGTAGGGACTTTGAGATGCTGGGAGAGCTGGGTGGCCATGTCCGTTTTGATGTTAAACAGGGACCTCAGTTAGCCGTTCATCCAAGACTTGAGACCTAACAGAAGGAAATAATTTCAAAATCTCAGATGACAAGATTAGGCCATGTCACACTTGTCCATTAATGTAATTTACATGCAGAATCTTAGGTTAAAAATACATTTGTGTATGAATTCTGAAGGCATAGTTCCATTGTCTTTTAGCCTCCCAAGTGGCTGTGGAAACATCCGAGGACATCCTAGTTCTTTTGTTTTTAAGACTGGATCTCACCCAGCAATGGTGGCTCACACCTTTAATCACAGAATTTGGGAGGCAGAGGCAAGTGGATCTCTGAGTTCAAAGCCAGCCTGGTGTGCAGAATGTCCTGTTTACAGGACTATACAGAGAAACTATCTAGAAAAACAAAACAAAACGCTGGGTCTCACCATGTAAGGCCAGGATGGCCTGTGATTTAGGACCTTCCTGCCTCAGCTGTCGAGATCACAGGTGTAATTCACTGTTAGATAGCTTGATGCTTTTTCCTTTCCTTTCTTTCATTCTTTTTTTTTCCAGACAGGGATTCTCTGCATAACCTTGGCTGTCCTAGAACTCCATCTCTAGATGAGGTTGGCCTTGAACTCACAGAGATCCACCTGCCTCTGCCTCCCAAGTGCTGGGATTAGAGGCGTGAGCCACCTAATGGCTGGATAGCCTCATTCTTGACCCCTCCTACCTAACATTCTCCCCACTTGCTGAAAGCTTGCAGAATCTTCTTTTGTGCTTGGTGTTCTGAAAAATTCCAACAACCATGTTTTGGAGTGTGTCTGTTTTCATCTTCTGTTATTGGAACCTTTTGAATCTGGGGATTCGTGATGGAGACGTTTGTAAAGTTCCCAGAAAAAGCCATACTCATGTTGGAGACTCTGAGATGCAGAGCAACTCACTAGAGCATGGAGACTGTGGCTGCTGGAGACTCAGAGCCATATCACCTGGCGATGCTTTGGGTTCCCATTATGGCCACTCACCACCTACCTCTATGTCTGAGCTAATGGCCTGACCTGTGCTACCAGACCACACCCTTCCACCAACCCCAAAGCCAAGGATGTCCTCAGGTCACCTTTAACAATGCTCAGGGTTTGCCACTCCGTGGCCACTCGTGTCTGTGATGTCCCCAGCAATGTAGTAAAGGCCCTGACCTATGACCTTCTTTTTGCTCTGTCACTGTAAGAAATTCATGTAGCCACTTCCTCATGGGAACTGTCATTCAGGGCAACTTGAATCTGTGTTTCTGGTCCATTTTTACTCATATTTGAGTCAGAAAAATGCTTATTTTTTCCTTTTGAAATCAGGCCTAACTGGAGATTTACGATGCTAATAATATGCAATTGGTGAGGTTGTGGGTATCAACGACAAATAAACAATGCATATGACCCCAAAGCCATAGAACCTGACATAAAAGTCCTTCCTATAATGTGGCTGCTGATCTTCTAAACCCTAGGCCCACCTCCTTCCTTATTAAGTATTCTTTTTGATAGAACTTTACTTACTTGCATTTTATGTTGGAGTGTTTGCCTGCACGTATGTCTGTGCCCCACAGGGGTGCAGTGCCAGACAGCAGAGGTCAGAAGGAGGCATGAGATCACGTGGGACTGAAGTTACAGGTGTCTGTGAGCCACTGTGTGGGTGCTGTGTGGGTGCTGTGGATTGAGCCCTTTTTCAGAGGTGAAAGAGCAGCCAGGACACTTACCTGCTAAGCTGTCTCTAGCCCCTTCATAAATATTCTTGCTCTACTTGCTCTTACCCATGTATCTTGGTCCACTTCTTTGTTCATGGACACAAGAACCCGGAGATTCCCACCGTGCTCTGTTGTGATTGCCATTTCCCAGACTGGCCTTTCAATCCCGAGTTCAAATAATCTTGTCTTAGCCTCCTGAGTGTCTGCAACTACAGGCACACATGAGAATGCCAGGCTATCCACTTTTTATTTATTAGTTTTGCATATGCTAGGCAAGTGCTCTACCACCAACTACACCCATAACCTGCACATGTCCTTTAAACTTTCATTTGAGCTGTCTTGTTAAGTCGCCCACACTGACCTTTACCTTGTGATGCCCCATCTCAGCCGCTGGAGTAGCTGGGATTACAGGCATACGCCACTACACTTAGCTCAACCATGGTCAATTTCAACTCCTGACTTAAAGTTCTGCCTTTTTTCTCTTCTATTTTGAAACAAGGTTTTGCTATGTAGCTCAAGCTGGCCTCGATATTGTGTCCTTCTGCCTTAGCTTCCCCAGTGCTAGGATTGCAGATGTGGTCACCATACCGAGATCTGTCACCGTGTTTCTTGATGTCTATGAATTGTTCCCCACCCTACCCGGATGTTTCTCAAGGCCCTTAAGAGAGAACAGCAATTTGCATTCTATCTTATGGCTGCAGGATCTTCTACAAGAAGATACAACAAACAAGAAAGGTTTCCTTCCATATTTCCTGTCTGTTTTGTTCCTTCTTTTGAGGTAGAGACTTGTCCTAGGTGTTCTTCAGTTTCCTGTTAATACTTAAAAGGGGGCAACCCAGAGAGGCTGGGAGCTCTGTGAGCAGCGATGCCAGGCTGTACCCACTGAGCCATCTTACTGCCTGAGTTTACCTTCACGTTAAGAATACTTGTAAGTTGTGTCCAGTGATTGACATGTCTCTTCTCTAGATAAATGCCTACAGAGAAAATTGGGGGTGAATTCAAGGCCAGCCCAGGCAACCTAATAAGGTCTTCCCTCAATATAAAGACAAATGAAGGGGGTTGGGTTACAGCTCAGCACACATTAAACTTGGTGTGTTTCTTGTAATGACGATGGCAGATAATATACAGAACCACTAGGCTTCCGGTCTCATTTGGTGCATTAGTCAGCTTTCTGTTGATGTGGTAAGTACCGGAAACAAACACTTGTAAGAAGAAACGGGTTTATTTCTGCTCACGGTTCTCAATATTTCAGCCCAGCGTGGTGGCACATGCTGTAATCCCAGCGCTCAGGAGGCATAGGCAGGCAGATCTCTGAATTCAAGGCCGCCCTGGTTGGTGTACAGAGCAAGTTACAGGATAGTCAAGGTGACACAGAAAACCCCTGTCCCAAAAGACAAAAGAAGGGGGAGTGTTGTAAGATACTATTCATATTTCCTATTATCTTCTGGTAACGCTGCTGTTACTCCTAGCCAGCTGTATAACCAAATCACCACACAGAGACTGGGTTTATTTAGTTAACCTAGAACACAAGGCTGAGCAATAGTTACTCCCTCCTAAACCTCCAAGCCCTCATAGTTAAACTTCCCACATTATACTCGCTTTTTGTGAAATCTTAGGTCTGGCTCATGCTCCACGTCCTCCAAGCTCTCTCCCAGCTCTCCTCACACTCTTTCCTGTCCTCTGCCTCCTCCCAGCTCAACATTGTGTCTAGTTGCTTTATTTTGTTTACACAGAGTTGAGACAGGATGCTTAGAATAAATATCACAATACAATATCCGGATTGAAATCAAAGGGGAGGTGGGAATCAGCATTTGAATGAACAAGGGTAAGGTGTATACATTCCAAAGGAACATTATACCAAGGGGAGGGGGGAGGAGACTTCAGCCCATGGCTGGGCTCTGCTGCTTTGAACCTATGGTGAGTACCCTTCATGTCAGTGGACACAGTATAGGAGGCTGGTCATTTCACAGAAGCCAGAAAGCAAAAGGGAAAGGGAAGAGGTCATGGCCTTAAGATCTCTGTCAAGCACGGCCCCTGAATGACTTAGTGTTCATGTACTAAGCTCTGCCCCTAAACGTTTCATTGCATCTGTCTTCAAAGGCTCATGCCCACTTCCCAATGCCAAAAATGCACTCAGTTTTCAAAATCGCCAAGAGTCCCCAGAATCTAAAGAGTTCCCTTGCTCCAAAGTCCAGTTGCAAAGTCCAAACTCTTAGTTCTGCAGCACTGTGAATGTCAGAAGTTACAAACTTCCAAAATACAGCAGCACTGGCCAAACATTCCCATTCCCAATGGGGATAGGAGCCCAGAAAGGGAGGGTTCGACTAGAATCCTCGGAAGTAGAAACTCAGCGGTGCTAACAGCGTGGTGACTAGCCATGGGGTTCCCAGTGGCGTGACAAGCGCTCCAAAGGCTAGTCCCACCTCTCTGGCCTTGCTGACAGCCAGGCTGGTTCTGAGAGGCTGGCTGCCTTCATCTCGGTTTGGCAGAAGCTGCTCCACCCCAGCTTCATGCTTCTCCACCAGGGGCTGCTGGGGGGCGTGGCACAGCCACTCAGCAGGCCTCAGGCTTTCCTTCGTAAGTTCATGGCAAGTCTCTAGGACCCCTAACTCTAGTATTCTTCAGCAAAACTGACATCATGTGGACGAGTAAGGGGCCGAGGTGCTGGGGCTCCTCTCAACCTCAGCAACGGTCTCTGAATGCCTTGATGGCTGAATATGGAGGAAAATCCCAGAGAACCGATTCCCTAGATGACTGTGCAACCAGGGGGCCCCCTAAAGTCTTTGAAATTAATTTATAGTGTGCTGCCTTTGAGCCTGTGATGGATAGGGCCTTGCTAATTATTGAAAAATCACTTCAAAGATTTTGTTTTTCCTATTGTCCTAGTGAAAAGCACTTCCTTTGAGACAGGGTGTCTGACTCACAACCCTGTACGCGGCCTCATGCTGAGCACCCACGCCCGGTTCCCCACATCTCCTAGTGACTGCACACCTTGGCACCGCCCTTAAACACGCTTCTTTTCTGGCCAAACTACAGGGTTTCCCAATATGTTGCTCCTGATTCTCACTACAAAAAGAGCTCCAAGGAGCCGGAAACTCCCAGGCTAAAAACCTGAACACTTGCCTTGCCTTTCTACATTAGTCTGTTACCTTTAAAGCCAGGCCCCCACAAAGCTGCAGGGTGCCGACAAAGGCATGGCAATTCCTTGCCAAAAAATTGCGGGTGGTGGCCTTTGGTCTGGTTCCCAACAGTCCTTATTCCTACCTGAAACCCCATGGACACAAATCTTTACACTGCTGTGTTGGCCCTCACCAGGATTGCCTGTGGAATTCTGCTCCCAATGTTCTAACCTGCCTCTTGATTGCTTTTCCGAATAGTTCTAAATTCCTACTGTGTATGAAGGGTACAATAAAGAAACCATCAAAATGGCCGCACCATGGTCTGGGCAGGGGTAGAGAGAGGGGTGGTAGGTTTTTATTGTAGATAAGAGAAGATCTAGAGGCATCCGTTAAGAGTCCAGAGCAGAAAAACAGACTAGCTGTGGCCAGGGCTAGGAAACAGGGTGTGGAAAAATAAGGTGAGTAGCTGGAGGGAGGTTAGGAAGAGGAGGTGGTGAGAAGGGCCAGCATGGATTTTGAGGTGTATAACAAGTATGTATGAATAGTGACCGAGGGGCCTGGAGGCTGGCATGGGCTCCAATATGCAGCCACAGGTATGTCAAATGAAGAGCCATTATGTCCTTACTGCCAGAGGTAAGGGAAATGACTTTTTAGATGAACCCGTTTCACAAGTTCCTAAGGAATGCTGGCTTTTACCTATCTGCCAGAGATCCTTCTACAGTCTAGCTTGAGCTGAGCCAAGCCTGTCACTTCTGGGCATATCTACTGCCTACTGGAGTTTCAGGAACTGGAGTTGTCTTTGGACCTGACACTGCCGAAAACTACTTCCAGGGTCTGAATAATCCATACTGTCAAGGAATCACTGGAACTTCACTTCACAGCTTTCTGGCAATCCAGTCAGTTGACTGGATTTGATCAAGAAAATGTGGGGCTGGAGAGATGGCTCAGTGATTAAGAGCACTGACTGTTCTTCCAGAGGTCCCGAGTTCAATTCCCAGCACCCACATGGTGGTACAACCATGTATCTGATGCCCTCTTCTGTCATTCAAGCACACATGTAAATAATGTACTCATGTACATAAATAAATCTCAAAAAAGAAAAAGCCTCTAGTCCTCCCCATCCCAGAGACAACAGCATTTTCTTGTGCAGTCTAGCCTAGTCCCTGATACACAATGAAGGTTGGAGTGATTGGCTTCGGCTATATTGGGCACCTGGCTACCAAGGCTGCCTTCAACTCTTGGCAAAGTGAAAATTGTTGCCATCAATGACCACTTCATTGACTACAAATACAGTGTACATGTTCTAGTACAAGTCTATCCATGGCAAACTTCACAAGAGGCAAGGCTCAGAATGGAAAACTTGTCATCACAGGGAAGGCCATCTCCATCTTCTGGCAGTGAGATTCCACCATCAACGGGTGATGCTGAGCATGTTATGCGGTCTCCTGGCATCTTTAGCACCATGGAGAACAAGGCCCACCTGAGAGGTAGAGCTGAGTGTCACCATCTTGGCCCCTTCTGCTGATGTCCTCATGCTTGTAGTGGGTGTGAGCCACAGAAGTGTCTTAAGACTGTCAGCAATACCTCTTCAACGGAACTGTTTACTGGGCCCCCTGTCACCATCTTACAACTTTGGCACCATCAAGGGACTTAAGACCATAATTCATGCCATCACCAGCACCCAGAGGACAGTGGATGGCCACAGGGCTGTCTAAAACATCACCCTTGCATCTGCTAGGGCTATCAGAACGGTCATGCCAAAGCTAAATGGGAAACTCACTGGTAGAGCCTACTCTCATCATGTCCACTGTGGATCTCACATGGTGCCTAAAGCTGTCAAGTTCAATGACATCAATTAGGTGGTAAAACACTCAGGACCAGGCTGTCTCCACTTCTGAAGTGGGGGCTGCATCACTTCAGCACCTTTGCCAAGCTCATTTCCCGCTGTGACAATGAATACAGCTCTCGCAACAGAGTGGTGTACCTCATGGCCTCCAAGTACTAAAAAGTCCTGGACCACCCACCTCTGCAAGAACAGAGAGGAAGACAGAAGCCCTCAGCTGCCGAGAGGTCCCTGTCCCAACTCAGCACCCAACACTGAGCATCTCCTATTTCTATCATAGAGTCCCAGCCATACTTTCTTGAATATCATCAACAGTTTTCTGTAGCCATGCACAAAAATGCTCAGGACTGTAACTTTACTCAACAAAAACATAACCTCAAACTTCCCAGCTTCCTGAACATGTTGGAAGCCTAAAGAAGCTTTGTTACAAAATTTGAAGCATTAAAAAAAGGAGCTCTCCTACAAAATAAGACGAGATTATCTAAAGCCATACGCACTTTGAAAACCAGGTTTTCACAGCTATAAAAATAGCAACATGCTGAAAATCTTTATTTTTCGAAGACACACACAGAAGCAACAATGTCCATAGACCACAGTCTCTACATCTAAGCAACAGTTGCTCTGGGAAGGTCCTCGCGCCCGAGGTCTCGAGAACGTCTCTTCCTTTCAGAAGTCTTGTCGGATGTTCTCCTTGTCTGCCTCCCCGTGCTGCTGCTTGATTTGATAGATCTCATTCTCTAGCTGTACAATCGTCCGTTCAATCTCATAGTTCTTACTCACCAGGGACACCCAACTAAAAAGGGGGAAAGCAAATAAAAATGAAAAGTCAGAAAGAAAGAAAAGGGGAAAAGGATGTGATGTAAAATTTCTTGCAGTTTATCTTAAACATGTAGTTTCACTCAGGGCAGTAACATTTTTAACCTCTTACTTAAAAAAACTGTGAAGTACAATTATGGGAAGTAGGTAAAGGGGACATAGAATCTCTCTGCATTATTTCTTATAACTGTAAGTGAACCTACAATTGTCTCACGATAAGAAGCTTACCCTAGGAAATAAGCACAAGCAGGGGAGAATTAGTGATGCAAAAGAATCAGGAAGGGGTAATGGAAGACAGCATAAAATTAACAGAAAACAGGTCAAAATGTTAGAAAATGATGGACAAGCCAGGCGAGGTAGCACACGCACATGCAGGCAGAGGCAGAGGCAGAGGCAGGAGGAGCTCTGTGAGTTCGAGGCAGCTTGATCTACAAGGCTACATGGAGAAACCCTGTCTTAAGAAAAAGAAAGAAAGAAAGAAAATGGTGGGCAAAATTCTAGAATTGACAAAACAACCAAAACCAAATCCAGACTTAAGGAAGTCACTATTTCCGTAAATAAATCTCAAGAACAAATTTTAAAAAAGCATCAGGTTGAAGGAAGATGAGAATAGTGAGAGTGGGACACAGAGAATGAGGTAGGAGATGAAGGAAAAGTAGAAAACAGAGAAATGACAAACACCACTAGATTTAGGATTCAGTTTCTTTTTTTTAGAGACAGGGTCTCACTCTGTAGCCAAGGCTGGCCTTAAACTCAAGATCCTTCTTCCTTGATTTCTGACATGTGGGGACTAAGGTATTTATGGGCACACACAGCATATGGTTAGAAATTTCTATAAATTGTGCGTGTGTGTAGAATAATATTTTAAAAAATAACATGCATTCACAGGGGTAAACAAACTAAAGCACAATTAGGTGAAGCAGGGAATCTCCCTTCCTGCAAGCCTGATGGCCTCCAGTCAGGCTCTCAGCAGCCACTCAGCCTCCTCTGCAGGCACAGCCACTCTGAATGTGTCTCCCTCAGCACGCGGCAAAGGCAGGAAGACTTTCTGTGCTTCCCGTGGCAGCCCATGTGACTAGGAGTGCAGTCTGAACTCTTGCTCTAGAACATGCTAGACAACTTGGCACACAAAGAAAGCACACACTCACTCGGACTCCATCTCTCTCAGTTTAGATCCGGCTGTGAGCTGCATGTTTTTCCGCTGCCAGTTTAAATCTTGAATATGTTTCCTATAAAAAGTGTTTTATATGAAACAACGGCATCTCAGCATACAACAAAAATCAACACAACAAAATAATACAAGAAAGTATCTTTAAACTGTTTAGTGTTCACATACACAATTATAGGCTAATTCCAGAATTAACTATTCAATTATTTCCCAATTACAAATTTCATGAAACATGCTCATCGTGGGAGAATAAAAATAGCACCCAAACCACAAAAATGGGGTACACAGATCACAAATTCCTCCTTCATGCCCCTTTCCTTGATAATGGCCTTGGAAACAGTCACCATCCAGCACGCACACTGCAGCATGGCTGCCATGTGGGCTACCAAGAGTGCACAAAGCTGTTTCAGTCACAGGTTAGAGGCGGGCCTGAAGGCGGTGCTGGACCAGCAGGGCAGAGCGCCACACAATAGCAGCGGCTTCAAACTAGATCACACACATGCAGCCTCCCTGTCTCTTGTCATGTGATTCCAGGCCATGTTCAGCTCTGCCCCTAGGGGCATCAACAGATAAACTTCTTCAATCTTGGATCTCCACAAGTCTAAGTCAAAATGAAGGGCTTCTCTTTCACACTTACCCAGTCTGTGGTACTATTAGGAAGACAACGTGAACTAAGGCAATGGGTGTCCTTCCAGGTTCTTTCCCATATGTACATGTGTGTACAGTGTGTTACCTGCAATGCCCTGCCTGACTCCCAACATGTTCTTTCCAGGTTTGTAAGTTATACAGAATGTTTTTAGGTTTCAAGCTTATTTTTACCTCCACTTAGGTACAGCAAACTCAGGGCCATGGACACAGCATATCAAAAGTATTTCAGTGAATTCTAGTAACGTTACAATTTTATATATATATATGTGTGTGTATATATATTAACAACTATTTGCGAAATGGCCTACGCAGTGTCTAAAACCAAAGCCAATTTAAAAAGAAAACCCAAAATGAAGACAATTTCTTGCACTTGTAACACATTCAGCAATCTATTAGTGTCTGTGAAGCTCTGTGCTATCTAGCCATTTGGTCCTGCCAATCCAAGGCCACCCCCCAGTACACCAAGAAGCTGTCCGTGTGAAGGCTCCTGCGTCAGCACCGCTGCTTAGAAGCCAGGTCAATTTCAGGTTTCACCATCGACTGTTCTGCATGGCCCTGTTGGCTGGAATCTCTTCAGGTACAAATGCCTTCAGAGCACAGGCATGTCCCCCTGGTCAGCTCTGGGACAGTGTCTCACCACACAGCCCAGCGGTGAGCTCTAACTCCTCCTGAACAGCTTCTGAAGCACTGGGGCTGCAGCCGAGCTCCATACTGGCTCAATCTATGAACTGTTCAGAGGTCTCCCAACCCACGTCTCTAAGTCAGCAAACATTCAAGGATGCCTACCCAATGCTTCCCTTCCATGCATGCCACAATACTGAATTTTGCCAACCTCGATATCTACCTCTTAGAGTTTGATGAGTTTGTTTTTCTCAAAGGTAACTTTTACAAACACCAACAGTAGCATACATGATTAAAATTTAATTGCTTAATAAATAGGAACTGTTATTTTCATAGGGCTATAGTCTTAATGGTTTTCTTCCCAATCTCTATCAGGGGCTCACCTAAATTTTATTCAAATAGAAAAAAAACCAACTTACCGTAACTTCTGAAGCTCTTTCTGTGCGTGTTCAATCATATGAACGAGATTTCTGAGGAAGGGAAAGATCAAATACACCTAGCAATCTGTTCAACACCAACATAAAGTGAAGTGCCTACTTACACAGTCTGGTGTTTTTGCTAAAAACCTAAATCCTGGGATTTCTGTGTCCAGTATGTCAAATTATATTTTATTTTGTATCATATTATTTTATTTATTTTGGTTTCCTGAGGCAGGGTTTCTCTGTTTCCCTGGCTGTCCTAAGCTAACTCTGTAGATCAGACTACCTCTGCCTTCAGGATGCTGGGATTAGAGGCGTGTGGTCACTGACGGCTCAATGTGACTAGCTACTGCCTGGCCTGATGTTATTCTGTACACTTTCAGGACTTGAGTGTCCCATTTTTCTGTCTGGTTGGCCTTGAACTCCTGGGCTCAGGCAATCCTTTTGCCTCAAGCAGCTACAAAGAAACATGCCACCAGATCCCGCCTGTCGAGACTCTTTTTGATTATGAAGATGAACTCACATGCCGTATCAACTCCCTTTTAAGACAGCAAATCCCCATTCAGGTCTCCTTGAGCAATGCTGGCCTGGTTCGCTGCTACGGGTCCGGTGTGTGTGTGGTGCTGGCATGGACGCCAGGACTTGTGCTTCCTGGCCTCTAAATATGAACTTGCTGCTACTCACGTTCATATTTCTCCTCTGATGATTTGTTTCATCACTGTACCTTTCTAGCTTCCCCCTGGGCCCTTCACTTTCTGAGGCTTCACCAACCCCCTCATGCTGAAGACTTATATTCTAGAGCTCTAGTCTGGCCTCTGATCATTGAAAAGGATTTTGTTGTTGTTGTTGCTATTTGAACTTTATTCTTGAAAGCTTACATTGACAACATATGCTTCCTGTGGAAAAGTAGCTATTGGATTTGGAGGCAAAATATGCTCTGAATGTTCAACAGAGTGCTGTGTGGTTAAAAGGAAGGCAAGTGATGTGCACAGCGGTTAGTGAGAACAGAGAGCTCGGCAGGGAGACTGAGTTAAAGACAAGCAGAGTAGAAAGCCATGTTCTTTTAAATGTCATGCTTATTCCTTTGTTCTCCACACAGTCCTCTGTCTCTTTTGACCTTTATCTTAATCTTCTCTTGTCCTCACCTCCTAAGTGCTGGAATTGCACCTGTGCTAACCATGCCTGATTTCTCTGCTGTTTTAAGAATCCAAATCTCACTTCTGTGTGCAGGTGTCAGGTATCACACCCAAAGCCTGTGCATGCTTGGCAAGCCATGTACCACCGGACTACTGACTCTACCCTCCTTGTTAAAATCTAGGTGAGAAAGGGTCTCCATCTCCTGATCTTCCCAAGTGCTTGGATTAAAGGTGCGTGCTACAAGGAGCAGCTTCTGCCACCCTTTTAAAGTGACGACACCACCACCACCACGACCTCCCACTTGCCCCACCCCCGCTTCTGAGACAGTCTTCCACGTAGACCAGGCTGGCTTGGAACTCACACAGATCTGCCTGCCTACTGCTACCTCCCAAGTGCTAAGCTTTTAGGCATACAGGCATGTACCATTATACCTGGCCAACGATGCTTGTTTTTTTCTTGGTTTACAGTTACATCTGCCCATAAAGAAACTGAAGGAGGATCTGGGTGTCCTTCATCTCTTTTTATCTTGTCATCAGACAGGGTCTCTCAATGAACCAGAGGCTAAACTGGTTACACTACCATGCGCTACTCAGCAGAATCCTTTCTCTTTACAGTTTTTAAATCTTTTTTTTTTTTTAATCCTCATCATTCCAAAATTGCACAGTATTTACTATGTGCAGTGGTTCATAAACATTTGCACAGCACTGAACTATTTGGGTTCCTAGCCTGCATCTAAGGCTATACAGGGCCAGTTCCCTTTTTAATTCTACCTGTGCAGTAAGTACTGGAGTACAGACTTTAAGTGTTGGGTATGATATCTATTAATAAGTCAGGGACTAACTTAATGGGTTAGGCTAGCCGAGGCTTTATAGCTGTGTGCCTAGGCTAGCCTAGCAATGCACAGCAATTATCCTGTGTTCAGTACATTGTTTTTAAGACTTAAAAGTTATAAGAGGTATGTGTGACAAGTGTGTGTATGTTCGCACACGCATGTTGATGCTTCCCCTAGGAGAAATGGTATGGTATTCTCTGACCCTGTGTTCAGGGGGATCTTTATTGCTTTATTTTTTGAGGCAAGCTCTTATTCTATAACCCAAGGTGGCCGGGAACTCATGGTGTGGCTCTACCTCAGCCTCCTGGGCATTGTTGGACTACAGGTGAAAAATCATGCTGGTCAGGACTTTAAAGACATGACCGGTGAATGTGAGAATCCATCATTTAAGTATCTACACATTAAGGATTACATTCTATCAAGTGGCACTCTGTGCATCACCCTCAGGGTTCATTTTCTCATACTGTACAGTGAATGTGAATGAAGGACAGCTTAGCAATGGTGAACTCTACGGTAGGACTCAAAGCAGCAGCCTTTCATTGGTAGAGATGACACAGCCCCAAGTCAAGTCTAGAATTATTGTTACTATTACTATGTTTGATACAAAGCTGTGCTATATAAGCCTAGGATGACCTCAAACTCAAAATGTAGCCTAGACATCCTCCCATACCTCAGTTTTCCATCCCAAGTGCTGGGATCATAAGCACGTATAATAGCACATTTTTTAACACTAAAGACTTTGGATGAGAAAGGATAAGAAAGAAAGGAGAAAACCCAACTCTTCTTACTCGTTATATACTTTCCAGGCATTACAGCCATGCTGCGACATCAGTTCTAGATTCTCAATTCGAACTGCCTGATGCTCCAGCTGGGCCATAGAGTTATTCACACACTCTTGCCAGGCAGTAATGTCATTTTTTTGACCTGAGGAGGGGGCTGGAAGTTCATATCTGAAATTATACAACAAATAAATAAAACTAACATATCTTGCAAAGCCTTAATCACCCCTTCCAATAGGATCCCCACAGATAATACGCCCACTATAAAAGACAAAAAAGGCAAATTATCCATCCCCCACTCACACATGCACAGAAAGACCAAGATTGTAATGTAGACTAGGCAATAAAAAGAAACCCATTACCCTGGAAACTAATTTACAAATGAAACATAGCTGTATACTGTAACCAAAATCATTTTCATAAATGTGAACTAGTTAAATGACGTTAGCAGTCACAGAGACTCTGATATCTTGTCTTGTCATCTTGACCCCTCTTCAGTAAAGCCCACCTTATCAGCTTTTTAAAGAGTTGCTTAAACACACGCATACAGGCATGCACGCACATGCCTGTGAAGGCCATAGTCATGTCTGCGGCACACAGCATTCTATTTCTGTTTCTCTGTTCCCACTTTCCATAACCTCCCTGCTGCTGTTTCCTCACCTCTTCATGCTGAGTAATTCAATCGGCTGTCGAGCGGCCAGTCTTTCAAATTCATTTCTCATTATGTCAGTCTGATGCACAAACAATACAAAAAGTTAGTACCAGGATCATGTTGAAAATAATGAATGTACTTTACTGAGATTTTATACTTTATAGTATATATTACAGTGATTTTTTTTTTTGCTTCTCTCAATTACTACTCAAAAAAAAAAGAAAAAAATAGACACTGATATTGAACCCAGGTTCTTGCTTTACACTACACTCTACTCTCATCTTGCAACTTTGGTCTGGGCAAAATCCCACCTAGGGTCTGAAGAAACAGGCCCACACTTTAATTCCATATTCTGCCAAGGCATGAAGGGGGGCAAACACAGAGAGCCCACGTGTCAATTACCCTAAATTGGCAGTTTTCACCGCACCGCACGGTTGTAGAGCTCTGAGGACAACTGTACCACCCCCACAGTCACTGTGTACTTCACAATGGTCTTGAAGCTGAGGCAAACATTTCAGGAAGTAGCTGGTGCTGTGTGCTCTGACACAGCGTAAAGTGTGTGCTTGCTGGGAGTTCAAAACAGAGACCTCAATGAAGTCACATGAGGCAACACAGACCAACACCAACAGAACCTTGGATCTCAACTGATTTTTGAATCAGATTTTGGTTGTTACACTTTCAGAACTTTTCACTCTTACCAAATTCTCATAGCCCCCACATGCAGTTACGAGCCCCCCACAAAGGGTCACAACCCAGTTTAAGAGCCTGGGTGATGAGGGTGTCCGAGAGCCCTGGGCACAGAACAGTCTCCTCTCGGCCACCTAAAGCGCCAGTTCTCAACCTTCCTAGTGTTGTGACCCTTTAGTACAGTTCCTCATGTTGTGCTGACCCTAACCATAAAATTATTTTCATTGCTACTTCATAACTGTAAATTTGATGTTATGAATCATAATGTAAATCTCTGATATGCATGATATCTGACATGTGAATGCTGTGAAAGGGTCATCTGACTGCTACAGGGGTCATGACCCATAGGTTGAGAACAGCTGACCTATGACTGCTACACAGTTGCCATCACATCATTAATTTTCTATGCAGCATCAAAAAATGAGACTTTTTAAAACTTATCTGCCCATCTCAGCACTGGAATTTAAGTTCTGTGCAGGTACGGATTGTGCCTGTTGTGTTCTACAATATGCAACTTGCATAGACCATCCTACAACCAGGGGAGAACACTTCAAAACACAGACACAGGCAAGTACTTTCTGAACAGGAGGCCAGTAGTTTAGGAAGCAACAGAATTCATACATGCAATTACAACAAATTAAAAAGCTTTTGTTGCAAGCAGTGGTGGCACACGCCTTTAATTTCAGCACATGGGAGGCAGAGGCAGGCAGAGCCCCGAGTTCCAGCATAGAGAACTATCTCAAGAGAAAAAAAAAAAACTTTTGCAAAACAAAGGAAACAATCAAAGAGTGAAGAGACAGTTTACAGAAGGGACGTCTTTCCCAGCTATTTGTTTTAAGGGGATTAACATCCCCCCAAAAGCTAAACATCAAAGACAAGTACCAGACAAGCAAATTAGCTGAACAGCCAGTTATCAGAAAATGCAAATCAAAACTACATTGAATCTGAGAATGGAGGTTATGCCTTTAATAGTAGCACTTGGGAGTTAAGAGATAAGCAGATTGGCAGTACAGGGCTAGCCAAGGCTACATGCTGAGTTCAATGCCAGCTTGGGCTACTTGAGACTCTGTCCAAACAGACAGACAGACAGACATAGACCTACATCAAGACTGGGTGTGGTGCCTTATACTTGTTCCGCCTCCCCCTCCCAGAGCTGAGGACTGAACCCAGGACTTTGGGCTTCCTGGGCAAGAGCTCTACCACTGAGCTAAATCCCCAACCCCATTTTTTTTTTTAATGGACTTTCCCTCTAGTAATGTGTGTCTGAGACAGCAGTTACAATTTTATAAAGAGGTTTATTCCTTTTTTTTCTTAAACTATTTGTTTTATTTATTTATATGTCTTATGTAGATGAGTGCTCTTCTGCATGTGCACCTGCACTCCAGAAGAGTGCATCAGATCTCAATATAGATGGTTGTGAGCCACCATGTGGTTGCTGGGAATTGAATCAGGACCTTGGGGTAGAGCAGACAGTGCTCCTAACTCTGAGCCATCTCTCCAGCCCAGTGCCTTACACTTGTAATTCCAACACTCACAAGCCTGAAGCAAAAGGACGATCCCAATTATCAAGGCTGACCTGTCCTAGTGAGTTCCAGGCCAGCATGGACTATAGAGTGAGATCCTGTGTCAAAAACACCGAAGCTAATTGACAGAACAATAACAATGAACAGTTATGCAACTCTCAGGGCTGTTTTCTGAGCTAGGGAAGACAGTTCAATACATTAGCAACTATATAAGATAAGATCAAATTAACCAGAACACTGGTTACAAAGGTAGGATTCACACTGCATTTTAAAAGGGTAGAAAAATGTATTAAAGTATTTACAAGTTTTAAATTAAATGCAGTTATCGACGTTACATATGGCTCCTTTTTCTTTTGAATTAAGCAAACTTTTATTGAAGCTTTGACTGCAACAAGAGACCACTTGGGTAACTGACCTGGGCCTGATTACAGCTGAGACCGTCGGAGGGTTTCCCAGCCTTGGCAAAACAAGTGTCTTTAACAATATCATCTTTATGTAACGGGGGGAAAAGCTATAAACAGGTATGAACGGAAACTTTTAACAGAATTCATTAATCTAGAAACGACACTGTAGTTGCGCTTGCAAGATAACCATTTAAAAGCCGTATACTGTTAGACATGCTTGTTCAGGCCTTCATACAGCTGCTAACTATATGAGTTTTGGTACAAAAGTCTCCTTCCAGTGGTTGCAAAGAGCACAGGTAGCTAAGATTATTACTATTAAAATCTCGTGATTACCACCTGTTTCTGAGTAGACCTTACAGAATAAAGGATAAACGGTCCTTTTGTGAAACTTACAAGGACTCTATTAAAACACAAAACCCCAAATTAAACAAGTCTGCAGATAAAGTACTTCGCGGGTTTCTGTAGGCTGTTTTGAACCCACTGATAACTAATGAGCAAGCATCGGTTAACCTGGAAGATGAAGCTCATTTTACACAGCTAAAGCCCCCCATCCGAAACCAAAGTCCGCAGGCCTCCTGCTCGGGTTGCTGGGCTCGGGACACCACACTTACTTCAAAGGCAGAATAATCCGGAGCTGTCAGGTAGCTCAGGTAGTTCTTGGTAGGTCGGTACCTGCGCGTTTCCTCCTCCACCAGGGCCGCAGCCTAAGAACGAGAATGGGGCCGGGGTCACGGCGGGAAAGGGCAGCGTGCCTCCGGTGGCCCCGCCGCACCCGCCCCGCACTCACCGCTTCCCGCACGCCCGGCGCCTCGTAGCCTTGGTCGAAATACGGCAGCGCATCCACCACCACCTCCCCGGCTACCAAGCCCGTGCCCGCCATGGCGCGGCACTCCGCTCCGCCAGCGCCTTTTGAGTCTGAGCAGGCTCAGCTCCACGCCACTGCGCCTGCGCCCGCATGACGTCACGCAGCGCCGCCGGCGCGGTTCGGGCGCATGCGCAGTTGCGAATCCTGAGGCCGCTGGCGGTAAGGTTTTCTTTAGTAGGGTAGACGGGGCATCACTCACTGACGTCGCAGTGTGTCTAACCCCTGGCCTTTCGTTTTATGGGGACCGCGTGGGTATTTTTGAAGCTCCGAGGACAATTCTATTGGAATTTAAGAGAAAAACAAGAGGGCAGACAGGAGGCAAGGCCTGGGGGAGAGGAAGCCTTGTCTTTTGAGTTAGGCACGGAGGTTAGCAATACAGGTGGGGTTAGCAGCCGAACGGCAGCAGGGGGAAGGATTTAAGTGACAAAGCTCAGAGCGTTTCGGGCGGGGGTGGGAGCGGGTGGGTGGGGCGGATTTCGGAAGAGGTGGTTGCTGGACTTGGCTGGAGGGGAGAAGCATTTCCCTCGCCCTTTAACCTTCCACCTAAACGCTCTCTATGTTGGGTTTCCAGCGCCCCCTTGCTTTATCCTCATTTCGCAGCGGGTCCTTTAAGAATGTTCTGTTATAGACTCTAGAAACGGGCACCTGTTTTTTAAAGTAAAATTTTAGATTTAACAACCCTATACGCACTGGGGGTTTGCAATACTTCAGCATTGCAAACAAACACTTCATCCCTTCCAGGACAGTAATTAAATCTACAAAATGCCTCGTTTAAAAAGCTCTGCCATGCTTGTCTATTGGGTCTACGTAAAATTCAATCATTTTGCCTTTAGGATCTGTGGTAATAGAATACTCCTCTTTTGGCTCCGAAACCCTCAGGCTGTAGTTAGTAAGCATTCTGCGTGAAGTATCTCCCAGACTAAGATAAATGCAAAAAAGATAGCTGGACTATAAATGCTGCCCAAGGTGCATTCAACCAAGGCTTATTTGTTAAGAGCTTTGGAGAAGTTGGTCACGATTAAGCCTGGTTAGCCTAAAATGGATTTGGGTATTTCTAACTTTATACTATGTAAATGTGCTGCGTATAGGGAGGTTTAAGGAAAATCAAAGTGTTCACGAGTTACAGCGTTTGAACACTCAGTCCCCAGCTGGTGGCGCTATTGTGGAGGTTGAGGCGGCCAAGCCTGGCTGGAGATGTCACTGGCGGTGGGCTTTGAGCGTTTAAGCCTCACATTGTTTGCTCTTTGCTTCCATGTTGCTGTTTGAGGAAGTGAACTCCAGCTCTCAACTCCTGCCTCCACGCCTTCCGCTTGGTGCCACGCTTCTCCACCAAAATGGACTCTTAACCCTGGAACTGCAAGCCAAAATAAACTTTCTTCTTTAAATTGCTTGGCAAATGATTTATCACTGCAACTGAAAAATAATACACATCTTAAGCGGACTTATTTTAAATTCTCCAAATCTGTGGGATTATTTTAAAATGCCTTTATTCATTAAAAGATCTGTAAACATTTGATAGAAATCTTGAACAATTCTTTTTACAAACATATCCAGAATTCACAACATTTACAAAACAAAATACAATGAACTCAAGGAAAGAAAGCAGCTTTCGACTGTAGGAAGGTAAGACTCTCATCGGCAAATCAAAGTCTCCTCAGAGGGACAGCTGTGATTGGCCACAGTAAACCCTCCTACACCCATTCTATAAACAACCAATTATGAATTGTTCCCTCAGGACTGGGGCATCTGGGGAGATGCCTGGGAGGAGCTCCATGGGACATCCTGCATTAACATTTTAAAAGGCAGGCTCCGTTTTTTTCCTGGACCCACATTAGGAGCTATACTGCACAGCACCAGTCTTAAATGGATTCACTCAGACATGCTTAAATGGGGGATAATGACAGTACTGTACAAGTTAGTTGTATCCCAATACAATGTACAACATTTCTAAGTGAATAAATATTTTCCATGCCAGGTAAAGCCATGAGCAAAGGTTAAAGGAAACAACTTACATCTGCCACATTTATCAGTTACCAATGAAAACTGCACCTTCACTGATGAACTCCTTTTCCCAGCCGCTACTCCTACTTTAGATTTTCAGCATCTGGTTGATGGAGAGGCTTAGGAAATACTCTTGAGTCTAATGAGAATGAAAACTCAAAACAATGTCAAAGCAACACATTTGGCCTTGGGTTCTATCCCCAGCAGCAGAAGAAAAGCGAACAAAGGAACAGAGCCTCACCTAGACAACCCACAGTCTGAGTCTCCTCGGAGCCAAGAGGTGGCTCTGGTGTACTCCACAAAGAACTTCTGCAAGACTAAAGAGCTCAAGTTTCCATCTGTAGAACTAACCAGCTTTTATGTGTTCATAAGTGTTTGGCTTAATCCTGCCTTTTGTAAAACTGGCCAAATTACTTAGCCTCTCTGAACTCCAGTTTCTTGTAAAAATATCATGGAGTTGATCTAAAGCTTAAATAAGGTGGCATAAGTAGACTAACACAGTGCAGCAAATTGTGGGCACCAGAACTCAACAAACAGGTAGCTATGTCCGTAAAGGATATTTTCATATGGGTTGTGTTCTACACAGCATAATGCTGCCATGTGAAAGGTAAGCTACTGCAGCAGGACATGTTCCAGGGAGGATCCGCATGGTGTCTGCTTCTTTAAGATTCTAACATGAATGAGATTTTCCAAGACAGGACATGAGGCAGAATGGGGTTATCAAAGGTGAACATACTAAAACTTGAAAGTGCAAATAGTCCATGGAATTAAAGCAACCTCATGATGCTGATGAGAACTGTGTGTAATCGCAGTGTTCTCCATTTCTACCTAGCCTCTCTAGTACTGAAATTCAGCATTTTTCTCCTCATGCTCATCTATGCATTATTTTTGTTTTTTTTTTAAAGAGCAACACTAAGTATTTCTGAGTCTTTTTCTTATAAAAGACAGCTGCTTTCATAGACTAGGCATAAAGTAGAGCTTCTTACACCCACCGATAATCAAAAGAGGAAACACCACAGTAAAAATAAACTGGCCACGCATGATAGTACACACCTTTAATCCCAGAACTTGGGAGGCTGAAGCAGGTGGATCTCGGTGAGTTTGAGGCCAGCCTGGTTTACATAGTTAGGGTAACAGAGAGACCCTGTCCCAAAAAACACAAAACAAAAAACCAAGTAACTAAACGAAAGTCCCCGCATTGGAAGGAGAAGAGATCCCATTGGTTCTCGACGACTCCCAGCTGGCCTGCAACAACAGTCTTTCGCCTTGTGCAGTCTCCAGGGCTTTGGAGGACTCTTCCAGGCATCCAGATCCTTGGAAAAATACTGTCTTTGGCACTTTCAGTTATGTTTAGAATGAAAACAAAGATTTCACTTCTTGTGAAGAAATCTCATTTTGCTTCCTGGAAGGAGAAAAGGGTAGTGTGAGTGCTTATTTTACCGTCATCTGTTACACGTTTGAGGCAGGGGACTAACAACCTAGGCACTCAGAACCACTCAGGAGTTTAGCTGCCTTGTCAAGTGCTGTGGTTTGTGTAAGTGTTCCCCCAAAGTCCTATGGGTAAAAGCTTGGTCCCCAGCTTATGGCACTATTGGAAAGTAACAGAACCTTAAAGAAGTTGGGCCTAGCGGGAGGATCTCTGGCCAGGAGTATGCCCTTGCAGGTACTTGGCCCCTCCCCATCTCTGATTCCTGGCAGCATGACACAAGCCGCAGCTTCCACCCATGTCCTGCCATGATGCATTACCTAGCCACAGGCCCAAAGCATCGGGGCCAATAATTCTCAACCTGGGAGTCATGACCCCCATGGGTATTGAATGATCCGTTCACAGGGGTCACCTAAGACCATCAGAAAACACAGATATTTACATCACAATTCATAACAGCACCAAAATTACAGTTATGAAGTAGCAATGAAAATAATTTTAATGTTGGGGTCACCACAACAGGAGGAACTGTATGAACTGTATGACTGTTAGGAGCATTGGAAAGGTTGAGAACCACCACTCCAGAGGCTTTTTATTATCTTAGGCATCTTGTGCTAATGGAAAGCTATCAGTTGATGTGTTTGACCACAATAAAAAAAAAAACTAAAACACAACAAAAAACCATGAGTGTCTAATTATGGAGGTAGAAAAGAACTCAAGACATAATCTAATCTAAGTGGTTTTCAACTGGGACTGGAGTTTCAAATTACCTGGCTTTGGGGAAACCTTAAAAAAAAAAGTCCCTAAAGATTATCATCTGATTTAATCTAACCCCTACGGACAGAAGAGATCATAGCCTGCATCGTAATTTGCCCATGGTCTCTCAGCTAGTTAAGAACAGGGTCTAATTAGGCACTTATTCCATTTAGGATTTGAGATCACTGTTTGAGAAAGGCACACAGCTGTTCTCATAGCACACTGGAATGTAAAAATCATAAGGAACTGTGTTTATAAAATGTAAAATTAGAGTGAGGCATCCTCCCCTGCTTTCCAGTCCTCCTGGTATTTTAGTCTGAAGTCCATGTACATATAACCCTAAAGTTGTATGTAAAATCTATCTGTATGCCTAATACATTTTTTCTGGTAGCAGGACTGTTTTTAAAACACAGCCCCGAATGGTGCTACCTAGAGAAACTTTATGATCATGATGTGGGAACTTCCACTGTAAGGTTAATAATTAGGGCTTCACTTGAGGGACACAGCCCAGAGCCCAGCCTGGTAGGGAACCCCCAGTGTTTGTGGTGACTTGTTTCTTCAAAACTTTAGGAGCTAGGGTCACAGTGACCAGCTAGCCAGCCTGAGACTGACTGCTGATCTGACTGGAGCCTCTGGGCTGAGGCCTGCCTACTGAGAGGCTCCTTTACAGCCACCTCATCTAACTGAGAGCAAAGCAACTCACCAAGACTCCGCAAAATTCTATTCACTCCACTGGGTTCCGACTCAGGAATTGTTTCCAAATATTGGAGAGCCCGGACTTCAAACAAACCTATGAAGAAGACATTGGTGAGACTGTCCAACACTCCAGCCTGGAAACCAATTAAATTAAACATTTTCTTTCTCTTTTTGGCAGTGATGTGGGCACACTCAGGTCTTTGTACATGCCAGGCAGGTGCTCTACTACTGAGCTATGTGGCAGCCTAAGATGAGTCTTTTTTTAATGACTTTAAAAAATGTGTTAATTTACTTAACTTTGTGTGTTTATGTTTTCATGTATGTGCATGATGTAGGAAAGTGCATGACATGTATACATGTAGAGGTCAGAGGTCAACTTGTGGGTGTCTGTTCTCTCCTTCCATCACACTGAACCCAGGGACAGAACTTGTCAGGGTTGCTAGTAAGAGCCTTTAGGACTATGCATCTCCACTGCCCTGATCTGTTCTTATTTACCAGTGTATTAGTCTGCAGTTAAATAGTATGATAGATAATTCCCAAAGTAATTCAGATGTGCCCTGGTAAGCCTACACATCTTGTCTGTTATTCAATCCTTGTAAGAACTCACCAAATGTGGTAGTTTGAAAGAAAATGGCACCCACAGGCTCAGAGGGAACGGAACGGCACTATTAGGAGGTATGGCCTTACTGGAATAGGTGTGGCTCAGTTAGAGGAAGTGTGTCTCAGTCTCTTCCTCCTGCCTGTGGATCCAGATGCAGAACTCTCAGCTCCTTCTCCAGCACCACATCTGCCTGCATACCCCCATGTTTCCCACCATGATGATAGTGGACTAAACCTCTAAACTGTAAGCCAGCCCTTCCTTTATAAGAGTTGCCACAGTCATGGTATCTCTTCACCACAGTAGAACCCTGACTAAGAAAGCAAACAAGGAGATCGTGATTTCTTGTAGAACCCACCTTTAACTCCGCTTTGCCGAAGCTCCCGGTCCTGGACAAATCCTGTAAACATCTGTGTCTCCATGAAGAGATCCAGAAAGTGTCGGACACTTCGGGAAGTGTGGGACTTCCGAAACGGCTCCCTCTGAAACACACGCTCCCCACGCTCTGTGACAGTCATATTCAGAGAGTAGTGCCCCACAAGCTCCACAAAAAACCTGACAAATGCTTCAGACACCAGAGAATTCAGTGTCACATCTGTTTCAGAATGGAAGAAACAAAGGAAAATAATCTTAAGTTTTGTGTATTAAGAACCTGACACTAGTTATGGAAAGCCAACACTCCACGAAAGACAGTAAGTTTAGGAATGTGCATTTCTAGCTGCACAACTCATGGTGTACAAAAAACAAATGGCGTTTGTCTTGACCTGCAACTCCCACCCCCACCCCCGCCAACCCCAATACTCTTACTGCATCTTGCAGCCTGGCTTCCACATTCTGATTCATTTCTCATGTGAAAGTGCAAGCACAGCCTGTTTCTCCGCTTGTTCCCTGCTCTCAGTCCTGTGCCACATTTGTACGCCCCTATGCTCTTCTGGTCCCTGAGTCCTGTCTTGAATGTAAGACTGAAAATTAGGCATCCTCTTGTCTCTTCCTGAGTGTGGTCCTCAGACCACTTCTCTTTAGCATTCTATTCTGCTCCTTAAAAGGCTACTTCTAAGGAGGTCTGGTGGCTCACACCTGCAATCTTAGCACCTGGAAGACGGAAGTAGGAGAATCAGGAGTTCAAGATCATCTTGAGCTATACAGTGAACTTTGAGGCCAGTTTGGGTTGCCTGAGATCCTGTTCATGCATCAGCAGCAGCAGCAGTACAAATAAAGCCAACTGGCACAGAGACAGAGCTGGCTGTGCAAGTCCAAGTCCTAATCTCCAGATCAGCATTTTGCTCTTTCCGTTCTCAGGCTGTCTATGGCAGTCAACACTTGGCTGTTTGTTCCATTATAAATTGTATCATTTATAAAGTACATAAATTTCACCTGTCTAAAAGTCACCATATCAGATCCTTTACAGTATTTGGTAGGTTATGAGCCAATTAAAATAATCTGTCAAAACATAACTGCACAATTTTTTCTACAAATCACTTGCCTTCTTTCTCGCCGCATACTCACTATGGTTTATTGCAGTAACAATAGTGTACTGAGTATTAATGCACTGGCGCTACACCAACTACTCTTCCAAAGATGACAATCAGAAACGCTTTTATAGCTCTAGATCTACTTGTCCATCCACCCATCCATTTTACTCCAATACACACCTCTTTCTCTAGGATCTTCCTATGTCACCCAGGCTGGTCTCAAACTTTTACTACCTTCCAATTGCTGAGACTACAGGAGTGAAATACCATGCCTGGTAAAATAATACTTCAGTTTATGGGGAGGGGAGGAGAAGAAATGAGCAAACATTGGTGAGAGAGGGACTTTTTTTTTAAAGGGTAGAATGAACTCAAAGAGAAAATGACATGGGAGACAGACCTATAGGAAGAAAACACTCTATAAATGTAACTGATCAAAAATCCTACAACATAGGGGACTAGCACTTTGGGATATGAGATTCTCAAGGTGCACTACTTTGACACATTCTTTAGCCCAGCGCTGGATCAGCATTGAGTGTTCACTGCTTTAACCTGAAGTCCTCAGCCCACATGTCTCACACCTTGTGAAAACTGCTTTTCCTGGGCCAACACTTCATTTCGATCTTCTAAAATCTGCACCAAGGCAGCTTGAAGTTTAGGCGGCATAATTTCATCCTCGTCAGACACCTTGAAAGAGAAGCAACTCTGCATGAGCCTTATGAGAATGGCAAACGTGTGCCAGCTAACAACCCACCCCATAGGCGGCTTTGTGGATATTCTGCCTGAAGAGTCATTTTAAGTTCTGTCACATACATAGAATCATAGAATCAGAATGCATTATGTTTACAGTGTATTTTAACTTAACCAAGCAACACCTTGTAAAATTCTCTGGTACCTTTCTACAAAATCTCTTATGTACAAGTTTCACTCCTTGTCTCCAATATTATTCCCCCAAAAATGGTAGTTCCATTGTGAGGATCCAACTGATTTTGAAGAGAGGGATCTGGATAATGCTCAACTGATACCTAGAGAGCTGTTCTGAGACTCATCGCTGTCTCCCTTCAGTTAGGATGTCGCCCCAGTACGTCTTGTTCAGACCACCTCTAAAGCATCCCTAATGCCCACTGCCTTATCCAATGAGACCTCTGTCTTACTCATCTTTGGATTTTAATTGCCTGAGTATCTACAAATAACCAGAGTTAGTGCTTTTCTCTTCTTATGCATCTAGATGGAACTCTACTACTGAGCTGTGTATTCAGCCCAATATATTTTGCCAACTTAGAGGCTTAAATGTCAACCCCTCTGCAGTTGAAGGGATGGCAACTTCTTTTGAGAGTGACATTTATGCTGTTTCCTTCTTTGGGATGGACACCTATAAACTCAAGCCAAAATTTTCAGGACGGTCTTGTATGGTTAGCTACAGTGTCAACTCTGAGATGGGTATGAATTAGAAGTCTTTTCTGAGTCATCTTCTCTAAGCACTTCCACATATTTTCTGTCTAATTGCCTACAGAGACACCTATGTCCCCAAACATTATGTAACCTTCCCCTTTGTCACTCACCTCCTGTAGGAACTTGTCTGCACAGAGATCAACTATCAGCACCTATGGAATAAAGGAGGCAGGCAGGTTCAACCAGAGACATTCACAGATACATCAGGCACTGCGGGATCGGGATGGGCATTCTCATTCTTCCAGGCCATGGGAACAGTTTCAATCAAAATTAACTTAAACTTGTAGCCAATTTAAAACTAATCCATCAAAACAACAAATGAATTGGAAAAAGAAAAAGATGTGCACGATTACACAGTACAGGGATTTACCAGGCCAGTGTGGTAGAGTAGTAGCAAAGAACAGCCGTTTCAACTAGTGATACTGAAGAAGTGGGTAGCTACAAAGAGGGAAGATCCCCAAAAGAGCTTTACATCACACTATTTGCAAACAAGTGAAGTACAAGGTGGGGTCGGTGGCAAAATCAAAAGCAAACTAATAGGGAGATAACAGAGGAGGATATCCTCCTCTTCATTAGTTTAATGTGAAAATTTTAAGACGTTCATGAAAACATCAGTCATAAATGAAAAGATTGGCATCTTAACCACATTAAAATGAACAACTCTCCTACATTAAAAAATGTCATTTTGGGCTAGGTGAGGTGGTGCAAGATAAAATACCAGCAGTCTGGAGGCCATAGCAAGATGGTTTCCCAAGTTCCAGCCCATCTTGGAGATACAGTGAGACCCTGTCTCAAAAACAAACAAGTGACCTTCACTCCAAAACCCAAAAAGCACACACACCAACCAACCAACCAACAAACAAAAAACAAAAAACCAAATTCAGAACATTGTTTTGGAAAAATGAAAGGCCAGGACTCAGGCTGGTGATATAACCCAATCTTCAGGCCTTACCTTACATGCACGGAGCCTGGAGTTTGATCCTGTGCACTAGACAGACCAGGAATGCTGCTATATACCTGTAACCCAGAACTAGAGGGATGGAGGCAAGCAATCAGAAGTACTTGCTCATACACAGCTACAATGTGAGTGTGAGGCCAGCCTGGGCTTCCTGAGACCTTATCCAAAAAAAAAAAAAAAAAAAAAGGAGTTCTAGAAACATGGGTTGGGCTGTAGCTCAGATAGGCAACCTGGATTTGATCCTCAAACCATCAAACAAAATAAACAATGAGGACATTTTACAAATCATGGAGGATAAATAATTTATAATAGAAAATAATAATAGAAATAATAGATATATATAGAAATATAATAGAAACTTACAATAGAAAATAATTTATAATAGATGATATTCAATGGCCAATAAATACACCTCAAAAACAATCAAGAAATGCCAATTAAACTATAATGAGCACACAGCTCCACAGTCACCAGCTAGGGGAGGCTAAACCACATAAGATGACAGCAGCGCTGGTGGCAGAGGAAGCCACAGTTCCTCTCGGGTACTGTTGGGAGAAGTTTAAATTGTCACTAATGTTTAATTTCCTGAAGTTGAAGATATGTTTAGCCTATCGCTAAGAATTCTGTTTTGAAGCATATACCCACAGACCTGCAAGCATGGAGGGATGGAGTGTGATGGATAAAAATATTTACAGCAGGACTATTCATGAAAACCTCAGGCTGAAGAGGGCTCAAGTATTTGTCAACTGCAGAATGAGTAAGAAAAACGTGGCACACTCACACATCAGCACATGCTAGGCAATCAGAATCATCCAACTATTGGTAAACCCACTAGGATGAATACTAACACAGGCCTTGCAGAGGAAACTAGAGAAAAGCTACACTACTCTTTTATATGAAGCTTCAGAACCAAGAAGCCTCGATTACATTGTTTGAGAGAGAGAGAGAAGAGAGAGAGAGATGCCCTGCTATGCCATGATGTAGAGAGGACTTGCAGAAGTCAGTTTTCCGCCTCTGCGTTTCGCTGGAACCCGGGCTGTCAGGTTTGGGTGTGAGCACATTTACCAGCTGGGCCACCACACATATTTGGAGATAAAGTTATCAAGAAATACAATCAGATGGCTACTGTAAGAGTGAAGATAGTAGTGAGTTTTTCTAGGGCTTGGAGAAGAGACCATGAGATTAGGAGACTTGAATCTTTTGCTGTAATGTCCCATTACAATCCAATGCTGAATTATATACTTATCACTTTATAATACTGCTTCACTAAGGTGTATTCTACTTGTTTAACACACTTATCTACACATGTGCTAAATTTGAAACAACTTTTTAGTACACCCAGAGATATATTGTGTTGATTTTAAGAAAGAAAACATGGGCCCGCAAGATCAAGCTGGACCACCCATACTCTATTCCAGCTGCCCACATAAAGGTGAAGGGGAGGACTGACCCACAAAATTGTCCTCTGACCTCCATATGTGTGCCATGGAACCCATTCACATCATGTCATACACAGGAAAAAAAAATTTTTTTTTGGTTTGTTTTTTGAGACAGGGTTTGCATAATCCTGGCTGTCCTGGAACTCGCTCTGTAGAGCAGGCTGGCTTCTAACTCAGAGATCCAACTGCCTCTGCCTCCCAAGTGCTGGGTTTAAAGTTGTGCACCACCACCATTAGGCTTTAAAAAAGTGTAGCAGAAGGCAGAGGCCTCCAAACAGACCAATGACTCAGTGCAATGAGCATTTGAAAGTAAAGAATTGTGGACTAAAGCGTGTCCTGTGCGACACTGTGACACACTACAGCTTCCAAAACAAGATGTAAATTGTGTTTGGTTTTCTATCTTATTTTATATGTTTGGTGGTGAGGGAGGTTACAAGGGCAGAGACAAATACAAAGTGACAGGAAGATGAGTGGGATTGGGCTGCATGATGTGAAAATCACAAAACAATCAATAAAAAGATAAAAAAGAAAACCTCCTTTTTATACATAGATGAGTCCATTGCTCACTACTGTAAAAAGAAGTCAGATGCAAATGTACCATGGAATTGTTTTCACTTTAAGAAAGTGATATAAAGGGGCTGGAGAGATGGCTTAGTGGTTAAGAGCACTGCCTGCTCTTCCAAAGGTCCTAGGTTCAATTCCCAGCACCCACGTGGCAGCTTACAACTGTCTGTAACTCCAGTTCCAAGAACTCTTGACACCTTTATACAAATGCACATAAAATAAAATTTTTAAAGGCATGAAATATGACAGTATAATAAACAATCAATAATTGTATTCCTGAATATTTTACTTATTTATTGTATTTCATGGTATGAATGTTATGCTCATATGGCTATGTATCATGTGCATTCTGGAATTGGAGTTATGGACGGTTGTGAGCTGCCATGTAGGTACTAGGAAAGAACCTCTTGGTCCTTCGCAAGAACAAGAGGTCTTAACTGATGAGCTTCTGAAGCCCAAATGATAAAATTATGGTATTAATAACAATTCTACCCCTCTTAAAAGATCATTTGGTTTTCTTTGCCAATACTCTAGTATTTCCCAAAGGTACAATTTATTTTACCTTACCTCTTCAATGGGAAGGTCCCGAAGCTGGGGTAGGGAACAAGACAAGATTCCAATTAGGAATGGCGTAGGTGAGCACACTATGTCGATCATGGACACTGGCAATACTGGGATGTAGGTGTGCTGCCAGGTGAACGGGTACAGCGTAGCTACCACAGCATGGCCACATTTTGACAGGGTGCTAGACAGAGGAGAAAGCACATGAAGTCACAGATAAAGCAACACATGGGCCATACTTCAAATATTATGTCAAAGAATTACACAGTGACCTCATTGGCTTTCATCGCCCTGTGAATATGTTGTAACTTTTAGCAGACTCATCTCGGTCGGGTTCACCACAATTTATCACGCTAAAAAAAAAAATGATGCGTACATAAAAAAGCAATACTGGTGTTTTAAAAGAATATGGGGTCTCCCTATGTTGCCCAGACTGTCCTTGAACTCCTGGGCTCAACTGAATCTTCTGCCTTGGGCCTCCTGAGTAGATGAGACCACAAGTATGAACCACACAGCCCTGCTAGCAATATCAGTATTTTATTTCTTTCTGTTGTGTTGGATGTTTTTGTTTCGTTTGGAGACAGGGTCTCACTCTGTGACCTCAGCAGCTCTTGAACTTACAGAGATCTGGCTGCCTCCACCTCCTGAGTGTGGAATTACAGGTGTGCACCACCCACCTTGCCATCTTTGTAATTCTTCACACAGGTCTTTCCAGTGTCTGTCTTCTCCATTTAGGTCCTGGGAACCTGGGTACTTGCAAGATCAATAAGTGCTCTAACTTCCAAGCCAGCTCACTAACCCTAGTTCTAGATATTTTAAATATATTCCCCTTGTGGAAAACAACAACAACAACAACAACAAAAACCAAAAACAAGACAAACATGAGGTAACATATCCCACTGATTTCTTACCTCAGGCTGTTGGCAACAAAGATTACCCTCCGTTCTAAAAGGAGAGAGGCACAGACCCGGATGAGATGACGCACGCTCAAGCACGTGAAAAGACACTCAAAATCCACATGTTCCAGACGTGAATCGAGTGGCCGGCAGAGTTCGATGGACTGAAACATAAGGGAAATCCAAGAGCTGATGCTGGACTGCACCCCTATTGGCAGCATTCACAAAACTTGTGAAAAATGTGTTACTTGGGGCAGGTGCGGTGGTGCACGCCTGTAATCCCAGCACTCAGGAGGCAGAGGCAGGCGGGTCTCTAAGAGTTCAAGGCCAGTCTAGTCTACAGGACAGCCAGAGCAACATAGTGATACCCTGTCCAGAAAAAAAAAAAAAAGTCTGCCAGAAAGAGTTTATGAAGCTGCTGTTAAGTTCTGATAAAATCATCCCATTTGATACATACATACATACATACATACACACACATCTGTCATTTATCATGTTGAGACTGCCACTCTAGAGGGACCCAATCTATGTCAGATAGGAAACCTGGGGAGAGGATTAACTACCTCACACATTCATTCAGAGTTTCTAAGAAAATAAACACATTCCCTTGAGTAGATCAAACAATTCTTCCCCGTGGGTGAGCTTCCACAATTGTGCCTGCAATAGTACAAAGCTCGCCTCGGAGTGGCTACTAACCCTCGGGGAGATGTATTAACTTACCCCATCTCCAGCCCCAGGGAGGTGGCTCTTAACTGTGATGGTGCGGCCAGGAGCTGGGAAAGGGGCTTCCATGACACTTCGCATGAATGGGTAAACCAGGGCTGGGGACATTTCTCTTCTCTTCTCTACTTCATCCAGAATCTGCACATAGACACACACATAAACAAAGCCCACAGAATCTGCACATAGGCACACACATAAACAAAGCCCACAGTATTTACTACGGCCTCATCCCACAAACAAAGAAATCGTACTATGAATAAGTAGCAGCGGCAGATTTAGGACAAACAAGGTCTTCAACTGATAAAAGCCCATGGCACCACATCCTGAGGGTATCTTTACACCCCAAGTGATGTAAGTCAACATCATTTATTTACATTTATTTAGAGAGAGAGTGTGTGTGCGTGTGTAGGTGTGAGCATGTCATGGCTCAAGTCTGGAAGTCAGAAGTTGTCCATTGTTAGCTAATCCATTGTGTGGATCCTGGGTACTAACTCAGGCTTTCAGGCTTGGCAGCAAGTGCCTTTACCACTTAGCCATCTTACCAGTCCCTGGAGACCATTTTCACTTCACCAAAGGGACAATTATATACTGCAAGCTGGGTTAAAGGAAAGAAAGAAGCAAGATGTGCTTCAGGATGTGTTCTTTTAGAACTGTGAGTTTGGGGGCTGGAAAGTTGGCTCAGTGTTTAAAAGCTCTCATTACTCTGGTAAACCTGGGTTCAATTCCCAGCACCCACACGGCAGCTCACAACCATCTATTACTCCCAGGGAGTCTGGCTCCTTGGGCACCAGGCACACGTCATACACAGACAGTATATGACGCCACATGCAAAACAAACATAAATAAACCTTTAAAAGAAAAAAAAAAAACCCAAGCCAGGTGTGGTGATGCACTCCTTTAATCCCAGCACTTGGAAGGCAGAGGCAGATGGATCTCTGTGATTTTGAGTCCAGACTGGTCTACCAAGCAAATTCCAGGACAGCCAGGGAGTTAAACAGAGAAACCCTGTCTCAAAAAGACAAAACAAAAGAAAAATCCAAACCTGGGCATTTTAGCAAACCAAACCTATAATGGAGCAACATAATTGATCAGGGGTCTAAGTTTAAGCCTTGAAGCCTATATGGGTTATTGTTTTCTCATCTTTAAATTTGTTAGGGGAGGGGCATGCACATGTCACAGTACACATACATGGGACTACCTGGGTTCCAGGAGTCAGATTCAGGCCATCAGCCTTGATGGAAAGTGCCTTTACCTGCTGAGCCTGTGACTCTTAACCTACTAGTGTGGCACTTTCTCAAGTAGTAAGTTAAAGTCTATGCTACTCAATGTTCTCTAGTGAAATCCAGCAAGAACCACCTCAGATCTAGACAGAGTATCACTCTTCCCCAGAGCCACGCTTCACTCACCTTTGAGAAGAGATTGAAGCAGCCCAAGCGACTGACCATGCAGTACACCTCAGGGAGCCGCTTTCCTCTGCCTTCCGGCTGAAAAACAAAGAAACCCAGCAGAGCAAGGGTTTACTAATTTTAACCTATTAATATTTGTTTAGAAGGTCCCTCCTATGGTGGCTGATGCCTGCTCCAAAGCTCTGGGCTCAAGTGATGCTCTTACTTCACTGAAGTCAATGGACTGCGGGTGTGCACAGGCGTCTTTCACTGTTGCTCAGTCAGAGCTGGAGCTGAGCGCTTGAAGGTTAGGGAAGTTCTAAGGACAGAAGCATGATCTACTCAGGCTTAGTGCTTGAGCAAGAGACCTAAGATAGGTGGTGGTGAGTAACTCAGCTTCTTCTGCTGACTCTGGACAGGGTTCTTCAAATGTGCGGTACTGACGTTCCATCTCTATGTTACTTTTTCTACTGCACAGAAACAGGTCAATGAAACCCACAGCCTTTCTATTCTGGATCATTCTATGGCTGTCCTTCACCTTGCTCTTGCCATGTATAGCTTGACATACCTTTCTTTTTAAAAAATATTTTTGTTTGATGTCTGTGTACCATGCATATGCAGTGCCCGTGAGGTGCCAGAAGAGGACACCAGATCCCCTGCTTTCCTGATGCCCTGCCTTCCCGATGTCCTGCCTGCCAGATCCCCCTAGATCCCTTCCCTGCCCGATGCCCTGGCTCAGGAGTTACTGTGAGCCACTGTTCCCCATGGGTGCTGGGAGTGGAACCTGAGTGCTCTGAAAGACCAACCAGTAGTCTGAACCGCTGAGCCATAGCTAGCCCTAATGCAGCTTCTTGTCTGTGCGCAAAATTAAGGCGCCATTAAAGTCATGGAGAGATGGTATTTCTCAAGTTCTTAGTTGGCCTTTCTTGTTCCATTACCAAATCTGTGGCATCAATCTGGTACTCACCAAAAGCTTCTTACAGTAGCCAAACCACCGACTTCCATCTTCACCAGTCAACACGAAGGAGAACGTTTCACTGAAAACAAAATCAAACAGCTACTTAAGGCATTACTCATTTAACAAGTAAAAGGAGTCATTTTGTGATCTAAGAGGAAACAGAAATACCTATTTATTTCAAGTTATATTCCCCTAAAGAGTGCCCAGGCCTTGTCCTGAGGTGAGTGAGTGGTTATGGGCTAAACTGTTGGTATTTCTGTCCCCCTTTCCTTATTTATGCTCTCTAGCTATTAGTCAATCTTGTTTCCCTTTCATTAAACATCTAATTTAGCCAAATACACAGGTAAGCAAGCTATAAAGAATTTTTTTGAGACAGGTTTCTTTGTTTAGCCTTGGCTTTCCTGAACTCACTTTGTAGACCAGGCTGGTCTCAAACTCACAGAAATCTGCCTACCTCTGCTTCCTAGAGTGCTGGGATCACTGGTGTGTGCCACCATGCCTAGCTGCTATAAAGAATTTTGATAATGTCATTTCTCCCTTGCATATTCTTTTGTTTGTTTCTGAGAGGTCATGTAGAAGAAAGACTACATCCTGGGCTGGGGACATGGCTCGCTGGATAAAGTGCTTGCCACACCAGTATAACCTGGATACAGACCTGCGGGTCTACACAAAGCTGGGTGCAACAGCAAGCATCTGCAATCTCAATATCCCTACAGTGAGATGGAAGGCAGACAGGAGACTCCCCAGAAGTTCCAAGGCCAGCTAGCTTTACACAAGCAGTAGAGAATGAGAAACCCTACCTCATCAAGGCAGAGGCAAGGCTCATACATGTCCTCTATCCTCCACATGTGAACCTGCATGCCAACTCTCTTTCTCAGACATACACAGAGACAGGAAAAAGATCATATCCTTAATATATACAAATCAATAGGAAAAAGAGCAACTCCTTATTATAAACACGGACTAACAATGAGCATCACTCACAAAATCCCCAAAGATGCCCCCAAAAGAAATTCAATTGCCAAAGAACCGAAAATTTGAACAACACTATAATTAATTTTTATTTTCTGTGTATGAGTGTTTTGTCTGCATATATGTCTGTGCACCACTATGTACAGTGCCCACAGAGACTAAAGGGAGCTTTGGATCCCCTGACATTGAAATTTTAGATGGTCATGAGATGCTACATTGGTGCTGGAATCAAACCTATGTCTTGTGCAAGAGCAGCAAGTGCTCTTTAACCTCTCAGCACTGGTGGATGGATCAACATTCAAATGCAGTCAAAAATATTGGAAAGGAGTATATACAGTAGTAAGTTCTGAGCAACAGGCTGCTTTTGCCTTTTATTGCCTCTTCTGCATCTAGAACGTGCTTAGACCAGGAGGAAGAAGCCTACCATGGAGCAGCCAGGCCAATGAGAGACACTGCATCCACAGCTAGCAATACAAGTGACAACACAGAGCATCAACATTGACAGCTAAGAGGTGGAGAGCTGCTATCTGGCTCAAGTGGTTATGCGAGGTGACAGCTAAGTCTAGAGGTGAGGCAGGGCTACTGGGCCAACAGCTGAGACCATCATTTAGTGGGTCATTAACATATGACACAATTCATTTATATAAGTTTTTCTACCCAACTGGCATAACTAAGAATTACATTTTGGTTTTCCTGGCTTATTTTTTTTTAACAATTTATTATTATTCTGTTGTTTGTTGTTTTGGTTTTTCAAGACAGAAGTTCTCTGTGTAGAGATGGCTGTCCTAGAACTCTCTCTGTAGACCAGGCTGGCCTTGAACTCAGAGATCTGCTTGCCTCAGCCTCCTGAGGTCTGGGATTAAAAGTACGCCCCACCAACATTTGGCTAGAATTTTTTTAATGTATATAAATATTTTGCCTGAATTAATGTGCACCACATTCATGCAATGCCCACGGAGGCCAGAAGACCTCAGGTCCTAGAGTTAGAGCTGGCTGTGAAGTGCCATATGGTACTGAGAAACCAACCTGGGTCCTTAGGAAGAGCAGCCAGTGGTCTTAACTACTGAGCCATCTCTCCTTCCTGTTGCTTTTGTTTGTTTGTTTGTTTGTTTTGGTTTTTCTTTTTTTCTTTCTTTCTTTCTTTCTTTCTTTCTTTTTTTTTTTTTGAGACCGGGTTTCTCTGTGTAGCCTTGGCTGTCCTGGACTCACTTTGTAGACCAGCCTGGCCTTGAGCTCACAGAGATCTGCCTGCCTTTGCCTTCCCAAGTGCTGGGATTGCTGGACTTGCTTGTTTATTTTTTTACAGAAAGTCTGTGTTTCCCAACCTAACCTTCAACTCTTAGACTCACTGTTTTCTTTGGACCTCTGAGTATTTTTTTGTCTCAAAAAAAAACAATAAAAAACAAACACACAAACAAAACAAAACAAAAGCAGTTTTTGGAAGTGATAATAGTTTTAGAAACTAAATTCCTTTTTAAAAGATTTTTTTTATCATTTTTAAGTGTGTGTGTGTATGTGTGTGTGTGTGTGTGTGTGTGTGTGTGTGTGCGCACGCGCGTGTGCGAGTACAGTTGCTCTTGGAGAACAGAGGCCTGAGACCCTCCTGGAGCTGGCATTATAGACAGCTGACGTCAGCTGACCATGGGTACTGGGAACCAAACTCAGGTCCTCTGCAATAGTACTTGCTCTTAACCCCTGAGTCATCCCTCCTGCCCCAGAAAATTCTTTAATGCTTCAGTTCCACACCTATCAGGCGGGGGGCTCCTTCTGTTTCCACACAGGAATACAGAATCTGGGCTGTGGCTTTTTCTGTGAACTTGAAGGAGAAATGATGACAATTTTTCTCTTTCACGCTTTCTAGGCTTAACCTGGCTACTTTGGGCCGTCATCTTATTGCAGGTGATGTGGACCCTTTCGTCCTGCAGGACTGATAAACTAAGGAGATTCACAAATCTGTTTTCTCTTTGACAGTGAATATTCAGTTTTTCTTTGCTGAGCTCTCACAGAAGCGTTCTGATTCCACCCCAGCCCACTGCAGCTCGATCTGCTTGTGTCCACTCGTGTGCCTCTCTATTCCTGACTCTACCCACTTGTCACAAACGGATTCTATTCATAGTTTCAGCAAACTGAAAACAGATGCAACTGGTTTACCTCTTGAGCTCTGAGGTCGGCACCCAGTCCTCTGAATCAGGAAAACAAAACTCGGGGATGACTTTGAGCCTCTCTTCAGTGTCTTTGGATTGCTTATAGCCATGATCACCCTGAAAGACAACACCACAGAACATCAACTTATGCAAATAGAGACCAGAAGTTTAAAAACAAAGAAAAAAAGATACCTCAGCCTGGTCTTGGGGCAGCATGATGAGGCCATGCAGAGGCTTCCCCCAGTGAAGCCTGCTTGTAGTGCTTTCTAGGAGAACACTGACACTCCCCAACAGTGCTCTGAGGACAGGGGCTAAGAATGAAGAATCCCATTTGACCCTGAAATCATACCGGTGAACACCCTATAAGCTTGATGGTGCCCAAGAGTTTCTTATGCAGAGGAGGATCTAGACTCAGATTTCTCAGACTGGTTGGTAGTCCAGTAGGCTATAAATCATGGAATTTAAGATAAATAAAAATCCTTCTATTATATATCAGAAACTTAGCCAGCTGAAATCATTCTGATTAATAATCAAGAGTGCTTTGAAAAAGCGGATAAATGCTATTTAGAAAAGACACTATTTTTAAATGTTACCCTGTATATAATCATTCCCTTAGCTTTGCTACCTAATTATAGGTGTGTAACTTCCTGGAAATTTTTAACACAGAGGACTCTTACAGAAGTGTGGTATAACTCAGACATGGTGCTGTCTACCTATAATGCTAGTTTTTGAGAGGTGTGCGCAGGAGAATTAGGAATTCAAGGCTAACCTTGGCTACATAGAGAGCTCAAGGTCAGTCTGGGCTACATAAGACCCTGTATCAAAGAAAAAAAAAAAAACCAAAATACAAAAAACAAAAAAGTGATATTGTACTTAGAAAGGCATACTAAATTTAGTTACATGAAAAGATCTTCAGAAATGAGATGGACTATCTATAAAAACAGCAGACGTCTGATTAGCATATTGCTTTCGAGAGAACTGATCATAGTTCTCTGTAAGTTTCTTTGAAGAATATGCACGTATTCCATGTCACTGCGGTGTTCCACACTGAAAACAGCAGGGCAGCATCAGGACAGGGCGTGCGGCTCCCAGAGTGGCTGCCGAGCACGCAGGTGGCCGAGATCCCAGTCACACCTAACACATTTGTTAGCTGTAACGTGGTGTGTTCATAATCATCTTCAGCCAAGGTTTTCCACAACAACCCAGACAGGGCTTCCACAGGGCTCTCTCCATCCCCACAAATGACGGGATCTGAGGCACCAAAACCAGCAAGCAATTTACCTGAAGGCATGTATTTTTATTTATCTTTTTCCCCCTTAATTATGTGTATGCCTGTGTATCCCCGTAAGGATATGTGCATATGACGCAGCTGTCTGTCTGGATTCTCGGATACTGAAGTGAGAGAAGGTTGTGAGCCACCTCATATGGGTGCTGTGAACTGAACACTGGCCCCTACAAAAGCAGTCGCTGCTTTTAACCACGGTGCCATATTTCCAGTCTCACCGCAGACATTCTTGATTCCTTCTGTGCCCTTCTCAGGTACTACACCTATTAATTCAAGCTTAGCTTTTTGGTACAATTAACTCAGACTAGGAAGGGGGGATGTGAAGGTCTTTCTAAGCTAGGCATGGTGGTAAATGCCTGTAATCCTAATGTTTGGGAAGCTTGTAATAATACAGCTAATACTTGCAACAGCAGGTTAAATGAATGAGTGATTTGTGATGTGAAACAGGCAGAGAAAAACAAAGCAGTGTTAGAACAGCAAGGCTAGGCTCGGGGGCTCCTAGCACTTGGGGTACTGAAGCAGGATTGCCCAATTAAGGAGGCTTTGGGCAAACTCCTGTCTCAATGTCGGTAGAAGCTGTCAGAGACGACAGCAAACAGGAGGAAAACACAGGAGTGTGCGGGCACCTTCTGGAGGTTTCATGGACACCATGCACCCACCTTGCTGGGGAACTGCTGTATGACCTGGGGGATGTAGCTCGTTGCTGGCGGCGTCTTCTGCAGAGAGACTACCACGAAGAGTTCAAACAGCTGCTGTTCCTGCAGCTCAATAAGGTCCCGCTCCAGGGTCTGGTAGTGGGGGTTCCTCTTGGAGGACTGCTGCAGCTGTGCTAAGCGCTTGTGGCGATCTGTAATAAGGCCACAGTGTCAGGTTCCTTGTGCCCTTATCCTCTTTCTAGCCCCATGAGTCCTGGCTCTCACGGGGAGAACCCTGTGGTCCTCTGCTGAATGAATGCAGAGAAGTAACGTCCTGTGTGAGCCGTGAGGGCAGTGCTCAGGGCCCGCTGGAGTGAGGTTCTGTGCACTGTGTAAAGGTTGTCTTCGATATTCAGATGCTGATTTCTGTCCAGGCAGAGAGCCGAGTACAGACCTGACTTTGGCATTGTTAAGCATCAACTGTCTCAATGTTTTGTAAACACTGTTCCCCATCACCTTCTGATTGGTTGAATAAAGAACTGAACAGCCTATAGCAAAGGTAGGAGAGAATAGGGAGGACTTCTAGAGAGACAGGACCTCTGGGAAAGAAAGAGGCATAAAAGACACAGAGGAAGTTGGACAAATGAAACTGAAAAGAGGTAAAGGACCACATGGTACAACACAGATTAATACAAGTGGGTAACACAGGTTATAAAAGCTAATTGGGAAAACAGCAGGCTAAGGTCTAAAGCTATTATAAATTAATACAAGTTTCCATGTCATTAGATCTGGGATGGGCATAGAAAGCCCTTATGGTTTTAGGGGTCCTATTTCACCTCCATCAAGCAGTGGGACTGACATCCATGTCCCAACTGATGTACTGTATATCTAAAGCACACACTTGATGTATGTAATATATATACATATATCCTTCATGCAGAGCACCAGGACACATGCAAAATGTCTAGGCAAAAATGTAAGACTGACAAAACATGCCATTTCTGGTACTGTCTTGAAAGCATGGGAGAGGGATGGATATAGTAGAAGAATCGAGTCCTATGCAGACACTAAGCACAGCCGGGGCAAACCAAAACCAAAGTCAACCTCACATTTAAAAACCCATCCTTTCCCTTTTTTTTTCCCCTTGACACATAGTAAGAGGAGTGGCTTGTATCAATCACAGTTCTTTTAAAAAAGACACAAAAGCTGGAGAGATGGTTCAGTGGTTAAGAGCATGTACTGTTCTTTCAGAGGATCTGAGTTTGGCTCACAGCCCTAAGTCAGGTGGTTCACAACTGTCTGTAACTCCAGCTCCGGGGGTAGGGGGAGGGAGAGATCTGTCACCTCTGGCCTCTGCAGGCACCCATGCTCACATGTATATACTCCCACACTGATACACATAATTTAAAAGAATAAAAATAAATCTAAAATAATTTTTAAAAACAAAACATATAGACCTCTGGAATAGAAGATCTAACAATAAAGCCAAGAAGCTACAACAATCTGATTCTTGACAAGAACACTAAAATACACATTGGGGAAGGAAACAACCTCCGTAACAAGCAAGGCTGGGAAAACTGGATATCCATCCCGTAAGAAAAGCCGACACCAGATCCCTATCACTCCACAAAACCAATTCAAATAAGTCAAATACCTTGATGCAAAATAAAATCTGGCCGGGCAGTGGCGCACGTCTTTGATCCCAGCACTCTGGAGGCAGAAGCAGGCAGATCTCTGAGTTTGAGGCCAGAGTAAGTTCCAAGACAGCCTGCGCTACCCAGAGAAACCCTGCCTTGAGAAAAACAAAGTCTGAACTGCTAGACGAAAGCAGGGGAAACACTCCAAGATACAGACATAGACAATGACTTCTGACTAGAACACAGACAGCTCAGGAAATAAGAGTAAGATTGGGTAAAGGGATTGCAAGTCATTAAAAATCTTCTGAGCAGCAAAAGGAAAAGTGGGGAGACAGGCACAGAGCAGAACGCCTCTGCTGAACACTCATCTGACAGAGGATTGATACCCAGAACACACAGGAACGTAAGAACAACAAAACCAAACAACAAAATAAATGCTACCTCAGTCATTACGCAGGCAACAGACCAGACATTTTTCAAACCAAGAAATACATATGGCCAAAAAGTAAGTGAAAGAATGCTCAACATTCTTAGCCATCAGAAAAATGCAAATCACAACTGAGACTGTTATCGCCTCCCCCAGATATGGCCACTTCTGCCACTAAATAAGTACAGAGTGGATCAAAATAGTAAGAACTCTTTACACCCAACCAGGAATGGTTCCCTAGAAATGTCCAGTTTACTGCACGTTCTGGGAAAAGGTGTGCTGACCCTCCAAAGGGCTGCGTTCAAGTCAAGACACATTTTCTCCTGCTGCTCATTAGCAACTGCAATAAATTAGTCATTATTATGCATCAATGCTGAACCCCATAATGCTCTAAGTTTCATCTTTAGTCAGGCTACAAAATCCAAAACCTGGAGCAATTTAGGCCAATGGAGGAGCATGAGGCTGTTACTCATGACATCAGTGTGTATGTCAGCCAGTTAAACAAGAAATAAAACCTGCTATGACAATTCGTCTGATGAAGATCGAGAGCACATTAAGTGCTTGTACAGGTAAGAGCAGGAAATGCATGGATTCTGTACCCTGATATGAACTGCATAATGACTTGGAATAGAAGCACCTACATGTAAATATCTTCCTTCCTTTCTTAATGTCAGAGAGAGAAAATGCACTTAATAGTCACGCTTGAGTTACTAGGGAAAAATCAGCCATTTCAGGCTAAGCGCTTGTTGATGAGGATGATTCACACTCTTCTGGCTGCTACAAATTGCACAGGTCTGGGCATGCAGAGCTTGCCGCCCTGCTCCCTCCAGAACTCGTCCTCGGAACCATCCTGGTTTGCCTCGCTTCACTAGGGGAGATTTGTCATGCTGTCAAACAGCTGAATGTACTACTTAGTGCCACAAATCTCAACAGGGTCTAAGGGTGAAGCAATGGCCTACAAAGTCAACCACGTGGGGAAAGGCATGCTTAGTCACAAAAGCAGGCAGGCGTTGCTCCAGCCCAAGCCAGGATCAGGGGAGGGAGCAGCGGCTGACTCACTTACTCTTTGGCAGGTACTCAGCATCACTCTCGTTCCCACTGGTTTCACCTGGAGAGAAAGGAAGAGAGGAGAGTTTCCGTTTGCATTGTCTCCTAGTAGGAAGCGCATGAGGATGAGAATGGTGGGAAACTGCCACAGTCTGGAGCCTCGAATGAGGAACGAGGGTCAAGCTAGTAAAGGTCAAATTAGCCCAGCTGTTGAAAGAGAACACAGGACAAAAACAGGAGACCCCCAGAGGATCTCAAACAGACAGTAACACACTATGGGTTTGTTTTTTTCTGTGTGAGTCTGTGAGATCATTTATAAACTAAACATAGTAAGAAACTAGTAACTAATGTCAAAATACAGCAATTATTATAAGACACAATGGAAAGTTCCATGAATATGGCTCTTTCTCCCAATGCTCTAACACTTAACCTGGGGCCCGTGTGCTGACCTGAAGTGAGGGAGTGATAAACGCAGTGTGTATGAAGCAGGAGGCCATGAAGGGAGGCCTGACATCAGCACTGTGACTCAGTGACGCTCACCTGATGGCCTGTATGGTACTGATGGGTGGGCGGCACACAGAATAGAGAGCTAGACAAAGGGCTGATTCACACCCGGGGCAAGGAGGAGCCAGACAGACGGCGGCCCCACCATGCTGTTCTGAACAAGCTTAGGCCAAAGCTTTTCAACGCTTTTCTGGACTCCTCCATTTGATACTTTCAAATCTCAGCTGACCACAGCTAACTGCAGCTGTAGAAAATGACCCAGGAAGTAGTGACGGGGCTAACGATGAGGCTCCGAGAAGGACCTCACCTCTACCTCCCTTCCACGCTCGTGTCAGCTGCTCTCAGCCTTTGCTACAGAGTTAGCCAGTTACTCAGATGACTCTGTCTCGTTCAGAGTGAGGTCCGGTGTTCATTCAAAAGACTCTGTGCGCTTTAAATAAAGGACTAACACTAGGATGGAAAAAAATGTGGTCGCTGCGGGAGATAACCAACTGAGTTTAGAAAGCAAAACACTACCTTTTCTACCGTTCCACTAAACACTGTAACCACACTGCTCTCTCTTGCTCTCAAGCCCACAGTAATAGCAATGCTTTGAACTGTTCTTACTCTCCCCAATCATTTATAAGGCTTTGGAGGTAGGGGCTACACTCTTTTCACAAGGGAGCGTTAGGGGCTCTGTTTGTTTGTTTTTGTTGTGCATGGTGTGTGTGTGTGTCTGTGTACACAAATGACTGAATGTAGGACCTTTGTACCCTAGCTACCAATGGAGCATTCTATACTATAATTCTATAAATATAATTTACCAAAAGATGAAAAATAAAGAAAGATTTTTAGCACTCAGGGAGGCAGAGGCAGGCAGACCTCTGTGAGTTCAAGGCCAGACTGGTCTATAAATTGAGTCCAGGACAGCCAAGGCTACACAGAGAAACTGTCTCAAAAGAGAGAGAGAGAGAGAGAGAGAGAGAGAGAGAGAGAGAGAGAGAGAGAGAGAGAGAGAGAGAGAGAGAGAGAGAAAAGATCTTTTAATAAAGGGACTCAGAGGAAGAGCACTACCCTTATATAGAGTGTAGGCAGAGCCTCAAAAGAGGCTTTTAAATAAGTAAATTAAAATACTTCATTGGGTATAATGGTTCCTTCCATTAATCCCAGCACTTGGGAGGCAGAGGCAGGTAGATCTCTGTGAATCCCAGGCCAGCCTGGTCTACATAAAGAGTTCCAGGTCAGGTAAGGCTACATAGTGAGGCTCTTTCTCAAAAAAAGAAAACAGAAAAAAGGCTTGTGAATTTAGTCCTAGCAGTACATGGAATTGTCCTCTGGCCTCCAAAATCACACCACGGCGCCTACTCAGCACACCACACACACAGCCACACAGAGCACCCACTCACAATATAACAAATAAATAAAATGGAATACAGTTGTTTTTAGAACTTCTATATTAAGACTAAAAAATTAAGGCAAACTAAAAACTGAAAAACAAGAGAAAAAACTTTAACTATATCAGAAAATTCAGAGCCTAACATTCATAAATTTAAAACATGTATAAATCTGATTATATAACATTTTGAAATTCAGTCAGGCCTGGTAGCCACACCTTAATCAAGTACATGAGAGGCTGACACAAGAGGATCAAGGGTTTAATGACAGCTTTAGCTACACATAGTGAATTCAGGACAACCTGTGCTACATGACCTGTTCCAAAAACCAGAAAGAAAAAAATTAAAATTTTCAATTAAAAAAAACCTCACTACTAAATTTAAAAATTGAAAAATAAATTGGGAAAATATTTGTAAGTGTACTGAAGACACAAGAACTATTTTCTTCTTTTTTGTGCTTTTTAAGGTAAGGTCTCATTCTGTAGCCCAGGCTAGCATGGAACTTCACTATGTAGCACAAGCTAGCCTCAAACATGGGCCAATCCTCCTGCTTCAGCCTTCCAATTTCCAAATGGGATTACAGACATGGGCCACCATGCTCGCAGCTGAAAACTAGGTTCCTTTCTTCCTTTTTTTAAGCCAGGGTATCTTTGTTCTCCATGTAAACCATTCTGCTCTCAAACTCACAGAAATCCTCCTGCCTCTGCCTTCTGAGTTCTGAGAATTACAGGTGTGTGCCATTCTGTCTGGCTCAAAACTAAATTTCTTACTATTCAAATAGCTATTACAAATCAAATGGGCTAGGAAGATAGTTCAAGTCATAAAGTTTCTGCAACGCAAACATGAAGACCACATACAATGGAATGTGCTTTACAATTCCATTGCTGGGACTCACTAGCCAACCAACACAGCCTACTCAGTGAGCTCTAGGACAGTCAAAAACTGTCTCAAAAACCAAGGGAGGCTAGACCAGCTAGGGCTGCTCTCTGGCCCCCACATATATACACATAAACGGTCACACATACACACATATAACACATATATACGTACACACAAATGGCAGAAAAAATGATAAATTGTTAGAAATTGGCAATTCACAGATAAGATTTATAACTTTTTAATAAATAAAAAAAATTTCCCAAGTTTATAATGAAAATAAGTATTAAAGCAATAAATAAGATAATACATTTTAACCATTAACAAAAAAATTTCATTAAACAACTTGATGAAGATAATGGGAAAGTATATTCAAATGTTTGCAGAAAGAGGCTATAGTACTAGCTGTTTGTGGGTCAACAGCTATAAAAAATATTTTATTGTAGGTGTTTTGGGTCAGGAGCTCACTCGGTCACTCAGGCTGTTCTGGAACTCACTTCGTACGTCAGGGTAGCCCTGAGTTCACTTAGTCCTCTTGCCTCAGTCTCTGAGGCGCTAGCATTACCGGTGTGAGCTGTGCTTGGCTGCTGTAATAGTTTTAAGTCTATGTATTCTTTGATCAAGTGAATCTACTACAAGGAACTTAATTTATAAATACAGCACACAAAATAAGTAAAATTGTTTGAATATGTGTGTGTGTCTTTATAGACAGTCTATCTCTGGAGGTTAAGTATGTAAGAGACAACCAAAATGTCTACCACTTGGACTAAAAACTTGAGGTGATGGGGATAGAATGAGGGTCACACTGGTGGGCATAACCATCCACAATGAGACTTTCATTTCTATACCCTGAGTACAATAGAGCTTTCGGAGTACTCTGTGTTGATACTGAAAGAGCTTTGAGGCGCATTCGTTAAATCTTTAAAAAAGAAAGTACAGAGTAAAAACATGAATAATACAGAAAAAGTCTTTAGGGGCTAGAGAGACGGCTCAGTGGTTACGAGCTCTTTCTGCTCTTCTAAAGGATCTGAGTTTGGCTTAGTTCCAAGTACCCACGTCAGGTGACTCAACCTACTATGACCTTCTTGGGAATCCTGAATATATTTGACACACACAGACACATAAAATAAAGTCTTCTTGTTGTTGTTGTTTTGTTTGTTTTTTGTTTTTGAGATAAGATCTCTCTGTATAGGCTTGGCTCTCCTGGAAGTCACTCTGAAGACCAGGATGGACTCGAACTCACAGAGATCCACATGTCCAGCTTAAAAATAACATCTTTACAAAAAAAAGTATTATCCTTAGAATCAAGTATTCTTGTGAGCTTATGAAGTTTCTTTCTTATGAAAGAGAGCCAAAGGAGAGAGGGAGAAAGGCCAAAAGTCTTATGAAAAGTCAGTTAAAGGTTCTGACGAGCTGCAGTCATCACAGTGAGTGTTGGTTAAAGGGCCTAGAAACCAACAGAGAAATCTGTCAGAAACCTGCAGGAGTATGAATAGCCCCGGGTTCTCTCTCTTTTGATTTCAACACACAAAATTATAATGGCAAAGGTGAAGAAAGGCAGTGTCATTTTGTAACAACGGAGACTGGTTAAGAAATGTTCAGGTTGGAGGTAGCGAACCTAGCACTGAGGTGCAGAGCGGGCATATATAATTATCCAGGTCCATTAGGCTAACACACAGGCAAAAGCGCGCAAGAAGAGAGAACCTGAGCGCAGTGCTGACAGAGCTGGGGGCTCCTCAGACAGGCCAGCACTCCTCTGGCTATCACGGGAGCTGGGGGAATGGTAACTTTCTTCAGGTCACAGAGGAAAACCAAGTTTTACAAAGGATGTCTAGGAACTACTAGTTTTTCTTTTTTGTTTGCTTTTGGTGTTAGAAGTTGGCAATTCAGGCTGCTGAAGATATTTTTTCCAATGATATGATTTTTTTTAAAAAGCTAAATCTGACTCCTCTGAACCTCAGGCAGGTAGAGTGTGCCTGAAGTCAATTATTTTAACTTTTATTAATTCAATTAAAAGATCATTTTGTGTGTTGTATGCTCCAGCACTCAAGCAGCAATCAAAAATAACTTTGGGAACTGTTTCTCTCTTTCTACCCCCCTTTTTTTCAGTTTTTTCATTTTGTTTTGTTTTATTTTGGGACGGGGTCTTTCTTGTGGTCGGTCACTGCACCACACTCTCCAAGCTAGCTTGGTGGCTAACACTGGCCAGTTTTCCTGTCTTCCACTGTCCATCTCACTGTAGGAATGCTGGGGTTACAGACAGGCACTACTGCACCCGGGTTTAGCAGGGCAGGGTGGCACACACCTTTAACCCTAGCCCTTGGGAGGCAGAGGCAGGTGGATCTCTGTGAGTTTGAGGCCACAGTGAGTTCCAGAACAGCGGAGACTATGTAGAGAGCCTGTCTTTAATATACATATGGCTAACTATAGCACCCAGCTCTTTATGTGGGTTCCAGGCATCACACTCAGGTCACGAGGCCTGTGTGACTAGCACTTTTACCCACTAAGGCATCTCTCCTGGCCAGGACAATAGGGCTATTCTATAAGCACTCATGATGGCCCCAGCATTTTGGCATATAATTTGTAGCTACATTTTACTTCCTTATCTATAAATCAACAATATCTGCCACACAGATATTAGAAAATCAACAGTAATGCATTAGAAAGAATCTAACACAGTGTCCTGAAGCCCTGTCAACCTTTGCCTGGGATAAGGAAACACAGAAGAGAGGGATGGCTAAAATTCCATGTTAATGGGAGCATGGAGAGCCTGCCACAGGAGAGGAAGAGCTCCTACAGTCCTGCTGCTGACTCAACTCTACACTTCCTCCTCTGGCCCAGCTGCTCCGCCTATGACACAGCCTGGTGCCCGACTCCTACCGTGGCATTTCAAATGAGATGAAATCTTTAAGCAAGTATTTTATTCAATAAATATTAGCTGTCGTTGATAATAATTAGCCAAAGACATTTCACTCCCAATGAAAAATGAAGCTTGTCTAAACGCTTCCCTTTGACACATGGGCTGGGGAGCTGGCTCAATGCTTAAAGTGCTTGCCATGCACGCAAGGGGACTGGAGTTTGGGTCCCCAGAACCCATGTAAACACTGGGTGGTGGTAACAGACCACCTGTAACTTAGCTTCAGAGGGTGGAGACAGGGACCCACACCCCATAGCAACCCATACTCTCTGCATCACAGAGCTCTGTGTTTGATTAGGAGCCCCTGCCTCAAAGGAATAAGGTCGACTAACGATAGAGGAAAGTCTATCCATCTCAGGCCTTCACCCAAATGCACGCACATGTGCACCCAGTCACATGAACACACATATGCACATCACACCTACAGACACATGAGAAGAAGAAACAGAAACTGGGAACACACGTTAAGCATGGTAACCAGTGCGTGTGTTCTTTTGGCAGGACTGTACCAAAGCCAGTCTTACCCAGTAAGAGCAGAGGCTTCGGAACACAGATGGTTTTATTTTTACACAATTAACTTGTTTCAATGTAGAGTAGAGATATAAATGAATTTATGATATTTCTCTTTGTAAATCTGTAAAAACAGGAAATAATATCCTCTGACAGGACTTTCTCACTTATGAATTATATAAAGAAAAATTGAAATTGCTAAGTTTTACATATTTCCTTTAGACAACCAAACTGAGATTTCATGAGGCTGTTTGCAGTGCTGGGGCTGAAGGCCCGGCCACATGGCGACGCAGGCAGGTGCTCTTCGGCCCTCATGGGGGCTTGTGAGAAGTAACTCCTCCCTAGAGAGCCGGACTGGAACTTCATTCTTCCTGCCTCAGCCTCCTTAGTGCCAGGATTACAAGTGTGCACCAGCACACTCAGACCTTTGTTTTTATAACAAACTTTTAATTTGTTGTGAACACTGAAGGTTTCTTAACTAACTTAAATTGTATCTGGCTATCTGCATGATAAACTACTGAGCTTCAGAGATGTGGGACAAGTTGGGTACAGCATGTTTGCTGGCCACAGTGGTGCATGTCTGCTCTCCACACCTGGGAGGCTGGGGAAGCAGAACCCCAAGTTCCTGACCAGCCTGCGCTACAGAGCAAGACTCAATCTCAAAAAGGGAACAAACAAGAGATCAAAGGGAGCCGGGTGTGGCGGCGCACACCTATAATCCAGTGCTTGGGAGTCGCAGGCTGGTAGATTGCTGTGAGTTGGAGGCCAGCCTGTCTACAAAGGGAGTCCAGGACAGCCAAGGCTACACAGAGAAACCTAGTCTTGAAAAACCAGAAAGAGAGAAAGAGCTCAAAATGGAATTACAAAATAATTGCTCAAACTAGCTAAGCAATTTAGTCTCATTGGTTCATAATTGTTTTATTTATTTATTTATTCACATACTGTTTTTGTTTGTTTGTTTTGTTTGTTTGTTTTACTTCGAATTAAATAAGAAGGAATTGAAAGGGCCCTTGAAAAGCTTGGTGTGAATGTGGTGGCTCATGCCTATAATCCCTAAGCTGGAAGACTCAGGCAGAAGGCTCACCATAAACTCATGGGCAGTCTGGGATACATGGTGAATCCCAGGCCAACTTGAACTAGGGAGTGAGACTCTGTCTAATCAAGCATTAAGTTATGTAACAATGCTCCCTTCATATGCTGTTATGGTTTGAATCCAAAATGTCCCCAGAGGCTCATGTTTTGAATGCCTGCTCCCCAGCTGCTGGCGCTATTCTGGAGAGTTTTGGAAATTAGGAGGTGGGGCCTAATTGACAGGAGTCAGACGTAATCCCAGTCCTGGCCTCTTCCTTGTGGTCTGTTTCCCAGTCTGCTGCATGCTCCTGCTACCAGGAACTGACTGGTGGACCAAGCCCTCTAAATCCAGGGGCTGACTGGTGGACCGAACCCTCTGAATTCAGGAGCTGACTGGTGGACTGAGCCGTCTGAATCCAGGAGCCAAAACAAATCCTCCCATCCTTAAGCTGATCTCCCAGACATGTCGGTCATAGCATAGGAGACTAACACATACACAAACAGCTACAAACAAAAGAGCAAAAAAGGTTCTTACCTTTTGAGGAGGGGGCTTCTTTCCCAGTGAAAGGCTGTAACTTTACCCTCTTCTTCCCTCTCTTAGACTCAAATGTATCATTTATTTTCAAAACAAGCTGGGGGGAAAAAAAAGGCAAGAAAATTACAAGTCAAAGCCACCAAAAATGTTCTCTGCATGACTGGCATTAATATAGTAAATGCCCCTTTGGAGGAAAGAGTAATAATAATTGAATGATAAAGTAATTAAACTTAATAATAAAATAACTGAATAATAAAAACCTTCACATTTTTCAATTTTGGATTAAAACAGTATCATTGGATGATGTGTGTTCTCATACTAAGTGTCTACAACCCAGGAAACAAGAGTTCAAAGGATCCTGCCCTTCCTGGTGAACCCAATACAGCTTCTTAGAGAGGTTCTGTGTCACTCCGTGTCACAACACGCAGGGAATGTGGCTACTGCCCTCCCTCTTGTGATTAACACTTTGCTCAAGTTTTCACTTGCTCAGAGCAGGAAGGGGAGCAGTAACCCAGTGTAGGGTGGGTCTTAGTTATTTCTGCTCCCAGGAGGTTCTCCCAGAGGAGACAATCCTGCTTATGGAGCTTCTGTCACCAGGAGTGCACTCTGCCACTGTGGGTATAAACGCCGCAGTGGAGATGGCGTGAGTGGGGACTCGATCACTCCATGCACAGCCACGCTTTCCTCCCACTCCGCTCGTCGATCCACACCTCAAGCAACTGCAATCACATCACTCATTTTTAAATTGTTTTACAGCTGTTTCTATTTAGTAAGCATTACTCAGAATTCTTTCCTAATGCTCGGGAAAAGGTATGTGTATACAGAAGAGAGATACACAGACTGAGGTGAAAAAGAGTACAAGAGCAGAGCTGTGACATTAACACACAGTTTAGAACAAGGAGCTGGTTAACCTTTCTATACCCACTTTTCTTTTTCTCTTGGGGTTCCGAGCTTGATTTAATACACTGCCTAGACAGAACTGTCAAGCACTCTGTAGATGAGTCGACAGTCTGCTTAGGAGTGCACTTGTGTTCTTTGTCTGTGTGATTTTTTTAGCACTCCACAGGCAGCGAGCCCAGTCAGTCCATTCCAGGCAAAAGCACGTGAAGAGCATGTGCAGATCTCCACATCTGTATGAGCATTTGCTCTCTTAGGGGATTTTTGCAGCTGCCATTAGGTGAAAAATTGCCAGTGTTCCTCAGTGTTGCCTTTACAAAGAAGCAAACAGGAGAACCCAGGAGAGAAAGCTACTTCAATGGACTGCAGAAAAGTTTTAGGTGCAGAAACACCAAAGGTAGCATAAACATTAATGTGGATTTACAAAGCAGAATCAGTTGTATGCCCACATATTTTGAAGGAATATCAGATCTAGGGGCAACCTGCAATTCTGGTTATGAAGCAGGTAAGCTGCACTTACCTTGCAGCTGCAGCAAACACTGCAGAAAGCTCTGAGAAAGGACAGAAAGCAGCTGCTCACTACAGACATAAACACTAAAGCATCAGGGAAGGCACCAGCAATCCCCACAGAGGCTCCCAGAAGCAGAAGAAGGAAGGAAGGGTGGGGCCGCGCACATGAGCTAGATCTGAAAGCAGTTTCCCTTCCAGGGAAAGCTGGGCCAGAGGACATAAATGAAACCTGCTTTTCTCATGGAATGTTCCTGAAGATGCTTAAAACAACCAAAATTTGTACTGCATCTGGGATATCCTAAAAGGTCTACAAAGTGAGTCCAGGACAACCACGGCTACACAGAAAAAAAGAGAGAGAGAGAGAGAGAGAAAGGAAAAGGGAGAAAAACAGTGTGGGAGACAGAAGCAGGTAGATTTCTGTGTGTTGAAGGCCAACCTGATCTACATAGAGTTTCAGGACAGCCAGAATTACATAGTGGCCTTGTCTCACCAAAAAACAAACAAAACAACAGAAAACTCAAAACAACAGCAAAACTAATATTTGTGACAATTCACTATGGATATGGATTTCAGTAAACTTGGTTAGAAGCTACCAACATTGAGACCTCTTTTTCAAATGTATGTAATTGACACCTGGCCTCATAATACGTGGCACATCAGAATGTGAACAGAAGAATTGCTTCAGCTTTGAGACCAGGCTGGTCTATGTAATGAGACCTGCCTTACTTTTTTTTTTTTAAGAAAAGAAAATGTTCAATGTTGAGAGAGTTGATCCTATCATCTATTATTAGAAAGTAAATCAGCAGCCGGCACACCTTTAATCCCAGTACTTGGGAGGCAGAAACAGGCAGATCTCTGAGTTCAACGACAGCCTAGTCTAAAGTGAATTCCAGGATAGCCATGGCTATACAGAGAAACCCTGTCTCAAAAAAACCAAAAGAAGAGGAGGAGGAAAAGGAGGAAGAAGAAAAAGAGGAGGAGGAGGAAGAAGAAAGTGAACTAGCTCCTGGCATCAGACTTAGCAGTGGAAGGCAGCACCAGATAGAAGTAGCGCAGAGACTCCTCAGCTCTCTCTTTCCTCTGAGGTGCAGAGGACTGAACACAGGCCTCACACACGTAGGACAACTGCTTTAACACTGAGCCACACTCCAGCCCTCTTCTGAATCACCTAACCGCACTATCCACAGTTCCCTGACAGTTGCTAATGCCATCGGAAGGGTCTTAGGAGTCTGTATCCTTGCCCCAGGCACACATGATCCGCTGTTCTGGAGTCACACAGAGGCTTCAAAAAGTGCCAGAGCCATCTTCCTGAGGAGAAAGCTCCTGCAGGATGCCTGCCCAAGTGCAAGGACAGGAAACAGACCAGAAGAATTAAATTAATTACGGAACATAACATTTACCAAGGAACCAATCAGTAGTCACTAACCCAAGAAACAGCTGAGACATTTATGTTAAAGTCAGGTACAAAATGTGTGTGCTGAATGACATTTGACCTAATTCACCAGGCACTATGGAATGAAAAATATTTCAATTATCTGATTTCTTCATTACAAATATTATCTGCTACTCAACAGTGTCAATCCTGATAACGTCTTATTTAAATATTTTTATGTAACCTTATAAACGTCTTTCCTAAAAGAAGGCTACGAGTAATGTCATTTAAAAATATTCTGCTTAGCGGAGGAGAGCTTATTGCCTTTCCTATCGCTTGTCATCCCAGGTCATTTATTTCATATGGTTTGACAATGTCTAGTACCAAGCAACAGTCTGGTTTCCTTTTCTCCATCTCTGAATGGACATTTTAGCCCTAATAAATGGCACATACTTCATCATTACTGAAAACTGTAAACGCCGGCACGAGACTGACCTCGCTTTGGTACGCAAATGAAAGGGTATAAACAGACTCCTTCTGTTTGAGAGTCTGGTGTTTCCTTGAGATAGGCAGATGATTTCCAACAAGAGCCAGGATGACAGAGGTGAAGTCCCTCTATCTGATGTCAAGTTTCCAATCCACAAAGGAACAACATCAAAAGTCATTAGTGTAAATGCCTGAATGAGCCAAAATTTCAAAACTCAAGGTTGCTTTCCAAATCTAATTCCAACAGGTAAGTTCTAACCTATTAAGTTCATTCTAATGCTTATTTATTCTTCGTTATTAAAACGCTAGGGTAACATTTGAAGAATGAATGTGCTGGACTCCTCACCTGTGGGAGATTTCTCTTTTTCCTGTTAGCCACTTCTCCAGCTCGAAAAAGCTTCCATTCAGTTAAGGTGACAGGCAAAGTGGTATCCTTCGTGAGCTTGGATCGCAAATATGCTTGAGAGTTCTTCAGTTCCATCGTCTTCCGCTGAAGGAACTGGGGTTTGGGAGGAAGCTAAAACGGGGGACACACTGGTGAAGACAGATCTCCAGGTAATCCTATGTTTTCACACAAAGTCAAAGTTACCCTGCAAAATGCTTAGCTTTTCTTTAAACACATCCCAAATGCGGATTCTGCAATTCCTTCTCATTTTAGTAATGTAGCTTGTCTGTTTTCTAATCCAAAGTTCTGCCCTGTGACCTAATCATCATCTGGACCAACTCAAACAACGGTCTCAAAGATTCAGGGAGTGAGGAGGTAACCCAGGCCCCAGGCTGACAGGAGCTCAATATGGAGCACTGGAAGCTACAGAGAACTGAGAAGTTCACGGCCTGCCTACAGCACAGCTACTTAAGCCATGGGTTGTGACCCGGCAATGTGACTGTTGGGGTGATTTTTGTGTGTGTGTGTGTGTGCACTGTGTAAAAGTTTTCTTTGTATTATTCAGATGCTGATTTCTGTACCAGCAGAGAGCTGAGTACAGACTAAACTTTGGTATTGTTTTTTTTAAAGATTTATTTGATGTATATGAGTGTTCTATCTGCATTTACACCAGCCAGAAGAGGGAATCAGTTCACATTATAGATGGCTGTGAGCCACCATGTGGTTGCTGGGAATTGAACTCATGACCTGTGGAAGAGCAGACAGTGCTCTTAACCACTGAGCCATCTCTCCAGCCCCTTGGTACTGTTAAGAATCACCTGTCTCGATGTTTTGTAAGCATATGCTTCTCTCACCTTCTGATTGGCTTAATAAAGAGCTGACTAGCCAATAGCAAAGGCAGGCAAGGAGGCAGGACTTCCAGCAGAGACAGGAACTCTGGGAAGGGGTCAGAAAGGGCACTTCTCTGGACACGAGCACCTCAGGACTCCCGAGTGGCTGAGGTGAAATCTCCATAGCACTGGGGCCTGAGATAAGATGCCTGGAGAAACTGAGAAGCTGGAGCCACATATAAGGTCTCCGGATGCTACTGACAGGAAACTCCGGTGTGTGTGTGTGTGTGTGTGAAAGCATGTTTAATTCAAACAATGTAAAAACTAGCCATTCCTCCAAGGCAGGCAGCTTTACATGGTCTGACACTGCCAGCCAGGGACCAGAACTAGAAATCTGACCCTATAGTAAAAATTCATAGTTTAGGAAAGATATTTAGAGGTCAAATCTGTGTAAACTGCTTACAGTGTGTTAATAGACCCCTCTCCCACACCTCTTTAACTGTCAAACTGGCAGTTCAGCCTCTGGCACAGTGGTCCTCTCCAGCCCCTCCCAGATGATGCTAATTTGAAGTGAAAAGGCTAAACAAAAACTCACCAATCCCTAAGCTTCCCCCAAGCTCAGGACTTGAAATCCCACCAATCCTCACTCTGGAAATTTCTGCCCTAGAAAGCTCTGCCCCTAAAACATCCTATATAAAGGCTGTGTTAGCCCCGTTCTCTGCTGCCTTTCCCTGGGAGCAGAGGTAGCCAGTCCTAGATTCATTCCCTCCAATAAGACTCTTTTAAGAGATTTACTGCCTGGTGTGATACTCATTGGAAGAGGCCAAGAAGCCCTGCGGAGCTTAGGCCCTAAGCAGCTCAGCTCCTCAGAGGTTGAGGAAACCCTCCCCTGGAAGCTGCAACACCTCTGCTGAGGAGGCCTCCTCTCAGAGCTGTGCGGTCCCTGGGCTCCTGTGTCTCAGGATAGCCCTCCCTTGGGACGATGCCCCACCTCAGAGCTGGGCTATCCTCCCAAGCCTTGTAATTGTGAGTCTCCTGGACACCTTCCCACCCGATCAGCAATCCCACCATAGCCTTTTATATGCACCCTGCGGCCCAGTGTGCTCATCCCTGACGCCGCTCGGTGTACCTTGGGTGTTCTGAAGGCATTCTTTGCAGGTGGCAGCCTCCATGCTGAAGGGGATCTCCAAATGGGGAACGGCTGCACTGGAATATCTTCATAGGGATTTTCCTTGGCTGGATCTTTAAAAATCATATGAACACCACTTAGAGAAACATAATTAAGTAGGAACAGTGCCTATAGCTAAGGGTGGAAATTATTTTCTTCTACGTTCTTATGGGGAGGGAGGTTGTAAGAGCAATGGCATTTTAAGTTTATACATCACTCCAGAGTTCAACCAACCTACAGAACTTTCAAAACACCGTACTGTAAACATTAGTTCTTAACTGAGTCATCCATTATTCTAACTGTAAAACTTGTTAATGATGAAAAAATTTAAGAATGTTTCCATGTTAGAAAAACAAAGTTGTCGGACATGATGGCGCACACCTGAGGCAGGTGGATCCCTGTGAGTTCCTGGGCAGCCTGGTCTAGAAAGTGAGTCCCAGACAACCAAGGCTACACAGAGAAACCTGTCTTCAAAAAAACAAAAAATAAAGATTTATTTAAAAAAAGTCAAAACAAGATATGTCCAATTATAAAAGACCACTGTACAATGAAGGGCATCACCAAATACGCACTAAATTTAACTGCAAAGCATGGACACCTACATATAATATCCTCATAGATATTATCCTCAGACTGTGTGTAATAAAGTGCTGAACCAGCATTTCTTCCAAGTTCTTCATGAATCTTCCGTGAATTCCGAAAGTGCTGAATATCTTCAAACTCAAAAGATTTCCTAAAGAAAGGAGATAGATTTTAAAGTTACACCTACAAAAAGTGTAGTCTCTAAATGATACGAGGAGAATACAAAAAAGTAAAAAGACTTGTGTGTAAAATTACAGAGATAGTACACACCTTTACTCTTAGCACTTGGGAGAGAGAAGTGGATCTTTGTGAGTTTGAGGACAGTTTGGTTAACATAGTGAGTTCTGGGACAGACATGGCTATAACCCTGACTCAAAAAAATATATTTTTTTTATTTTTCATTGCAAAAAAAGTTTTTTATCAGAGATGTAAGAATAATAAGTAACAGAAAATATAGGCTTTCAACTGCTCACACTCATGCTCATCTTTAGATTCTTTACTCCCTAATTAACATTTATTTTTATGAGCCTTTACTCCCAGCACTTGAGAGGCAGAGGCAGGTGGATCTCTGTGAGTTTGGGGCCAGCCTGGTCTACAGAGCAAGTTCCAGGACAGCCAAAGCTACACAGAGAAAACCTGTCTCAAAAAACCAAAACGAAACAATTCTGTGTATGTGTGTGTGTGTGCTTGCGCGCATTCTGCCTACATGCATGTCTGTACACCACTTGTGAGCCTGATGACCACAGAAGCCAGAAGAAAGTATCAGATCCCTGTAGTTCCAGATGGTTATGAGCGGCCATAACCTGGGAATCAAACCTGGCTCCCCGGGAAGAGCAGCCAGTGCTCTTACGTGCTTAGCCATCTCTCCAGCACCACGAATTGCTCCCTACTGAAAACAGAGGCTGAGGCCAGCATACCCTAAATGAAGTCAAAGAATGGACCTACTTGTCTTTTTTCCCCTGAGACAATTGAGTTTCTCTGTATAGCCTTGGCTGTCCTGGACTCTCTCTCTATAGACCAGGCTGGACTCGAAACTCACAGAGATCCACCTGCTTCTACCTCCCAGAGTGCTGGGATCACAGGCATGCCATCATACCTGGGGCTTGGATCTGCTTATCTAAAAGCTTTTTTGGTGGTTGGGCAAGGGAGATAAGACAAGGCATTGTCAAGCTGGTAAGTCATTATGTAGCTCAGGCTAACCTCAAAATTGTGGTGGTCCTTCTGCCTCCATTCCTAATGGTGGGACGACAGATATGCACCACCCCACCCAGCCTTCAGAATTTATAGATGGTTGTGAGCTATCATGTGGTTACTGGGAACTGAGCTCAGGACTTCTGGAGGAGCATCTGTCAGTGCTCTTAACCTCTGAGCCATCTCTCTAGCCCAACCTTCAGAATTCTTGAAGATGCTACTTGCAAAGTGTTCAAGGCTGTCAGGTGGCAGAATGTCACAAGTGCTACCTGTATTTCTACACATGTGCTTTGTCCTTCTACTTGCCCTCCATGCTATCAGTGTCTTTATGCCAACAGAAGCCTGTATTCCACAGTGGGAAATGAAACTCGGATTGAAAAGCAAAGCAGCTCAAAAATCATGTACTGTAATCATGAGGGGTAAGACAAACACTTACCTTTTGGATCTCCTTCTGATCTTCCCACCGTATTTCTTTGGTTCGGGATCCTGAGAAGAAGCCAAAGAAGACTCCGCACAGGGATTATTTTCACAGTACTTTTGGTCACAGTTTCTTTCTTTATATGGCACGCCACCAGATTCAGATGAATACCTGAATGTCCTACGAGGTTTGGGCAGAGGATTTATAGAGGGTCCACATTCTTGCCCCTCGGGTTCACAATAAATATTTTCCAAGCTTTTGGTTATTCCATAAGAACTACCCAGAACTCTGAAATTTGGTTCTTTTTCTGTAGAGTCACAAGGTGCTAAAGACACATTTAAGGCTTTATCTGGGGGAAGCGCTTCTATGCTTTTCCACAGTATCTGTGAGGTATAGAAGTTTCCTGGTGGTAAGGAAGCCTCTGGATCCTTACCAGAGACAGCATGCCAGCTTTCAATCTGTTTGACCCGAGCACACACCCAGCTGGAGTCTGGGTCACTCTCCGAGGGGTGGGCGTCTTCACACTCCTGCCTCTCACTTTTAGCCCCACTTTGATCACAGCTTTTGGCATCTGCAATCCTGGGTAAACCCCCATTCTGAACGTGGCTCCTCTCCTCACCAGGGGGACACTTGTGAGGAGGCCTCTCTTGCTGGCAGTTATTATACCGCACTCCGAAGTCCTTTGGATGAAGCTTAGCTGGCCTAGTTACACCGTTAGCTCTTCCTTCCCACTGGGAAATCTTCTGTTTGATGTTTTTGCAGTGGCTTCTGGACAGGGTCTGAACCGCGGACCGAGTAAAGCCAACATCCATGTTCCCGGTGGGGTGCATGGCAAGTGATGAATCTTAGCAAGGTGTCATCACACGCTAGCTGGAAAATGCTGTATTCTTTAACTGGTCAAAACTGAAACGATTCCAGTATTTGCCTTCCATGCTTAACTTGGAGGTATCTTGTTTAAAAGAACAGTTTTCATCACTGATCTTTGTTGAAAACAGCTACAACTGTATCATAAATGGTCCTATCAAAATGAAACAAGAATATTAACATAGTTTCAGGATTTCTTACTTTAAAATCCATAATCACAGCCCACCAAGCACTAAATATACATCACAATTGTTTTTTAAAAAGTGCCTGTAATTCAACTCCATGAACTCAATCTTACTAAGAAAACGCTTCTGGCACTATTTCTTGAGCTGTCATCTTTAATAGTCCGCTATATTTAATACTCTGAAAACTACAAACATTATTTTGCAATGAATCAATTCTTTTTTCATGTATGTGGTACTAGAGAGCAAACCCAGAATTTCCCGCGTGCTAGGCAAACACGCTGTCACTGGGCTACATACACCTCCGGCCCATATAGCTATTCTTTATGAAACTTTCTCTTAATGAAACGAGGACCACTGTCATATTAAAAAAATCACACATGAGACCAGACATAGTGGTGCTTTAATCCCAGCACTCAGGAGGCAGAGGCAAAGGTGAGTTCAAAGCCAGCCTGGTCTACAGAGTGAGTTCCATGACAGCCAGGACTCACAGAGAAACCCTGTCTCAGAGACAAACAAACAAACAAACAGCACACAGAAGCAGAACTGTATCCAGTAATTATAAAGTGTATGTACAAGTGCAGACAGGAACCAGTTCGCAAACACATCAGTCGCTCATTTCCTCTTGTCTTCTGTTTCTAGGTACTATTAGCCCATCACGACCCTTGTTTCGGCTGACCTGTTAGCAACACAGGATTTCACACAGGCTGCCTAAGAAGCTCCATCCAGAAGGCACCCGTTTTCTTGTCCCACAGCTCTGCCAGCACACCCTTGACACAGACCAGCAGTCACCTTTCTCATTCTTCCTTCCACAGCGGCGCCACTCACTCAGCTCCATAAAGCACTTCCTCAAATGTGAAGACTGGCTGAAATGTTTCCTGCCACTATGCAGGGACCTGCGCCCCATTCCACCACATGCTGGTTATAAATAGCAGTCAATTCAAAACTTCCTGAGGCAGGGTCATCTGTGTGGCCCTGATTAATAAGCAGGAAACTATCTTAGCCTGGCTCTGAAATACAGCTGACCAAAACTGGACTAATACTACATATGTACATACACACACACATACACATGCACACAAAAACACACATTATTTATTCTTGCCAGAGAAACTGCTCTTTAGGACTTCCATAGCTTTCATTTAAATCATGTCCAGAGGTTTTTAAAATCATTTTTCCTGTGTGTTCATTCTAAAATGCAGTTTCTTATGACATTTCCACACATACTTATAAAGTATTTGAGCCACACTCACCCTTTCCCACTCTTTCTTATTAGCAGACCCCCCTACTTTGGTTTCATGCCCTACTTTTCCCCTCTAGCTTCCACATCAATGAAGTCATATGATGTTTGTCTTTGTGGGCATTCTCACAAGTTTGTAGGAAAATTAGCTTTGCTGGAAAAGAAACTCTGGTCTAATGCAAATAATAATAATATAATGATGATAATGATGAAATTAAATCATGTGGGTGAAATAAATCATAACAAAAACCAAATAGAAGTTGTGTGTGTGTGTGCATGCGTGCACATGCGCTTGTTTTTTGTTTTCCTGAGGCTGAATCTTACTCTGGAGCCCGGACTGGCCTCACACTGGCTGCAATCCTCCAGCCTCTAGAACACTGGCCCATAAGCATGAGCCACTGCACCCAGCAAGCGCTCCAGATGAAACACTACTGCTGAAGCATGATGATGCATGATGACACAGCCACCTACTGCTGACCCAGACTCCAAACATCCTTTTCTTGCTGCTGATACTTTCGAGTATTACTTGGGATTTCTTCACTATAGACAAAATGGATCTGGCTTCTGAAAGGCTTCTAGAGGCTCCCATTCTTGTAAATAAACCTTTCCTCTG
>CM053744.1:91164342-91210691 GCA_028658305.1 Pachyuromys duprasi
ATCTGACCCTAGCTTAAGTTTATTCCCTTTATAATATGACTTGTCTATGCTTATATACAGTTTATTTGTATGTGGTCTCATTAAAAATAAATAACTTGTCAAACAAAACATGCTGCAGACATCTCATATTCTGCACCATCTTCTCCTTAGTACTTCTTCCCCATGTCTCTCCTAGCCTGCAAGAACCTTCCAACCCTATTTCCAATCCCCAGCCTCCTATCTTGACCTCTACCCCATAATCAGTCAGTTTTCAAGTTCTTCCATCTTTTACAAACTCTCTAGGTGCAGCCAACTTATTCACAGGTACCACAGACTGCTTTTTCAAGCTTGCTTAGCGAGTTCTTCGGGAAGCACAAGCCCTGACTGTTTAAATGCACAAGAGCCAACCGCTTCCACACCTATTAAAGACCACCAAAGTCAGGCAGGACTCAAAGGAGAAGGCAAGGTGCCAGAAGGTCACAGTGGGTGATTGCACTGAGACACAGCAGATGTCAGCAGTTCCTTAGGAGAACAGAAATATGCAAATCAGACACTCTCAAGTTTAAGTGTGAATGAAAGAGAGTGTTTGGAGGGGCTTTTAAAACACTGCTTCTATTTTCTGCTGTTCTGCAGTGTATTTACTTGTATCAAACACGTCAAGTGCAATTATCAGCTTAAAATATCATGTGTGCTCATCATATTAAAGGAAGCCAATCTGAACCCACTCAGGTAACTTAGGTCTCTTTGGACAAGAGACTACGGTTGCTCAACTTACTAAATCAAGGGCAAGTTTCTCCAAATCCTTTACAGTGATCCAATTAGACGGACAACCCTGCCATAATAATTCAGAGCATTCTTTTTTCTTTCCTTACTTTTTCCATATGCATGTGCAGAGGCCACTGGCTGACCCCTGGAGTCTCCTTCAACTGCTCTCTACTTTAGTACATGCTGAAGCAGGGTTTCTCACTTGAACTCAGAGCTCACCCATTCAGCCAGGCTAGCTTGCTCGATTGGCCTGGGGTCCCCTAGCTCACCTCCATTGCACTGGAATTGTAGGCTGGACACACGCCTGCCTAATGTTTAAATGACACTGGGACCAGAACATAGTTTCTCACGCTTACAAAGCAAGCATTTTTCTCTAGAGCCATCTCTCAAGCTCCAATTTAGACTACCCTAAAAGCTGACTCATTAAGAGGCAAAATGATGAATTTTATAATATATAAATTTTACCTCAGTTAGAAAAAATAATGAAAGGACCAGGGAAACTCATCTGTAGCCATGAAACACTTTGCTTGTGCAGCTATGAAACTGTACAGAAGATGAGTGAGGCCAGATATTATTTAACAGGCACACAGGCCTGTGGTCCCGTAAGGAAGATGCGCCTTGCTTTCTCCCTGGAGACATTCTACAACAGCAGCACTGAGCTGGGGAGCCCCGACAGAGTGTGGCAGCCTTGCTAAGTTGAAGATAAAGAGACTGGAAAGGTTAAAGCAAACAGAACTTTCCTGGCAAAGTTACCAGAAAAAGAGAGGGGGATAGGAGAAAGCTCCAGCAATTTACACAGGGCCCTCTCAAGCTGTAGCTAGGCATTGTGCCACAAAGACAGAGGAAACAGTGTATGGCCAGATAATCAACAAGCTATATATAAGCAAAGAACAGCCAGGAGGGAACTGTAAGCTGACCAACATGAATTCACAAAGGCCCAGGAAATTAAAATTTTAGCCAGAGGAAGCGGGCTCAGTGGTTAAGAGTAAATACCATTCTTGCAGAGGATTCATGTTCAGCTCCCAGCACCCACATGGCAATTTAAAGGCACCTGGAACTTCCTATCTCTGGTCTCCTTGGGTACCTGCACTCATGTGCACTACCCATACACAGAGTCATAATTTCAAACAAAATAAATCTTTCAAAAATGGCAAGTTGAGTCATAACTGTAGCATTGCTGTTGATCATATCCATTGCCAAAGCATAAAATTTAAAAAAAAAAAAAGAAAAAAAGCAACAGACATGACAGAGTTAACAAAGACTTGAGGTCAGCTGTTATAAATATATTAATTAGTTAAAGGAAATAAATGACATCAATGAAAATGGAAGAACACAAGGGCCAGGGGCCTCAGCCACACCAGCATGAGGACATGAGTTCAGTCCCTAACACTCATGATTTAGAACAAGCTGGGCGTGGCAGTGCACACTATCACCCCAGCACTGGGCGGGCAGAAGCAGGATCCCTGGAGATGGCTGGCTCACTGGCCTAGCTACATCATGAGCTCTAGCTTCAGTGACAGGTTCAGTGACAGGGCTGGAGAAAAGGCTCAGCGGTTAAAAGCACTGGCTGCTCTCCTAGGGGATCTGGGTTCAGTTCCCAGCACCCACATGGCTGCTCACACTGTCTGTAACTCCAGTTCCAGGGGATCCAATGCCTCTCTGGCCTCTGCAGGCACCAGACACACACATGGTACAGACATTTGCACATTGGCAAATTATCCATACAAATAATGTTGAACTAAGATAAAAGGCTATAGTAATCCTGACAGTTCACACAAGTGAGAGGAGACAAACAAAACCAGTATGGGTCACAGTCTGGATAGATGGTCATAAAACAGGGAAAGAAAAACCTTGAAGTGTCACTGGGACAAATATGTATCAACAAGGAAAAAGACAGTCACCCACAGCATTTCACAAATTAACTTGAAGTACATCACAAACCTACGCATTAATAGTTAAAACTATAAACTTCAGGGGAAAAGGAACAGGAAAAAAAATCTTTGAAGAAGAAAAGTGTCTCCCCTATCTTTTAAAACTCAAACTATGTTACTGCAGCAGATCTACTAAGAGCTGAGAGTTCTTATGTTTGTTAATTTTATGTTTATTTAATTTATTTTTTTGGTTTTTCGGGACAGGGTTCTCTCTGTAGCCCTGGCTGTCCTGGACTGATTTGTGGACCAGGCTGGGATTAAAGTTGTACACCATCACTGTCCAGCATGTCTTGTTTGTTTGCTGTTGTTTTGGTTCTGGGTTTTTCGGCACGAACTATAAAGAAAAACCTTTAAATTATATTTTATGAAAAATTAAAGCCCTTAACTCATCTAACGATGTATACTCACATAGACACAAACACACATGCACATATACACACAGAGGCACAATCTCTCACACACATACATACACTCTCACATACACCCTCACACACATATACACACACTCTCACCTCTCACCTCTCCCCACCTCCCTCTCCCTCTGTCACATGCACACTCACCCTCAAACTTGAATCCTGAACATACCACCAATCACAACTGAATCAAAACTTAAAACATGTATAGGACGAGACTTAACAAAGGACTTACAGCAGCCAATGCTCACACTGAGCACATGAACAGATTCACACCACTAGTCTCCGTTACACAACCCCTCAGCAGGGCTAAGCACTGGAATACCTGGAACTTTCAAACAACGGTGACACAACCACTTAGAAAAGAGCAGGCGGCTCTTCCACAATTCAGGCATGACCACCACACACACAAGCAACCCCACTAGCAGACGGTAGAAGAAAGGGACACGAGTGTAGGCTTTTACACAGATTTCAGAGCAGCTTCATTCATAAGCCCTCAAGCTAGAACACTTGAAGAGCAATGAAAAGGAACAAAGTAACAGCATGCACGCCCGCCTGCACTGACAGCCTACTCTACGGCTATCACTGTGATAAACACGTGACCAAAAAACGACCTGAGGGGGAAAGGGCTTATTCCATATCACTGCTCACCTTCCATCTGAACACAAGTCAGGACAGGAACTGCAGGGAGCAACTCAGAGTATGCAGAGGACCGCTGCTTACTGGCTTGCTGGCTATGGTTTGCTTTGCCTGCTTTCTTACCAAACCTAGCACTACCTGCCAAGGAGTGGCTGCCAGTGATGGACTGAGTCTTTCCGTGTCAATCATCCAGCAAGGAAAAGCCTCTACAGACTTAAATACAGGCAGATCTGACGGGAGGCATCCCCTAACTAAGCTTCTCTCTTCCCACGGAAATGGGCTGTATCAAGTCGACAATACACTATTAAGCTCACTATGTTAAAAAGTTATGCAGAAACAAAAGCAGATATACTGCATGATTCCAATTAAATCAGGGTTCCTAACAGCTAAAACTGCTATTTACAGGGAGAAAGCAGGTCAGTGTGGCTGTCAACAGCAACTGAAGACTGTAAACACATTTTCTGCAGTGACAAAAATATATATATGTTGGTAGACTGGGGAGTTACATAAGTGAATGCATTTGTCAAAATTTATTGTTAAGACTTTAAAAGTAAGTATATTTAATCATTAGAAAAATAAAGTAAGTGTTCTCTGAAATTTCTATCCATTTTTGTTCCTAATATGAATGAGAAAATTTAACTCTTTTTTTTTTGGAGATGTGAGTCACATTTAGGCAAGCTCCAATTCCTGTGCTTATTGTTCTTGCCTCAGTTGGCCGGATAGTTGAAACTATTAAGGCATGCACCACAATGCCTCACAGTCACTGAGTTTTAAGATGTTTGAGTGTTTGAGCAGGTTATTAAGTTAAAAATGCCTTTCATCTCAGCATTGGGAGGTGAGCGTATCAGAAGGTGATGATCAGCCTTGAACTTGAGGCTAGCCTGGGTTTCTTTAAGAGCCTTGTCTCAAAAGGCAAAATACAACAAAAGAAAACAAGGCCAAAACAAACAAATCAAAAAATCAAAACAAACCAAACAACAGAGAGAGTGAGCCCGTAGAGACTCGGTGGGTGAAGGAGTTTGCTGAACAAGCTGAGGAGCTGCGCTGGCCCCAGCACCCAGGGAAAGCTGGTGTAGCTGAATGGAGCCGGGGGTTCCGGGGCTGGGGACGGAGCACAGCGGAGGCAGGAGAATGACTGCAGCTGCCTGCGCAGCCAGACTAGCCGGGGAAAGCCATGAGCTCCAGGTTCAGGAAAGGCCCAACTCAAGGGAGTAAGGCAGAGATGAGAAACAGCCAGCTTCCTCCTCTGGCCTCCACACACACACACTCATGTGCTCAAGTGCACATATGAGTGCGAGCACGCACTCACACACAGAAACACACACCTCTCTGTCACACACACCTGTTACATGCACACCTGTCTCAGACACACACACACACCTCTCTCAGGAAGACCCACGCATACACCTTTTTCTCACACATACACATCTCTCAGATACACACACACTCACCTCTCTCGTGCACATACATGCACACACACACACACACACACACACCTCACACAATATACCTTTCTCTCTCACATACACACATAGCCTCTATCTTTTTCTCACATACACACCTCTCATGCACACACGTTTCTTTCTCACACCGACACACCTCTCACACACCTCTCTCAAACACACGCACCTTTCTCTCTTACATACCTCTTTCTCACACACAAACACCTCTCAAACACCTCTCCCATGCACATCTCTATCTCTTACACACACACCTCTCTCTCTCACACAGTCCATCACTGTTTGTGTAGTAGCTTCATTACTAAGCACTGTCACTTAACCTGCCCTTTCTCATAACAGCTTTTGTATTCATAGCACACAGGCTTACAGATACTAAGCTCAGAGAAGTGAACGAACTGCCTCAGTTCCTTCCTTTATTCAACAGCCACCATTAAAAACAAAAGCAATGTCACCATTTTTAAATCTGCTAAAGTCAAAGCTACTGAACAACGACTTCCTGAATTTGGATGTTTAAAGGAAAACACTCCCAGTATCAAATTTAAAGGAAACTGTCCCCACTTTGTTCAAAGTATAGCTCCTCAGAGTAACAGCCACTGCTCTTCTGAACCCGTAAAAATAAAGCAAAAATTATTCAATGGAGCTAATAGACATGTTGCTGTGATCAGTAAATGACACTTCAGAGCCCATCTGACGACCTTAGAAACCACCTGAAGACCTTGGAGACCACCTGACAACCTTGGAGACCACCTGATGACCTTGGAGACCACCTGAGGACCTCCGAGATCACCCAATGACCTTGGAGGACACATGACTGCCTTAGAGACCACCTGACTACCTTGGAGCCCATCTGACTACCCTGGAGATCACATGACTGGCCTGGAGATTATCTGACTACCTTGGAGATCACATGACTGCATTGGAGACCACCTGATGACATTTAGCAAAACCTCCATAATCTCAATTTTCACACAGCCTTACTGTTTGGAGAGCACAAGAAGTTATGCATTTACAAAGGCCTCACTCTGTAATGAATTCAGGCCCTGGGAAGAAGTGACTGTGTACTAGACAAGGTGTGTTAATCATTCTAAACTACATCACTCTTTGTATCAAAATTCTGCACAGCCACTATTATCTTTCAAGGAACAGACACGCTTGGATGATTCCATGTCTACACAGCTGGGGTTGAACCCATGGCCTCAGACGTAAGTTCTAGCACATGGCTATAATTCTCAAGAACTCACGCATTCATTACACCACACAGTTACCTAAGCTGTTAGTGCTTCAGTCGTGGGAAATGTGGGGAATTGGGTGTAGATGGCTATTTTAATAACACTTGTTTTATGTTTAGAGCCAAAGTAATTGTTTATCTGAAGAAAATAGCTGCCAGTTACTTAGCTACTAGAAGGAACATGGCCAAATGGAAAGAGAATTGTTGTTGGCATCCTGAGGATGGCATTTCAGGAAAAAGATAAGAGATTTAAAAAAAGAAAGAAAACTTGGAGAAAATGCCCATCTCAAAAAAAAGAAAGAAAGCAAGAAAGCAAAGAGATAATAATTACTCTATCTCTCTGTATGGATGGCATTTTAACAAACATGACAACACTTTCCTGGTCACAAGGTATGTCTTCATCTCTCCCTGCCATGTTTTCTTCCCCACTATAATGGAGATAAATGACTTTTCCAGAGTAAAGAACCCAAGAGCTGGTGGCACTCGGTTCAATTTTTTTAAATATTTTTTATTTTATTTTTATTTAATGTGCACTGGTGTGAGGGTATCAGAGACATTAAATCTGTCTAGAGTTACAGACAGTTGTGAGCTGCCATATAAGTACTGGGAATTGAACCCAGGTCCTCTGGAAGAACAGCCAAGTGTTCTTAATATGCCAAGTCTGCTTGCTTTTTCCACTCAGTTTTCTACGCTGTTCTGACAGCAAGAAGTAGAAACCTGAAGGGTTTCTCTGGCCCCACCTACCCTGTGTCACCAGGAAAGAAGCTCTATTTTCTGAGCCTCAGCTTTCTCAGCTGTAAATTTAATTAATTACTGAATTCCTGCATCCCCTTAGCAAAGCCTGCACTTTCATTTACTTAGAATAACTCACTGTCACCCTTCTTGTTGAAGAATAATTTTGCTGGGTATACAATTCTGAACTGACACAATTTCCCCTTAATTCTCTTTTTATATGTATAGATGTTTTGCCTCATGTTTCTATGTGCACCACATGCTTGCTGCCCACAGAGGTCAGAAGAGACTGTCAGATTCCCTGGAACTGGAATTACAGGCAGTTGTGAGCCACCATGTGGGTGCTAGGAATCAACCCTCGGTCCTCTGGAAAATCAGTCAGTGCTCTTAATCACTGAGTCTTTTCTCCAGGCCCTCAGTTAGTTTTTAAGACTATCATTCTTTCATTCATGTTTCCTCTAGTGGTGTGTGTGTAGGTCATTAAGCTTGGCAGTACCTTGTTCTCTGTCCATCTTACTGTCCATAAAATTCTTTAAGATCTCTTTTTGGAGCTGGGTAGGATGGTGTATATCTTTAATCCCAGCATCAGGAGGCAGAGGCAGGCAGATCTCTGTTGAGTTCAAGGCCAGCTGGAGAGAGAGCTTGACAGTTAAGAGCACTTCTTGCTTTTGGAGAGGAGCAAGGTTCAGTTTCCAGCATCCATATGGTCAAAGAGATATGCCCCTCTCAATTTCCATGGACACTGCACATGGTGTACATACATGCAGGAAGAAAAACACTCATGCACATAAAATAAAAATAAACCCTTTTTAAAAGCAATTTTAAAATAATAAAGAAAGATACATTTTTTTAAAGAGATGGGTAAACAAGATGACTCTCTGAAAGTAACCTTTTCCTCAGGGAACACAATAAATCACTCACTCCAGCAAAAAAGGAGACAAACCACAGAAAAAAATATGCTGTACAACTCAAGAGGGGGTCACGTTATTCCATGTGTGAGGATAGTATATGCCATACATACTCATGGCATAGAGTATAAAGAATACAGATGTCAAAGCCAGAGTTCTGGGTTTCAGCCCTCCCTAATTTGCCTAGCAGCATAGACTCTTCTCCTAGACTCCTTACCTGTTTCACCTAAAGCGAGGGAATAAGCTTGTCAGTACAGTACACAGAGGACAAATGAAATAGTATGTAATGCACCTGTACAAGGTCTGTGAACATGGTAATCACATTATTATCACATAATTACCGACAGAGTCTACAGGACTGGGCCAGTTACCTCCTGACAGATGTCTCTCGCTTCTTGTCTCTTACACTTACCTTAATGCACGCCTTCTCCTACTGCTCTCCAACCCAGAAGGCCTACCTGCCCCCATTCTCCATCCCATTCAATTAATGTTGCCAGGATACTATGTCTAAAGCTCAGAGCATATCAAGATGGTTCTCAGCTTGTGGGCTGCAACCCTTTTGTGGGTCATCACAGGGGTCCCCTAAGACCATCTGCAAATCAGATATTTACATCAGGAATTCCTAACAGAAGCTAAGGCATACTAACGAAGCAGCAGTGACGTGATTTCATGGTCAGACAGCATGAGGGACTGTGCTGAAGGGACAAGGCATTAGGAAGGCTGAGGACCACTGCTCTAAGGATGCTCCACACTCTCCAGCACCTCCACGGAGCAGCAGATCTTCAAAGAAGTAAACCAAGGTTTTGCTATCAAAACTGCATTCATGCCTCCCAGTCATCTCTGGCTTATTAAATAAAGTTAGTGCGCTTAATTCCCTCAGTTACTATGAGCTAGGCACAGCTCTACTCTATCAACATCAACTTGCCTGATCTTTACGTTGCCTTTCTGTACCTCTGGACTTAAACTAACTGCGGATTAAAAACATTTAGGGAGAAACTGTTATCTGTACTAAATATGTACAAACGTCTTTCCTTTTTTTTCCTTTCTTTCTTTCTTTTTTTTTTTTTTTTTGGTTGTTGTTGTTGTTGCTGTTTTCGAGGCAAGGTTTCTCTGTGTAGCTTTGGCTGTCCTAGATTTGTTTTGTAGACCAGGCTGGCCTCAAATTCACAGAGATCAGCCTGCCTCTGCCTCCTCGAGTGCTGGGATTCCAGGCGTGTGCCACCTCGCCCAGCTTGTCCGTATTTTCTTAGCCAGCACAGTATAACAGGGATCTGTACTGCACTCACGTCGGATTGGTGGCTCCGAGCCTTACTTAGCACCTTCCCAGTGTCAGCCAGGCCTGTGGGACTCCCGTGTACGCCACTACACTGCGACTACAGCAACTTTCTGTAGATCGTTGTCATGATCTCAGAAACCTTTATCTACTGCAGTCTTTCTTGTTGGGGATACCCAGAACAAAAGAAGAACCAGGGAGGAGATAAAAGGAAGGTAGCATGGACTGTTCCGGTAAATGGCTGTGCAGTGCTGCCAGGAGACCTAAAGCCAACCTGGACCTCGGAGCGGCACCCCTACCTTGCCATGAGGAGATGCTGAGCCATGTTTCAGAGAAAGGCAAACTTAAAATCAATCTGCTTAGTAAGCAGCAGGATGTCAAATCACGAAGCCTGCTTTTTCTTTCTTTCTTAAAATTTTCTGTTAAGTGTATGTATCTTGAAGTACTAGTATATATTATTTAACCTGTAAAGCCTCTGGGTAACTTTTTTTGAGTCAAGGTCTCACTATGTAGCACCAGCTGATCTGGAGCCTGCTCCATAAACCAGGTTGGCCTTGAACTCAGAGACTTACCTGCTTTTGCCTGTGATTATAGGCCCGAGCCACCATTTTTGATAAAATATATAGAAATAAATCCTGCAGAAAATTCCTCATTGAATTTAGTGAAAAATGTTTTCTGCAAATGAAAATTACCAAATCATTGGAAGAAAAAATTATCAAACAACTAAAAGTAAGTGTCAAACTGGCTTCTACTTTTCAATCTTTTACTATCCTGCTGATGGCTACTTGAATAACAAATCTTCAAAGACGTACACATAGGATTCTGGCCTTTTATTCCACTCTCATCAGTTATGAGTAACTGAAAATGGCTCCCAAAATAGTAAAGACACTTCAAAAAAGTCTTAGTAAGTCCTCATAATACACAATATAAATTTCTCATCTTTACTATATCTGACTGCAGAGTAAGAAAAATGAAAGATGCTTCTAAATATAAATTTAACACTCTCCTGGTTCTGTCAAGTCTGTTGTAACATTTATCATGGGGCTGTTTTTGAAGTTTTTGTTAAATGAAAGAATTTTAAAATGCTAACTTATACAATGAGAATCTATTTAGAGGACTGAGACAAGCCCCGGAGTTTGAACCAGCTGTTTGGCTATCCTAGTTACTGACCCACATTACTCATAAAACCTTCCATGTGATTCCAATTCCTCTTCTTCCCTGCTCATTTGTTTTAACAGTACTACAGGAGCTCTTACTCACTATGGGTATGGAGCCATTCCCATTACTAACTCAATGGTGATTCCTGGTGGCTCTACCTTCAGAACTCACCTCCAATTCTGACTAACTTTCATCTTCACTATTAACACACTGGCCCAGGCCATCATCACCTCTCACTCCATTTCATATTTACTTATAAATAAACCTGGACTTTGTGTGTTTTGCCTGCATGCCTATCTGTGCACCACGAGTGTGCACTGGCTGCAGCGGTCAGAAGAGGCGTCGCATCCCCTGAGACTGGAGCTCCAGGATGGCTGTGAACCTCCATGTGAGGGCTGGAAACTGAACTTTTGGGTCCTCTGGAAGAGCAGTTCTTAACTGCTGAGTCATCTCTCCCGCCCAGTAACGGGACTTAAAAAGACATTCCTCTCAGTCCAGATCTCACAGGGGCCAGAAAACACAGCAACAGCTTCGTAAGTAACCGAGTCCGGCACAGAGTTCCAGGATGGGGACACTGCTCAGCAGCACATGTGTAATGCCCTGGGCTCAACCTCCAGGTTTGTAAAACAGACCCCAAAGGAAAAATCCTCAAAACCTCCAGGAATGTGAGCTGGCTTTTCATTTAACTGCTAGTCTGGAAGATAACCCTGATTTCTAAAGTTGTGCTGGAACCTACAGCCCAACACACATTCAGAACTTAGATTCACAGGAACCCAGAAGGCTGTGTGTGCCGGGAAAGCACCATCACCAGGGAAGATGCTCCTGACCATGCTTGACATCTTTGCTCTCCTTCATAAGTAAAGAGATTTCTTTGGTTACATACTCCATTTGTGATGTGAAAAGGCATTAAAAAAAACTTTCATTCATGGAAAATGAGGTGCATATCTTAGAAATAGCAACACATAGCATGAGACAGCTTAATTTACACAGTGAGCACTCTCATAGTCAAGATATCATAAATAGCTCCCAGGATGACTGACTAGTATTCCAGCTGAATATTCCACTGGTTTTTCAAACCACTAGGTTACTTTCTACGGCACCTCTTCCTGCTGGTGAGAATTTATAAAAGTAATGCAAACAGATCTGTGGTCACACCTTTAATCCCAGGAAGTAGAGAGGCAGAGGGGATCTCTGTAAATTCCAGGCCAGCCACGCCTACATTGTAAGACTCATCAGAAACCAACAAAGTTAAAAGAAATTCAAATGAAGTGTCTACAGCAACGCCTTATATATGCTAATAAGACAAGAATTCAGTGATCTGGTCACCTCCCTGGAATAAACAGAGTAATCATGCTGAATGAAGGCCTCACAATTAACAAGCTATACAGTCCTGCTTTACCAAATACCAGCATTTTAAAGACATTCAACTAAACATATCCAAGGAAACAAGAGGATACTTTTTAAAAAACAAAAATTCTCCCAAGGTTGTTTTTTTCTGGGTCTGGAGTGTTTTTTTGTTTTTTTTTGTTTTTTGTTTTTTTAACACAAGGTCTTCAGCCCAGGCCCTCCAATTGCTCAGTAGCCAAGAATGATCTTGCTTTGAGCTGAAATCCTCTGGCCTCTGGCTCTGACCAGGCCCAGTTTCCCTGGTGCTAAAGATCCAAGCAGGGCTTTGTGCCTGCTAGGCAAGCACTTGATCAACTGAGCTGCAGAAAACAAAAACACAACTTCCAAAGTTCAAAATGGTTCCAGTTAATCCAATTATTTATTCCTCACTCCTAAAGAAAGTTATAGAGCAGCGTCCTCTTGCAAGCATGACTGGGGGCTAGTAGTGCTCAGACTAACACAACTCATACAAGATTTCTGATCAGCAATAAGAACAAACTACCACAATCAGCAAATAAAATATAATAGAGAAAACCCAGGATTCAGGGGCTGGAGAGATAGCTCAACAGTTAAGAGCACTGACTGCTCTTCCAGAGTCCTGAGTTCAATTCTCAGAAACCACATGGCAGCTCACAACTGTCAATAATGGGATCTGATGCCCTTTTCTGGTGTGCACACTTATATGGAGACAGAGCATTCATACACATAAAATATATAAATAAATAAATCTTTACAGAGTCATAGCGAAAGAAAAAGAAAGCAAGAAAGGTATGTAGGTAAAGCCCAAGACTGAAAAAAGTACGTTTGTATAGCAATATATTTAAGTGAAAACAGCATCATATAGAGCTATGTGTACCAAGCACCGTTCTAACCATCTGCTTTCATTGCTGTAGCTAATTCTCACAACTGTCTTGAGACAATGGTTATTACCTAGCATAGTTGCTTCATTAAGAAGAACACATTTTTAAGTTTTAAAAAGCTAACTAAATTGCTTTCGAAAAAGACGGAACACTGGTAGTTTGGATAATAGCCTACCATCCTGTAGATCAGCTAGCTATTTATGATATCCTGACTATGAGAACACAAATAGTCACTGTGTAAATTAAGCTGTCTCATGCTATGTATCGCTAGTTTTAAAATCCAAAAAACTCCCTTTGCTGAGGATGAGGCTGGAGTGGTAGGGAGCTCCCTCTCTTGTCCTGTTGTAGGAATCTGATGATGGTGCTTTTCCCCAGCACACAAGCCCTCTGCTTTCTCGTGAATCTTTATTTCTGAATCTGTGTTGGTTTTCTTTTTAGCCAAGGAAGCTAAGGCTAGCTGAACTGGTTAAGAAGTCTAGGCGCCTGTACTTATACACTATGTATTGCTAGCTGCAGACATAACAATACGGTTAATGTAACAGGATGTTATATGCAGCTTTTCCTGTCTTGTCTGATAGCCCTCCCCACCCCCACCAGCTTCTCCAAGGTCCAAACCCACACAACAGAGTCAATGCCCCACATCTAAGAACAACACAAGGCTGACTGCAGACACCACTTCAAGATCCTTCTCAAGGGTGTGTGTCAACGATGATGATCTCAAGATACAACAGTGAAACCTTTAAAGGTGCACGGGGCATGGGAATATGTATGTGCCTGGAACCCTGGGGGACAAGGGAAGGGAACCTCAAGATAACCACTGGGTGCTTAACTAGGGTTCTAGCAATATGTAAAGAGGATTTGATATCTGACATCTTCCTATCAGATAAAAACAGCAGGTTCATAGCTAGAGGAAGGACTTAGTGATTAAGAGTTCTTGCTGTTTCCTGTTTTCTCCTCCCAATGCCCATCCCATTTGTCTTTCTGAGTGAGAACTGATCATCTTACCCAGGGACCTCCTTCTTGCTTAGCTTCTTTAGGTGTACAGATTTTAGTATGTTTAGCCTATATTATAGGTTTAGTATCCACTTATAAGAGAATATATACCATGTGTGTCTTTCTGTTTCTGGGAAACCTCACTCAGGATGATCTTTTCTAGATCCCACCATTTTCATGATTTCCTTGTTTTTAATTGCTGAGTAGTATTCCATTTTGTAAATGTACCACAATTTCTGTGTCCATTCCTCTGTTGAGGGACACCTGGGTTGTTTTCAGGAGCCTACCACAGAGGGCCTCTGAAAGACTCTACCCAGCAGTGTATCAAAGCAGATGATGAGACTCTTAACCAAACTTTTGGCAGAGCGCAGGGAATCCTATGAAAGAAGTAGGAGACAGTGGGACCTGGAGAGGACAGGAGCTCTACAAGAAGAGCAACAAAACCAAAAAATCTGGGCACCAGTGGTCTTTTCTGAGACTGATACTCCAACCAAGGAACATTTGTGGATATAACCTAGAATCCCTGCTCGGTTGTAGCCCATGGCAGGTCAGTATCCAAGTGGGTTCCTAGTAAGGGGAACAGGGACTGTCTCTGACATGAACTCAGTGGTGGGCTCTTTGACCGCACCCCCAGGAGCAGCCTAGCCAGGCCACAGAGGAGGACAATACAGCCAGTAATGATGAGACCTGATAGACTAGGGTCAGATGGAAGGGGAGAAGGACCTCCCCTATCAGTGGATTTGGAGAGGGGGAATAGGAGGAGATGAGGGAGGGAGGAGGGGATAGGGAGGTAAAGCGGGAGGGAGCTATAGCTGGGACACAAAGTGAATAAACAGTAATTAATACAAAAAATTAATTAAAAAGAAGCAGCAGCAGAAGAAGCAGCAGCAGCAGCAGAAGAAGAAAAAGAGTTCTTGCTGTTCTTCCAGGAGGCCCGAGTTTGGTTCCCAGCAACTGCCTGTTACTCCAGCTGCAGGGGATCCAATGACCTCTTCCAGCCTCTGGCACTCTCACACACATGGTATACACATACTCACAAATAAAAATAAAATCTTAACAATGGCTTAGGTAAGCTAGGCACAGTGCTCATGCCTGTAACCCCAGCACAAAAGTGTCTGAGGCAGGAGGATTTCAAGTCTGAGGTGACCCGGGGCTACATAGTGAGACTCTATCTCAAAACAAATAAATAAACAACACTTGTCTTAGGTAAAACAACCAAATGAGTTTTGACAGGGGAAGTTTTATAAACTACCATATGTGGGAAAATACATACAAAGCAACTTTAATAACAAAAAACTTTTACATTAATTCAATGTTAGAAAAGATAATTAAACAAATGTTAATCTTTTTCTCTAATTACCCTTAAGAAATCTTCTCTGAAGCCAGTGCTAACTGCCCGGAACTGAAACCTGGCCACTTAACACAGGTTATTTTAGAAGGACTTTCTGCACACCACACCAGAAAGCCAACAAAACCCTCACTTCCAGAAATGTCCAAAGACTACAATTTTTCCCCAGACACTCAAAAGATGCAATTTTAAAAAGTTTTAAAAATCACAGTGTAGACTGGTGAGCTAACAGGTAAAAGTGCTTGCTGCTAAGACAGATACCTTCATCAGAACCCCCGAGCCCACACGGGGGAAGGAGAGAACTGACTTCCAGGGTGTCTTCAGATCACATGCATGCCGTGCGAGCACCCACACAAATAAGTAAGTAAATAAAGTACAATGTTTTTTAAAGACATAAAGTAACACTAATATTATTTTTAGAAATTTTGAAAATACTGAAGGCAGGGACAGCTGTCTACCCCGCCTACATAATCACTGGTATAATTTGGTGTTTCCTTCTGGCCTTTTTTTATGAATGTATTTTTATGTAGCTATAATTAGCGTATATTTATAATTGTATCTTATTTTTCATTTAAAACTACATAAAAGAATGGTAATTTTCAAGACTTCTGAACATGAATCTATATCCATTAGAACATGTAACTTCCTGTCTAGTTCTAAGCTAAAAGCTGGAAGACAGAGTTCTCCATTTTCAACTCACATTCCCAAATGATATATTCTATATTCTTTGCATATTTCATCTCACTTGGTATGCTGGGGTTTGTTTGGTTGTTTGGTTGGTTGTTTGATTTTGTCAACTTGCTACAAATCTAAACATTTCTGGGAATAAGGGCTCTTAATTGAGGAATTTCCTCTACCAGACTGGCCTGTGGGTATGTGTGTAGGGCATTACAAGAAAGGAGGGTGAAGCCAGGCAGTGATGGCACACGCCTTTAATCCTAGTACAGGAAGGGAGAGGCAGGTGGATCTTTGTGAGGCCAGCCTGGTCTATAGAATGGGTCAGGAGAGCCAAGGCTACACAGAGAAACCGTCTTGAGAAGGAAGGAAGGAAGGAAGGAAGGAAGGAAGGAAGGAAGGAAGGAAGGAAGGAAGGAAGGAAGGAAGGAAGGAAGGAAGCAAGGAAGGAAGCAAGGAAGCAAGGAAAAGCAAGCAGGCTGAGAAAGCCACGGAGGGCAAGCCAGTAAGCAGCACTCCTCCATGGTTCTGCCTCTGCCTGAGTCATGTCCTGCATTCTGTAGATGCTGGACTGTGAGCAGGGCCTGTACACCAAATGCACCCCCTCCTCCCCAGCTGCTTTGGCCAAGGTGTTTATCAGAGCAACACCAGCCCAGCAGCAGTCAAAACACCAAGAGCAAGACTGCTTTCACCTGTTTGTCCAACAAATGTTTCAGCTCCCTCAGCTTACTGTTGAAAGCACTAGACACACTACTTACGGGGGAAGCGTGTCGCTATATGTGCAATATATCAAACCCCTTCAGATCCACGATTTCATTTAGAAACAATCACAGTTATTGTTGAGTGACTAAAAGCCCTTCTCTTCCTGAAGAGCGGGGCACTAAAGCCATCAGATGGGGCGGAGAAAGGCACCTCCTGTCCCCAGCACACCACAGAAGGTAAGGAAAGCCTCTGCACAGGAGAGATGGTCCCTCGAGCAGGAGCAGTGGATTTCTCAGAAAGAACAGCGCAGCGCAGGCTGCTGCAGCTAGAAGAGCATGAGAGGGTGCATGGGCTGCCGGACAGATGTGCTGTGTGGGCTCTCAGAGCCAGTGCAGGGCAGAACACTGCCAAGTGGACCTCCACCTCTCAGCCAGCAAGCAAACAGCACCCTGACCGAATCCTACACAACTAGTAAAAAGAGAACTGTGTGCTGATATAGGATACACAAATACAAGAGAAAAACAAAACAAAAAGGCAAGGAGGAAAACCATTTCTCTAGTCGAACTCTTTTTATAGACTTTGATTTTTAAGTGTACACATCACCTACTTAAGCCCACTACTACGAATCAGAATATCAGCCAACTGACACCTATCCTTTGTCCAGTCTCCTTTTCTCAAATGGTAAGGGGTGAGGAGTAAAGTTCTCTTCTCCAGAGGAGAAGAGAGTGATGAGGAAGTGGTCACCCTGTGACCATGTGGCTTTTACTGTTCAGTACACAGTTGGTCAGCTGTGACTCACTTTTATTACCTTTGGGTTAGTACTTTTCCTACTACTAGCCATTCTTAGATTTACTTATTTTAATTTCATGTGAATGAGTGTGTGCCTGCATGGACATGTGTGCACCAAGTGCAGGTACACACATGGTGCCTGTGGAGGCCAGAAGAGGGTGCTAGAACACCCATACAAATAGCTATTAGTTCTCCTGTGGGCAATGGAACCTAACCCAAGCCCAATGCCCCAATGCCAGAGCAGAAACGCTCCAAACTGCTGAGCATTCAGGAACCAAAGAGCTGAGAGAATCAACATTCTGCTATCCATGGCTTAATGTTTACTGTTCTTGTATTTCATTACAAATGGAGTATGTCTTTTCTTTTTACGATTTATTTATTTATTATATATACAGTGTCCTGCCTGCATGCACACCTGCAAGCCAGAAGAGGGCACTAGATCTTATTATAGATGGTCATGAGCCCACCATGTTGTTGGTGGGAATTGAACTCAGGACCTCTGGAAGAGCAGCCAGTACTCTTAACCTCTGAGAGTTTTAATTCTTAATTATGTGTGTGAGACAGAGTGAGTGTGTATATATATGCGTGTACATGTGTGTTTATGTGTGGATACACATCAGAGCAGGTGCCCACACTGGTTAGAGGTGTCAGATCAGCATGGAGCTGGAGTTATAGGTAGTTGTGAGCCACTTGCTATGGTGCTGAGAATCGAACTCTGATCCTCTGAATAGTGCATGCTCTTAACCACTGGGCCGCCTCTCCAACCCATTATGTATTTCCTTCTGCATAGTTTCTTTTGTACAAAATTATATCTGTATGGTTTACTTTGTGGTATATAGAACGTTTTGTTGATGTTGTTGTTGTTGCTGTATAGAATTCTATTTCATAGTAAAAATACCCACATCCACTTTTTCTAGTCTCCTGCCGGTACGTATTGCAGTGTTTGCAGATTTGGGCTCTCTGAATAGCGAGGGCTGGGGTAGAGCTCAGTAGTAGAACACTTGCCTACTACTTTGCACATGGGCGACTCTGCTTTAACTTCTGGTATCAAAGAATAAAAACTGTTACCAACATTTTATATGTATCTCTGATAGACATAATCCCTTTTATTTTTGGTATTATGTAGAATTACTGTTGTGAGGTAGGTCTACTACTAAAACACACTGCCAAGTACTTTTCCAAAGCCATTAGACCAAATTACAATAGTGATAGCAAATAGCAATCTAGTCCCTCCTCATCTCGCCACCAGCTGAAACTGTGGTCCTTGAGCTCTATCCCCTCAGGTACACAACGGCATCTCATGGTTTCCATGCAAACTTCCCAACCTCATTTCTTTCTTTATTTGTTTATTGAGAAGGTCTCAGAACACAGCCCTAGCTGGCCTTGAAGTTGTAATCTTCCTGTCTCAGTCTCTAAAGAAGCTGATATTACATGTGCATTCCACTCCATCTGGCTCAAACTCATTCATCCTAACCATTCAACTCTTCATTACAATATAATTATGATTATTTTTAATTATTTTTATAAGTCATCACACTTTGTAAAATTAGAATCTCATAAATTCCAGAAACACTGCCCAGTCCAGAAAAAGGCCAGTTCTCAGACATACTGAGTCACTGTACAGTATCACAGATGGTAACTCAATCACAAGTAGTCAAAAGACAGGAGAAATACAGGAGTGCACAGAACTGTGGAAGCAGGGAGACAGAAAGACCAAGACTTGAGTGTGTGTCGGTCACCAGGACCCGGGCAAGAGCAGGCTCAGTGCAGGGAGGCTGAAGGATCGGTGATGGTGAGGCAAGGGCGAGTGGGGCGAGGAGGAACAGGAGCAGCGACTGTGGACAATCCTTCCAGGAGCTGACCCAGGGCAGCAGGCGCACAACCCCGTGAGAGCTGGGGAGGAACCCTGGGGGCAGGAGAGCTTTTCTTTTTAAGACAGGAAAGAAGTAAGTTATATTTAAACCTGGGTGGGAAGGAGTCAGGAAGGAAGAGGAAAGAAAAAGAGGATAGAGAGGAGGGAGTCCAGCAGGAAGAGAGGGCAGGAGTCTTGAGTGGGACCTGGAGGGGTGAGCAGTCACCAGGAACAGGGCCGCTCTTCCACTGGAACAAGGACAAGAAACGCAGGCAGATTTGCAGGCTTAGGGGCTATAGGGTGAGCAAGTTCTAGCTGAGGATTTGTTTTGTTTTGTTTTTTGAGACAGGGTTTCTCTGTGTATCTTGGCTATCCTGGAACTCTGTAGACCAGGCTTACATGGAACTCAGGGATCCATCTGCCTCCACCTCCTGTCTGCTGGGATTAAAGGTGTAGGTCATCACTGCTAGCTGAGGGTTTTAATTGTTTCTTTGCTTTGAAATAATAGACAAGATTGTCTGCTAGGAGTGAACTAAGAGATGAAGCCAAAGGATTCCCTCCCTCCCTCCCTCCCTCCTTCCCTCCCTCTCTCTCTCTCTCTCTCTAGGTTTTTCAAGACAGGATTTCTCTGTGTAGCCTTGGCTGTCCTGGATTCCGGGCCAGCTTTGTAGACCAGGCTGCCCTCCAACTCACAGTGATCCTCCTGCCTCTTCCTCCCCAGGTGCAGAGATTAAAGGCCAGCTTGCCCCAACACACCCAGTTTAGGAAGGAATATTTCAACTAGGCTTTGTGAAAACAAACAAAGGAAGAGTACATGGGTTCCCTCAGCAAAGGGCTTCTGTTTTCGTCTGGGAGTACTAGGGATTGAACCCAGGGCCTCACACATGCTATACATGTACTCTATCCCTGAGCTATACCTTCAACCCTGCAGAGGGTTTTTAAATGGCAAGAGCTGGGATGCAAATTTTTTGAGAACATTGGTCACAATTAGAGACCACAGATAGAGTGGGAAAAGCAAACCAGGTGCTGTGGTCCAGTTATCACAGAAGGAAAAGTCCTAAGAAGAAAGAAAAGGGCAGATTCATGCCATAACATAAGGACAGAGGTAGGGTCCTTGCATGTGGCCAAAGGGAATAACATAAACCAGCAGTTCTCAACCTGTGGGTCGCCACCCTTTGGGAGGGAGTCAAATGACCCTTTCACAGAAGTTGCCTAAGACCACTGGAAAGCACCATCTGAAGGTTGAGAAGCACTGACATAAATGTCTTCAATGGGATGGTGGTGTGACTTAACTGTGAAACGTCCCCGTATGGACTACTTAACCCACAGCTGGTGGTGCTTATGGAAAGATTATGGAAGCTTTAGTTGGTGGAGCCTTGCTGGAGGAAGAGAGTCATGGGAGGCTAGCCTGTAAGGTTTGATATCATGGCTCAACTTCTCTGATTCAAGATGGCAGACGTTTGTGACGGCCTGCCTCACACTCTGACAGCCATGCCTTCCGAATGGTGGACTGCATCCCTAAGGAATGGCAGCCAAAACAGCCCACACTGCTTCTGGTCTGGGATGTTGTGGCAGCAGCAAGAAGAAAAGTAACTAACACAGACAGTCTGGACTGGGAACAGCAACTACAGAGAAGGTGGACAAAGTATGAATATGAAGTTTCTGTGAGAGTCAGAAAAAGAGACAGTGAAAACAAAAAGAAGGGAACAACTTCCCCTGAAACAGCTGAAGTGACAGACATCTTATGTTTTTGGAAATTCAAGGGCAGTGGTGCTCAGCCTTCCTGATGCTGTGACCCTTTAATACAGTTCCTCATGTTGGGGTGACCCCGACCATGAAATCATGTTCGTGGCTACTTCATAACTGTAGTTTTGCTGCTGTTGTGAATAATAATGTACATATCTGTGTTTTCCAATGGTCTTAGGTGACCCCTGTGGAAGGGTTGTTTGACCGCCAAAGGGCTCACGACCTACAAGTTGAGAACTACTGCTCTAGGGCAAGGAGAAAGAGAAGAATAAAGGGAGGGAGGAACAGAAAGAACATGTAGGATGGGGGAAAAAAGGGTTAAGTCTCACTAAGAAAGAGCTGCTAAGACTCCCATGGCATTTGAGCACAGCAACAGTTCTTACAGAAGTGGAAGATGAGGAAGTACACGCGTACCATGAGACCAAGTTGGTTGATTCTGTTCCTATCATATGACCCTACTGTAAAAAGGAGTATGGATGATAAGAATTAAAGGCGTAGCTACCCGAGAATACCTCACTTTGTTTGGTTTTAGATATGTTCTGACTATAATAGCCCAGGCTAGCCTGAAAATTTCTGAGCCTCCTGTCTCAGCCTCAGGATACAATCTGTAATTGCTCAGTAATGAGCTCTGGCTAGCAAATTAGGGAATGAATCCTCAGGTGAAGTTGGATAACACGATTCAATGGGGATGGACTACATAATCCTTAAGCTCCCTCACAACCTGGGCACAGTACTGAAAAAAATAAACCTGGGCCAAAGACAGGAAAACTAGTGACTACCCTTAATTGGGGGAGCGTCTTGCTTCTCAAGAGTGTACATGGAATGTCAACAGAGCCAAGGAGGTTAGGATGATGGCGAGGGTGATGTCTGGGCTCAGTGTGCTGGTCCACAGCTCTAACCCAGACTTCTGGAGGTTGAGGCAGGATGATGCCTCAAAGTTCAAAGAGACCCTGTCTGGAAACAACAAATGTGAAGCCAAGAAAAGGGGTGTTTGTGGGGAGAAACTGAGTTCAAGAAAGCAACACAGAGAAAGCAGACACACAACAGCAAGGGGGAGGAGCTAGTGGGCAGCCATGATGCTTGGTGGAGGGAATCAAAGGAAAGCTGCCCAGGGGCGGCAGCAGCAACAGAGAACGCTGGTGTGGCTCTGACACACTCAGGCACAAGTCACAAAACAGTGACCGCCATCACCATGTGAGACACAGCATAGCGCTTAGATCAAATATTATTCTACCACTATTTTCAATTCCAACAGAAATCACATAAATGTTGAAATTAGAAAAGATTCACTATAATGAAATAGGCAACTTTTCCTGAGCATAAATTAATTCCTGGGAAACTCATGGACAATGCTATTCACTTATCAGGTTCACTTGGAGTTCTGTTTTATTCTTTTATATTTATTTGGGTAAGGGCTGAAAATCCCAGTAGAAACAATGAAGTGTAAGTGGTAAAAATAGCAACACTCAGTAATGGAGGTTTTTTTTCAGTGTTAACACAAAACACCACCATTCTTCAGAGAAAGTAAAGAACAATCACAAGAATTTGATGTCCCCTGGGACACACCTTCGAGTTACTTGCTAATGTCACAGGGCAGAAATTGTTTCTTTTTGAGTCAGGGTCTCGCTGCTTATCCCTGGCTGGCCTGGGGCTCCCTCTGTATGCCAGACTGGCCTTGAACTAAGACCCACCGGCCTCTGATCTGGATCAGGCAAGGTCAGTCTAAGCTGTGTTTTCCTTCAAGGTGTCAAATATTTCTGATATGTAACTAAATTAGCCAAAATAAGATCTTTCTCAAAACTGTCCTTAAATAAACGGGAGAGTGGTCAGTTAGGTCTTTTTTTTTTTTTAAGATTTATTTATTTATTGTTTATATGTTTGAGTGTTTTGCCTACATGTATATAAATGTGCTACATGTGTGCAATGGAGGCCAGAAGAGGGCATCAAATTCCCTGGACTGTTGTGTTGTGTTGGTGCTGGGAAATGAACTGTTGATAAATCTCTCCAGCTCCCATTTATTTGTTTGTCTGTTTGTGAGACAGGGTCTCCTGTTGTCCAGGCTGATGGTGAGCTCACTGTTTAGCTGAAGATTCCCACCCCTTCTACCTCCACCTACCTCATTCTAGGTGTATAGACATTTGTCACCACATCCAGCTTATGGGAATCTGGGATCAAACCTAAAGCCTGTTGCATGCTAGGACACTCTACCAACTGAGCTACCATCTCAGCCCCTCTCTGAATATATCTGAAAAAGCCTGCTTAAAAAAAAAATCTAAGAGGCTGAGGTAAGGCTCAGGCTGGCTTCAAACTCCTTATGTAGCCCAGGATGAGCTTAAGTTTCTGATTCCCTGCCTCCACTTTCTTAGTGCTATGATTCCAGGCAAGGACTACCACACCTAGTTTGTGTGATAGTGGAGGTAGATCACAGGGCTTCAAGAAAGTAGCACAGGCCTATACTGAAATGTTTCACTTTCTATTAAAACTCATCTGAATGCTTTATGATAAGAAAATCTCTTCCTGAGTGAGTCTATCTACTGGTATGAAATTCAGCTGGTTAATTCTGAGATATCACCAATTATGTTCATCCTGGGTTCTGGACCCTGCTTGACATCTTCACCTCAATGCTCTATAGACACTTCAAACCCAACAAGTTCAGAATAGAAACAATTATCATCCTATCATATAAAAAATAATAAAGTAGGTGGGCGAGGTAACCCCAGCACTCAGGGAGGCAGAGGCAGGCAAATCACTGTGAGTTCAAGATCTACAAAGCAAGTCCAGGACAGCAAGGCTACACAGAGAAACCCTGTCTCGAAACAACAAAAACAAAATAATAATAATAATAACGAAGCCAGACCTGTATTCACTGAGTTTTCCAAGCTAAGAGGCGAAGTCATTGCCGTTTTTGAGCTCCACAGTGCACGGATTCTTGAGCACTCCCGATCCCTACCTTCACGTCTGCCCTCTCCTCTTCTTGGACTTGTTCTTACTCCGTTCCCTCACCTGCTCCATGAGTACTTCAACAGCAAACATGGCCTTACCTGTCTATCTCATCAGCCTTTTTCCTGGCTTCACTCAATCCAGTCACCACACAGAAGCATCTCTGTAACCTGTCTAACTATTTCCAATCCTTCTCGGTTCCACCGTCTCCAGATTCAGTTGCAAAGTCCTTACTACAATATACAGCTTCTCGATAACTGGCATCAACAGACTCTTTCATTTTTTTTCCTCCAGAATTATATACTTTACACTGAGTATTTGCTAAATAAGTACTACGTCAAAGCATAAAAAATACCCTCAATATTCAATATTCTATAGTGAAAGATTTTGCCAAACTGAACTTACTCATTTCTTCATTCTAAATCAAGGATCTGAACCTCCGCACTTACCTAGCAATTGCAGTGATCTAATGTAGCAAACAACCACGCTCTACAATTTTCTTTTTCTAGATTATTTTTAGCCAAACTACCCATTCCTGTACCTTTGACCTTAGAAAGTAGAGCGCATTTCTCAAACACATTGAACAGTCACAAAGATTCCTCATTTGTACTTTCCCCTGCTCAGCAAACTGCTAGTCATCCTTCAAAATCAAATTCAAACATGTACCTTTTCTACAACCCTCATCCTTACCACATGTAGAATAACTGTTTCTCACCATTGTTTCCCATTAGATTCTGTCTAGACCTCTGATATCATACTAATACCATAGTGACTTTATTTTATTTTATTTATTTATTGGTTTTGGACAGATCTCCCTAGCCCAGGTAAGCCTACAAAATATCCTAGCCTCCTGACTTAGTCTTCCAAGTGCTGGAACTGTATGTATATTCTACCATGCTCGGTGCATTTTCTTTTCTTGCATCTAATGTCTAAGTCATGGTTTGAGAACAGGCATTTTAAACTTCTTATTGAAAAACAGACTCTTCCAGATGCTGAGACTCAAAACCAAACCTTTGGCAGAGTGCAGGGAATCATAAGAAAGAAGGGGGAGTTAGTATGACCTGGAGAGGACAGGAGCTCCACAAGGACCAAATATATCAGGGCACAGGGGTCTTTTCTGAAACTGTTTCTCCAACCAAGGACCATGCACGGAGATAACCTAGAACCCCTGCCGGGATGTAGCCCATGGCAGCTCAGTATCCAAGTGGGTTCCCTAGTTACGGAAACGGGACTGTGTCTGAGGTGAACTCAACGGCTGGCTCTCTGACCTCCCTCCCACCCCTGAGAGAAGAGCAGCTTTGCTAGGCCACAGAGGAGGACATTGCAGCCAGTCCTGAAGATGCCTGATAAGCTAGGGTCAGATGGAAGGGGAGGAGGACCTTCCCTAGCAGTGGACTTAGAAAGGGGCAGGGAGGAGATGAAGGAGGGAGGGTGGGATTGGGAGGGAATGAGGGAGGGGGCTATGGCTGAGATACAAAGTAAATAACCTGTGATTAATATAAAAAAATTAAAAATATAATAAAAAATAAATAAATAAAAGGTTAATCCAGGAAAAAAGAAAAACAGACACTTCTTATACTGCTAAGATAACGCCCTAAGTGGCTGGGAGTTTAAAAACAAGAAGAATCCCATGTCATTCATCAGGAAAAAAAGTTTTACATACAAAGTATAATTAAATTGTAGCTTGGACATGCCTCTATATCTTGTAATACCAGTTTTTCTGTCTGTCCCTCCTCCCTCCTTTCTTTCTCTCTGTCTCTCCGTGTGTGTGTGTCTCTCTCTCTCTGTATATGTATCTATGTCTCATTTGGGGTTCATAAAAACTCTTTTTTAAATGCCTTTGGATTTGACTATGTCTTATGGAATTTGAAACTCAATATAGTGCAGAGATTGAGGTTTGCACTCAATGTTCCTGTACCTGACAGCCTGACTGCGCCCTTGCTACTTAAGCTGGTGGCAGGCAAGTTACTCAGTGCCTCTACGCCGTTCAGTGAGAAGCTAGTGATAACAGTGTCCCTCAGTGTTGCCCTTTGTGAGGACTAAATAAGCTAATACACGAAATGAATAGGAGACACTGCCTGCATTGAGTAGGACCCATAAATATTAGTTAATACTCTTACTGTTGGTCAGCATCCAAAATAGCTTTTCAGTATTCAGTTAGCCCCTCGGTAGTCTCCCAGGTAAGAATACATGCCTGCCATACATGCCTGCAATGCAGGTTCTAAACTACGCTTTGGGATAGTTTCAGTAAGTAGGATTGAATATAAGGTGCTACGCCTGTAAGGCGAACATATTATAATACAGTGAATTCATTATTCAGTACAGGATTAAAGTTAAACTTGATTTTTAAAATAGTTTTAGCTATAGTTGCAAACACTAAAATCCTAGCACTCAGATCTAGATAAAATTAATGCATGTTTGAGGCCAGCCTGGGCTACATAACGAGTTAACGGCTAGCTTGGGTTATATAGCAAGAGCCTGTCTCAAAAAAGTTTCACTTGGAAGGCAGAGGCAAGCAGATCTCTGTGAGTTCCAGGCCAGCCTGGTCTACAAAGCTAGTTCCAGGACAGCCACTGCTACACAAAGAAACCCTGTCTTGAAAAACAAAAACAAAATAAAGTTTCAAAGCACCTACTCTCTGACTGAATTGTTTAAAATATTTAACTAAAACCCTTTTTCTTATTTGTTTTTAAACAGGGTCTCACTAAGTAGCCTTGGCTAACCTGAAACTCACTGTGTAGACCAGGCTAGCCTTGAATTCAGAGATTCTCTTGCCTCTGCCTCTCCCATGGAATGAGATTAAAGACATGCACCATTGCGCTGGGTTAAAGAGTTGTTTTTATTTCTCTCTCTATATATATATGTATATGTGTCTATGTGAGCATGTTACCGGCATGCAGTTGTCCTTGGAAGGCAAAGGAGGGTATCAGATCTTGTGCAGCTGGAGTTACAGGCAGTTGTAAATCACCAGACATGAGTGCTGGGAACTAGAACTCAGGTGCTCTGGAAGAGCAGCAAGTGCTCTTAACCACTGGATCATCTCTCCAGCTTCACAAGTACAACTCTTAAAGCAGGGGCTGGAGAGATGGCCCAGCGGTTAAGAGCACTGACTGCTTTTCCAGAGGACCTGGGTTCAATTCCCAGCACCCACATGGCAGCTCAGAGTTCTCTGTAACCCAAGATCTGACACCCAGAGGTACATGAAGGCAAAACAGCAATGCATATAAAATTAAAAGGTAACAAATTATTTTTTTAAGATTTTTAAAAACTCTTAAAGCAGCACAAGATTATTTCCTAGTAATTTTCCCTCTAGTCCACTTTACTCCACTATGCTGTACAGTACTCTAAAATCCTTGACTATCGCATAAGGATCAGTACAAATCATTTAAAAGTAATATGACTTCCAGCTGGGGCTGGGGATGTGGCTCAGTGGTAGAGTACTTGCCTTGCAGTCACAAGACCCTAGTTTCATCTTACAAAGAGAGAGAAAAGAAGAACCAATGACTTAGCTTGGCAGGTAAGGATGCTTGTCACTGACCCTTGAGTTCAATCCCCAGAATCCACATGATGGAAGGAGAAAATTAACTCTGACCTCCATACCTGTGCCCTGTGTGCCTTCACATATACACATAATAAAGAGTATAACATTTATTATTTTGTGGGGATGGGGAATGTGTTGGTACATGTTGGGAGGCCACAGGACAATCTCCATGAGCTGGTTCTCTCCTTCCACATGTCCTGGGGATTGAACTAAGGTCGTCAGATTTAGCTGCAGGCGCCCTTATTTTCCAAGCCATCTCTCTGTTTTGCTTTGCTACAGAGTCACATGTATCCCAGGCTGACCTCACCATATGGTCAGGGGTGACCTGAACCCCTCTCGTGTGCACCACCATACCTAGTTATGAGGTACTGGGACTAAACCCGGTACTCTGCGTGGTAGGCAAACAGGCCAGCAACAGCTCCATCCACAGCCTTAATTGTAAATTTTAAATAAGAAAAGGAAAGAAACTGCCTGCTGCTCTCAATCAAAAACACTGATATTTCTGCATCTAAAAATCCATTACCACATTCAACAGACTAATGAGAGGCCACGAGACACAATTACTACAGTTCCTGGTTTCTGCCTTTGAAATGACTCCAGCTCACTTTTAAGTATCCCTACTAGAAACCTCCTGGTAACAGACAGCTATTCCTTTTTAAATTTCCCATCTCCCCCTAAAATTCGTACACACACCCACACCCACAAGAACACTGATGTCTATAATAAAAACTGTACAAAAACCACAGCCACATATTAACTTTGTTTTAAGAGGACTCAGATCTTCCTATAAGCAGCCCCTCAATGTACAAAAACAAATGAAAAGTCTTGCTTGGAAGCGGTATTCTCAGCTTACTCTATCGGGTATCTTCAGCTGCGACTACCCACCTAAGGCAAAGTAACAGGTCTTCTCATTGGTAGAAACTTCGTGGTAACCGATTCCACAACAGTATATACATAGTATGCTATTTAGAAAATTTTCATGACTCGGTTAAGAACAGATCCGTTCTTCAAACAATGGTGATTGTGCGGAAAGGCTTAAATAGCTTATTTACATAGTAAACAGATATCAGGACTTTATCTAACATACTGTAGGTCAATCAGTAGCTTTGGGATAAAGGCTTCCAGGGCGTCCGTCTTCTGTGTCCTAGGCACTTAGTTTTACAGACTACAGATGCTCCGTGGTGCATGTGTATCAAACAACAATGCCTGACACTTGTAGAACGCTGTCACTCCTCTCTGACCGTGAGAACATCCCTGGGTGTCCCAGTTTTGCACTCCGGGGAAACAAGCTGGAAGAGTCACCCCGGCGGAGGTGTGACGGTTTGTGTGCGGGACTAAGCTCCAGAGCGGAGCCTTTTGACTCATAATCTAATCATCATCTTCTCTCCTGGTTACTCCACAGTCGTATTACAGTCCCACTGTTGGAATTTGCTTTTTTAACTTAAAGAACTACTTGACGGCGACCACTCCGGCGCTTGCCGGGCTGCTCGGAGGAAAGCGCGCGCACTCGCGCTTCGCGGCTTGCTTGAAGTGCTCCGTCCCGGCGCATCCAAGTTCAAGAACGCCCGAGAGGCGCGTTTCCTCCGGGCGGCGAGCGCCCCGGCTCCCGAGCCCGCGATCCCGGCCGCTGCTCGCAGGCTGACCCCCTCCCCGACCCCCGCTTCCCCTGGCCCGAGGCGCCCAGCTCCCGGCCGACCACGGACACGCGGGACACCCACGGGGCGGCGCCAACAGCCGGGCGGTCGAGGCCCCACGGCCTCACTGCCCGGCCGCATCCAGTCCCTTACCTGCCTGGGCCGCGACGACGCCTCACGCAGGGATCCGGGAGTCCCGTCCGTGGCCTCCCGGTCTAGCGCCAGGCCTCTCCGTGCCGCCCACGCAGGCCCTCAGTCCCCGCCCACCGAGCTAGGGCACGCCCCCTCCCCGCCTGGCCCCGCCCCGGCTCCGCCCCTGCTGGGTCGCTCTTCTCTGCTCAGAACCTACCCCTGGGAGTGTCTCGGTCCCCCGGCGCCGGTGGACCGGAGTGCGCTGCACCGCGCTGGTTCCACGTTGAGCTCTGTCTCCGGACCCTCGGTCTCACCGACCCGCACCGCGAGGCAGAGCCTACTTGAATCAGAGGAGTCAAACAGCACCTTCTTTAAGAAAACCATAGAGCAGCCCTGGGAGCAGTCCGCGGGAATGTCAGTTAGTAGAGAGATGCCAATAACGCACCTGGCCCCAGGTGTGGAATCCCAAGCCGGATGCCTTTGATGCCCACTCCGGGTGCCGACTCGGTCGCCACACCCGCCTAAGACTCACGCTTAAGCGCTCCCTGCAACACGATCTTGCTCAGGAATGCACATGGCCGTGTGCCTGCTGCGAGAGTAGCCCAGTTTCACTCTACGAGAGACTGGGATGAGTAGAATCTATTTCCCAGCACGATCTAACCGCCCCACCCCGCCGCGCCCCGCTCCACCCCACCCACTCCATCTGACCTTGTGTCTGCTAACCGAGCTTCCCTTGCTTGTTCACACAGAGGTACCAAAATAGAAGACTGCCACAGAGAGGTGTTTGATTACACGTCAGGGATGACTGTCATTATCCAATTTAACCAAGACAAAAAAAAAAAGGCAGCATGTCCCAATCGGTTGTGAAGCGATGAAGTAGAGACAATAAAAAGGTTACTTTCTATTGCTTAGGGAGTAGTAACACTATCTTTAAAACAGTCTAGCGAGGAAATAAATGTGAATCTTGTTTGGAAGAAATTGTGAACGCTGGTCTTTATGAACTCCATTGCTCCCTTACCTAATGTGTACGTCTTTATACGTAGATGTGTGTGTTCTTCATTATTTTGTATATACAGGGTCTCACAGTGTAGCCCAGGCTGGCCTGCCTCAATCTTCCCATCCTTCTACCCCTGCTTTCCAAGTGCCAGCATGGGCGTGAGCCACCACAATAATCTATTTGGAAAGTATCACAGTTGTACGGGATGAAATTTGGGACTAAAGTAGTGTTTTTGAAATTTATGTTCTGAGCTTTGCATCCAAGAAGATTCCTTAGCAGAATGAAGGAGATTTGAATGCCAATACATTAACTTCCATGCGTGTGTTCTACTGCCCTCTCATGGGTAAGATGGCGCTACATCCAATGGTAATAGGTGTCCTTCATGTCTTAAGAATAGCATTTAGTAACTGGTATTATTTTGGTGACCAGGAAGCCAACATGAAATAAAATCAGGTTCTTGACCAATAAATACTCCTCATACAGAATTTTTAACTTCAGAAACCAGGGAGAAGAGTCTTACATTACAGCTAGTACAAACATGTCCTAAGGGACACGCCTGAGCTCACGGCTACCTGTACAGAGAGTGAACACATGAAGGAATTTGTTCCATTACATTCTGACATGTCCTGAGGAGTTCTCTTTTTCATACATCACAAGCTTCAAAGGGCGAACAACTTGAAAGCAGAACAAAAAAAAAATCTTCCTTATGTTTTTGGTGTCTAAAATAGTGTCTGATACTTTCTGATACTTTACATTTGATCCATAACAGCTTTTCTAATAAACTGAGTGAAATATCAACCCAACCGCTAGATGGCAACACAGTTGTGTGTGAACAGTTATAATTTGGACAGCTGGCGCATCTCTTTACCTGAAGTACCCGGCCCCTCTCTCTGTCTCTGTCTCTCTGTCTCCTCTCTCTCTCTCCCTCTGTGTGTGTGTCAGTTTATCTATCTATCATCTATCTATCTGTCTGTCTATACTCAATTTCTAACAATTTGCATTAGTGTCCTGCTTCAGGAAAGAATCCCCTGCTAGGATAAATCTTCCCTCAGTACTGTTTCACAAACACAGATATTGACTTGGCCTAAGAAAGCTACTATTTTTTTAAATTTTATTTTATGTGCATTAGTGTGAAGGTGACAGATCCCTTGGAATTGGAATTACAGACAGTTGTAAGCTGTCATGTGGGCGCTGGGAATTGAACCTGGGTCCTTTGGAAGAGGCTGCATCCCACTTTTCCACTGAGCCATCTCTCCAGCTCCCAAGAAAGCTGCTATTAACTTATGCTTTCTCAAAGAAATTGTACATGGTCCCAGGGGCCTTAACTAAGTCCCAAAGCCCAACTTCTCAGCATGAAGTCATTGGCTTGTGCCCTTGGCGACCTCTGATAACTGTCTTGCCTGAAAGTCGTGCAGACTCTAGATTCATCAGACTTATGTCCCCACTGCTGCCCCTCACAAAGAGTACCCTGAGAACATTATCTACCTTACATTTGCTCATTGTCCCCCCCCAAAAAATTATACCTACTGTACAAAGGTGTGAAAGGAAGTGAGTAAATGAAACATCAGTAGAGCACTTAATGCAATGTGCAGTTATTTTAAGACTAGGGACTCCAGGCTGGAGAGATGGCTCAGAGGTTAACAGCCCTGGCTGCTTTTCCAAAGGTCCTGAGTTCAATTCCCAGCAACCATGTAGTGGCTTAACCATCTATAATGAGATCTGGTGCCCTCTTCTGGCCAGCAGGCACATATGAACACAGTATACAAAATTAATCTTTAAAATAAAAAAAAAGCTGGGTGGTGGTGGTGCATGCCTTTAGTCCCAGTACTCAGGGAGGCAGAGGCAAGTCAGTTCAAGGTGAATTCTCAATGTAAAGCCCACTAACAGAGTTACTCAGTTTATTTACTTTATTCATTCTGTTGATTTAAGACCCTCAGCAATTAAATTAAGTTCATAACACCAAGTTTCATAACGATAGGCCATGCGAATCTGAGCAACATTTGTCTTCCGGATATCATTTCCAACAGGGCCTTCCTCTAGGTAGTTGTTGCCCAAGAACTTTGCTTTTTCCTGTAAGATAAAGGGAGGAGAACGTTCAGGCTCTCTTTTTCACTCTGGGATAGACAGTGATTGCATCCTCTGCCACACTCATCATGTTACTCATAGACGAAAGGAAAAGCACCGACCCATTCATTGAGGGCCTCCACGTGCATGTTTCCTGAGAAATCAAACGTAGAGACCAGAGGAAAGAACTCAGCGGGGCAGCTGAGAAGACATCCTCCCAGGCTGGAACCCAACCAATGACCTATAACCCCAGTCTCTACTAGTCCCTGTCCATGGCAACCATGTGTGGTTTCCGCTTTCCTGCCTGTTTCCTTTACTCCACTAATGTTCCACTGCTTAGATTGCTAGACCCAATACTCAGCAGGGCAGTCGGCTGCAATCAAATCTACCTCATGAGAAATTCCACACTGCAGAACACTGTTCCTCGCCACTTCACACATGTCACAGGTGCTCAGCTTGAAGACTTGGGCGGCGATGGCGTATTCTTCCATCAGGGGCTCCTGCGGTTATTTACGTAAACGGGGAGAAAAGGTACATAAGGAGAATAAGGAAGTGTCTTGATTTGATGTTCAGTTTCTGGGTGGGAAGTGCTGGCTCAGCAAAACACACTTGTATTGCTCAAGCTTCTGTGCGTACCTTGGTGAAATGGAATTGCATCGGGTCATCGGTTGACAGTGAGATCATTAGGCCCTTCTGGAGGAAATCTAAGAAAGGATTTTTTGCATATTCGAGAAACAGGCTGTTGTTACTTAACGGTGACATGGCGATGGGAATCTGGGCTAAGAAGAACAAGTACTGTAACACAGGACTCTGAAAAGAAAGCAAAAATAACAATAAGTAGTGAAAAGGAATAGACCTGAGAAACCTAAAAAATCCCACGTTTGCCGAGCGGTGGTGGCACATGCCCGTAATTCCACAATTTAATCCAGGCAGAGGCAGGCGGATCTCTGTGAGTCAAAGGACAGCCTGGTCTACAGAGTGAGTTCCAGGACAGTCAGGAACACACAGAGAAACCCTGTCCCTGAAAAACAAACAAACAGACAAACAAATTCCATGGTCAACCTTAAGCTTTAGCTTTCAACAAAGGTACCCAAGCTCTTTAAATCTGCTAGGAAGTATTGTTGTTTTTCAATGTAAATACTGTCTAAGCAATTACAGCTCGAAAGTCACCCCAAAACCTGCTTTTTTTTTTTTTTTTAGCTGCACGAAAGTTATGACTATCACAACAGACATTTTAAAGCACGCTGCAACAAGAAACCTGGCAACAAGTAGCTGAAGGGAAGCCAACCGCCTCCGACTCTACCTGTGAGAGTTCTAAAATGGAAGTTGGGAGATGTGTGTTAATTATCTCCAAGGGCAACTAGCGAGGTAACCTTTGAGAGAACCCTGTTTCCACTCTCATGGAATGAGCTACGTAAGTAACCCCCGAAATGCTTCATGCTCAATGATCCTCATTTCACAATAAGGGTGCTAAAGACTCAAGAGTTGCAAAATTGAAGCTGTTCTTTTTTTCAGCTTTGCAAAATTGGATATCAGCCCAAAGGAAAGACAACAATGGTTGGTGGGGAACCGTGGGTTCCATAGTCACTGAACAGGAAAGTGCCCTGCTCTCTCTGTGCCTCAGGCTGGCTCTCAGAGGAGTTGTGATCTTTCCCACTAATCTAGCAGAGACCTCCCCCCAAGTTCCCTCTCTCCCCCGGAGCTTGAGATCTGCTCTATTCCCTCTTACTACTGACACCTTGGACTTATTCCCATAGCTGACTGGAACTTTTCAACCCTAAGAAAAAACTAAAAAGCATTCAGGTTATCAGATGCCAACAGTTAGCTAGGAAGACAGGGGTGGGGTGTCTCCTTTTAATCCTTGATTCACTGATGAGCTCAAAATGCATCGCATACTGAAAATGGACCACAATGATTTACTTATTACAGGCTCTAATATAGAATTATTATTGCTATTAAGAAAAGATCCCAAGCTGGGTAGTGCTGGCACACATCTTGAATCCCAGCAATCAGAGAGGCAGAGGCAAGCAGATTGCTGTGAGTTCGAGGCCAGCCTGGTCTACAAAAGGAGTCCAGAACAGCCAAGGCTGATACAAAGAAAAACCCCGTCTCAAAAAAACCAAAAAACAAAAACAAAAAAGAAAGAAAGAAAAAAGAAAAGATTCCCCCTTGCCAGGTGGTGGCACACCCCTTCAGTTCCAGCATTGGGAGGCAAAGACAAGCAGATCTCTGAGTTCCAGGCCAGCCTGGTCTACAAAGCAAGTTCCAGGACAGCCAGAGGTACACTGCTGTCTCTACCTTCAAAATCCAAAAGAGGGCTGGAGAGATGACTCAGAAGTTAAGAGCACTGGTTGCTCTTCTAGGGGTCCTGAGTTCAATTCCCAGTCAACCACATGGTGGCTCACAGCCATCTATAATGAGATCTGGGGCCCTCTTCTGGCCCGCAGGCGCACATGCAGACATAATACTGTATACATAATAAATAAATCTTTTTTAAAAAGAAAGAAAAGATTCCTTTTTAATCACAGCACTCAGGAGACAGAGGCAGGTAGATCTCTGTGAGTTCAAGTCCAGCCTAATCTACAGAGAGAGAGAGTTCTAAAGAGCTGTGCAGAGAAACCCTGTCTTGAAAAACAAAACAAAACAGAAGAACAGACCAACAACAAAAAGATTCCAAGCCTGATGCACTGATAGTCACCCATAATCCCAAATCCCAGCAGTCAGGAGCAGAGGCAGGAGGAGCAGCATTTCAAGATCATCTTTTGCTACAGAGCAAATTCAAGTCCAGCTGGGATACATGATACCCTGTCTCGGAGGGGGGGTGGGGGGGAGAGAGAGAGAGAGAGAGAGAGAGCAAGCGAGCGCTGACCTCACCTTCTTTAAATTCAGGCCGTGAGAAATATTGTCTGCTATCATGAAGGCTGTCATGAGGTGCGTGAGAGCCCCAGCCTCCCCACAGTGAGGGCGGAACAGAAAGGTGTTCATGCCACGTTCCCTGTGAAAACAAGGGGGGTGCTCTGAGAACCCAAGGTGCTGGGCAGAGAGAGTTACAAGAGACTCCGCAGACAGAGCTAGCACTTGGGAAGGGAACGACAACCACAGGTCCAGCAAAACACAACCGCAAATTCTCACTGGAATTCTTCCTAAGTGCAATTTTTTTTTTTAAAGGAGGCAGCTGAGAAGATGGTGGGTCGAGGAGGCAATGGAGACACGAGTACCCACCCCATGCAGGAACATCTTCAGTCTCAGTACATGCCTCCTTGGGTACCAGGCACATACATGGCGCGCAGACATACACGCAAGCAAAACACTCATACACTTAAAAGATTTTTTTGAAAAATCATAAACCTTAGAAAACAAACAAAATACAGTGGTGTGTGTTTATGATCCCAGCATTCCTAAGGTGAGGTAGGAAGCTGAGGCTAGACTTTCCAGGAAACTCTCAAATTATCTACTACCTAGCATGGCAGAAATAAGGGAGCAGTAACCCGGAAGAAGAGAACAAGGTCTGAACGCTGTCCTCTGACCTCTCCCTGGCACATGCGCACCAATATACCCTGCACACGCCAATGAAGAGGCGCTGTCAGCGGCACAAGCGTTGGCCGCGTTTCTCCCATGCTTACTTCCTCAGGCTGTTGAGCACCATGATGTTTGCATACATGTAGTAGGCATAGTAAGTGTAAGACGGGTTGTTTTCCATTGTCCACTCCTCAGGTTTGGGACTCTTGGAGGAAAACATGTGACCGCTGTGTTTGGATTCATCATCCACGCTGTCAAAGCCAGTGATCTGTGAGAAAAGTGAGCTGTACTGTGGGTTCAGTCTGACAGCAGAGGTTCTGCCCTCAGACAGACCCCTCAGAGGCAGCCCCCAAGGGGAGGTCAACGCAAAAAGAGAAGCAGGGTGGGTCAGCGATGGCCAGCAAGGGCAGCTGGCTCGTAAGAGCCCATGGGGTCATGCTTACGTGCTTAAGAAAGACACTGAGTTCTGGGTGAGCTTGGGGGTTGATGGTGGCCTCAAACACTGGCAGGAAAATATTCTCCAGCATCTTTCCAAAGTGTGGCAGGAAATTCTTGGACCGGAACACATCACTAAAGGCAAGAGGGAAGGGAACTTAGGAGAGGAAGGCAGAGAACCAAATGTCATGTGCCAGGAAGATCTGTGTGTTCATTCTACACCCACCCAGATGCTCTCCTTGCATACACACCAAGAGGAGTTTGGGTTAGACTGGGCATAAGACTGGCCCTGGACCACATACCCCAGATCTTCTACAAACTCTCTGTGGAAAGAAAACTTAACTTTTACAACCCAGTCCAGCTATAAGGACAGTAGTAACAGTGTTATGGGGATCTCAGGGGGCAAACACATGCGTGGTCACAAGACAGCCAGCAGTATCAGGAATCCCTCTCTGGGGCTGAAGAATGAAACTCCGTTGGTAGAGCGCTTGCCTAACATGCACAAAGCCTTGGGGTTCAGTCTCCCCCAAGCTCCCACAAACCAGACCAGATAGAAGTGGTGACACATGCCTGGATTTGGTAATTCCAGCACTCAAAAGTGTATCTCTCTCTCTAACACACACACTTCATCTGTAGTAACAATAAATGATACCCCTGTGCATATGCCAGGAACTTTTCGAAATAGCTACATTTATCCTGATAACAACACACGAGGCGCCATTTTTAGGTGTTCTGAGAGAGCTGAACTCAGAGCTTCATGGTTGTGGAGCAAACATTTTATCGGCTGGGCCATCTCCGCAGTCCCAGTGAATGAAGCCTTGCAATGCCATAGGGCACATAAGCAAGTTGCCAGAGAGTATGGAAGTTAGATAAAAGATCAATGACTGCGCACAGGAGAGACGCCATCCCTGCAGGCAGGGAGTAGATTTCCTCAGCAGCACTACTGATAAACACTCTGATTATAAAGAACTTGGGCCCTCATGGGTGAATCAGCCGGTGGTGGTGAAGATTTAGATATAAGACAACTATGATTGGGTTCTGATGTGGTGGTGAAATTCTGCAATCCCAGCATTCAAGAGAAACAGGTACATTATGAGTGCAAGTCTAGCCTGAGCTATATAGTTAGACCCTGTCTCAAAACTAAAAATAAGGATCCAGGTATGACGGTGATACAGGCCTTTACTCCCAGCACTTATGAGGCAGAGGCGGGTAGATCTCTGTAAATTGAAAGCCAGCCTGATCTACACAGTAAGTTCCAGGCCACCCAGGACTATTTACCAGAGATTCTGTATCACAAAATAAAGTTATACGCCAGTGCAGTGCAGACAAGCTTGGCAAAGAATGAACTGGACAGAGACATGGTCAGTGCGTGAGGTACACAGCTCTTACCCTGACAGACAAGATGTGGTATGTACACCGTTCTTAACTCCAGCTTACTTCTTAATCAGAGTAAGAACTAAGGATTTTCCCCGGGGGAAAATACATCCTAGATCCTTATTTTAGCTTGAAAACTAAACTGACTGGGTATGGTGGTGCATTACTCTAATTCCTGCATTCAAATGGAGGAGGCAGGAGGATTTCAAGTTTGAGGGCGGTCTGGGCTACACAGTAAGACCTTATCAGAGAGAGAGAGAGAGAGAGAGAGAGGTGGGAGAGGGAGAGAGAGGAGGGGACTGTTCTGGACCTAGTTCCCTCTGTAGCCCCTTCAGCAACGCTGACTTTTATCTCAATGAGCTACAGTTTTCTGGTTCCGATGGGGAGGAGAGGCGGGTTAGAGGAGAGCAGGCTTCAGAGCACACTCCCCTCCCCCAAACAAAGCGAGGAGGCAAATACATACTAGATCCTGGGGACTTGGATCATCCACGTCATGTTGGGACAATAGATGCGATTGCAGACAAACCAAGAGGAGAGTTTGCTCCACTCTGCTGGACTGCGGCCATAGATGGACAGACGGGGCTCCGCGTGCTGGTACTTGGCCTCCACCAGGTCTGCTCCCACTTCCTGCAAAGCCAAGAGAAGGGTCCAAGCACAGGAATTCCCACAAGTCCCCACAGAGGTCTAGACTGGTGGGATCTAGGGAGAGGAGGTGTGGAGATGTGAAAAGATCTCAGGGGGCAGAGGGGAACCTAGTGAGGTCAAAAGACTTGTAAGGTATGACAAGGCCAGGCGAAGAGTCAGACAAAGGATGACGAGAGAGCCGTGGGGCCTGTAAGACCAGTACAGCTGTGTGTACTCCCTAAGACACAACCCCTGGCCGCACATGCTACCCTTGCATCACAGGGATGCTCTGAGCTCTGCCCAAACCTCAGGCCAGGCCCTTACCCCCTAACCACACTTCATCTTCTTTACCCTAAAAACAGAGACATTTTCCTTACCGTTCTCTCTTTCCCTCCCTTTCTATCTCTTTTCCTTCTTTCCTGACTTCCCTTCTCTCCTCCCCTATTCATGAACCATACCGAGTATTTTTTTTCCTCACCTTGATGATTGTGGCAAAATATTCCCCATTAATGTAATTGTCTGTTTTTAGGTAGAGGTCCCGGAGCTCGCTTGCACCCACAGGATTGTATTTGTCATTGAATTTGTCGAAACGTTGGAATGTCTGTCGTCCCTGAACCAGGAAACAAGAGCAGAAGTTTTGATTATCAGAGCTTCCTGGAGGCAGAGTCCTAGGAAATGACCAAGTGGAAAAGGGGGCTGATCTCAGGGTGGGCTCCAAGTTCAGTGTAGGGGTAGCAGGTAAACCTCAAAACTCAGCAGGGTGCTTTCAGTCATCACAGCAGCCAGGGTAGCTAAGAGGGCCATGCTAAGGGAGGGATGGCCTGGGACATCTGTGCCATTAGAGTGGGGAAAAAGAACATCTTCCCAACCTACAGCGTGAACATCCAGAGAGTCAACAGTCAGGTCATAAGGATGCATATTTAGTTTAGCGAAGAGTTCCTTTAGGGTCAGGTTCTTCTCTTTGGTGCTGTAGACCACTCTGTCAGCATCAATGTGGTAAGATTTCTTAATAAAGCGCAGGAGATGCTTCTGGTTCATGCAGGCAGCTGCATGGATGTGCGTGTCCACCTATGTACACATCCAGAGAAAGAGAAAGCAGCAATCAGCTTTCTTTATACCACTGTTAGCGGACACAACGCCTGCAGATCCCACTGGGGAAGGAGGAAGGGACAGAACAGGATGTGAACTGACAGCTAATGGAGGTGGCCCAGCAGTAAAGACCCGTGTGTCCTCTATGCATCCGTGCAAGAATTAGTTTGCACAGGGTTATCTGGAAGCAGGGAAGGTGTTTGCTTTTCTCAAACATCAGCACACCCAACATGCTTCCTATATTTGAAATGGAATTCTTTATATATATATATATATATATATATAAAATTTTTATATATATGCACATTTTATTTAATTTTATGTGCATTGGTGTGAGGTGTCAGATCCCTGGAACCAGAGTTACAGACAGGTGCAAGCTGCCAACAATTGGTGCTGGGAACTGCACCCAGGTCCTCTGGAAGACCACTTAGTGCCTTTAATTGCTGAGCCATCTCTCCAGCCCCAAAATGGAACTCTTTACTCCATAAATGCAATTAGAAGCAATGTAACTGTCAACAGCTTTTGCACCCAAAGAAGTTAAGATTGAAACTATAAAGCTTGTTGACTATACTGGCACATGGCTGTCATCCCAGCCGAACACCAGGCCTGGGAGGAGGGGCAGGAGAACAGGAGTTTAAGGTCATACTCATCTATATATCGAATTTGAGGACAGACTGAGCCACATGAGACTCCGCTTCAAAAACAAAACAAAACAAAACCCAACAACACAAGAACTGTGGGGCCAGGGAGATGACTCAGCAGGTAAAGGGATTTCAGGCATATATCACCATGATGTGTGTGTGTGTGTGTGTGTGTGTGTTTCACTATGTAGATCATGCTGGCCTTGACTCATAGATATCTACTGCCTCTGCCTCCCCAGTGCTGAGATCAAAGGTGGGCCACCACTCTTAGCTCACCATGCCAAATTTATAAAATGAATATTAGCCAGACATGGTGTGTGGGGCTGAGGAGCTGTGGGACTGAGGGAAGCGGTCCCAGAGCAAGAGAGGGGTCCTGACATCAGCAGGAGTGGGATCACTGGCCCCCTGCCCTGGGCATGCCCTGCATGTCCAGATACACAGGTAGCCCTGCACCCTCACCTTTTCCCCCTCACCAGGTCACATAGCCAGATTAAACTTTCTCTCCCCTTAGAAGGTCAAGTCTGGCAGCACCTGGAATTCCTCCTTATGCAAATAAAGGTATCACCAGCATCCCCCCGCCCGCCAATGATGTACACTCACCCCCAAAGCTCCTACCCATCCCCCAAAGGTTTAAGTAGCCTTTGTTCCCCCTTAAACGAGTTGTCTCCCAAGAGTCTGTTCTCCTCTCACTCACAGCCTCCTGAAGTCTCTTTCAATCCCTGGCCATTTGGCCTTGATTCCCCTCCCAGGATCTAAGGTCACGGTCATGGGCTATTGCACCAAAACAGGCAGGGAAACTGAGCCTGAACAGCAATGCTGTGTGGCTATACTCCCAGTGAGGAGGACCACTGTGAGTTGGAAGGCAGGCTGGTGTAATATAATGAGTTCCAGGCTAGCCAGGGATACACAGTGACTATGTCTCAAAAATCAGTAGGTAAAGCCAGGCAGTGGTGGTGCACGTCTTTAATGCCAGCACTTGGGGAGACAGAGGCAGGCAGATCTCTGTGAGTTCAAGGCCAGTTGGTCTACAAAGTGAGTTCCAGGACAGACAAGGCTACATAGAGAAACCCTGTCTTGAAAAAACAAAAACAAAAACAAAAAACAAAACAAAAAACAACCCAAACAAACAAAAAACGAAACAACAAAACACAAACACACACATACAGAATGGCTAAGGCTGGAGAGAGGGTTAAGGATGCTAAGGATGTTAAAGATGCTTACTGCTCTTGCAGAGAACCTACATTCAGTCCCTAGCACCTACATCGCGGCTGTAGAATATCTGCACTTGATGCACACATCTCTCCCTTCTTCTTTGCTTTCTCCCACACTTCCACACAACTTTAAATAAAATAAGAGCTTTTAAAGGAATCACTATTGTTAAGAATAAAATAAAAGTAAATTAATAATTTATTCTTGATAGACTAAGTATTTGCCCAAGATTTGACAGACAGTTAAGACCAGACTTCAGTCTGAACTGTGTGGCTCAGGTATTTCTACTCCGACTCCTATGAAATCATTTGCAAGGTCGGAACATATATTGGAAATGTTCCTAACCCATTGGGCTTCACAGTCAACAGCTCACATGTCATCTGCAATCTTTCTATAACTCTATTGAGCAAATCTATTCCTCAACCTTACAAATCAAAACACTGGAACTCAAAGACTATTTAATTCTTCACCCAAAGTTCGATAGTCAGGAAGCCGAAAGCAAAGTGAGAAGGAAGAAGGAAGATTTCCCTAGCTCAAAGTAATAACTCTTAACAGTTTGGAGGTTTTGTTCTTGTTTGCAACAGTTATGATTTCTTTCTGCAGTTCTGGGCCCCAAACTGAGGGCCTTGCACACCTCAGGTTGGGCTCTGCCACTTGGCTTCTTCCCAGTGGTGGCGACTTCTTCTTCTTCTTCTTCTTCTTCTTCTTCTTCTTCTTCTTCTTCTTCTTCTTCTTCTTTCTCCTCCTCTTCCCTTTCTTTTTCCTCTTCCTCTTCTTCTTAATTATACTTTTCCTATGTGGAGTGTCATTTTGTTTTGCATGTTGGGCAAACAACAGAATGGCACTTCAAGTCTTCTAGATATAATCTCCCTGCCTTCACTAAAATCCATGCAGCCTGCAGAAGTTATAGGTTTGTCAGCAGACCGAATCCTGTCCTTCAGAAATCCCCACTCACTGTGTTTCCCTCTGAGCTGCTCTGAGCAGGACATAGGCACCTACCTTCCTGCAGTTATAAAAGTCCCGGTGGGGGTTGTTCTTCAGCTCCTTCAACTCGTCCATCTCATTCAGCATCTGATGCACCTGGAACTTGGAGGAGAGGAACTTCAGACGCCGGTGAGAGTAGGTCTTGCTGCAAAGAGTAAACACACAGGATCTAAAATCTCTCCAGACATGTAAGGAAAAACGGTAACACTTCCAAATGCCTCCAGGACTCTTCTTACCCACAGGAGGAAGCAGTATCAAATACTATTTGTTCCTCCAAAATGAATTGCATTAAAAGGTGCCCAGCTTTCCATTAAAGTAATTTCCATTAAAATAATAATTAACAGAGGCAGGACTTGGGAAGGCGTTGAAGAACCTATGAGAACCGTGGGGTCAAAGGTAACAGTCCTGACTGTGGAGTCAGCAGACTTGGGCACCATCCTGACACAGAGCTAGTTACTGGCTCTCTTGACCATCGGATGCCTCAGCTCCTTAAACTGTAATTCTAGTTTTCTGCGTAGGCTGAGGGCCTGGAGAGATGGCTCAGTGGTTAAGAAGACCTGAGTTTGGTTCCTAACACCCATATATGGCATCTTACAACTCTACCAGGCCAGGGGATCTGATGCCCTCGGCCTCCATGAGTACTGCATTCACATGTACATATCCGCACACTGTAATTAAAAAAAAAAAAAAGCTGGTTGCTGGTGGTGAGCACCTTTAGTCCCAGTACTCAGGAGGCAAAGGAAGGAGGATCTCTGAGTTTGAGGCCAGTCTGGTCTATGGAGCAAGTTCAAGGACAACCAGGGCTACCCAAAGAAACCCTGTCACAAAATAATAATAATAATAATAATAATAGAGATAATTATAATAATTATTATTATAGCAAAGTAAAAAAATAAAATAAAATAAAGAAAAAAGTATATCAGAATATGCCTGTAGCTCAGTTGATAGAGTATGTAAGAAGTCCTATGTTTGATCCCCAGCGCTATACAAACTGTGAGTGACAGTGTAAGCTTGCATTCCCAGCCCTTGGGAGGTGGAAGCAGGAGGATAGAAGTTCAAGGTCAGCCAGGACTACCTAGCAAGTTTGGTGTTAGCCTGGGCCACTTGAGACACCTCAAATAAATGAACAGATAGGTAATAGATGATAGATAGATAGGTAGAGAGATAGATGATAGATATAGAGAGATGATAGAGATAGATGATAGATAGATAGATAGATAGATAGATAGATAGATAGATAGATAGATAGATAGACTGGTTGATTGATTGATTGATTGATTGATAGTCAGATGCATGCATAATGCCCCTATAAGGAATAAAGGAGTTGAATGTAGTACTTGAACATAGTGAGCATGCGATAAGCATCCTCACAATCATCAGCAACCAGGGTTTAGATCTCAGTAAACACTTACACGGGCCCTTGTGCAATTAGAGCAAGCAAAAAATTCATGTCATCCAGGAAGTCATCCAGATTTGGATAAGGGTAGGGCTTGGGCTCGTCTCTGCTGGCTGCTGCTTCATCAGGGTAGATGTAAATGACACCACCCTTCATCTTGGGGTGGTAGCCCAGGTTTGCAGGAAGGTCGTCTGTGCGAAAGGGGTCTTCTCCCTTCTTCGGAGGAGGGGTAAAGACTTTTTCAATAAAACACAAAGCAATAGATCAGCACATAGGATGAATGACCATGTAAAAATAACCCAAATAATTATTTCAACATCTTGTTAGTTTGTCATCTCAAGCTTTGTTAGTTACAATTATCCAACTTTATTTAAGTTGTCCTTTTTTTTTTTTTTTTTTTTTAAAGGCAGGGTCTCACGATGTATCCCTGGCTGTCCTGGAACTTGGTATGTACACCAGGTTGGCCTCAAACTCTTAAAAACCCTCCCACCTCTGCCTCCCAAGAGCTAGGACTAAAATCATGCACCATCACATCTAGCTTAATTCGTTCTTTCAATAAAGCTTATTTTCCCACAGTAACTAAATGAGTAGTATAAAAATAACTAAGAGAGGGGGCTGCAGAGATGGCTCAGCGGTTAAGAGCACTGACTGCTCTTCCCGAGGACCCAGGTTTGATTCCCAGCACCCACAAGGCAGCTCAAAACTGCTTGTAACTACAATTTCAGAAGATCTGACACCCTGACACAGACATGAATTCAGGCAATACACTAATGCACATAAAATCAAAATAAATAATTAAAAAAAACCAAAACAATAAAACAGCCTCTTGCCGGTCACTTTTCTCTTGAGGCGCTCAAGAAGCAGGTGGAGCTCTGTGAGTTCCAGACCAGCCTGGTCTACAGAGTGAGTTCCAGGACAGCCAGAAGGAGAAGGAGGAGGAAGAGGAGGAAGAAAAAAAAAAAAGGAGAAATAACCCATGGTATTTGGGCTGTACCCTGAAGGCTTAGGTTAACTCTAGATGTGTGGATTATGTGACATAGGGTCAATTGGCAAGGAGAAAGGCAATCCAGGGATGGGGGAAAGCCTAGAGACAGAATACATTCAGGAAAGTGCTGTACTACAGGGAGATCTAGAAAGGCTTAAGAGAAGGGAGGAGGATGGAAGAGTTCAAGGACATCCTCAGCTACAAGTCAAGTTTGGAGGCCAACCTGGGTAACTTGCTGCAGGATTTCTCTGTAGCAAGGACTAAGGGTGCAGGAGAGGTTGTCCATTTAGAAATAGGTTAAGTGAGCGAGTAAGAACCTGAATGGCTGAAACGCCCTTTAGCGGAGGCACGTGATTCTGACTGGTTCTGTAGGGTTCAAGCAGGAGGAGGTTTTTAATCAGGAAAATAACATGCTTGGATCTGTGTTATAATAAGCAGCATAGAAGTGATGACGAAACGAAAGAGGGCGTGCCTGAATCGTAACAACCAGTGAAACAAGGAAATACACGGCTCTGTCTTGGGGTTTCTGAGATGCTGGAGAGGAGCTGTAAGGGCTGAATCAAGTGATTGACATGTCCGGGGGCCAATGGCAACTATTTTACTTTAAGGCCGCCTCACTGATAATCTAAGACCATATGTTAAAGTTCACATTTAGCAGGTGAGCCTAAAGCGATGCTCCTTACACGCCTGAGAATATGACTTACCTGGATAGAAGCTCTCGTTTGCCACCAGGGCCTCACCGTCGATGTTCCTCAGGTACTTGGAGGGGGTCTTGGGGAACCTCTGGAACGACTTCTGCATGTATTTCTCCCGTATACACAACGCCCGATAGAGACCTTTACAAACCACCTCAAAGTCTTCAACGGTTACCTGCCGGGAAAGGGCGAGCGCTGAGTCTGTGGGAGCCTGGGAGGCGGACAGGCTGGTTCCTCAGGCTCCTGCCTTCCTGCGCTCTGTGACTTCTGCTGAGCCTCCCCTGCCTCCCTGGGGGTTCCTACTGGGCTGGGACTTGGCGGGGGGGGGGGGGGGACGGCTCTCTGCAGAAGAGATTCCTGGAGTTGATGTTTTTTCTTTTTCTTCTTCCTTCCTTTTTCTCTTTTTTCTTTTTGAGACAGGATTTCTCTGTGTAAAAGCGCTGGACTTACTTTGTAGTCTAGACTGGTACATATTGGGCAGGTGTGTGTGTCCAAGGAGGACACAGTGTCCTGCTCTATCACTTCTATACCCCTGAGAGAGCATCTCTCACTGAACCTGGAGCTAAGTTGACAGATAATAGGACCCAGAAACTCTCCTGCCTCTGCTGCCCATAATACTGGGGTTCCAAGCAGGTGTGACAATGTCCAGCTTTTTTACATGGGTGCTAGGGATTTGAACTCAGTTTCTTCCTGCTTTCACTTCAGGTAATCTTACTGAGCCATTCCCAAAGCCTTATGATTTCTTCTGTTTGTTTTATTTTGTTTTGCGACAGGGTTTCTCTGTGTAGCCTTGGCTGTCCTGGAACTCACCCTGTAGACCACACTGGCCTCGAACTCACAAAAATCTGCCTGCCTCTGTTTCCCAAGTACTGGGATTAAAGGCATGTGCTACCACCGGCTGGCTAGAAGAACCCCTTTTAACATTGTAAATATGTTCTTCCTTTCTGTGACATTTGCACATTGAAAGTGCATACTTCTGAAATTGGAGGTGACGGCTGAGGATCACTGTAGCTCAAAGCCAGCCTGATTTACGGAGGCATTCCATGACAGCCAGCAATGTATATCAAAGTCCTGTCTCAAAACAAAAACAAAAAGCTAACGGAAACTTCTGAGCTCAGTATCTCAACAGTCAAAATATATTGACTATTGCACACCAGTTGTTGAGAAAGGGTCTCCCTTTGTCTCTATAGCTTATGTTTCACCTCCAACTCTTTATCTATTTGCCTTAGAGACAAAAGGTGTCACTAGCCAAA
>CM053744.1:91216514-91229712 GCA_028658305.1 Pachyuromys duprasi
CTTTCTTTCTTTCTTTCTTTCTTTCTTTCTTTCACAAAAGTAGTTAGCCAGGCAAGGACTTGTGCTTTCTGAGCCTTTCCCTTTTAATCAATTAGCCAATCACTTTTTTTTTTTTAGGTCATTGGGCTGTCTCTGACATGAACTCAGTGGCTGGCTCTTTGATCACCTCCCCCTGAGGGGAGCAGCCTTAGCAGACCACAGAGACAATGTACCAAGTCCTGATGAGACCTAATAGGCTAGGGTCAGATAGGAGAGGAGGACCTCCCCTATCAGTGGACTGGGAAGGGACATGGGAGGAGAATAGGGAGGGAGGGTGTGAGTGGGAGGGTACGAGGGAGAGGGCTACAGCTGGGATACAAAATGAATAAATTGTAATAAATTAAAAAATTTAAATCATATGCATTAGTGTGGATATATCAGGTCCCTTGAAATTTGTGTTACAAACAGTTGTGAGCTGCCGTGTGGGTGCTGGGAATTGAACCTGGGGTCCTTTGGAAGAGCAGACCACTGAGCCATCTGTCTAGCCCCCTACTTTTCCCATTCTTAAAATGAAACAAGGGTGACCTCTACTAGTCTGGCAGCGAATAATCCCCAAACCTTCCGGATAGAAGACTTGGTTTCATCACATGGGGTAGTGATGGCCATCAATTGTCCGTTTTTCTGTTGCATTCCACTGTCTTCTCCACATGCCTAGCTTTCACCTCACACCTGCCACACTTCTAAGAGCCTTTTTGTACTTCCAGAAAGAAGCTGGTGAGCAGTAATGAGAACAGCAAACAGCTAACTTCATGGAGCGAAACAGACACAGAAACCTGCCATAGAGATGCCAGCAAACTACACAGTGAGGAAGACCCTCCGTGGCAGTGTCTGTGCAGGCCCCGAAAAATCACGTGTAGTGGTATAGTGAGTTCAACAAGCCCTGCACTTCCCCTCTGTTTCAGTTTCCTTTCCTGGTAAGTGGAGGTGCTAATACCAACTCAACCTCACTCACAAGGCTGTTATCACGTAATGAGATAATGTGTGTGGAAAACCTTCAAGAAAAACAAAGGGTCAGGTTAAATTTGAATGAGGTGATATAGCATCGTTGGGCAAGCACACAGCTGGTTAGCTTTGGGCCATTAAGGGTGATATGTAGTTATGATGGAATGGGGTGAAGCATACATTAGAAATGATAGCAAGTGACTTGTAACTTCACCAACGCCTTCAGGTGAGCTAGTTTAAAATCCTGGCTGCTGTTGGCAGAGCTAACAGGAAAGACCCTGTTACCTGAACCCTGAGCGCTCGTTTGTTTGCCTTGTTAAACCCCAACAACTCCAAAAACTGAGAAAGAAGCTTGGATGTTGTTAGTAGTTCCTCAGCAGGCATGGCAGTCCACAAAGAAGCAAATGGAACACTAAGCAGATGGAAGCGATGGCTGAGAAGGCCTTCCCAGCTCAGCCCCAGCTCAGCCCTAGAAAGAGCACTGTTTTTCCCAGAGCATCACTGGCACCTCAAGGATGGGCGGCGGGCAGAAGTTAGGAGACGCTTCGTGCACGAGGAAGAGCAAATGGAGACAGGCCAGTCAGCTATGAGGATGAGGATGAGGGTGAGAGCACCCTGGCTTGTTGCTGTGGCGGTCCAAGACCTCAGGAACGGAACTGATGCCAGAGACTAAATCCCATTTGCTGACATCCTGGCTCTTCCAGAACAACCATTTTATTTTATTTTATTTTTTAAATCTGGGACTGTTTATATCCATTTGCCTCACACATATATTTTTAAAGTATGGCTTTTACTAAAGTTGCATCTCTCTAAACCACTATCTACAGCTGAAAGTAGACGTTATATTCTCAAGTAGCTTATATGATGACCCAAAATGATATGGTTGATATTTGGTTCCACAGAATTAGCTCGCTGTTCTGACTCCATGCAAGCACAGCTGAAATTTGATCTCTAATTCCAGAGCTCTGCCTTTCTAACAACTTCAGGGCATGGTGAGGACTGTGGGTAGGAAAAACTGGAGCTAGGATTTCAAAAGTAAGTAGATAAGCTGGGATGACATCACGAATTCAGGAAGGAGAAATAACCTCCTCAGGCGTGTGTAGATAATTGCTGAGCCTTTCTTAGTTGCTTGAGATCATGGGACATCTGAGGCGTGGTGTCTAGGAGGCAGAACATCTATCCCAGGTCAGATGGAAAAAGGAAAGGTAAAACAGGGCACTGGATCAAGGCAAGAAAGGGCATCTATGGCATCTGAGTACCCATGGGCAAACCAACAGTCACCAGGAGCCTCATGGTTCATCATCATAAAAGGAGAACATTAATAACAAGTCAACCTCAGAATGCTGTGTGGAGATCAACCGTGAAACGCTTACAAAGTCTGCAGGGTGCTCTCGCCGACACTTGGGCAGACTGATGCTAGACATAAACGGCTCTTGAGAAAAAGATCACCAGCTTGCTTCCACAGCCAGCAGGTCTGGAACACTGGGCTATTTCCCAGCAGCGTTTACTCAGTTGTGGGGAAGGCCAGCTAGCAGGATCCCACCTGCCGCATCTCATCTTACAGAGGAACTTGGAGGCAGAAGTACACCAGTCAGCAAAAGAATGGTAGCATTTTAGAGAGGGGAGAACACACATCTAAAGCTAGTTTTATCTAAAATCATGTTTTATCTGGCCAAAAAATTGACAACAAATTTTTTTTTTTTTTGCACTACAGTTGAGGATCATTTCAGGCAACACTACTGTTGACTACTCTGTATCTTTTATTTCAAAACAGCAAACAAGTGACTTGGCAGGTAGTCTTTATTTGCGTGTGCTTTTTAAGACAGGATCTCCCTACATGATCCAGGCTCACCTTGAACTCTCCATCGTTCTGCCTCAGTCTCCTCAGTGCTGAGATTACAGGCATTCACCACCATGGCGAGCTCATGTTTCCTTTGAGGTAGAAACCTAGTTTGTGTTTTGTTTTTAGCTTTTGTGTTTTGGAAATCCAGGAAAGTTGTTTGCTACCTACAATTATTAGTAATCATTACCGGCTTTTAGTGGTTCTGTTTATAAACGCTGCTGAGAAATAAGCCCCTTTGTAAATTAAGGAACACTGTTGCTTTGTTTATAGATACTTGCAAATGGCAGGAAAAAAAAAATAGTCCAAGGTACTCACGTTTTCCTTGACCTGTGTGAAGTAAAACAGACAAGACACAGCATTTGAACAACTCTGAGTATTTGTCGTGACCCTGAGCCCAGGCTTTGGAAAAACAGCATGTAGGTTGCCACGGGAAGGGTGGGTTGTTCTAACTCTGTTCTGTCTCACTATGCACTGCCCAAGGACATCATGGGGACATGGTCACCATATGCTTTCCTCCCCATCAGATGTCTTTAAGCGCATATCAGTACTCTTTAAAAAGTACTTCTTGGCAAGGCTGTGGTGCTTGGGGGTTGAACCCTGGGGCCTTGTGCGTGCTAATGGCGAGCTCAGACCCCACTACTGAGCCACATGGCCAGCCGCCAAAGGTACTTTTTGTAAGACACAAATGTAAAAGGAAACAAAATAAAGGAATCGGATGAAGAGGGCAATGCTTGGAGTAGGCAAACAAAACCGGCTTATTTGGTAGCTCTTAACAAGCCCCGCTGAGCCCCGCTGATGCACTGCTTCTGAGACCCGGCAACACGGAAGTACCCTTTATACCCGGAGAAAGCTTCAGGTGCAAGTAAGTGTGAGGACATTTACGCATACAAAATACGGTTTTAAAAAACCCAGGTGATTAACTAAGAGCACTGGAATATCATACAGCCATTTCAAATGGTTTTAGGAAGCATACATAGTAGTGACGTAATAGTCACATTATAACCTTAAGCTACAGGATGATCCTGCCCAAAGGCTACACAATTACAGGGCAACACAAACCCGCCTGTGTCCTGAAAAACATCGTTACTTTTGCACAGCTCCCAGACCGAGAAGCTGAGCTCTGAAATGTTGAGTGCATCCCTGAACGGGGAGATGATGTGACTTTAAGTTCTCTAGTTTTCCCATGAGAGTGTTTCTTACTTTCACTTTCGGTGTAATTGTTCCTTTTATTTCACATGTCTGGCTTTTTGTAGTGAAACATACATACAATTGATTTCTTTTTAAAAATCCTTCTGAGTGCAAGTGTGGACTGTGAGGCACGGGAACAGTCTGGGTTAAAGTTTCTCCCGTGCTCTATCACGGTGCAGATAGCCCTTCTTGGGCTGTGAAAGCGTAGGTTCTGCTCAGAGCAGTCGGAGAGATGGCTCAGTTTCCTGAGGGTCTCAAAGACATAGTTTGAAAAATAACCCTCCTCCCACAACTAGAAAGAAAGCAAGAACTTGAAAATGCTTTGCTTCTCTCTGACACATACACCTGAAGCTATTATGAACCCTAAATAAAGGATTCCTGAAGCTGACATGGTAAAGGAATGGTTGCATATGGGAAAAAAAAAATCCCTGAGTCCTCCAAATACTTTGTGCACACCTACCTGTAAGTTTGAATAGAGGCATTGTGGCTGGGATCCTGGCTTCTAGGATAGCACAGCGGAGAAAGGAGAGTGTGGGGATGGCTGACTGACTCTTTGGAAGACCAGGACACTCATTTTATTATTTTGTTTTGCCCCCTGTAACCTGACCCTTCCCTGCTAAAAGGAGAGATGAGCTTCAGACCTATTTATAGCTTTAGGCAATGACAGTGAGAAACAGGTGAAGCCTAAAGTCTTTATCTTGGGATATAAAAAAAAGGTAAAGATCGTGTCCAGAAATCAAATTTCGACACCCACCACGCACCGTCGAGTGTGGTGTCCTTATGTAATTTGACACCGCATCTATTTTTCACCTCACAGCACAGCCTCATGGACTTCTGAAAAGTGGTGTCTTAACACTGGGAGAGTTTCTGTGGTTGGTGAGTATCCTGGTACATCCATCAAGTCCTCAGCACACACTCTCACTCACATATGTTCTCACACACTCACATACATACTTATATACCACACACTCTCGTACACACACACTTCACTCTCTCTCTCTCTCTCTCTCTCTCTCTCACACACACACACACACACACACACACACACTTTCATACTCTCTTATAGTTGTGTGGCCTCATTGTTTGAAAGGCTAGTGGGAACTGACCTGGGCAGTAGCGTATAGTGAGCAAGAAAGATAAAGCTCCTACTTAAATTCTAACAAACAATATTCAATAAAACACTTTTTAAAACTAGGCATGGAGCCGGGCATGGTGGTGACTGCCTGTAATCCCAGCTCTCTGGGAGGCAGAAACAGGTGGATCTCTGAGTTCCAGGCCAGCCTGGTCTACAAAGCAAGTCCAGGAGAGCCCAGGCACGATGGAGAAGGCCTGCACTCAGGATGTAAGGAGAAGCAGGAGGATCAGAAGTTCATGGCCATCCTCAGCTAACTAGCAAGCTAAAACCAGCCTAGAGTACATGAAACCCTGTCTCCAAAATCAAACAAAATTACTAAAATACTCTCAGGTTATAATGAGTGCCATGAAGAAAACAAAACATGTGGATTTCTACTGGTGAAAGATTATTTTTTTGGCTAATTCTGTCACATAGGCTAGGATGCTCTCTTCTTTCACTTAGTGAAAAATGAGTTGGCTTCAAGATTCAGAGCACCTATTCTTGCAAAGTCCTGGGTTTGATTTCTAGCAACTGTAGGACAGCTCACAGCTGTAACTCCAGCTCCAGGGATGTGACATCCTCTTTTGGCCTCTGAGGGACTCAGTCATACACACACACACACACACACACACACAGATCACATACATACATACATATGGGCACAGCACAAATCCACTGACATTTTTTTAATCTTTAAAAAACATCTTGAAATTGCAGTTATTTATTTATTTGTGCTATATGGAAATCAGAGTACATCTTTGGGGAGTCGGTGTGCTTCTTCTACAGTGTGAGAGCCAGGAATGGAACCCAGGCGTCAGGCTTCCAACATATTCCTTTAGCTGCTGAGCCATTTCACTGGCTCCCAGAATTGTTCCTACTGTAGGGTTTAGACACTGTGCACAGTCATAACAAACCCTCAAAAGATCATCTGCTCCTGGCTCACAAACAGCTGGGCTGGAGAGATGGCTCAGTGGTTAAGAGTGCTTGCAGAGGAACCAAGTTTGATTTCCAGCACCCACAGCAGAAGACTCACAACTTCCTGCAGCTCAAGCACCAGGTGACACCGTCTCAATGCCTCCTTCAGTGCACACACAACCTGTATGGTGTACACATACCTGTCTGTCTCTCAAACTTAGAGCCTCAATGCCCACTAGACAGGTGTTCTATCGCTGAACTGTAGTCCCAGAACTGATTTTGATATCTCTCTCTCTTTGTCTGTTTCTGTCTATCTGCCTCTCTCTCTTCTAGACAGCATTTCTCTGTGTATCCCTGGCTGTCCTGGAGTTCACTTTGTAGACCAGCCTGGCCTTGAACTCCACTTGTCTTGTAAAGGTAAGGAAATTTTAACTTGGCCCTAAATGCCCTTCTTTGTTCCTGGACTAGGAAGTACAAACAGTCCCTAACCGTCCCCTAGTCACCACACCTGGGCACAGCCAATCACTGACTGCCCCCGTTAGAAAAATCCCTTACCCCTACACCCCCTCCTGTTTTGCGGTTTTTGCCTTTATAAACTCTGTGATTCTGCAGCTCAGGGCTCTGTACCACCCCCTTGCGTGGGAGCTGTGTGCAGAACCCCGGCATGCCGGCTACTAGTAAACACCTCTTGCTGTTTGCATCAAGTTCTGTTTGTGAGTTATTGGGGTCTGGCGTCTATCCCGAGGAACGGAGGGTCTCCCCACCTCCGGAGTCCAACAGTCTCTGCTTCTCAAGTGCTGGGATTAAAGGTGTATGACACCAAGCCCAGTGATTTTGATTTTTCTTGAGATAAGTTTTCTCCATGAGGTCCAGTATAGCTTCAAACCCCCCATCCTCCTTCCTCAGCCTTCAGAGCTATGTGCCACCATTTCTGGTTCCACTACCTTTCAGAACAGAATGACAGTAACAACAGCTTGCTTTGCCTATCAGTGGATTCTGCTCCTATAAACTGAAAACAGTTTTTAAGGCACTGTGTTTTGCAGGTTAGGCTTGTTGGTACACTCCTGTTATCCCAGCACTTGAGATGCTAAGGCAGAAAGACTGTCACAAATTTAAGGCTAACCTGAGCTATCATGTGAATGCTACATCAGCCAGGGCTATGTGGTGAGAACTCTCTCTCTCTCTTGGTTTTTTGAGACAGAGTTTCTCTTCATAACCTTGGCTGTCCTAGGCTCCCTCTGTAGGCCAGGCTGACTTCAAACTCACAGTGGTCAAGTGATCATGCCTGGCTGAGATCCTATCTCAAAGAAAGAAACAAACAAATAAAAAGGAACGAACAAACAAAAAAGTGTGTTCTAGTGGTTCAAACCTATAATCCAAACTACTCAAGAACTGAGGCAGGAGGATTTTTCTTTTTCAAGGCAGGGTTTCTCTGTGTAGCTTTGGCTGTCCTAGTTTCACTTTGTTGACCAGGTTGGCCTTCAACTCACAGAGATCTGCCTGCCTCTGCCTTTCCAAGTGCTGGGATTACAGGCCTGAACCGCCAAGACTGGCTGAGGGAGGAGGGCTATAATCTCAAAACCTGCCTGGGCTATAGAACTAGTCCTAGGGAAGACTAGTAATTTAGTGAGATGTTCAGATAAGTTGGACACAAAAGAGATTTATTGAGGCATTGTCTGTGACAGACCAAAAGGGAGAGAACCAAAGTAGATGGAAGGACTTTCAGATCACTGCTTAGTACAGTCTGACACTTACAATGATGGAAAGGCTGAATGGGTACAAAGAGTCCCTGACAAGAGTGTTCCACCCAGGCCAGTGGGGAATTTCCCAGAAAAGGTTTTGTTGGAAGTGTCCCAGAAGAACAGACTTGGCCCACTTCTGGGACCCATTATGTTCAGCATTGGTTGTGGGGTACAGAGGGCAGGGACAGAACATAGTGTCAGAGCTACAGACAAAAACATGAAGCAGTGGGCTGGAGAGATGGCTCAGAGGTTAAGAGCACTGGTTGCTCTTCCAAGGCTCTTGAGTGTAATTCCTAGCAACCACATGGTGGCTCACAACCGTCTATAATGAGATCTGGTGCCCAGGCACACATGTAGGCAGAACAGTGTATACATAATAAATAAATAAATCTTAAAACAACAACAACAGATGGAGAAGCTAGAGGCTGTCAACCAGCTATGCTCCTCCAGAGCAGCTTAGTAACAGGCTGGGAAGGCTCAGTATGTAGGAGCATTTGCTGCTCTTCCAGAGAACCAGAGTTTGGTTCCCAGCACCCATACTGAATGGCTCATGACACCTGTAATAACAATTCCTAGGGATCCATTACCCTTTTCTGGCTTATGAGGGCACTGACATACATGTGGTATTCATGCAGACACACACACACTTAAAAAATCAGGGGGCTGGAGAGAGGGCTCAGTGGTTAAAAGCACTAGCTGCTCTTCCAGAAGACCTGGGTCTCACTCTCTAACAACTTGGCATGGAAAATATCCAATAAATTTTATTAATGAAAATCATAACAAAGATATATGCGTAGTAAGCGGTTTTTGTGAAAGACTATGAATTTACATATGATGAAGGCACTGCAAACAGCTTAGACAATTTCCTCACATTTCTTCTAAGTAGTGAACTGATAGTCTCATTTTTTTTTCTTTACCATTAACAAATATTATTTCTAATGTAAGAAAAAAAAAATGCCCTGCCAGAGTGTGGTACACGTCTGAGCCCCAGCAATTGGCGGGATTCAAGGTCAGCCTCAGCTACTTAAAATCAAAGCCAGGTCTGAGCCTCTGCGTCCAAGTTGGGGTGGGGGTGGGGGGGCTGACAGAGCTGAGAGCTCTGAACTGAAAAGCAAAGCACAATAGCGCAGTGGTCCTCAGCCTTCCTAATGCCAAAACCCTTTAACACAGTTCCTCATGCAGTGTTGCTTCCAACCATAAAATCATTTTCATTGCTACTTCATAACTGTAATTTTGCTACTGTTATGAATCATAATGCAAACACCTAATATGTGACCCCTGTGAGACCCACAGGTTGAGAACCATTCCAATAGACCCTAAGCCTATCATCTGTGAATTTAATTATTTTTATTTTGGTTTTTTGAGACAGGGTTTCTCTGTATAGCCTTGGCTGTTCTGGACTTGGTTTATAAGACCAAGCTGGCCTTGAACTCACAGAGATCGACTTGCCTCTGCCTCCCTGAGTGTTGGGATCACAGGCATGTGCCACCCCACCCAGCTTTCATCTGTCAGTTTTTTTTTTAATTTTAACATTTTTATTTTATATTAATCACAGGGCATGTACTTTGTATCCCAGCCATAGCCCCTTCCCACATTCCCTCCCTATCCCCCCCCCATTCCTCCCTCATCTCCCTGCCTCTTTCCAAGTCCACTGATAGGGGAGGACCTCCTCCCCATCCATCTAACTCTAGCTTATCAGGTCTCTTCAGGAATGGCTGCAATGTCCTCTTCATCTGTCAGTTTTAAAGGAAAATGCCAGTCTTAGCAAAAGGAACTCTGCCTACCCACTTTTCCCTCTAACACACCCTGTTTTCTTTAGGTATGTAAAGAATGTAAAAGAGTTAGTCTTCCTTTAATTCTATTTTGATGTATTAGTTTTTAGAATAAAAGTATTATTTTCTGTTTTTCGTTTTGTTTTTATTTTTTATTTTTATTTTTGAGGGGCTTGCTGGAGCCCACTGGCAGAGTGGAACATTCCTGAGTGGGGAGTGAGGATCGAAATAATTAAAACAAATCACACTATACATGGGATCCGCTGTCAGTATGACTGCAGTGTGGGTTTATTCCACAATTAATTTTTTATAGGCAAATCAAAAACAAGTCACATGAATACAAAAAGAAGTTCGTGGAACCACCAAACTTTTCTAAAACTACTTCCCTATAGCAGATATGGTCCAGGGTCACACAGACAAGCTTTAAGGAACTTGGAACAAGTTTTAAGGAACTTGGTGAAACTTCCTCTTTTCTCTGTCTCAAGGTGAAGGCCAAGGTGAAAACATGCTTTTCGGTAAATAACAAAGCAGCTTGACAAACAAGCAGCTCTGCACAGGGGCTGACAAGATGGTCTTGTGAGTAAAAGAACTTATGGCCAAGCCTCACAAACATATAAACTCACGTACACTTAGAGTCCAAGCTAGTCTGAACATTTTCAGCTGTATTATGGACCACAGATTGTTTAGAACATCTTTCACAATCTATTTTTTTTCTCTTTCTGTCTGTTCTTCCCCCGCCCCTACTATCTCTTTGAACTCTGAATCCTCCTGCCTCTCTGTCTGAAGTGCTGGGGTTACAGGTGATGGCCACCGCATTCCACATAAACTGGTAGTTTTTTTGTTTGTTTTTTTAAAGACAATTCTCAGCTAACTGAATGGCCCAGCTGTTAAAGGCGCTTGCCACCGAATCTGATGACCTGACTTCCACCGTGGGGACTGACATGTCTTCTGACCCGTCTCTCTCTCTCTCACACACACAAAGTCACATACACGTCCTACAAACACATACAGTAAAATTACATGGCATTGTTCAACAGTGCTTTAACGCTGTTTGTATGCTCAGCCGGCATGAACACACAGTGCAGGAGTCTGAAAAGTTCACCGTCAGTTTGGGAAGGGCCCCACGCTGCATCATAGTTGGACGACTTGAGAGGCCACACTGGTGGGGCCACCTCACTTTCTAACAACTTGTCTGTCCGTAGCAAATCCAGCTCCTCAACACCTTCCTCCTCCCTCCCTTGAGATACGCATTAATTGCTGCTGGAGATGGTGCCCTCTAACCCAGTTAGTTTCTATCAGGTTTCACCTCTCAGAGAGTCCACCATCTCTCAATGCCTTGGCGCAACACACCGTACCAACACCTGGGCCCCAGTATTGTCTGGATCAGACGTCACTGTGGGGACTAAAGGTGTGAGGTGAAGAGCAGCCGCCTCAAAATGCCAAAAGACAGTCTCCATCATCACGGAAAATTTAGAGAGGGAACTGTGGGCACTGCCTGAAGACAGAACTCCAACCAGACACTTCGGAAGCTGGGCACCTTGGAAGGAGTCTCCAAACTTGCTTTGGGTATAGTGGACCATGGAATTACCAGTGGAATACGAGGATTACCTGGCTCACCACCATGTGCGCAGAGCAGCGCAGAGGCTCAGTGCTAGACAGGCGATGAATGAGCACTGCTACAGGAAAGCGCGCTCAGCTTTTCTCAAACCGGAGCAGTTGGTCAGGGATGTGCTTGTGGCTGCCATCCGAAGCCTACTACTGTTCCGATTATATTGGTATGCCACGCTAGGGTTTTGTTTTTGAACTTCAGTGTTAAATGTCAAACTCCTCAGATTTTACAGGCAAAACAAGCAAAAATGTACAAGATCTCTAGACCCATATTTCATGATGTCTTTAGATTCTACCATGGATTTTAAAAACTATCCAGACCAGCATGTTTGTATACGTATTTATGGGTATCAAGTAACTCCTGCAATGATGCTGGGCTGTTTTGATGACCTTGAGTATTGCTTGTCATGAAAGGTGAAGCCCACACAACAGATGAACCCTAGTGACCTGGCTTTTCTAAGTGGGCGTCCTTATCATAACTAGGTGGTCCTACTTAGTGTTTTGTCACCTACATTTGGTTTTCTCCTCTTCCTCTATTTCTCTGGTGCTAGTATTGTAAATGTGGACCACCTCAACTGGCCCAACAGTGGGGTGCTTATTCATGAATGAGGATATGACAAATAGTTTTGAATAATTCCCCAGACAAAGCAAACCTTGACTTTCTTTATATATCTGTATCCATTTGTCCTTGAAGGATACATCCCCCTCTGGATGCCTAAAATTGCAGGGAACAACACTTTACCTTGTTTGCATACTGTTTTTTCCTGGACAGTCATACATGTGCACTCATAAAATTCAACCTCTGAAGTGGGCACCTTGAGTTTGACAGCTCACACAGTACACACACTAACAAACTGCCACACTGCTCTCCCATGTTGAGCCTTTAGGTAGACTGTGTCACTGATAAAACCAGACAAGGGAACCCAGAGAAGGTAATGGTGTGTGGCTGTGAGGCACAGGGAAGATTCATGTTCTGGCAAGGTGGAGCAGACCCTGTCAGACTCCATCAACTACTCAGGAAGGAATGTTCCCTTTAACCCACCGGGCCCTGGAGTAACAAACCAGAGAAAGAGAAGCCTCAGGGAAGGACTGAGGAGGCTGCTTACTGTACTGAGAAATGAGGAATTCAAGCCTCCCCAGCACTGTCTAAATGGAACATCAACATCTGAAATTAATATATATTTCCTATAAAGGACCTTGTTGGGTGTGGTGGTTTTAACAGAATGGCCTCCACAGATTCAGATGTGTGAACGCATGGTCCATAGGGAGTGGCATTATTAGGAGGTGTGGTCTTACGGAGGACTGTGACATTGTGGAGGCAGGCTTTGAGGCCTCATAGGCTCAAGATAGGCGTAATATAGCAGTCTCCTACTGCCTTTGAATCATGATATAGAACTCTCAGCTTCTCCAGCACCATGTCTGTCTGCATTGTCACCATGCTTCTGACCATGACAATAGACAAGACCTCTGAAACTATAAGCCAGCCCCAATTAGATGTTTTCCTTTATAAGAGTTGCTGTGGTCATGGTGTCTCCTCATAGCAATGAAACCCTAACTAAGACAGTATGGTAAACACAGTTAAGCAAAGAACTTCCAGTTTTTATTTTTTAAAATTATTTAACAAGGAAAACAGTCAATCAAGTTTTTAAAAGTTAGAATGGATTAATTTACAATAAAACAGTCAACCTAAAATGTCAGTCCTTTCACTTAGGGCCACCAAGGCCAATAGTTCTCATTTAAACAGCAGGATTGCACAGCTGACATTCTGACCTATATTTGACGGCATGGAAATACAAAAGTCACACAACTTCTACCACCCTCCCTTCTCTTCAGAGTTCAAATACTTGCTCAGAGCAGTACTCAGACTTTTAAAAACCAGTTGTACTTTTAAAAATATATATAACTAATCTCATGAGAACACTCTTAAAACAATTCTTATAAAAAAAAAAACAAATACCTTAAAATAATTTTGTGGCACATTAGCTTAAAGAAACAGCAAAATAAAAACTAATGTTAAACAATTATTATCTCTCTT
>CM053744.1:91240101-91300804 GCA_028658305.1 Pachyuromys duprasi
ACATAACACGAGGAAGGTGTTAAAACTGGTGTAATAGCTCAATAGAATAAGTATTCCAGATTTTTGGGAGGGATGAAGAGAAAGATATTCAGAACCCTTCACCAGAATCCCCCCAAGTTGACCATAGTGGATTAATGATGTGCTTTGTGGATGTGGTTAGTCGATGACACCAGCTTGACGGATCTTTCTTTCTGCACCAAATCCCTGTGAAGAAATAAAATGATCTAAGTTTATGACAATCACAATATACAACTCTAAAGTAAACTCTGAAAGTATTGTTTTTGTCATATCTACTATCAATTCTAAGAGTAAGAAAATTATAAAACAGGTCGTCTGAAGGCAAGATGTACCTCTTGGTGTGACAGCACACACTTGTCTTACCACGGCAAAAAGGGAGCAGAGTGGGGAGTTCAAGGACCTTCTGTTCTACATGAGACCCTGTCTCAAAATGGAAAGGAAAAGTGCTTCTTTCAGAAAGCACCTACTCAGGCTCTGAACGTGTTAGGGAACCCAGTGATAAACAGTTCTTGCTTCACCAAGTTCTTTAAGTTCAAAGGAGACTTCAGGTGACCTCTCTCAAACTCCCAGGGAAATCATACCATTGAGTTATCTGGTCCCCTTGGCTGACGAAGAACCATGAGACGGGGAGCACTGGCATCGTCCAGGGTGATATTCTTCAAGCGATTGACCAACCGATCAGGTCGAGGAGCTGCAACAGCTTTGGGGCCTTCACTGTAAGAGTGAAAGTGTGAACCATCAACAATTCCTGAGAAGGCGGCAAGCAAGTGGCAAGTTTCCTACCCAAATGACTCACTTTCAATGAGGAGGACTTTTGCCACCTTAGCTAGCCAGACAAGTTTGTGTGTATGTGTGTGTGTGTGTATATATATATATATATGTATATGTATATATGTATATGTATGTGTGTAGGGGTGTGTGTGTGTATATAAAAACACACTTTTCCCAGCTTAAGAGAGTCAACTGGATAGGAGTTGTGAAGAATCGTTGACCTAAGGGTCAACTCTAGCTGTCTGCAGAGAAACTAATTCCACAGATATATATATAAAACAAGTCAATAGATGCTAAAAAAGAAAAAACAAATAAGCAAAAACTTCTAAAAGCCAAATATGAACAGCTATGGATTCCTACCTTTTAAGGGAACAATGTTGAGATTAAAAAAAAAACATGTATTTCATAATGACTAAGGTATAAATTTCAGACATTTAAGCAGATAAGGTGGCCTATGGCAGCAAGCTCAAGGCAAGTTATGAATATAAAACTGAGACCTGTCTCAAATAAACCAATGACTAACAGTAAAAGACAAAACGAGATAGAAGTGGAAAGTAGTACCTAATTAACTCAGACAAAAGTGGAAAAAGGAAAGAAATCTGGCAAAGAACAAAATACACAAATAAGGGTAGTAACTAATCCAACCACAATAAACAAACGTAAACTCACCAGACTCGCCAAACATTACAGGCACTGCATTTCCCAGTGCGCTGATTAAGAATCACTGAGAACTCCACCTCATCTCCTGCTTGTAGCTCAATGCCATCCTGAACTTCTTTCACATGGAAAAAGAGTTTCTTGCTGTCTCCTACTTCATAGTTAATAAAGCCAAACTAGAAAAAGAGATCACATACACAAACCAAAATTTACAATGGAGAAGACATAGTACAGACAGGAAACACTTCATCTTGAAAGATAATGCTAGCCCTAAAAGGACTTCTAAACCTGGCATTAATACTGACGAGCTAAATTCTGCTGAAAGTTGCACCTTTGAGATGACTGACATTCATTGTAAGCACAATTAAGAGACAGTTCCTACTTCAGGATAGTAATTATTAATAATCACACTTATTTTCTCCTTGCTAATGTCACTTTTCCTCTCACCTTCCTTCCTAAGGAATAAAGTCTAAATAAAAATTGAATGAGCCAGGTATGGAGGTGTAAATCCCAATATTCAGGAGGGTAAGTCCCAGGCCAGTTAAAGCAATAGTAAAAACCCTGTCTTAAAAAAACAAAAAACAAAAAAACCCCCTCAACCTAAATATTGAGTTTCCTTTGCTAACATATCAGAGGACAGAAGGAAGATACAGAGACATAGCACTTAATTACCTGATCTTTCACACACTCCACAGTGGCCCTACGAAGGGGTGTGATGTTGTAGGCCATAGTTTGTGCATTTTGGCCAAGTACACACAACTGGAACTTGACACTCTCCCCTTTCTGTAGGCAATCCCCTTTGTTGGCCATCCCAACTATGCCAAATGGATACACTTCACCTTTCATATCCCCTGTAAACAAAATGGTACAAAGTCTAAATATACACGTTAAAAATGCATTTTGTTATTTTAAACTCAAAAGTTTTGCCTTAAAACTTAACATGAATCTTAAGTGCTAAAGATTCATATGGAAGCAAAGGATGAAACAAAAATAAACCCTAACAGCTCAAGTGACTAACTTCTAAAATGCATTATGAATCAACCAGCCAAAAATAATGACCAGGTAGCAAACTAGCAAGGCAAGGGCAAACTAATGCAGATAAATCTGACATCACAGGATTTTTTCTTATGGTCAAGATTCCTTTTTCTCTTAGAGATCAAGGCTATAAAACAGGTTCTTTTATCATCTGCTCCACCTCCAATCCCCTTTCTGCAATATAACATGAAAAAGTAACCTAGAGACCAATACAAGAGATGTGTAATAAGTGGCTTGCTCACTGACTGAGCATTCAGACAAACCTAATCAATCAATCAGTTTTAGACCTGGAAATGCTTAGTAAACCATCTCATAACCATAGGGGTAATATATATATTTTATTTCCAGCACCTAAAACATGTAGGACACAAATGTTTGAAATAGTTCCAGCAGACTAATTTTTGAAGAGGTATAGCCATTATATATTAAACATTTCTATGATTCATAATTTTGATCAACTCTTCTGAGGAATACCTTTTTTAAGATGAAGAAACTAATGTATAATATTATTTATATTGCCTAAAGTTATACAGCCAGAAAGTGGTACCCAGACGGAGTTATAATTTTGTTTCCAAATAAAAGATGTGCATGCAACCAAACAAGAAAATGTGATGTGCATCTGGTCCCAGAAGGGTTTTCCTTGCTTTGTCCTAGTCCTACAGCACTGCTGAAGAAGCATGGAAGTGGATGGGGTCAGGTGGGCAGTGGATTCCAAGAGGAATGTTAAAATACTATGGATGCTGGACGGCAGTGGCACACACCTTTAATCCCAACATTCAGGGAGGCAGAGGCAGGCGGATCTAGTCTACAAAGAGTCCAGGACAGCCAAGGTTACACAGGAAAATCAAACAACACAAACAACTGATGGCACAAGTTACAGTTGGTGTCCCAGATATCCTTTGTGTTGACAAGTGCTCTGCCATCAAGAGCACAAGCGGGTCATAAATCAATTCCTATTTGGAGGGTAATGGTAGGGGAGGAGCAATAGTGGGGTTTTATGCAAAACAGAATTTCTAAGACTCTCATGTGAAAAACACCACCTTTCAAGGTTCTTTTCATTCTACAAATGAACTGTTCCCCCCTACTTTACACTGTTTCTGACCTTGAGACAATCCGAGAATTTCTTCTCTTCATGAGACAAGTCACCAGAGTGGACTGTCTCACTGCTCCACCGTTTAAACCTGCTACCCTAGTTATCCAGCATTCCATACTATTCTTACTATACTTATCTGAGGCACACATAGCAAACAAAGTTGGCCTTTCTGGGTAGTGTCTATTGGAAAAAAATGAATACCAGAACTCTGCTTGAAGATGTGGAGAATTTACAGAAGTTAAAAAATAGAGCCAAGACCTGAAGGATCCCCAGGTGTTTCAGGAAGTGAAATATTAATGAAATAGCATGCCCACTAATGGAAATGACTAGTGAATTTGGATTTGATTATCACCATTCAACATTAAACATTCAGCATAGTAGTCATTTGCTCAGTTTGATCCAGATGACCTCATTTTCAAGGAGTATAAGAATGAAATCTTAGCTCGGGAAGAAAGGGAGTTCCTTTCAAATTCAGCTTCCTAAAAAACCTGAAGGTAAATGCATATGTTAAAGCCTTGTGAAGTGCTCATCAGAAGGCACAGAAGATCTCAGTGTGTCAGGGATGTACTCACCCTCCTCCACAATCTCAATCATTCCTTGGTACTCAATCTGTGTTGGATCAACACCTCTCAGAGGACGAATGACTTTACCAGAGTAGATGGTGGGATTAGCTTCCTCAGTAATACCATTCACTACAAGATAAATGCACAGATTTCTCAAACACCAATTTTAAACTCTAACAGATTAAAGTAAAAAAATACAAGCCTAATGTGCACACAAGGTGAATACTTTTTATTTAGCTTTTCAAGGGTCTTATTTCTATGTTTTATGTTTCCGCAATGACTGCAGTATCTACCATAATGTAAGACGGATCAGATCTGCTGGAGCTCATTAATAGGGGACTATGAGCTGCCTGAGGTAGGGACTGGGTACTTAGGTCTTTGGAAGAACACTCATTACTGCATATGCAGCTTTTAGCCAGTGAATCATCTATCCCATTTCCCCGCTTCCTCTTCTCCTCAAACATATATGCAAAACCGATCTTACTATGCAGCTTAGGCTTGCTTAGAATCCAAGGTCTTCCCCAGATTTCTTAGTAGTTAAGATTATAGGTGTGCACCACCCTCAACTAGTTGGCTGCCTAATGCTTTTAAAGTGATACAGAGAATCTGAAGTTAGTTCTATCTCTTGAAAAATTACTTGACCATAAATGCTTCTAAAATGGCATTAAAGAGTTTGATAAATAACTCAATCTGTTTGGTATAACAAATACTTATATTTAGACATGTCTTCTGAGACTGGTATGGTGGCATATGCCTTTCATCTCCGTACTGAGAAGGCAGAGGCAGGATGATCTCTTGTGACTTTGAAACAGCCAGGGCTACACGGAGAAAACCTGCCTCAACAAAGACAGACAGATGGACAATTTTTGTTCTTGTCACTTATATTTTCCACCCCACAAAAAATAAGCATAAAAGACCAGGACTTGTCTGTTTTCTTCACAAATATAACTCTAGTGCACTGTGCTGTGAAATCAAAATGGATGGTCGTAGGTGTCCAATCTCTAGGTCTCTAGGTAAAATACTGTTTGGAGAATTAACATGAAAAAAGCCAAAAACAAACTGTAGGCTGTGTAAAATAGGAGATGTCAGGGCTGCACCTGTCAAGGGCTAGGCACTGGGCTTCACCCCCAACCAAGATTCTAAAGAGGCGAGTTTGTCTTAAGTTTTTACATTTAGAACTATGATTCTACAAAGTAGTCTACCAGGAGAATACCTATTTCCCCAACTCCATTAAGATGTATTTATATGTAGAATGTTTAATATCCTTCTGGGATTTAAAGAAGACAGGAGGGTGCTTTTAAAAAACACATTTAATGTAATTTCTAAAACTTATCAGAAAGACATAACCCCCACCTCACCCCACAGTCAAATGTAAGCCAGGCATGGTGGCACACACATTTGGGAGGCAGTGCCAGCGACTGACTTTGAGGTCAGACTGTTCCCAGACAGCCAAGGTTACATAGTGAGACCCTGTCTTTATGAACCTCACACCTCCCCCCACAAAATCAAAATGCTATCTCTTAAATATGACACAAATCATGAAAACTTAATAAAACACTCTCATGCCCACAATTTTCAGAAAGCCAAGGTAGGGGCAAGAACACGGATCTCTGACAAACAGCTAAGGTATACTGCTGATCTGTACCTATGTGCAAATGTTATAGACATGGCCTAACCGCCTCACCCACTCTACCTACTATCTTAAAACCAAAGCACAGGATTAACAAGAATCATAGTTCATTACCTGAGTGAGTTTTGTTTACTTTCTCAGCACTGACTTTATTGCCTTTGCCTTTGGACAAGCTGTATTCAACCATGTCTCCCAGTTCCAGGCTATCAACATCACCAGAGAACTCACTAAAGGGAAAGGAAAATAAAGTGACATTAAAATAAACACTTTACGCTATATACTATAATTGTGTATATCACATCATGTCACTCTTGTACCAATATTCATAATAAAACAGTATTCTTTTATTGACAAAATATGAAAAGGCAGTTAAATGCATTTATTTATGTGTTTATGACAGATGACTAGCTTCTGTATACATCTTGCCATAATTACAAATAGGAAAACTAGGTCTCAAAACCAGTAATTACCAAAAAGTTATCAACCTATATTAAATTTACTAAAAGTCAAATGCAAAGGAATATGATATGAATAGTAGGCTGCGCAAAAGGCATTCCTTACCTATAATGGAAAAATATTTCCTTATCATGATTAGCTGTTTCAATAAATCCAAAATTATCTTTCAGAGTGGCCACATAACCCAAGAGCCTTTTGGAGTTAGAATTACGACCTAAAAGTCTCACACAAGTTGCAATCTGCTGTCCAGGCCTCTGTTTGTCACTAATACTAAATTCAACCTACAAAATAGGAGGATGTTATTAGCATCATTTGTCAATTCTGTGCTAAGCTCTGGGACTCTTAAGAACCAGCCCCAGAACACCCTCCAGCCCCAGAACACACTTTCCAATCCAGATCACTTTTGTAATTACTTTGATAAAAATTTTATGAAAAAACATTCAATGTCTCAATTTATAAATGATTAAGTTTTGCTGCTCAATGTGTCGTCTTTGTTTTAAAGGAAGGCTGTCTGAAAAGTAGGCAATGTAAATCTTTGGTGTATTCTATACTGGTTCTCTTTCAGTAAGTACTTTTAGCTTTCTTGTGGATGTGTCTAACAATCTAATGGTTGTGGCAATTTATTTACTGACTGCTAAAATTACAGGTGTATTCACCACTTCAGTATCTAAAAATAGCTCATGCTTAAAAAAACCTATTATTCAGTATGTTTTAGAAGCTCACAAGACCTGTTTAATTATATATTTAATCTTCAAATGCAACACTAATTAATCTAAACTTGACAAAATTTAAACCATCCTTTAGGGCTTATGAATAAGTAGAATTATCTTGCCTTATCTCCTATTTGAGGAGAAGTAGATCCTTCCACATCCCTGGCTTGAAAAGCAATAGTCAGTTTCACCCCACAGTCATCATAAGCAATAATGCCATCTTCTGCCTCCTAAAGAAAATACAAAATATGATTAAATATCAAAAACACTAACAAATTATAACAAAAAAGGGAAGATAGAACTATAACTCACTACAGTACTTAGGAATCCTTAACAAAAAGAATTGGCAGGGCCACAGGAATTTATTTCAGGACTCTCTAAAGAATAAAGATGCATGAATAAAAGGTATGCCTACTTTCACTCAGGGCTGCCTACATCCACTATCACTGAGCCTTTCAGCTTTACTAGAAACTAAGCTGAGTACGTCATTGGCAGCCAAGAGAAAATTTTGTTCAGCATGAAGCTTATTAGCCTTCTCATAAAGAACACTCTTTAATATTCCTAAAGTAGCAATGAAAAAATCCTCTTTACAGTCCCACACCACCTCAGTGTTTGGTCACCATTATCAATGTGTGAGAAATTAATATAGTTTAATAACTACCACAACCCAGGTGGTGGTACACACCTTTAGTCCCAGCACTTAGGAGGCAGAGGCAAGGGGATTTCTGTGAGTTCAAGGCCAGCCTGGTCTTCAGAGTTAGTTACAGGACAGTTAAAGCTACAAAGAGAAACCCTGTCTTGAAAAACAAACAAAAAAAACCCTACCACAAATCAAAGCACGTGACAGGTCATGATATACTAGTATTTCTACAATACATACAATCAGATAGCAAGTGATGCCACTGTACCAGTAAGTACACAAACTGCATCGTGTTTTGATTTTTTCCTCAACAGAGCCTCTGCCTCCCAGATAGCTGGGATTACAGGCATGTGCCATCACGCCAAGCTAAATTATATCGTTTTTGTGGCTTAACATTTTTTTTTTTAAATATCATTGGGAATAATGTCCACGTCATTACTCTGTTTTCTTTCCTATACTTTCCATCTCACTACTATTACATAATCAAAATCAATTCACTTGTCTTCTCAATTCACATCCTTACGATTATTTATACATTAATTTATTAAACTTAAGCAGTTTACCAGACAGACAATTTGCATTAGCAAAACTATCTCCATAGTTACTAGGAAGTCTTACAGTTAAATAAACCCGACCACAGTACAAAACCAGTCCAAATGCCCCTTGGTAGTTAACTTTCTTGAGTACCTTAAAACCGACTATTCCATTTAGTGTTAATAACATTATGTTCCTAGAGTCCATACCTGATGCCATTTACCAACTGAAAATTTTGAAATACACAACAAAATCTAAGTTCATTATTGAACTCATAGAGCAATTGTCTACCTCAACCAAAACCAAAGCCCACTCTTTTCAAACAAGTTACTTGCTCTTTTCTAAAGAAATCCTCCCTGTCCCCTTACCTAACCTATACCTCTTTTTGTCAGAAATGCCCCTTTCTATTGCTATATATTAAATATCAATACCTTAACAGAACCATTCCAGACCTTCCCAGTTATTTACTTTGCCACAGCATTCTCCCACAAACTTGTTTTGTGTGTTTGGGAGAGGAGGTTGGGTTTTAGTCCAGGCCCTTATGGCAAACATTCTATCACTTATTAACAACCCCAATGCCTTTGAGGCTATAGAAAACTTTATATCCTGTAGGAAGCATCCTGCACAAGTCTCAACCTTTGCATAGTCTTTGCAGACTTTTCACTAAATGGACACACAAATCTGTGAATGTAATATATCTAATTTGGAAAGCTTTAACCTCCTTAAAGGTAAGGGCTTTCGATAAGTGGTTCTCAAGGGAGGCACTTTTGCCCCCCTAGGCTCGTTTGGTAATTCCCAGAGATACTTTTTATTTATCTGGCATACTGGAAGAAGCAAGGACAAAGCTAAAACATCCCACTCACAAAATGTCAAAATGATGAAGCTAAGAAATGTTAATATTGAAGAGGACATGTTCAATCTTGATGCAACTTGATGAGCTGGGGTGGATGGGACAGGGAGCTGCTCTTTTCTGAAGAAAAGGGGAGAGGGAGAGAGGGAGGAGGGAAGGGGCTACAAGGATGTAAAAAGTGAATAAATGAGAAAAGAGAAATATTAATATTACAATCACTTTAAAAAACTAAGCTTGTCTGAACGCTCTACATAGCTCTGAATTCCGAATCTTCCTTCCTCTACCTTACAAGTGCTAGAATCACAGGCCAGTACCATCACAGCTGCTGTGTAAAGAATTTTTAAAAAGGAGACAGTGTTTCACTTTGTGGACTGCATTGCAATCTGTTTGTAAGCAAATATAAAAGATATACAAACCATCTGGATCACAGTAACACTTGCCTTGTCTTTGCCTTTATTTGGGCTTGTAGTTTTAGGATTGGAAAAAGTGGCTTCTTTTTCTACAGTGCCCAGAAAACGATGATCTGAATGGGAATGGAATGAAACCGTGCCCTTGGGAAGTTTTTTAATCCTAATAGCATGATTTCTTTGGGCAGAGAGCATATCCTAAAAAAACAGAACAAAATTAACTTTAGAATTACAAAGTAGAGAGCAATAAGCCTTCCCTCAACACTTTCTCCAAACAGCTACTCACAGGAACCACAGTAAACTCTACTTCATCTGCAATGTGGAGCTGGTTCCCATCTAGAATTTCACTGAAGTGGAAGAACATACGAGCATCACGATCCACACACTTGATGAAACCAAAACCATCTCTCATGGCAGCAATCACACCCTAAATGAAAGCCAAATAACATTTTTTAATGGACACACACAGAACCTACTATTTTATTAAAAATTTGTTCAAAAACAATCTGAATACTGTATCTCCATTTTAGGAGTTACCCCCCTCACTTATATATAAACTAATTTCAACATAATTTTTTTTAAAATACTATCTTTGTTTTGTGTGTGTGTTTTTAAAATAAAACCCAGTTCAAATTTGGACTTAACCACTACACTCTGGAGCCTGATCAACCTTCAAAAAAAATTTAATCCCAGTAATTGTGAGAATTTCCAGATGCCATTCCTTGGCAAACTCACAATACAGAAGGCTAATTGTATTTCATAAAAAGCTAAATTACAATGTATCGTAAGAATTTCAATTATTTACTGAGATACTTCATGAATGAATAACAAAAGCAATACATATTACTTCAAAATCTTTTTTTTTTTTGGAGACAGGTTTTCTCTGTGTAGCCTTGGCTGTCCTGGACTCATTTTGTAGACCAGTCTTGGCCTCGAACTCACATATCTGCCTGCCTCTGTCTCCCACTGTCTGGGATTATAGGCATGCACCCGGTTTTACTTCAAAATCTTATGCTAATTTATACACAGGAAAGATTTAAGAAGTAAAAATCAGGGCTACAGAGATGGCTCAGAGGTTAAGAGCACTGGCTGTTCTTCTAAAGGTCTTGAGTTCAATTCCCAGCAACCACATGGTGCCTCACAAGCACCTACAGTAAGATTTGGTGCCCTCTTCTGATGTGCAGGCATACAATTGCATACAAAATAAATAAATAAATAAATAAACAAACAAACAAATAAATCTTTAAAAAAGTGCTAAAAATGAAGTATTTTGTTTCTTCCTCATTTTCTTTTATCCTATAAAAATGTAGCATACACCTTGGTAATCCTACAAAGCAAAAAAGGAGACTGTCTGAGAAACTTGAAAAAGCATTTTTTTAAATTTAATTTTATTTTTGTATAGAATCCAGGTTAGGTCCCAGGTAGCTACATGACAGCTTACAAGCACCCAGAACTCTAGTTCCAGGGGATCCGATGCCTTCCTCTGGCCTCTGGGGGTACCAGGAGTCTGAGGAATCAAGGGCTAGGGGTCTAGTGGTGTACACCTTTAATCCCAGGCACTTGGGAGGCAGAGGCAGGCAGATTTTTGTGGGCTCAAGGTTTACCTGGTCGACACAGAGCTCCAGGACTATAGAGAAATCCTATCTCAACAAACAACTTACATGTTTTTGCTGCCAACACTGAGACATGCTACAGTCGGTATGATCCCAAACACTAAATACAAACCATATCTGAGAAAAAAAGTCAGTCCACAAAATGTTCGTAAGACAAATTTGGGTAAATAAGCCAGATACACACCATTCTTAGACATATACGCATAAAAATTAAATAAGGCAAACTGTTATCTTAAAAAAGGTGAGACCTATTTAGTTTAACCTGTTTACTAAACATCACAGAGGAAATCGTTAAGGAAATATACTTCTTGATGCCTTATTCACATTACACTAGCATTCATCCGGATTTCCAATATAAATTCATTTATATATATTTTCAAGATAACTAAGAGAGGGAGAGATGTATTTTTCTTAGCTACTTAGTAAGCTGACTTCCCAAGACAGTCATTAGCTTACAAAATTTCCTCTAACAACTTGCAGGAGTTGCCTCTCCTTCCATCATGTGCGTACTGGGGCTTGAACACAGGCTATCAGGCTCAGGAAGAACCTTTACTCACTAAATCATCAGCCTAAAAAGTTTCCAGCTAACAGTGCAAATCAGAACCCATCAATTAATCCCAACTCTTACACCAAACACTTACCATCTCTCTGGCTTCATTTGTAAACTGAAATGTATTTGATAGAACCTCTATGTTGGTTGCTCGTTCTAATTTGTCACGCCGGTCTGTTGAAATATTAAACCTAACATGGTCACCTTCCAGCAGGGTCACTTTGGATTTTGTGTCTTTGTCTCCAAAGGGAAGTTCTTTAGGAATCACAAAGTCAACTTTGATTCGTCCTGGCAATGGGTCATTCTGATGAGAAGGAAAAACGATTTTAGCTGGAGATTTCTCATCCTTTTTAGTTCTAAGTCAAACAAGAAGAACACATAGTAAATAGCTTATTTATAATATAGTTCCCTGAAGGGAAAAAAGTGCTGACAATGTAAGTCCAATATGAAAGCTTCGTGATCTAAGGTCCATGACAATCATAAAATTAAACATCACAGTTATGCCTACACCTTTAGTCCCAGCGCTCAGGAGGCAGTTCAAGGCCAGTCTGGTCTACAGGGCAAGTTCCAGAATAGCTGCGGCTACAGAGAGAAACCCTGTCTCAAAAAAACCAAACCAAACCAAAAGACTCTACTATGACAACAAGAAATATGAAGGAAAGCATTTTTAAGCCCTGTATATCTCACATTACCCAGCATGACACCTCTCACCTTACCCCTACACAAACTAACAGTAAGAGGAGGAATAGAGGAGAAGCAAATGCAGTCCAGTAGAATAATGATTTCCCCCAATTTAGATAACATTTCTTTTGGTCCTTTCTTAATCACTCAGTAAGAGCCAAACAAGCAAACACATACTCATCAACATATCATTCATTAGTTTCTCTTTTCTTTCTACAGTACTGGGGACCTTGTGCATGCTAGGTTCAGCCCTCTGACATTGAACCATATATGCCCTTAGCACCTATCTGGTTTTTTCAATTATTTTTTAATACCAATTAAAAGATACATTTCACTAGACACAATTATATCAAACACAATACAAACAATTTTAGTATATCATACCATCTGTATTATTGATTAGTCAAAAGACGACACTTTTGATAAAGACACGTTACCTGGTTTTTGCTGGGTACTTTTGGGATAACTTTGGTTACAGTTCCTTCGAAATGTTCAATGCTGATATCTTCAAAAATGACTGTTCCTTGAGGCAATAGTCTGACATCTGTTGCAACTTCTTTACCCTAAATCAAGATGTTGGAATAGGCAGGATCACATAATTTTAAGTGTTTCTTAAATATATAAGCCACTATTAGCCTTAAAAGGGCGATGACTAAGTTAGTGAATAAACCATCTTACATTTCTGTCCTTGATTGTGAATTCCACATCATCTCCAGGCTGCAAGGTTTCTAGGTCGCCTTTAAATTCACTATAGTGAAAGAATATCTCTTTTACAACATCACCTCTTTCAATAAAGCCAAACGCCTCCTAAAGCAAAAAGTCCCCAAATACAAGATCATTAATTAGAAATCAATACACATGTACGATTATAACTGAAGAAATCAGCAAGCTGTATCTTATGATTATACTACAACCCAACAGTACAACCTGGTAAGTCTGCCTTTACCAAGCTTAATCTGAAGAACTAGCAATCAAGGGATTTTATGGAACTAAGACAAGTTAATAAGGAAACAGTCTAAAGCAGAAGACAGGAAAACCAAGTGATTTTGGTTTGTAGTACAAAGCCTAAAAGCAGCTGAAAAGCAAAACAGCAAACCTAAACATTTCATGTTTACTAACATTACCTTCATGGCACAAACTACTCCTTGACAGCGAGCTTGTTTCTTTTTCAACAGCATAATGTTACGAGCACTTACAGCACCAGTGCTGGAGAAGGAGAGAGATCAAGGTTAAATTCTCTGGGTCGGTCACAAACAATTGAGTCTAAAAACAAACTATTTTCTTAGGTTTAAAAAATTTGGTCATTCTGCTGAGCGGTGGTAGCACAGGCTTTTAACCCCAGCACTTGGGAAGCAGAGGCAGGAGGATCTCTATGAGTTCAAGGCCAGCCTGGTCTACAGAAGACAGCCATGTTACACAGAAAAACCCTGTCTCAAACAAACACTCCTGTCATTATTAAGAACACATGTAATGTTTATGATGCCTGACCTTCCTGTATGGAAAAAAAATTTACTCAAACTCATTTTTCTAAACTTAAAACTCGTATGTGGACTTTTTTTTCTTCATGAATTTGTGAAAGTCTCATCTAATTAAAAAAGAAAAAACAAATTGTTACTTGGATATACGATGTGCTACTCTATAATTCTAACAGAACAACTGAAATAAAGACAAAATTGAACACCAAAGATGAAAAACTATTTTTTACAGAAGGGTGTTACATGTTACAAAGCAAGGAATCTGTAAAAATAAAAGGTCTGTTATCAGTAAGTGCTGAATTTAGTAGATAGGACTTTTCTTTTTTTGAAGACTAGGTTTCTCTGTGTAGTCCTGCCTGTCCTAGAACTCACTCTGTAGATCAGGCTGGCATTAAACTCAGAGATCTGCCTGTCTTTGCTGCACCATGACTGAGATTAAAGGTTGCACAACCACCAGGCAAGACAACCCTTCTTTGAGACAGGGTTTCTCTGGAGACCAGGCTCGCCTCAAACTGGTAGTGATTCATCTGACTCTGCTTCCCTGAATGCTCTGAGCAACAACCCTTGTTAATCCTGCCCTCCAAGAGACAGGAAACTTTGCCATGCTATGGAAAACAGTATTCACCCTATTAGAAAACTGTAAACACTTAAAAACACATGTTGCTACAGTGCTCCAATCTTTGAACAAAATGATAGCAATATAAACTTAAGTTTATTTCAAAGATAGTGTAAACTATAAGACACACTATTACTGCTAGGGTCAATGCTATCAGAGAAGAGCAGCTGTCTAAACTCAGACACATAACTGAAATAATGTTCTTTGCGGGCTAAGAACTAAGTGTTGGGGCTGGGGAAATTACTCAGTGCTTGTTGCTCTTTCAGAGAACAAGGGATCAATACCTAGCCCCATGTTGGGTACAGCTCACAATATCTGTAACTCCAGTTCCAGGGGGATATAAAATATATATATGAGTGAGAAACAGTTATCCACACCTTTAATCCCAGTACTCAGAGGCAGCACTCTCTGAGTTTGAAACCAGCCTGGTCTACATAGTGAGTTTCAGAACAGACAGGGCTACATGGAGACTCTGTCTCAAAAAATTAAATGAGAAAGTACTAGGTTAAAAAAAAAGTCTTCAGCATAGATTAGAAATTATTAAAAGTAAAATAAAGCTTTCAGTGGTTCTCTTCTCAAACTCACCTTATCTAGTCCCTGGTTTTCTCTATTTCACATTCAATTAAGACTCTTGATCTAAAAATATATATAAAGCCACAACCCGGATTTCATTTTCCAACATTCCAACACCTATAATTCATATACTGTTCAATTGTCTTTTTTAGTCAATCACCTGCCCCTTAAGGCAGGCCAGAAAAACAGTACCTGGATTTTGACCCTCTCAATGTAATTTGATTTCATGTCCAAATTCTTGGCTGACCTGTATAAACCTCTACCTTCCACAGTAAGGCATCACTCCTAGTCTAGAGACAACTACTGTTCAAGTACTCTTAAGCACTCACATGACTCTAATCTTACTCCAAGTCTTTCAAAGATTGTGTAATAAAGCTCATCTCATATGACTACAGCCCAATCAACACAGCTAACTCAAACTTCTAGCCATTTCCCAAAATGTACGACTCTTCTCTGACCAATGCTCTCCTCATTTCTTATCTGCCTTTTCACTGTTCTCTCAAATTAACCTTAACTATTAGTCCTTCAAAATTGTCACTGAACAGGCAGTTCGCTGAAAATGACAATGTTTTAATCACCTTTATATTCTAATATCTAGTTACAGAAATCACAGACATTTAAGGCCTCAGCTACTAAACAAAAAAAAAAAAAATCAAGGGTCATGAAAAATATCCATATTTGCCAGTTAGATGCTTAAATCCTTTCAGATTTCTCCTCCCTCCCTTCCTTCTTTTGGTATAAACAGGATCCAACATAGTCCCACCTGGTCTACAACTCCTGACCCTGTCTAACCCCCCAAGTGTTAGGACTACCAGGATGAAGCACCAAACGTGGCTCTAACTTCAAATTTTTTAATGTAACCAAAAAAAGAATCATTAGATTAAGAAATCACTGACGAACACTTACTGTTTATTGTTATCAATTACAAAGTTAATTTTATCTCCAGTTTCCAGTTGAACATTCCCTTCCACGTCTTCTGAGGTGTAAGTGAGATAAAATACTTCCTGTGAATTAACAAGCTATTATTATGATCTGAACAGGATGCACATTTATTGTACAACGTGATTTACTTAAATACTTCTTATACTGGCATTTTAAAGCCAAAAATTCTTAAAGTTATATGCAGTATGACAAGTTGTCTTATTCATAAACACACTTCCCCCTCCATGGTGCTGATGACTTCTGTGAGTCCACAGCTGAGCAGCAATCCAAGTTCAAAAAGCTTACACACGTGGAAGCATTTGCCCAGAGACTGTAGTTACATTTCAAAAAGACAATTTTTACATAGGCATTCCAAATAAAAAACTGCAGTTAGTGCTTAAAGGGAACCAGAAATAAATCCCACCTCCCCACAACCCACCAAAAAGTGATTTAAAGGAGCATTTCACCTTAATGTTCTAACTAAGGTCACACTTGGGCAAGCTAACACACTTGGAAGTCCTATGGATTTTTTTTTCTTTAAAAATAAGTTTATTATGCTGCACTTGAAGCCTCTTAAAACCAAATTTAAAAATGATTTTAGCAACTAGCTTACGTTTTCTACTTTGAATTTTAAAGTACGCTTATAGATCACATGATGGATCAGGCAAAGGTTTAAGAAAAATACACAAGTTTACCCCATTACGTTCGTAGCATACACTCCCTGTTGGACTCTGACCCGGGGCAGCTGGAGATTTACTCTCTAAGTTGTGAGGAACAGCGCACACAACCTACCAGTCAAAAAAAAAAAAATTTCCATTGCTAATCATTTCAGGAGCGGCACTGTGCAATATAAACTGAGTTCTAATATCTACACTACACACAGGGATGCATTTCAATATGATCCACAAGAGGATGTCATGCTGCCAAGTTTCAAACTTACAGTATGCAAACTGACTGTAAGCAAAGACTTAGGGTTATGTATAAAACCCAAATTGAATCTTGACCATGTTTTTATTTCAGGTCAAGAAATGCCAGTGCTTCTGATCTAATTTTAAAAGTTATTTTTATATACTAGAGCTCTCTCCGTGCAAACTGAGGCGGCAGGGGACAATCTTCCTTTTCTAATGTGAAAGATATGCAAATATGGGGCCCTAAGGCAATACAAAATATCAAAGTCACTAACTTGTCCATTCATTCGTTCTTCAGGATGTATTTCTGGTTTTATCTTCACCAATTTAATAGCAATAGGTTTCCCAGTCCGCCGGTCAGATGATACTTCAAATTCCACATCATCTAAAATAAAGAATGTGTTATGTTTGTTGGACTAATGCTTGAAAAATGGTATCTTGCGTCTGAATTCTACTTTAAGGTAATATTTGAGTTGCCTTAAACCAGTGGTTCTCAAAGTGTGGTTCCTAGGCCAGAAGCATCAACATTACCTGAGAACTTAGGAGACCATGCAAAATTCTTGAGCCTCACTTCAGACCTAGGTAAAGACAAATTCTGGGGAATCAAATACAGTGTGTATTTTTAGCAAGCCTTCCAAGTGACTCCGATATATAAGAGCATTTCAGAGTCAGTGTCTTAGACTGAGATAACTATTTATCAAGTCCTAGTTTTCATGGTATTTACACACATTAAAAATGAGATAACAGCCTTTAATCCCAGCACCCAGGAGGCAGAGACAGATTTCTGTGAGTTCAAGGCCAGCCTGGTCTACAGAGGAAGTTCCAGGACAGCCAAAGCTATACAGAGAAATCTTGTCTTAAAAATACAAAAAGATAATACAAGATTATAGGATTTGGAAAACTTTTAAACTTCTCCACACTTTGGCTTCCGTATCTATAAAATGAGAATAATTTCTAACATACAAAATTCCTGAGAGGACTGAACAAAATATTGCTAAACAGCATGCAGCTCCAGCACCTGTACATCAGCCACTGTTCTAAGTTCACTCTCAAGTATTTTTTATGTGTATGACAGCTTTGCATGTTTGTATGTATGCATGTGGACCACCAGATTGTGTGCCTGGTGCTCACAAAGGTCAGAAGAGGCCATCTGAGCCCCTCAACTGAGTATGAACTGAGGTATGGGTACGAAGAACTAAACTCCCTTCGCAAGAGCCTATGCAAGAGCATCAAGTATTAAACTGCCTGTGGCACCCTTCTAGCCTCTTGGTTGCTTTTTTTTAACTTATTTTAATGTATATGATTACTCTATCTGCATATACACCTGCCTGCCAGAGGATGGGAACAGATCCTAGTATAAGATGACTGTGAACCACCATATGGTTACTGGGAATTGGACTCAAAACTTCTGGAAGAAAAGACAATGCTCTTAGCCGCTGAGCTATCTCTCCAACCTGCTGGTTTTGTTTTTTAAAAGAGAAACCTTCTAAGTTCACTCCCTCAAATCTTCCAAGTATGAAAAGTAAAATAATAAAGTATCTTTTTACCATTTAAGTCTTTCAGATCTCAAAAAGACACGACTATAGTAAAAATTAAGATACACATTTCAATAGTTAGGTTAACTAAAATGTTCATCTTTTTGGCTTATAACACACCAGAAAGCATTATCAAGAACAAGTAGACACTCAGGAGGGAGTTCAAAGGTGAGCTGACAGATTACCTCCTACTTTTAAGTCCTGGAGGTTGCCATTATATTGTGAACAGTGGAAGAAAAGTCTAGCTTGCCGTTCTGAACACTGAATAAATCCATAAGAGGTCAACAGTTTTTCAATAACCCCAGTTTCACGCAGTGCTGCTGAAGTACCATTGGGGTACCCATTGTGTCCATTGTTGTGGAGAAGGTTTGGATCAAAGCTCATCTGTTTTAAAAAGAAAAAAAAGTTCTCAATATATACAGATATGTCTATAATTTACACAGCACACTAAATCTGATAAACAAACCTTTATTTTTTGTTATTGAAAAGGCAAAGAAAAGGAAGTTAAAATAGATAAAGTCCACTTACACAGTTTTATTACTGAAATACTTATTAGTTAACATTTCAAAAGAAACTGTTATTTTAACTAATTGTTGTCACTTATGAAACCAAACAACTCTTACAGCTTAAGGTAAAGCAACTACATCAGTGAAAGTTCTTAACATTAACTTTAAATTATTAAGACAATTTCAGAACTAATTAATATAAAAACTAGTAACCAACAATTACCAGATTAAGAAAATATCTTAATACTATTTGATAAGCCATGCAGGTTGAATTCATAAAGTTAGTAGAGATTAACACAATAAAATAAACTCTCTATTCAATACTTAACTCAAATTTAAAAACTGGCACAAAACATGCAAGTCCTTGAAAAAAAATAATTGAAACTCCCAGCTAGAGTTGTCTAGCAATGTTTAGTTAATTCCTAAGAACATTTAAAACCTTTTTGCTAAGAAAACACTGACATCTCTAGATAACACTATTTCATCAATTTAAGAGCAAAGGAAACATAAAGCATAAAGCATAAAACATAAAGCAAAGGAAACATTCTACAGTGAAAAAGACAATACTTAACATACAATAGAATCTATTTAGGCCAAAATTTCATAAATACTAAAAGTGAAGTACTTTGTAAATTTAAAAGCATAAAATGGAGAAAGCACCCAAGGAAGACTAGTTGAGTAACTCAGCACAGAAATACTATCTCCAAGTCTTTACATTTACGTTTTTTAAGAGTTCCTTTTGCGCCAATATTCTTTTTAATTTTATGTGAATGATGAGCACTTTGCCTGCACGTGTGTCTGTGTGCTACATACTGTCCACTGTCCATAAAGGACGAGACCTGGGCCCCCTGGAAGAGTGTCCAGCACTCTTAACCACTAAGCCATCTCTCCAGCCCCAAGGACAAAAACTCTTTAGAGAAAAGCTACTATGGGTAGTGGTGGAACATGCCTTTAATCCCAGCATCCAAAGGCAGGGGCAGAGAAATCTGAGAGCTCCAGGACAGCCGGGAGCTACACAGAGAAACCCTGTCTCAAAGAAACAATAAACAGACAGATAACAGAGAAGCAAAGATAAAGTTAAAACAATACACGGAATGCTCAAATATGCAAATCAAACCACACCTGTTAGTAATTAAGTTCTATTTCCTTTCTACTAGACACTGTTCTGAAGTATATTAACTCAATTTTCACAGCAGTCCAGAAAAAATAATATACTATGCACATTTTGCCACAGAGGAAACAACCACCTGAAAAAATCCACTGGTAAGGTCTATCTCCACATCATGGGCTTCTAAGTTCTCCCTAAACACACTTGGCAATTTGATTAACACACAAGAATCAGTCACTGGGAGATAAGAATCTGAAACCCTATGCTCCACTTCCAACAAGATCTAAGGCAAGCAATGCACCACTCTTAAAATTTCTTTGAGTAAGGCCTAAAGGTTAGCTTTCAAAATTCAAAGCCAAAGAAATGATTAGGAAGTTATAAACTGTGTCTGTGGGCACTTTCAAACATGTGGCCCTCGGAAGCCATGCTTAACACAATGCAAGACAAACTGCATCACTCCTTTCCTGACTTACAGATCTCTGGTATGTGGGGGTCCTCTTTTGTTTTTTTGTCCAGGATGAGGTAGAAGATGAAGATAAAGGTAAAGAGAGTGAAGGAGGGGCTGCAGGAGTGGGTTGATCTGATGACAAGGTAAATATGTTCTCCATGTCAAACAGCTGTCGCGACATAGCATAATATTTGTAAGTATTATCGGTAAAGTCAAGCTGAAAGGTATGCTCAGATACATTAAACAACCATTATCCTGTGTTAAGTAATTTTCTAAATGTCATTAAGAACACTCTAGTGGCAGCCAGGCCTAGCACAGTCCTTTAATCCCAGCTCTCTGGAGGCAGAAGCAGGTGAATCCTTCAGTTTGAGGCCACCCTGGTCACAGAGCAAGTTCCAGGACAGCCAGGGCTACACAGAGGAACCCTGTCCTGAAAAACAAAAACTAAACAAAAAACTTTAGTGGCTAGAAAAGGAGACCACTGAACCAAATGTCTTCCCAATGTCCAAATGATTTAAAGAGAATCTAGTCTCAATTATAGTCCAACGGGAAATAGAATACTGTAGCTACATTTTTTGCCCGAGATAAAAAAATTAGTTTCTATATTACTGTGTATTTATAGCTTAGCTCTCACAAAGCTGATATATCAGATACCCTTTTTATCTAACTCAAATATACTGAGAATTAAACTACAAAACTTACTAGGTTGACAGTGAAATTCTATTTCTTTATTCATCTGCTCTCAGTATACCACAATTTAAATATACCCAGCAGAATGGCCCTACACATTCAGTTACCTAGCTGAATTCCAGAGCAGAGGCACTTTCTACAGAGAGAATCTTATTTGGAATGCAAGGTTAAGTACAAGCAAAGCACATGGGAGTTGCCACTTCTATTCCCAAGACTAGCTGTTCAACCTCATTATGAAAGAAATGACTATTTAATGAAATCTAATGAGTATGCCAGACTTATATTAGCAAAAATTAAACACTACATATAAAATGTCCCAGAAATAATAAATTCATAATAGAATGAAGTTTAAAACAAAGGGGGGGGGAGCTAAGCATGGTAGCTGATATGTATATTCCTTGCATTTGAGAGGCTAGAGCAGAATTACTGGGTTGAAGGCCAGCATCAACTACAGCAAAATCTGTTTTACAAAAGAGGGGAAAATAGCGTGCGCTCGCTTGCTCACACACACAAACACACACACACACCCTCAATAAGAGCGGTTCTCAACCTGGGGGTTGTTTCCTCTTGGGTAGAGGGGTGTTAAATGACCCTTTCACTGGGATCTAAGACTACCCCCAAAACAGTTATTTATATTACAATTTATAACAGTAGAAAAATTAGTTATGAAGTAGCAATGAAAGGAATTTTACAGTGTGTGTGTGGTGGAGGGGGGTGTCACCACAACATGAGCAAGTGTATTAAAGGATAGCAGCAGTACAAAAGTCAAGCACTGCTCCAAAACAAAACAAATACTTCAACTAAGCATGATAGCACACGTTTGTTAACCCGAGCACCTAGGAAGCAAAGCCTTGTTTACCAAAATACTTAGAAACAAAAGAAAATCAATCAAACAAAAACTCCTCCACAAAACAAACAAGTATATAGCCCATACTTATCTAGTGATGACATGAATCAATACTAACAGGTAACCTGGTTCCATAATAATGCTTATTTTTACATTATGCTCCAGATTTGCTAGCACTCTTTCCAAGGCAACCATAGTAAAATTGTGCAATCTATAAATACAGTTTCACAGGTTTCTCACTGACATGCAATATAATCAAATTAATTTGAGGACCATTATTCTAGGCTACTGACTTAAATCAGGAATCTCAAAGTCCATTTCTTTATGTTTAGATGTCAGTCTTACTATATGGATTTTAAAACGAAAAGACAAACCCAGAAAACTGTAACCAATCCACCTCCAATCTCCACTGATCTGCACTCTTTTTCTGTAGCCTTTAGCCACCTTAGAGACCATGGTTTTATCTGTCACAGGGAAAGACAGATACTACTCAACTTTACTGGTTTTGATGTTTTAAACCAGAGTTGGCCTTGTAATATGTAGGCCAGGCAAAACTTGAAATAGCTATCTTCCTGCCTCAACATTTTGACTGAGAAGACAACTCATCTTAGTTTTAACTAACATTTTCCAAAGAATTCCTACTAATTTGGGTAAATTATATTTTTATGTACTTATTTCTACACCAACACTGCCAAAAACCTTTCCCAGCACTTTGAAGGCAGAGGCAGGAGGATCTCTTAAGTTCACGGCCAACCTGGTCTACACAACCAGCTGGAGGGTGAGTGCAAGGGGACAGACAACACACTAATAATTAAAACAAAATATCCAATAAAAACCACAGAAGGAAGTCAATACATAGAGCAAAGTGCTCAGAAAAAATAAATCAGCACTAAAAAGGGGAGGGGACACACAGTATCTAGACTTGAGATCAGTTTAAAAACCCAAAAGACCTTTGATTTTCTCATATATGCAAAGTTTCATCTGAAGAAAACATGCAGTTAACTTAATAGTAAAGAATTTAAGTAAATCTGTAGAGTTATCAGAACATGATATTCTTCGAAAACTGTGCCTTTTGCTCAATTAAACCCTGGAGTCTAAACAACAATGGGTGACAGGGGTGCAGATATTCACTTGTTTAATTACTAAAAGGCGCTGAAGAGCCAGGTGTGGCGGCCCACACCTTTAATCCTAGGCGCCCTGTCTACAAAGCAGTCCAGGACAGCCAGGGCTACATGGAGAAACCCTGCCTTGAAGAAGTAAAAGGGCAGGGAGGGGTTCTACAACAAATAAACAAATTTGGAAAACTTTGGGAATTTTTTTTTTTTTTTTTTTTGGTCAATGATTAAAAACCCTCTGACAGCCTGGCTGTGGTGGCAAACGACTTTTATCCCAGCACTTGAGAGGCAAAGGTGGCGGATGTCTAAATTCATCACCTAGTTCACATCCTGAGTTCCAGGACAACCAGGGTTACACAGGGAAACCCAGTCTTAAAAAACAAAACAAACAAACAAAGTAAAACAATGACCAAAACAAAACCCACTCAAAGAGCTAACATGTTCACATACTTTCATGGTAGTAAACTAGTATGAGCTTTCTGAGTGAGACCCACTTTGGCAGCATTTATCAAAAGGAGGAGATAAGGTTGGGCAACATCATACTATCATACAGAGGTTCCATGCTGACCCAGAAAACTCAGTGATTTAATGTCATGCAGGTATCAGAAGAGATACCTAGGCATGGCAGCATACACCTTTAATCTCAGCACTAAGAGGCAGGAGGCAGGCAGATGGAGGTCATCCAGGGATACCTGTATAGAAGGGAGCGGAGGGAAGGAGGAAGGAAGCAAGCGTGGAAGGCTGGATACACAGAGAAAGGCATGTTAATACATGACTAATCTCAGTGCTTAGGAGATGCAGGCATTCAAGACAATCCTCAGCTACATATTCAGTTTGTGATTAGTCCGGGCTACATGAGACACTGTACAAAAATGCTTTATGCTGTAATAAAAAATATACTGGGACTAGAAAGTTATCTCAGCAGTTAAGAGCATGTGTTGCTCCTACAGAGGATCCACGTTCACTTCTAGCTCACAACAATCTGCAAGTCTAGTTCTTGGGGATCTGAGATCCTCTTCTGCCCTTCTCAGTCATCAGGCATACACATGGTACACAGACACACATGCAAACAAACTCTCATAAAATAAAGACCCCACAGATGATAAAAGGCTAACTCCTAGCAAAAATGAAAAGAGAATCCAACTCCCCATGAGCCCTTGATGCATGCATATGTACCACCTGAGTGCCTAGTACCTGAGGAGGCCAGAAGGTGTACGATTTCCTAAGGATGTTGGTAACTGAACTTGGGTTCTCTACTAGAGCAGAGGTGCTCTTAACTGTGACAGTTATCCTGGAATTCCATCTGTAGACAAAGCTGGCCTCTAACTCACAGAGACCCATCTGCCTCTGCCTCCTGAGTGCTGGGATTAAGCACACCTGGCATGACTTGCACTTTTAACCTATGCTGTCATATTCATTCAACCAGGACTGAGTGCCCACAATAGATCAGCACCGATCTAGGTTCTATCAATGTACATTAGTATCTCAGCTACATTTAGTTTCCCAGAGACTATCTTCTCAAATGAAAAGTCAGCGCTTACGTGATTTCCAAATTCCCTTTTAAAAAGTTCTACTCATTATAATTCTGTGCCGTAATACCTGAGAAAATTTGTGATCTAGTCTGGTTTCTACACTATGATTCCTTCCCATGGGTTAATTCCCTCAAAGTCAGTTCCCTGTGCCTAAACTAAACTCATCTTCACTTAACTTCCACTATTCCTTTTGGCTGGCTTTTTTGAAGACAGTTTCATATAGAGTTGGCCTCAGGCAGGCTTTGAAATCAATCGTTGAGGATGATCTTGAACTCCTGAATCTTTGTGCCTCAACCTCCTAACTGCTAGGAGTACAGATGTATACCACCACATCAGCTATCCTTTCAGCACCCCAAATTAGGTAGGTTTTCTGCTACTGTTTTCTGCATAGATTTGAAATAACTATTACTAAAGTGTAGCTCACCATTTTTTAGTACTTGGATTAATGCAGAATACTGATTATTTCTCCGTTAGGTGCACTGAAGTTTTAGTAACTGTGCAACTTAAACAAATGTCCTTCATACAATTTCTTAATAAAACACATTAACAAATATTCTAACCCTCCTCCCAACAAAACAACAAGACCCTGTAACTATTTGCCAAGTACAGCCTTGAGGTCAAAGCAAGAGGATCAGCTCAAAAATATACTTGGGTAGTTTGAGAACAGCCTGGGCTACTTGAGACCCTGTCTTAAAAAGAAAACAACAGCTGGGTGTGGGGGTACACACCTTTAATCCTACCACTCAGGGAGGCAGAGGCAGGTGGATTGCTGTGAATTTCAGGCCAGCCGGCATATATATAAAGTCCAGGATAGCCAAGGCACACAGAGAAACACTATTTCAAAAAGAAAGAAAAAAAAAAGAGGAAGACAAAACAAAAACAGGAAACCCAACTAACAAACCTATATATAACCTAATTTAAGTTATTAAAAATATTTTCCCATTTGCACGTGTTTGTGTCTATGTGTGGGTATGCCACAGGTGTCTGGTCGCCTGTTATAAGCCACCTAAAGTGGAGATCAAGCTTAAATTGTACTCTTTATTCTAAATCCATACCCATCAGGATGTTGGGATAGTTCAAGGTGTCATTCCCATAAACTATCAGGCTAGCATAACAGCATCTGGAACACACACCCGGAGACTACCCTGTGGAAGGCACACTGTAGCGCTGGCTTCGCGCAGCAGTTTCAGATCACAAGCTCCCGCTTACTATACTGCCACGCCCAAGCCGTCATCTTCTCTCTACAAGCTGCAATTTTTTCTTGTATTGCTCTTGAAAAATGACCTTCAGAAACAAAACAAAAAACAAACAAAACCCTCACCATTTCCCATATTTCGTTTTCTTTTGTTTTGTTTATTTTTGTTTTTTTCCAAACAGGGTTTCTCTGTGTAGCCTTGGTTGTCCTGGACTCCTTTTGTAGACCAGGCTGCCTCGAATTCACAGAGATCCACCTGACTCTGGGATTACAGGCGTGCACCACTGCACCGGCTAAATTAATACATTCAACTTGATGTTGATTCTCAACTTTTCTCATCTTTAAATTGTTTTAATCAAACTAATTCATGTGTACTTACGCATGCCTCCCCACAAATCTCTCCCCAAACCTTTTGTTTCTTGCCATCCTTCTTTATTTACTCATTCTTATCTATGTAGTACTCTTATAAATTCTACATATAAACACCTTTAGAACTATAGGTTCCAAAGTATAATCACATATATGTGTAAAAATGAATAATGCTTCTTAATATGCTAACCTAACAATTAAAACTAACAATACCCAGGGGTTCTGCTACATTACCAAATGTTTTAACTGTACTGCTTTCATCTAAGCATTTACAAGTGTTCAATTGGAATATTAGAACACTGGCTTTACAGCCAGCATTCTCATTGGCTGTATCTTGCTTCCAAATATGTACAAACATATGACTCAATTTTCAGACAGCAGAGGGGTACATGGGGTATATTCATCTATACATTGAAATATGTTCACACAGCAATATTCAGAATACAAAGATTAGATCAAGCCGTAGCAAATAAAATTTCTACTCTATATCCATCTCTGTAATTCATATCAGTGAAATAAGGTGGAAAAGTGGAAAAGTTGAGTTTTTCACAACCACCAGTAGCCTTACATTACAGTCTTGCTGTTCCCCATGCTGTCTTCAAGTTGTGGGCTCAGGTCTTGCCTCGACCCACCAAGAACCTGGGACTAGAAGTACATGTATCTCATGGACTCTTCCTTCAGCTTCTAAGAAGCTTGAGTTTGAGGTAAGCATCTCCATCTAGCCCCGCAGAACAAAGCAATAGCCTAAACATACTCTTATAAATTAAGGAGAGGAAGTAAAAGACAAAAGACATGCTAGAACAATCATCTTAAAATTGTCTATGGAGATAAATTTATCACTGAGAGTAGGTATCAGTTAAGAAACAATACGGGAGCCAGGCAGTGGTGCACACCTTTCATCTCAGCTCTTAAGATGACAGAGGCAGGTGGATCTCTAGGTGTAAGGCCAGCCTAGTCTAGAGAAAAGTTTCAAGACACTCAAAGCCACATACAAAACGAACAAACAAACAAACAACCCCAACCATCTTGGAAAACAAAAACAATAAACAAACCAGCCAACCATAGGAGGGCTAGGAGCACTTGCTGGTTTTGTTAAGGACACAAGTTCCCAGCACCCACATGGTAGGCAGCTCATCCATTTGTAACTCAAGGTCCAGGAGATCCAATGCCTCTGAAAGATCCTGAAAGCACAAGGTACACAAATGCAGGTATACTCAGGCACACACTCAATATGCACAAAATAAAAAGTGCTCCTCTATAACCGATCTGTGTGCTTCTTAAAATGAACGAGACAAACTATTTCTACTTCCATTCAATTTCATCTGCAACACTTTTAAAAACTGGTTGTCGACTTTTATTTTTTTCTTTTTGAGACAGGGTTTCTCTGTGTAGTCTTGGCTGTTCTGGACTTACTTTGTAGATAGAGCCACCTGGCTCTGCCTCCCCAAGTGCTGGGATTACAGGCATGCACCACTGCACCTAGCTTGTTTGTTGACTTTTTGAAATCATCTTCCTATGTTCCTTTCCTATGTATGTCTGTTGTTGTTCTTTAATGTTCTCTTCGTTCTTTAATGTTCTCATTACAGTATTTCATTTATTACTTACAACGCAATGATCCTGATTCCGTTCTAAATTCTAAGACTTTATATTTTAGAAAACCTAAAAACTAAAACAGAAAACAAAAAATAATCCACTGCTTTTTATAACCCTAGTTCCTTCAAATAACTAACATTCCATACTAGCAATCTTTGACTCTTATTTGGCTTCTAAAAAACAAAAGGTCCCCATTTCAACAAGCTTTGACCCAAATTTTGTATTTCAGCGAATGACAAAAATGTTCTTTCTAGTTTGGACAACTGGATGAAGAGAGGCTGTTCTTCCTAGGCTATCTTCACACTGAACCTGACACAAGATCCTTTTGCCATCAGAACCCACTGTCTGCTAGTTCTCCATCTCTACATTAACCTTTATCTTAACTGCCTAACCTTTCTTCTCATCTTCAAATGAATTTAAAGAATCAAGTCATCTTGCCTTTGAAAAACAAAATCCAGTAAACTGCTAATACCCATCCAACGGTTCTCACACATACAGAACAGAGCCAATATACCGTACCTTTCAGAAGTTGACTCTGAAAAGCTTCCCTGTCCAGTCTCTCTAGATAACTCACAAAACTGTACTGTTTAGCCTGAACTGGTCAGTACAGCCCTGTGCTCCCTTCCAGGCCTCCTAGAGTCTAAGAATGGTTACTTCTGTACTCAGCAGATTCATTCCTCCTGACCTGTTGCTTTTCCAGACACCTCCCGAGAGAACTGTTCTTTAGTTATACTCTTATCACTGAATACCTTCTCTTTCAGTTCACATTTAACAGTGATATTCTGTAATACTCTAAATTTATTCACCACCATACTCTGGCACTAGCAATGCATGACAACTCATCCATATACCACTATGCAGCTTTTATATTCTTAACCAATGAAAACAGAAACCTACCTCGCAGTGATAATCAAATATTGCACTTTCAGTAGTATTTGCTGACTCTTCGTTTTCAGCACAAGTTCCAAAAGATGAAAGTTGCTAGTATTAAAAAAAAAAAAAAAAGAAAAGAAAAGAAAAGAAAAGAAAGAAAAAGAAAAAAAAAGAAAGGAAAAAAAAAAGAGAGCGAGAGGAAATGATCTACCAAGCTAATAAAGAATACAACTGCTGCTGCACCGGGCAATCTCACAGTACAGCACTGAAGAAAACAAAGACTACTAGCAGCGTTGGGAAGTGCTCTTTCAAAGCTGTTGAGTAGGCACAAACTTCTTGTTTCAGATCAAGTGTTGTGTCTTCAACTTGTGTACTCTTCTTTGGTGTTGCTGGTTGTTGCGGTGTGTTCCTTGCCTGATCTGAACTTGAAGCAGCAGTTTCAGGTGGTAAAGTCTGTTCCGTTACACTTCATACTAGAGGCAGAAACAAAGGCAAGGTGCAGCTATTAGAGAACCAGGGGCAGAGGCTGGGAGGCTCATAATCACTGTCCAGTGTTGCAGAGAACTTGGATGTGCTTAGGTGGGGAAAGCCTACATCCTCTGTGAAGAGCCCAAATTATCCCAAAGTCCTACTAATGTCCCCATCACCTGCACATTATACAATATGGTATTCGGCCAGCACTAGCACCTTACAGACATCTAGCGGTGTGCCGGTTTTATGGGAAACATCAAGTAACTCCCCACTGGAGTTTACAGTCTAGATCAAAAAAGCTACACTGGAGAAAACTAGAAATACAGAACACAAAATTCAGCTGCTAGGACACCACCTGGGTGCTGCATGCCACACACTGCCCTAGATGGCACACTCCATTCACGACTATACAAATAGCACAGCAACACAGCAAACACAGACAACTAAGAAGAACATGAAAACTAAGAGAAAAAGAACAAGTATCCTTTGCATAAACATCACCCAAGACAAGCCTGAATAACCACAAAATTCTAAGTTCTTTGAAAATAGGACCGTTGGAGCCGGGTGTATTGGCACACGCCTTTAATCCCAGCACTCTGGGAGGCAGAGGCACGCAGATCTATGTGAGTTCGAGGCCAGCCTGGTCTACAAAGTGAATCCAGGACAGCCAAGGCTAAATAGAGAACCCTGTATCAAGATCTCTCTGCATAGCCCTCGCTGTCTTAGAACTCTAAACAAGGCTGGCCTCAAACTCAGAGAGATCATCTGCCTCTGCCTCCTGAATGCTGGACTTAAAAGGTATGGACACCTATGGAATTTTTCCCCCAAGACAGTTCCCTCACGGAATTTTTAAAAGTCTTCCTTCAAGCCAAGTTCTCTGGCATGGAGTGACAAGTGTGGTATATTTTGAATGAATGACTATATAAATATATTCATATATAAATATATAAATGAACACATCAGCCTGGATAGAAGAGAAGGCCAGAGAGTGGGAAGATCCACTGTGTGACACCTGCAACAGAACCAGATTATGAGAAGCAGCTCCTGTCCTCTGATAGACCATGGCACAAGCACTGTGGCACATCTGTGTGCCCACACATAGACAAAATAAAACGCAACAAAAAATTGCCACAAACCATTGAGATGGTTCAAAATGGAAAGACTTTTCCCAGGACCCATGTGTAGAAGAGAGCTCATTTGGCAAGCTGTCCTTTGACATCTGTCTTACACAACTGTGTATTTGTATACATATAAATTAAGCACAAAAAAAAAAAAAAAAAGGGGAAAACAACCTATTACTTTAGGTCAGGCTTTTCCTATGTTGCCCAGGCTGGTCTTGAATTCTTGGCTCCAGGGAATTCTCCCCCCAACCTCACTTGCCAAGGTGCTGGCGCTATAGGTGTAGGTGCACATTACATTTGGCAATTGTTTTATATGTAAAGAAAAAAATGCAGACAACCTGAGAGATTAATATTTTCATTTGAAAAACAACACAAGCCTGGAGAGGTGGTGCACCCCTGTAATCCCAGCACTTGGGAAGACAGAGGAAGGTGGATCTCCGTGAGTTCAAGGCCAGCTTGGTCTACAAAGTGAGCCCAGGACAGCCAAGGCAACACAGAGAAACTGTTTTTGTTTTTTGTTTTTGGGGGCGGGGGAAGGCATCACAAACAAGAATGGTGACAGGCTGGTAAGACGGCTTGCTGAATAAAGGTACTTATTTGGTTAGGATTAATCCCTGGGACCCATGTGAATGTAAACAGAGCAAAAAACCCAAAGTTGTCTTCTGATTTCCACACCTGCACCTTGGCACACTCATAATCAAACACAAATCAATCAGGAAAACATGAATGACTACAAGGTGACCTAGATGTGGTGGGATATGCCCACAATTCTAGGACACCCAGGACCACATAGAAAGACCCTGTCCAAAAAAAAAAAAAAAAAGGCTGGACAAGATGAAGCGTGCCTTTAATACTAATACTAGGGAAGCAAAGGAAGGCAGATCTCTGAGTTCAAGACCAGCATGGTCTGCAGAACAAGTTCTAAGACAGCCAGGGCAAAACAGAGAAACCATCTCAAACCACTGCCAATTAAAAAAAAAAAAGAAAATGAAATGCTAAAAAAGAATCTGGGTGTGGAGGTGCAGGCCTGTAATCCCAGCACTCAAGGAGGCAGAGGCAGGGGAATCTCCTTGAGTTCTAGGACAGCCAAATCTACACAGAGAAACCCTGTCTCAAAAACACCCCCAAAGCTTTAGATAATAATATCAAGTGCCAGGTTGTCCGATCTGAGTTCAAAAGGTCTCCAGATGAGGTTTCAGGACAAAAAACCCTGTCTTTAAAAACCAAAATAAGTAAATAAATAACAAATAAAATTAAAATCTAAGTCATCATCCATTAAGGGAAACAAAAAAATTGATGCAACCATCCTTTGTATATGTTTAATAGTTAACAACTGTGCTGAGTTGTTAATGACCTGGATACTAAGGGTATTTAAAATTCTATATCTAGCATGTAACTGCTGTTAAATACAACAGTCAGAGTCAGAAGCTGAAGAAATTATTATCCAACAAAAACCTAATCTATGCTATATCTCATTTTTGAGACATTCCGAAGCTCAAAGTGACCTTAAACTTCTAATAACCTTCCAGCCTTTCCTTCTGAGTACTGGGAATTGAACCAAGGACTTTGAGCATACCAGCCAAACTCTAAGCTACCTACATTTGTAATTTAAATCTTTCTGCCCATCGTGATGGTGCACACATTTAATCTGAGCACACAGGAGACAGAGGCAATAGGATCTCTGTGAGCTCCAGGCCAGCCTGGTCTGCAAATCCGTTCCAGGACAACCAGTGCTACATAGAGAAAGAGTCTCAAAAAACTAAAGTGTGGGAGGATTTTTTCTAGAAATCACATTAAAGTCAAAGCAAACCAATTTATCTAATTTAATTATTCAAAATGTTAATGCACAAATGCAACTGACCTAATAAATCACGATTCTTAAATTTCTTGAAATTAGTGTTATTTTATAATCACAATGTATTTCAATTCAACTTATTTTGTCCTTTTTTTTTTTCTTCTCCAGGCAGCATTTCTCTGTATAGTCCCAGAATTCCCTCTGTAGACCAGGCTGGCCTCAAACTCAGATCCACCTGCCTCTGCCTGCTGGAACCAAAGATATGCACCGCCATGCCTAGCTCTCAAGTTTAATTTTAAAATGCGTATTTAATAGCCACATCTAGCTTAGTGGCATTGAAGAATAAGCCCATCAACTGAGAAGGAAAAGCATGTCTTATAAAACATAAGTAAGCTTACTGGCAAAGATTTCACCTAATAAAAGGAGGTAACATCCAGCACAGACTTACTCACTGGAGGCTTGTGGTTGCTAAGTTGGAGAAACAGAAATGCAATATATTTTCTGTAGCTTCAAACCAATAGGAAGTTTACCTGTGCAATATTGTGAAACAGCAGATGAATTTACTTTTAACTTTATATTAATGCTATACCTTAGCATAAAGACACTCTATATTTTGTATTTTGTTTTTAATTATGTACTACCACATTCAAGCAGAAGATTTTAATGCAAAACAAAGGAAATTCTAAATCCTGCTTGGGGAAGGGGGCTTAAAAAAAAAAGTGCAGGGGCTGGAGAGATTGCTCAGAGGTCAAGAGCAAGCACTGGCTGCTCTTCCAGAAGTCCTGAGTTCAATTCCCAGCAACCACATGGTGGCTAATGACCATCTATAATGAGATCTGGTGCCCTCTTCTGGTGTGCATGTGTACATGCAGGAAGAACACTGTATACATACTAAATACATAAATCTTTAAAAAAGAAGTGCCTTAGAGGCGGCAGCACACACCTTCAGGACGAGTACTCAGGGGGTAGAATCTCTCTAAATGAAGGCCAGACAAGATGGTGGAAATGAGTTCCAGGCCAGCTCTGGGTCTACAGAGCTAGTTCCAAGGCTATACAAGAATCTCTATCTTGAAAAACAAAACAAAAAATAACCCACAACTCACCCCAGTACAGCAGTTTCACCATGTAACCATTCCCATTAACTAAACTTTTATAGTTGTAACCACTGCATAAAATTTTGAATTTGTTTTGTGAAACAAGGTCTCCCTATGTAGCTGAGAATGGCTTCTAACTCAAGATCCTCCTGTCTAAGCCTCCCAATTACTGAAACAGTATTTGGACAAAACATCTCAAAATGGTTCCCTTTTTCAGAAAAGAAAGCTTCAAAAGGCACAAGTCTGTGTCTTAAAAATAGCAACATTTCTACTTTATCTTGCAACACAGTCCTAATATTTTACTACTGAAAATTTCATCCAAAAGCAGCTTCACCATTTCTACTTTATCTTGCAACACAGTCCTAATATTTTACTACTGAAAATTTCATCCAAAAGCAGCTTACATGTTTCAACTGCTGGAAAAAAAAAAAAAAAAAGAATAGCCTTCACAGGAACGTACTTATGCTTAATGAACTATATGCTTTAAGGTCAAAACTAAGGTTTATGTTAGATTAAAGGGGTTACCTGAAGGCGTGTATGTGGTGGAATGGGTGAAAGCAAAAGAAAAACCAATTTTTACTTCGTGGAAACTTGCCACATTCTCAATAATTTCTTAAAGGTTACACTTAAGTCAGAACTTATTTACAAAAAAAGAAAACCTATCTTCTGTGATTCAAATACTTTGCTTTTCAACTCAGCTGCTATAAATACTCATCATGACGGTGAACACCCAGAGCAGCTGCAAAATCAAACTACTATCATCTTTTTTTTTTAAATTTCGGTTCTAAGACTAAAAAGAAACAAGAATAAACATATCTAAGTTTTTCTTTTCTTTTCTTTTTTTTTTTTTTTTGAGACAGGGTTTCTCTGTGTAGCCTTGGCTGTCCTGGAACTTTCTCTGCACACCAGGCTGGAACTCAGAGATCCTTTGCCTCCCAAGTGCTGGGATTAAAGGTGTGTGCCACCCCCTAAATTTTATGACATATATTCGTGGATGTTTATGTACACAATCCACTTCTTACCCACATTAATAATCATACTGCACGTCAATTTAATACTGAGTACTTTCTAGTACCTCAAAATGAAACAGATCCAAGCACTTAATCCCAGCACTTGGTAGGCAGAGACAACTGTTAGTGATCTCTGTAACTGTAAGGCCAGCCTGGTCTACAGAGTTAGTTCTAAGGCCAGCCAAGGCTTTACAGTGAGAATGTATCTTAAAAAATAAACACACAAACAAAAAACACCAAGCATTTTGCAGCTTTAACTAATGCCCTATAATTTGGAAACTACTCTTTTAAAAAGTAGGTTGGAACAAGCAGTCCAAAGGTTGGACAGCCAGTTCAAAGCCAGCCTAGGTTACATAGTTCAAGGGCAACTTGAGCTGCATAATCAGTCTCAATAAAGAAAAACAAACTTGGCAGCTCTGTAAACTGCAAGTTGAAAGGAGCCTAACATAATTTAGTTGTTCAAACTCTATCACCTTTGAGCATCGTTGGTTTCTGTCTGTCCCTTTCAACTGCTTAAGCCGCACTATTTTTTGTTCTTGTTCCTTTTAGTTGCAGAACACGGAAACCAAGTGGCCTAATAATGTTCAGATTGTCTTCTTCTTTGGTTAGTCTTGTTTTATAGGGAGGGCTCTCCGCTCACCTGGGAGTCACGTTGGAGACCAGCCACATAGGTGTTAACTCTTTAAAGCAAGAGAACCATAGCACTAAGATTTCACATGGCTGAAACATTCCATGGCAAAATCCTACCATTTGATCTCGTACCGGGGCTCTACAACTACATACATGACAAAGCCAAGCCATTCATTACACAATGTAGGCCAGTGTTTGCACCACGAAGAGACGGCATCACGGAACTCTCATAACGCATACCATTTACCCCAGACAGAAGGGTAGGAAGACACGTACCTAGAATGGGACCCAGCTCCCTTTTCAAATGTCAAGGGGCAGTTAGGTGTGGAGACCCAACCGTAAGTGACTGTGAGTAAAGATGTCAATTCTGCCGCGCTAGGGTCAGATACGGCTGGGAAGAAAAGAGGTATCCCTGAACAGTTTGCCTACATGGAACAGGCTCTCAACCCACACACAAAGAAGGCGCCACTGCCGCACTGCGCTGTGGTAGTCGTAGTCGTATCCCCAAAGCAAGGGACGGTCAAGAAAGACAAGGTCCTGAAAAAAGAAGTAGGCCCTTCACCCCGGCCTCTTCCAGCTGCACACAAAGGACCGCGCCACCACCCCCCTCACCCCTCCCGCCGGGACTTGTAGTTCCCTTTCCCCTAGCCAAGCCGCAGAGGGGGAAGAAGACAGACTACAGCTCCCAGCAGCCTCCGCGCCAGAGCCCCGCACCCTCTGCCTCCATCTTGGCTGCGGTCGGAGCCTCCATTTTCGCTCCCTCCCCCCACTTCAGTCACCACCACCACTACCACCACCAGCACTACGCGCGCCTCCTAGCCTCAACTCCTCACTAAGGCTCCGCGGCCTGCCATGAGGCCGAGACGGTTGGACCGGGGACGAATAAGGAAGCCTGGAGTAGGAACTCACACTGGGATCTCTCCTACCCGGAATTCTAGGAGTGCCCACATTGACGCTCAAGTCTTTCCCGTTAATCTGGGTCTCCTCACCCGTCCTTAGCCTGGCTTCTTGCTAGCCCCAATTAGACACTGAGGTCGTACTCACCCCAACAGCTCAGCGCCCCCTCTCCAGCGCCGCCATAAGCAGCACGGCCCGGTACGTAGGAATAAATCTCGCTTCTCTCGCGAGAGTTGCAGGCTCCGAGCGCGTGCACGGGAAGGTGGGGGCGTGCTCTTAGTACGCCTGCGCGCAAGGCCTGAGTGACGCCAGCCAGTGACCTGCGTTTATCCACAAGCAAGATGGTGACTGTTCTTTTATACTCTCACCCATGAGTGCTGCTAGAAGGCGTTTACTGACTCCACTGGGACGCGGGGGGCGGAGTGGAGAGTGACTTTAGGTGTCGGTCTTCGCGAGCCCAGATGTTTTAGGCAGCGAGGCTTGAGTAAACCTTGAGCAGGAACAGTTCTGAGGGCAGATCCGGGAATGTAGTGAAGAAAGATTTCACTTTCCTCAGCAATAATCCAGGAGTCCTCAAACCGCAGTTTCTCTTTAGTCACGGGACAGTCTTTCTCCTGTCTCCTACATTAGAATGGGTTTCATTGGTTTAGAGACAAGTTTTTAACAAAGTAATTTGTAAATCTTAACTGAGACCTTTTGTCTTCCAGAAACTGCATTGCTTGCAACAGACAGAAAAGCGAGGCTGTATAATCAGTAAAATCCAAAACTCCCAACGGCTTTAACTGCCCTTTTCAGTTACTAGAAGATATTTGTAGTGTGTCATTCTGATAAGTATTTAAGAGGCTGGAATTATTTATCTCGCTGAAGTGTGATGGTTAAATCTGACCACTTGCAAATTTAATAGATTACCCTGTCAAAGAATAAAGAATCCTCTATTAAAATAATTACACAGAATCAGTGGCTGTCTTGTTTCGTTTGTTGTTGTTTTTCTTGTTTTTGTTTGACTGATTGATTTTTTTTTAGGTTTTTCGAGACGGGGTTTCTCTGTGTGTAGCCCTGGCTGTCTAGTGCTTTGTAGAGCAGGCTGGCCTCTAATTCAGAGATCTGCCTGCCTCTGCCTCCCTGAGTACTGGGATTACAGGCATGTGTACGCCTGGCAGTTTTTTTGTTTTTGTTTTTCGAGACAGGGTTTTTCAATGTAGCCTTGGCTGTCGATGCATTGGAATTTGTTCTGTAGACCTGGCTGGCTTGAACTCACAGAGATGGCCTTCCTCTGCCTCCGGAGTACTATAGAGCATGCTGGCCTAGAACTCATAGAGATCCCCCTGCTTCTACTATGCTGGGATTAAAGGTGTGAACTACCATGCCCAGAGATCTACCAGGCTTTGCCTCCCAAATCCTAAAAGGGGTGTACTAAGAAAGAACTTTTCAGACTACAAAGAGATTGGAGATCTGACACTTGATCCAGACAGATACAAGGCCTTGGATTTCCGAATCTTCATCTGCATAATAAATAGCCTTTTCCTACTTTCAACCTTCAATGCCTCCATTCCTTTTTTCCTTTTCTTGACAGGGTTTCCAAGAGTAGCCCAGTCTTGTGGGGAGTGTGTCATGAATCCTCCTGCCTCAGCTTCTCAAGTGCTGCTCACAGGTCTGCCTCCACCAAGTCTGTTCCTAAAACATAGCCTTTGGTTACTACTGTTTAGTGCTCTTTTGCTCTTCATGGTATACGTTGTCAGCGTTCCCTCTCTGATGGCCCAATGCACTCTTCCTTTGTGTATTGTTAGATCGTATATATGTAATTACATGGGAGGGGCAATACTATGATAAAGATAGTATGTAAATATCAACTATCTTTTTGTACATGGCTCCAATAGCCTATGAATATAACACACTTTGTTTTCCTATTTACCCTCAATATACACTAAAATTATTAAACCTTCAATGGAAATGTAAAACATTTAAACTTCTTTATACTTTATTCAGCTTTTTGAATGTGCAGTTGTTGGGATGTACACAGTAATAATGAAAAATGCAGCCACTAGGCACGGTGGCCCATGACTGTAATCCTAGCAGAGGGAGGCAGGCACAGGTGGATCTCTGAGTTCAAGGCCAACCTGGTCTACAAATTGAATCCAGGACAGTCAAGGCTGCAGAGAGAAAAACCCTGTCTCAAAAAACCAAAAACCAAAGGAATAGAAAGAAAGGAATAGAGAGAAAGGAAGAAAGGCGCTAGGTTCTGCAGCACATGCTTGCAATCCCAGCTAGTTGGGGGGCTGAGATAGGAGAATGGAAAAGTGTAAGACCAGTGTGGACAACTTAGTGAAAGCTTGCCTCAAAATAAAAAGCAAGCGAGGGAGGGAGAAAGAGAAGAGCAGGGCATGGTAGAACATTCCTTTACTCCAAAACTCAGCTGACAGCGGCAGGTGAATCTCTGTGAGTTGGAGCAGAGCCTACATAATGAGTTTCAGAACAGCCAGGGCTATGTAGAGAGAACCTTTTCTTTTTCTCTTTTTTCTATTTTTAGGATTTGTTTGTTATACAGTGTTCTGGCTGCACGTGAGCCTGTATGCCAGAAGAGGGTACCAAATCTCATTATAGTTGGTTGTGAGCCACCATGTGGTTGCTCAGAATTGCATGCAGGACCTTTGAAAGAGCTGCCAATGTGCTTAACTACAGAGCCATCTCTCCAGCCTCAAGAGAACCTTTCTAAAATAAAATAAGTAAAATAAATAAAAATAAAAGACGGGCTGGGTGTGGTGGTGCATGCCTGTAATCCCAGCACTCTGGGAGGCAAAGGCATTTCGATCTCTGAGTTTGAGACCAACCTGGTCTACAAAGTGGGTCCAGAACAGCCAAGTTGATACAGAGAAACAAAAATAAAAATGAAAAATAAACAAATTTAAAAAAAGAGACTGCCAACTACTCTCTTTGTTCCATTCAGCTTGCCCTAATGGAAACATATCTTTTCTTAATAAATTGACTGATTCTTTATAAAAATAATAAAAATGAGAAGAAAAGGGGTTGGTGATGTAGCATGGTGGTTGTCGCTTCACACAAAGTTAAAGACAGAAAGGAAAGAGAAAAATGGATAAAACCCTGTTCAAGAAACTTTCAGCTTAACTTCATTGATCACAAAGCAAACATGAATGCGTAAGTGCCATAAAAGGAAGATGCACAGTATTAGAACAGATGACTTCCAGTTAGGAGCAAATCATCTTGAATTATAAGAGGAAGCAGTATTCTATTTCTGTTAAAAAAAATTTTACTCTCTGTCTCTGTTGCTGTTGGCCCAATTCCACCCATGCCACCTTAAGTTTTACTCTACTTTCCTACACATGGACACTCTCATCACGTTCATAGTGCACTTTATTATAAGTATTAGTTTATACAGGCTTGAATGACTAGCTCATTGGATAGCTCTCCCTCTCTCCCCCTTACACACATACACTAAAAAATAAAACCCAATGTCGTGCCTGAGAAATACAGCATATAAACATCACACAACAGTTGTTCTGTTTTATTTGCCTATTTCTTAAATACAGATACTTTCCCCTTTCCCTGACCACACATCAAACTTGGGAATTCTCATCTAACTTTACAAAAGAACCACCTTGGGCTCTTGTACCAGAAGCAAGGTCATGTGAAACTGGATTAAAGGTAGAATTAGGTCTAGAAGCACACATTCCAAAATATCACAGCAAAGAGAAATGTAAAACATAATAGTGTTGCTGTGTTCTATCAGTCTGATTCATGTGATAAAAATAAGTTTGTGACTTCTAGAGTTACAGGAGCCTTTAAGCCTCAAATGGTCATTTATTTTTATGGTCTCAGAAACTTACATAGACAAAGAAACTGATTATGGCCCTGTGCTTTTTTATCTCTGCAGTTATCAATATGCACCTTAGCTCTGGAATCTGAAAATAGCTTTTTAAGAGCCAAATACATCCCCAACCCATTTCTTTACATGTGTTCTCCCCGCCCTGCCTTTTTTTTTTTCTGAGCCAGGGTTTCTCTGTGTAGTCTTAGCTACCCTGGATTCACTTTGTAGACCAGACTGGCCTGGAATTCACAGATATCCCCCTGCCTCCACCTTTCAAGTGCTGGGATTAAAGGTACGAGCCATCGCTGCCTTTTAATTTTTTAATTTTTTAATAAGACACGATTTCTCTGCATAGCCTTGGCCCTTTATGGAACTCATTTTGTAGACCAGGCTGGCATTGAACTCACAGATTTACCTACCCCTGCCTCCAGGTGTTTTGATTAAAAGTGTAAATCATCACACCTGGCTTGAAAGGCATGTGCCACCACCTGCTCGGCTCACTTTCTTTCTTTCTAATAACTTAAAAAATTTTATGTTGTTTTGCCTGCATGTATGCCTTTGAACCAAGTGCATGTGTGCTTCCTAAAGAGGGCTAAAGAGGTCATATCTTCTGAAACTGAAGTTGCAGACCCGGTAAATAGAACCTGGATCCAGGAACTGCTGAACTGTTTCTTCAGCCCCTATAGACATTTTGTTGTTGTTGTTTGTTTTGAGACAGAGTCTCTCTATGTAGCCCTGGCTGTTCTAGGACAGTCTGGCCTCAAACTCACAAAATCTACCTGCTTCTGCCTCCACGTGCTGTGATTAAAGGTGTTTACCATCACACCTGGCTCTTCTTGAGTAATGGTAGACAAGGTATGGTGTTGTGTTTTGTTTTGTTGGTCAGTTTTCCATCAAATGAAAAAAGTTAGGCCAGCGGGGGCCCTTTTCTTCTTTCTTCCTCTCTCTCTCTCTCTTTTAATGTATGAGTGCTCTACCTGCATGCCAGAAGAGGGCATCAGATCACATTAGAGATGGTTATGAGCTACCATGAGGTTGTCAGGAATTGAACTCAGCACCTCTGGAAGAGAAGCAGGTGCCTTTTCCTTTTCTTTTCTTTCCTTTTCTTTTTATAAAGTTGATTTACTCACTACATTGTTGTTGTTGTTTGTTTTTTGAGACAGGGTTTCTTTGTGTAGCCTTGGCTGTCCTGGACTAACTTTGTAGAGCAGGCTGGCCTCAAACTCATAGTGATCTACCTGCCTTTGCCTTCCCAGAGTGCTGGGATTACAGGCAAGTGCCCCGGAGCCTAGCTGCAAATTTACTCAATATTTTAAAGATGGTTTTGTTTGGACTTTATATCGTTCTGATGTGAGAAAGATAGAAAATGAAGTTGTTCTGTGAAACATGAACATACTCTAGAACAAAATTTCCACCAAATTGAGACTGTGGGTGGTGGTACACACCTGTGATCCTGCTAGGGAGGTTGAAACAGCAGGATCAGGAAGTCAAGGACATCCTCAGCTTCACAGTGAGCTTGAGATGAGGCTGAGACCAGGAGACTGTTTGAAAATAAGCAAAAACAAAAGCAAGCAGGGTGTGGGGAGGAACTCCGTTAAGCCAGCATTTCGGAGTAGAGGCCTGTAGATCTCTGGGAATTCAAAATCAGCCTGGTTAACAGGCCAGCCAGGGATACACTGTGGGACGAAACAAAACAAGAATAAAATTGATGTAAAGAACCTGAATTTCATTCTAAAACACTATGATCCAAACATTTTATTCCTTAACCTATCAATTACAGGCCATATTAATAATAACACTAATATGAAAATGTCAGCCTGTAACAGCAACCCTTGGGAAGCTACGCAGAAAGACCTGGCAGTCAAGGCCAGCTTATGCCACAAAGGTACCCAAGGCTATGAAATGTGACTTTGTCTCAAAGAACAAAAATTATAAGTAACTGTAAGACAAAGAATGAGTAACCTCAGCATTGTACTTAGAGGAAGAACTATGTGAATGCACTGTGTGTGTGTATAGAACCCTCTGGAGATACAGGTCCAACCAATTGCGAATCACTCAAAGCAGGTGTGGGTACTAACCTGGAGTCCTCTAGAATGGCAGGTAGTGTTGTAAACTGCAGAGCACCATTATCTGGTTTTGTTACTTTTGTTTGTTTAAGACAAGCTCCCTCTAAATAACCCTGGGTATTCTGGAATTCACTATAAAGACCAAGCTGGCCTTGAACTCAGGGAGACCCCTCTGCCTCTTGAATGCTGGGATTAAAGACATGGGCCACCACACCCAGCCCTAATGTATTTTTGATTTAGCTCATTTTAGCTCCTGACAAAAATCAGCTGTAATTAGGATAAAGTGCAAACTCTTCTGCAGTGGTGACCAGGCTCTATGGCCTACCTAATTCTCTAGGCCCATGTTTGCTATAATTTGTTCCACCACTTTGGCCCTTCCAACACTACAAGTTTATTCCTGCTTCAAAGCCCATGAATTTGCTGTTGCCTGATCTGGAAACTTTCCCACATCATCTCTTATTTGGCCTGTTCTCACCATTCAGGATTTAGCTCGGTGGCCATTGGCTTTACCACTGCCACTCTCTACAACATCACTTATTATCTCCAGTGAATGTATTGCTATCCACACTTAACATACTTATGATTTTGTTAATTGTCCATCTTCATGAACTATATAAAGCACAAAGCTCAGCTTTCTGTGTATTTTTTTTTTTTCACTGTAAAAAATCGGATGGTTGTGAGCTGGTGCTGGAAACTGAACCTGGGTCCTTTGCAAGAGCAATAGATGCTCTTAACTGTTAAACTGTATCTCCAGCTCGATAGCTTTCTTTCTTTTCTTTTTGTTTTTTTGTTTGTTTGTTTGTTTTGTTTTTTTGAGACAAGGTTTCTCTGTATAGCCCTGGCTGTCCTGTACTCGTTTTGTAGGCCAGGCTGGCCTCGAACTCACAGAGATCCGCCTGCCTCCACCTCCCAAGTGCTGGGATTAACAGGTGCCCCGTTTCTTATCTTTGAGGCAAATTCTTACTGTACTGAACAGGACGACCTTAAGTTTATGAGCTCCATGACTGCCCTAACTAAGCATCCCCAGCACCTGGGACGACAGCCACAGGGCAAGCCAAGCTACAGTTCACAAATGTATTCATCAAAGGGGCCATTTAAAGATGTCAGACAGAAAGCTGGATACCCCAGCTTTAATCCCACCATGTGGAAGGCAGAGGCAGGCAGATCTCTGAGTCTGAGGTCAGTCTCATGTACAGACTGAGTTCCAGGACAGTCAGGGTTACAAAGAGAAACTCTGGAAATTTTTTTCAAATACTCGGGGTTTTTCAGTTCAGCCATATGTTAAACCTACCTACAATTAAAAAAAATTTTTTTAAACAAGTCATTTAAACATGTTTAGAGATAATTTTTATTATATATACAGGAAGCCAAAATTATGCAAAATAAATAAGCAAACATTCTGAAAATTTCCTGATAAAGTAATTTTTTCGAATTTTTAATTTTTTAAAGTTTTAAAAAAAATTTTGTTTGTATATTGGTGTTTTGTCTGCATGAGTAAGGTGGTTGGGTCCCCTAGAATAGGAGTTATAGACAGTTGTGAGCTGCCATGTGAGTGCTGGGAAATGAACCCGCGTTCTTCGGAAGAGCAGACAGTGCTTTTTAACCACTGAGCCATCTCTTCAGCCTGATTTTTTTATTTTTTAAGTAAAATTTTGTAAAAGGAACTTTTTATTTTCCTGTTTCAATTGTTGTCTTAGGAGCTCACTGCCTCCTACTGCTAACCTAGGCCTAGAATATTTTTCAGCCTTTGAGAATCACAGCTTAATAAGCTCACCTTTCGGTGTTCTTACCGAGCTTTGGGCTGGCTGCTTCAACTCAGCAGTTCTGGCTGAAACTCCTTTTCCAGCTAATTAGCAATCTGGCTTTTCTCTCAGCCTCTGAATTGTTCTGCTTGGTCTCAAACTAACTCAAGCAATCTGCTCTAATCTCCTGGCTGCTTCTCATTCTCTGGTTTATTCGATCTTTATCTGAGTTCTCTCTCTGCACCCAGCTCTCTATTACTGACCCAGTAAAACAGGCTCCCAATTATTGGGATTGAAGGTGTGTGCCTCCTAAGTGCTGGGGTTAAAGGTGTGAATCACCATTCCTGGATTTTTCTCTACTTGAAACTTGCTCTGTATCAGGATGGCCTTGAACTCAGAGATCGGCATGCTTCAGTCTCCTGAGTGTTAGGATTAAAGGCGTCCTAAGTTCTGAGATGAAAGGTGTGGACTATTGTAACTCTCGAATTTAGAAGACAACTAATTTATAGAGATCATAATGTCTGCTGGATTAAAGGCATGGATTACTACTCCCCTGCTCAAATTTATCATAGCTCCAAATTACTCCAATGCTCAGAGGTGTAGAAAACAAGTTTGAACTGTAGTTATTCTTTGAATTTACTGAAAACATTAAAAAAATTTTTTTTAATTTTTTTGAGACAGGGTTTCTCTCTGTAGCTTTGGCTATCATGGAATAGCTTTGTAGACCAGTTTGTCCTGAACTCAAAGAGATCTGCCTGCCTCTGCCTCTGAGTGCTGGGATCAAAGGTGTGTGCCACCACCAACCGGCTATTTTTTTTAAAAGATTTTATTTATTTTATGAATGAGTGCTTTATCTTCATGTAGGTCTGTATGCCAAAAGAGGGCATCAGATTCTAGTATACATGGTTGTGAGCCACCATGTGGTGCTGGAAATTGAACTCAGGACCTCTGGAAGAACGGACAGTGTTCTCTGCCGAGCCATTTATCTGCAGCCCTATTTTAAATCTCTTAACTGTGTTCTTAATACCAAACAACAAAAATATCCCTTTTACCTGAAGAAATAGTCTTTAGTCTTCATAAGTTAGTTTGAACTGAACGATCAAGCTCTCTCAGGTACCGCCTCTCTTTATTCAGAAAATCTCTCCTGTTGGAATCCAATCTTTATCAATTTTGATGGCATCTACAGTTTTTCTTCTCCTTTGGAAACAAAGGCGAAACCTCTTCCCCAACATAACACATATCCCAGGTTCCACTCTGAAGTCAACACATCTTTAAAAATATACCGCTTGCTTTAATTCAGCAGGTTTTGTTTTCTACTATCCAGTGCCTCTCTGCAGCTGTTGTTGCCTCCTCCTTACCGCCTAAAAAATTAAACTTAATAAAGTACTGTGTAATCTATCTCCAGGGGCCTTTATTATCTCTTTCTGTTTATTAAGCATATTTTTTAAAGTGTGATTAGATCTTTCTGTAGCTGCTTGTCCTGTAGGATTATGTGGTATACCTGTAATACGCTTTATGTTGTAATATGAAAAAAAAACTTTCGTTTTATTAGATACATGCTGAAGCATTGTCGGTCTTAGTTTGTACAGGTATCCCCATAATAGCCATAACGTCTAATAAATGTTTAATTACAAAATCAGCCTTTTCAGAACTTAAAGCGGTTGCCCATTGAAATCCTGAATATGAAGCTGGGCATGGGCGTGGTGGCACACACACACCTTTGATCCCAGCACTCTGGAGACAGAGGCAGGTGGATCTCTGTGAGTTCCAGGCCAGCCTGGTCTACAAAGCAAGGCCAATGCCACACAGAAAAACCCTGTCTCAAAAAAAAAAAAAAAAAAAAAAAAAAAGAAAGAAAGAAAGAGAAAAGAAAGAAAAAAGGCAATTGTCCAGGATAGCCAGGGACACACAGAAAAACCCTGTCTTGAAAAACAAAAACAAACAGACAAACAAAAAGAAATCCTGAACATGTATCTATGGTGTGGTGTCCATACTTTAAATTTTCAAACTATGTAAGATGAAAAACATCCATTTGCCAAATTTCATTTCGTTGGCTACCTTGTGGGTTACTTCCTGAAAGTAATGGAGTTTGATTATACAAAAATATGTAGGACATTGCATTATATTCCTTAACTTGTTGCCAAGTGATAGAAAAATCTTTCTTCAAACCTCTGCTGTTAACATGTTTATTATGAAACTCTAAGGCTTCTAGCACATTTCCTATTAACAGCTGATCAATTTCATCATTACCTTGTGTTAGAAGGCCTGGTAGACTCGTATAGCATCTGATATGTGTTAAATACACTGAATGATTTCTGTTTCTAATTACTTGTTGTAGTTGAATAAATAGTGAAGTTAATTCTGAATCATCTGCAATAAGTTCAACAGTTTTAATATATAAAACAACTCTGCATATTGTGAGTCAGTAACTATATTAAGGGATTCATGAAAATCACATAATACCCTAAGAATGGCATATAACTCTGATTTTTGAACTGAATGGTAAAGGCTCTGAGCCATTTTATTTATTTTTCCTGATTTATAACCTGCCTTACAGGTTTATTTATTTATTTGCATCAGTATAAAATGCAAATGCTCCAGAAATTGATGTCCCTTTTACCACGAGGGAAAATCCAATTAGTTATTTTTACAAATGGAAGTCTCTTGATTTTGGAATATTTGTTGTTAATCTCTCCCCAAAAATTACTGCAAGCTCTTTGCCAATGTTCATTTTCTGCCCATAATGAGGCAATTTCAGCATTAGTAAAGGGTACCACAATTTCTGCTGGGTCTATTCCTGCTAATGATGAAGTCTCATTTTTCCTTTCAGAATCAATTCAGAAATCTTTTCTACATAGGTGTTTAGTATTTTACACTGTTTATGTGCTAAAACTATCCATTCTAAGATATTATCTTCTTTATGCATAATAATTTCCATGGGAGGGGCTGGAGAAATGGCTCAGTAGTTAAGAGCACTGTCTGCTTGCTCTTCTAGAGGTTCTGAGTTCAGTTTTAGACAACCATGTGGTAGCTCACAACCATCTATACTGGGATCTGATGCCCTCTTCTGGCATGCAGATGTACATGCAGATAGAGCACTCCTACATGTAAAATAAATAAATAAAAATAATAGAATTATGTGCTCTCTTTGGCAGCACATGTATGAAAATTGGAACGATAGAAAAAAGATTAGCATGGCCCTTGTGCAAGGATGACATGCAAATTCGTGAAATGTTCCACATTTCTCCAAGTATGAAGAGGACCTAGACCTCCTGCTCAGATGTTGCTGATAGGCAGTCTCCATGTGGGTTCCCTAGTAAGGGAACAGGGGCTGTTTTTGACATGGATTCTATTGCCTGATCTTTGATCACTTCCCCCTGAAGATGGGAGCACCTTGCCAGGCCACAGAGGAAGAGGATGTAGGCAGTCCTAATGAGTCTTGATAGTCTGGGGTCAGATAGTAGGGGAGGAGGGTTCCCCTTTTCTGAGAAATAGGGGAGCAGAATAGGGGGGAAGAGGGAACATTTAAAGCTGCTAGATAACGTGCTAAGCTGTGATCATCAAATTCAAACTGTCTTTGTAAATCAGTATATTGACTTTCACCTAGCAACTTATGATGGTATTGGACTCCAGAGGTTGGGAGACCCTCCATTCCTTGGGATAGATGCCAGACCCCAACAACCCACAAAGTCAAGAGCTTGATGTAAACAGCAAGAGGTGTTTTACTTAGTAGCCGGCATGCCAGGGCTCTGCACACAGCTCCAACGCAAGGGGGTGTTGCAGAGCCCTGAGAAGCAGAATCACAGAGTTTATAAAGGCATAAACCGCAAAACAGGAGGGGGATCTGGGGGTAAGGGACTCCTAAAGGGGCGATCTATGATTGGTCGTAGCCAGGTGCAGCCGGGAGGGAACGGTTAGAGATTGTATCCATAACTACAGAAGGGCGTCTCTCAGAAATGTTTTGTATCAGATCCGGGTTTGGTAATGATTAAAGCTTACAAGTTTTAGTTCCCATGGTCAGTTCCCATGGTTAGGACCAAGTTAAAATTTTCCATCCTTACAATGGGAAATATCAATACCTCTGGCCTGATTTTGTTGTTCTATGGCCTTCAATTCCTCTTTCCACCATGATTGCCATTGTAACTGAGGACGGGTTCCAATATTGCTGTTGCCAGATCTTTCTAATTTTGGGGGATGTTAGGGTCTGAGAATCTCTGAAGAAAGACCCCAGACTCAGATAGTATGCAATAGCAAAGAGTGTTTATTCTGCAGAAACTCCAGCATGCAGGGATCACCACATTCAAGAAATAGTGATCCAGAAGCAAGCACATAGGCCCAATTTGAAGGCCATTAGGGGATTTCCCAGTGGAAAATTCCCAGTGGTGAGGTAACCTTTACATTGATTGGCTGGTGGTGATCTATGGATGCGGGAGAATTCATGATTGGATGTGTGCTCAGGGACTTTTCAGGTCGGGTGTTGAGCTGTTGTATCTGACTCAGACCCTCTGTCATCTGACTCAAACCATATGTTGAGGTTTAAGGTGATTGGTTAACCAATGTCAGGCCAGATGTTGAAGTTTAGTCTGATTGATTGCTTTCAGTCAGGGGTTTTTCCTGGGACTTTCCAGGAACTGTCTGAGAAACAGAAAACTCAAGCCTAGTTAAGGCTGAGTTCAAATGAAGCTTGTCCCGGAGTCAGATTAGCTAGACTGGCTAGATTGGAACCAAGCTGTCCTGGACCCTGTAGTTAGGGCTTCTCAGAGGATAATTCTATTTCGAGTTGCCCACGAATTTATAATCTTCTTCACAGAGGGCGAAATGAACCATAGGAGGCAATTGCTTCCTTAAATCTCAAATTTAACAGATCCATTTAAATCCATTATAACCTTGGGGGTGCCTATCATCTTCTGGTAGGTCTTGTATAGTAACTGGATAATGAAGTTTGGTTTTCTAACAACCTTGACTGATCCCTTTCAGTTTTATTATGTAGTGGTGTGGTAGGCTTTTGTCTAAATTCCTCTGTGTCTCAGAATTTTCCTTATCCTCATTTATAGGTCTTTCTAAGACTTGCCTAAATTCCTCTGTCTAAGTATTTTTCTTATTGTAGTTTATAAGTCTCTCTAATTTTCCTTCTAAGGTTTGTATCTTATCAATCCACTTTTCATGTTTTTCTTTTTCCTGTATTTCCAAAGGCTTTTTCTTTGAGTGGGTACAGAAAGCCCTTATGACTATTAAGAAAAAGTATAATATACCAAAATGATAATAATCATAATTGATATTGAGTCAATTTCAGTTTATTTAGCTTTTTGTTTACTGCTTCTAATTTTAAGCCATCTGAAGTAGCACTAAAATAGGGTCCTAGAGCCTGCTTTATGGTACTTCCCACCCTTAACTCTTTTTTAATTTTTATTTTTTATATTAATTACAGTTTATTCACTTTGTATCCCAGCTGTAGCCCCCACCTTCCTCCCCTCCCATTCCCAGCCTCCCTCCCTCATCTCCTCATCCTTAACTCTTAAATTGAGTACTTCCAGATGACTTTCCAAATCTGATAGCTTCTTAGTTTGTCCAAAGTGAAGTGATCTCTCTGTCCATGGGGTCTTGCCAGTCATTGGAGTGCCAAAATATTGTTAAAGAAAATGAAAATCCCAACCATTTGATTTTGCCAATAAGACTCAGGAGCCAGATGCTGCGGTAAAGACTTCCAAGCTCAGAGAAGCAGAGAAAGCACCTAGCTAGCTGATCTTCCTGCTCAGCCCACATCATAGGATGAAAAGGCCTGCTAGCTTACCTGACAGCCCAGGAGGAAAAAGCCAAAATTCTAAAAGCTAAAGAGCTAAGCGCTAAAGGACAAAGAGCTGAAACACTCCTTCTTTTTCACTGTGTCTTAAACACTCCTCTCTCAAAGTCCATCCTTACTGCTTAATCCCTGTCAGCTGGTTTCTTGCTCTGCCTCTTGACCTAGGGTTAACTTTATTATCCTGTGTACAGAGAGCTCTTAGAATAAAGGTGCATGCTAGTGCCGAACGACACCATAACCACCTGTTTACAATAAACAGAAAGCTCTTCCATTAAAGGTGTGTGTTAGGGTTGAACCACACCAAAGAAAAGACAGGCTTTTATTGCTCACAATTTTGGGGTTCCTAATGGGATCAAACATCCTGCAAAAAAACATTTTTAAGGATTTATTTTATATTATGCATGTAGGTATTTTGCATACACTTCTATCTGCCCACCACGTGTGAACAGAACCCATGAGAAGAATGAGTTTGATTTCTTTTCTCTCCCTGTTTCCTTCCCTCCCTCCTTTCCTTATTTTTATTCTTTTCTCAAGCCAGGGTTTCTCCGTGTAGCCCTGGATTCGCTTTGTAGACCAGGCTGGCCTCAAACTCACAGAGATCCACCTGCTTCTGCCTCCCAGAGTGCTGGAATTCTAGGTATGTGCTACCATGCCAGGCTGGGGTGTTTCTCTTAGGACTGGAATTACAGGCACTCCAAGGGAGTGCTGGGACTTAATTTCTAGGGCTTCTGAAAGAGCAACCAGTGCTTTCACCTCTAAGCCCCTCACCAGCCCTTATTTTATTTTTTAAATTATCATTTTAATGTGTGTGTGTAGGTTGGAGGACAACATTTGGACAAGCATCTTTACCCATTTAGCCATCTTGACCGCACCTTTTTCTTTTTAGTGATAAGTTTGATTACATTTTGAAAACTCATCAAGAAGCAGCATAGAATTTTCTCTTTCTGAGTTGGCACACAACTGTAATCCAAGCACTTGAGAGGCTGAGGCAAGAGGACTGTACATTTAAGGCCAGCCTGAACTATGTTGAAGGATTAAGACCAACGTGGGCTATGATACCCTGTCTCAAACAATGCTAGAGAGACGACTCTGTGGTTTAGAGCACTGGCTGCTCTTCCAGAGGATTCAGATTTGATTCCTAGCACCTACATGGAGGTCCACGCTGCCTGTAACTCCAGTCCCAGGGGATCCAAGACCCTATTCTGACTACTCTGGGTACTGTTCATCTGTGGTAAACAGTCATATATTTAGGCAAAAATCTACACATAAAATAAATGGAAATTAAAATGAAAAAATTTAAGCTAAGATTATTATTATTATTATTTTGCCATACTGGCCTGGGGAAGCTAGAAGAAAGATACCCAAGCACCTGTCATGAGTGCCACTAAGACAATGAATATGTGATGGAGAGATGGGAAAGATGCATACGTGGTAGAGAAATGGAAGAAAAAGTGAAGCCAAGGGCTTTGCATACTGTGGAGAAAGGCGGGACTGGAGACTCAATGGCAGTGAGGGACAGGCAGAACTGAGGAGGCCATGGTGAGGTCCTGGCCCAGGCTGCCAAGAGCTATGTCGGGTCCCTGGTCCTGCTGCAGCTGGGGTTTGTGTTGATGTCTTTGGCCCAAGTTACTGCAAAAGGCCAAGCAATGTCCATGGTATAGGCTACCACCAGACACTATGTGGATATCTGAGGGCTGTGCATGCTCAGTGCATGCTGATCTGAATGGCCTGCGCTGCCACCTGAGGCCTTGGGGACATCTGGGCCCAGGCTGCTGCAGGGGTCATGTCAGGGTCCATGGTTCTATGGCAGCTGGGGGGTCTTTGTCAATGTCCCAGGCTTATGTTACCACCAAAGGCCATGCAGATGTCCCTAGTCCGACTGCTGCCTGAGGCACCCTGCCCCTTGCCTGGGCAGCACAGTAGAGCTGGGATTCTACTGGTGGCTAGGGTTCTGGTGAGCTGGGAAGGCTGGACTTCCTCCTTGTCTGCCCTGGGATGGTGTGGGTGAGGGAGATGCTCACCCTCCAAACCCCTCTCTGCTTGAGGCAGGTGGGTGAGCTGCCCCTGACCCAGGTCATGAGAGCAGGAGAGGAGAGCCTCATGGCTGCAGCACTAGGGAGAAGAGGCCCTGTACCTCACCTGGGCAGCACAGTAGAGCAGGCCTCCAGGGATGTGAGGGCAGGAGGGCTGGCCCTGCACCTTGCCAGCTCTGGCACTGAGTGAGCCAGCAGGGGCAGCGCTGGAGGGCTCACCTGGCTGCAGGCCCAGATGAGCTGGTGGGCTGATCAAGCCAGCTATCTCCCAGGCCCAGATCCAGGGCTTGGAGTTGGCCCACACCAACATCTACCCCATCTATGATTTGCTGAAGTGTGTGAAAAGGCAGATCCTGCAGATCTGAAGCTGGAGGATCTCCACGACACAGGGCAACAACAGGATGAGGATGAGGATCCAGTACTGACGGTGCAGCAGAAGCCAGAGGCCTTGAACCCGATCACTGACTCACTGCAACGAGCGTTTGCAAATAAAGATGCAGGGATAAAAGGGTGTACTGTGGGACACACCATGACATGCTCATGCTATAGCTTTTTGTTGGGGAGGGGGGTTCAGGACAGGGTTTCTCTGTGTAGCGCTGGCTGGCCTATACTCAATTTGTAGACCACGCTGGCCTTGAACTCTCAGAGACCCATCTGCTTCTGCCTCGAGTGCTGGGAGTATAGACATGTGCCACTGCACCCAGGTAAGTTCTTTTCATTCTATCTTACTTTATCTTATTGGGGGGGGGGTGTTTTGCAAGGGCAGAGGGTAGATATGAAGGGACAGAGAGATGAGTAAGATTGGGGTGCATGATATGAAATTAACAAAGAGTCAATAAAAAGATTTAAAAAATTAACAGCTTAGGAGAGCAGCTACATATAAAACAGTATGTTTTTTGTAGAAATAGAAAAAAAATGCCAAACAAAGGAAAAATGAAGGGAATACGTGAATGTGCATTTTAAAAACCAAACAAAGCCAGGCGGTGGTGGTGCACACCTTTAATCCCAGCACTTCGGAGGCACAGGCAGGTGGATCCCTGAGATCGAGGCCAGCCTGGTCTACAGAGTCAGTTCCAGGACAGCCAGGGCCACACAGAGAAACTGTCTCAAAAAACAAAACAACAACAAAAAATTGCTGGGAGTTGTGGTGCATGCCTGTAGTCCTAGCACTCAGGGAGGCAGAAGCATGTGAATTTTTATGAGTTCGAGGCCAGCTTGTTCTACAAAGTGAGTCAAGGACAGTCAAGGCTACCCAGAAAAACCCTATCTTGGGGAAAAAACAAAAACAAACAAAAAACCCAAACAATATAGGCAAGTAAACACTGGAAACTATGTTAAGCCTCATCAGACATCAGGGATGTATTTGAGGTAATTTTAGACTTACAAAGGACTTAGTTCAGGAAGACCTAAGGAACATTTCAACTAACTCCTCCTATGTACCGTTATGTGACAAAAGAACATTTTTCAAAATTGGGCAATTAACCTTGACATAATATCAATTAACTGCAAAATCCGCCTGGGTTTTACCAGCCTTTTCTTTGATTCTCCTTTTCTTTCTCAGGATCAAATTCAGGACTGTGCATTGCCCTTATCCACAGTCCTCAGTCTCTCCCATTTTTATCTTTGTCTTTATTTTATCCCTAGGTATGTGTGTGAGTGTGCCTTTATGTGCACACCGCACATGTGTGTGGGTGTTTCCTGGGGGGCCAGAAGTGTCAGATGCCTTGTATCTGGAGTTACAACTGATTGTGAGCTGTCCGCTTGGAATCAAGCTTGAGTCCATGTTCTCCCCACAGCTGAGTGATCTCCCAGCCCTCTCTGTCTTTACTTTTTTTTGGAAGAATGTCAGTCATCTATTTTGTTACCGTCCCCCAATTTTGTTTTGTCTGATATTTCCTCTTGATGAGATGGAGATTATGTGTGATGATTGCACACCACACAATGACCTCTGATCTGTGCCCCACATACGAAGGTAGTTCCGTGTTATAATGGAGCCAAACAATTCCTGTTTCGTAGGGATGTCACAGGGTAGTGGATTTGTGGGGAGGTGCATTAGTCATGCCTTTGCGACGATGCCCATGTGGAGACACCTGCAGCGCCGGTCCTGTAAGAGCATGGCACATAACAATTATGTGTAGTGCATAACTGATAATGAAAGGAAATGATCGTTACCAGCTCATGTGGTAATCTCTGCTTTTTGAACATTTTAGCATACTCTTATTCGTACAAAATTTATTGTAAACTAGTATGGCCTGTTGCATGGGCAGCAGCTTCGTACTTCATGTTCTACCCGAGTCCCTCACTGGTATTGAGAAGCTACCATGAGTCATTACTGGAGTTAGGGCCAAGGCCCCAGCTCCTGGTAGTCGCTCCAGACTGGGCTCTCACACCAGTCCCAGAAAGCCACTTAGAGAGGAGCAGACCGTGGTCCAGTGCTCGCCACGCAGGACCTGACTTGGAATCCCCAGAACCTGCAGAGTAAAGCCAGGCGAGGGATCCACACAGCTGTAACCCCAGCTTTTCTGTGGTGAGCTGGGAGGTGGAGACGGGAGAAGCCTTGGAGGCTCATGAGCCAGCCAGCCTGGTATATACAGGAGGAAACAAGAGACTCTGCTGCTCCCAAGATGGAAGACGAGGAAGACCAACACTATTCTCTCACCTCCACATGTGTGCCGCCGCGGCACGCAAGTGCCTGCTGCCCTCACACACATGAACATACACACATACACTCAAAATCTTTCTCTTTTTTTCCAGATTCTAATGCATCTTTTATTAATAAAAACTATACAGCCTTTCTTTTCTAGTATCTTTGCTATCAGTTTTCGTTTTTTTTTTCTTTTTGAAGAGAGAGGAGCGCTGGGAAATGCAGGAAGGCAGCAGCTTATCCACACCACAGTCAAATAAAGGCCCTAGGGTATAAGAGCAGGATAAAACGTGGGCACCAGTGCCTTCAATTTTTTTAAAGATTTTTTTTTTTATGTAGGAGTATTTTTGTCTGTGTATGTATGTACATCACGTGAGGAGACCGAACAAGGCACTGGTTTTTCTGTAACTGGAGTTAACAGCTGCTAGCCACCATGTGGGGACGGTGAACTGAATTTGGGTCCTCTGTAGCAGCATCAGGCATCTGAACCACTGGGCCCTCTCTCCAGCCCTAACTCATTATTATTATTATTATTATTATTATTATTATTTGTAGTGACAATTTTGGAATTCTGGTTTCTTTAAAAACACAGAAACATTGTAAGATTGTATTTTCATTTTAATCCCAGGTGTGGGGATATAGGGCTGCTTTGGATTGTCCTCAGCAGCTATGATTTGCCATGTGCTCTAGGAGAGGCATGGTTTTGCCAACTGCAGATAGTTTCTGTGATTGTGTGACTTTGGAATTCTGGGAACTTTTCAGACGGTATATAAATGCTAGAGGCCCCAATAGGTGGGGTCAGTGGCTGTTGGTCTTTCAGGGGGGTTGTTAGTGGGCATACTCAAAGAAGAAACACAAAGAAATTTGATCTCTCTCTCTCCTACTTTCTCTCCTATCTAGTGATAGGGGGTGAAACTTGGGGTAGGGAGCTAAACGTGGCAAAAGTAGAACCCACAATGTAGCAAAGACCAGTTACAAATCATCATTATCACCATCATCAGGTTTTCAAGAGAGGGTTTCTCTGTGTAGCACTGGATGTCCTGGAACTCACAGAGATCTGCCTGCCGCTGCCTCCCAAATTCTGGGATTAAAAGCACGTGCCAACACAGCTCAACTTCTTCTAAAGAGAACTTACCATTTTAAAAGATTTATTTCTAGTCTGTTCTAGCAGAGAGACAGTGCTATAAAGACTTTTCTAAATGTTTATATATGTGTATGCGTGTGTAGGAGGGGAGGGGAATTTTAAATCAATGGGGTTCTAGGCTGTTAAACTGTCTTCTGTGCTTGCCTGACTCAGATCTGTCTTCAAAGCTCTTGCAACAATTTCAAGGTTCTACAATCACGAGAACAGAAGCAACAGTAGGGTTTTCCATGGTAGTCTAGGCCAACTGGCGTTGGTCTACTTCACAGTTGCTTTGAGTTACTTTCTTGGGATCAGGTAAGCAGAGCTGTGTTGGTGCCAAGAAAGGCTCTGCTGCTTAGAGGCTCTGTTGCTCAGTCCTTTGTTTTAAGGTGCTTGTTAATCCAGCCTCAAGTTTCTGGGATCCGAGGTAACTGTCAAAGAGACAACCGTGAGGGTTCAGAAACAACATAGTATCAGAAATAAAATGCACTTAATAGTGTCTATCACAAAACGGAATTAATCTAGGCAGTGACTGGGCCCCTCCTTCCAGTCTCCTCTGCTACTGGGAGTGGACAACCTGTAATCCAGTTATTTGTGAGGCGGAGGCAGGAAAGCATGAATTCAAGGCCAGCCTGGGCTTCACGGGGAGACACTGTCTCAAAAAAGCACAATAGGCTGGGCATGCTGACACCTGCCTTTAATCCCAGCAGCAGGAGGCAGAATTAGGCAGATCTGTGAGATCAAGGACCGTCTGCTCCACGTACAAGAGTTTCAGTTTCAGGCCAGCCAACGAACGCTACCTGGTAAGACTGTCTAAAAACGGTGTGTGTGTGTGGAGGTGGGGGAAGTGAGGTCAATTGTACCTTGCCACTGCTAAGGTACAATTTCATTTCGTTTTTTAAAAATATTTTTATTTTATTTTGTGCACTGGTGTTTTGCCTGCATGTATGCCTATGTGAGGGTGTACAAGATTCCTTCAAACTGGAGTTAGACAGTTGTGAATTGCCATATGAGTTCTGGGATTTGAACCTGGGTCCTTGGGAAGAGCTGACAGTGCTCTTAACCACTCAGCCACCTCTCCAGCCCCCCATACAATTTCATTTCTCTAAGGTGGGAGTAGGGTCAGAGAGGTTCTGTTCCATAGCTATTGACTTAAACCAGCTAGGCTAAATACACTTTATGCTGTTGGTACAATAACTAACCCACCAAACTGTTTCTTAAGACTATCTTCCCCTCATTAAGTAGCTTATGACTACATCTGGAGGAAGACAACAGGGGTGATATCCTCATTACAACATATCTGGTCTAGAGGGTACTTAAATGTATTACTTACTGTATTAATTAACTAAGGTGTTAATTAATTAATGTGTTAACTAAATAAATGTATACTTAAATATTTTGCCTAAATCTTTTGGTATGTCAGGTTTCTCCATTATAAAGTTACTATTTTTTTTTTTCCTTTATAACTCAAGATTGGTGGTGGGAAATAGAATATTGTCCCCCACCCCCAAACCCACGCTAAATCCATCCTTATTTAGAACCTTCGAGCTTAGCCAGGCACACTGGTACAGGCCTGTGATCCTAGCACTGAGGGAGGGGGAGGCAAGCAGATCTCTGTGAGTTCAAAGCCAGCCTAGTCTAGAAAGCAAGTCCAGACAGCCAAGGCTATACAGAGAAACTGTCTCGAAAAAACCCAAACAAACAAACAACCCCCCCCAAAACAAACAAACAAAAAACCCCAAACCAAACCAAACCAAAGATACGAAAAACAAAACCAAACCAAAAAAAATCTCTAGAACCTTAGACCTTGATCTGATTTGTGTCTTCGTATGTGTAAAGAAGATTCAATTGGATTAGGGTAGCCCCAAACCCAGTAGAAATTTTTATTTATGCTTAAAATAATATTTTAAATTATCTGACAGCGTCATACACACGTGTCTTGATTGTACTCACAGCCAACTCCTCCCTCCCAGTCCCCTGAAATCCCACCCGCCTGCCTGGCCTCCTACTCTCATGTCCTTTTTTTGCCCCAATAACTCACTAAGCCTAATTCATGCTGTCTATATGTGTGAGCGTGGGGCCATGCACAGGAACACGGGCTACCTAACAGCCCGTGGAGAAAAATAATGTCACCTCTTTCCACAGCTTCTACTTCTCCAGCTAGGGATCTGTTTGTGAAACCCTCCATCAACCACGCAGAAATGTTGGCTGGTTTGACGCCATGCAGGCCTTGTGCGGCCTGTGGGCTCACAGACACAGCAACCGTATCACTTCCAGAAGGCGCCACTTCGCAGCGCTCCCTCCCGTCTTTGTCTCTTGCAGCCTTGCTACCTGCTATTTTGTAATGTCCGGGAGATTGGAGGAGGTGGGAGAGATATCCTACCTCAGGCTGCGCGCTCAACAGTCATTGATTCTCCCCACTCCTCTCAGTCAGGAGACTGCGCCACGTGATGCTCACTGCTAAAAGCAGCTTCTTTGTCTTGCTGTGACGCGACAGCATGACCTAAAGCAACTGGAAGAGTCGATCACGGCGTGAGGTCAGGGCAGAGCGCGCATATACAGTCAATCAACCAATACATCTTAAAAATTTATGCTCCTAATGAGTTTTCCTAGCTATAGGTAAGTCAGGGTAATTTTAATAAAAATCACTTTATTAAAAGTATTTCTCAAGATTTCTTGGGCAGCCAGGAAATGAGAATTAGAGGTTTGTGTCCAATGCTATTAGAGGATGTTTGCAGCACAGTCCTCAGCCTCAACTGCAGACACTGAAGCTTACAGAACTGACCCGGTTTTTGCTGCTCTTCTATGGATCTGAATGTAGCAGGCAGTGTTGCCAGTACCCAGGTTCAGAGGTTTCTCTGTGGTTCCCTGCTTTGCCATATCACTACCTTTGAAATCCAAGGCAGCTGAATCTTCTTCCCTAGCTGCAAAGGAGGCAGGGAAACGTGCATCTGGTCCTTCCAGATTCTTCAGGAAAGCGGAAGGCTCTGACACACTAGGCAAGGGAATCCTTGACATGGTAGGGGTAGGACACTGGACAGTCGGTGGAGAAAGGACAGTATCCACTATAGGCCATTTTCTTGGCGCCTCAACATAAGCATCCCTATAGCTAATAACTTAAACTTGCTAAAAAGTATATTTAAGGTAAAATGGCTTAATGGAAAAATCAGGTATAACATTTCCTCAATGTTACTTCTCTTTGCTAAGAAAATACTGATTTTATTTGGCACAGCTGTGTACCTAGCCTTCTTTGCAATTAGACACATCTACTTAATAATATGTGAGGCAAATACGGACAGAATTCCATTTAGAAAATCTGGAAACTTGATTTTCCCATGTATTTCCGGAGCAGGCAATTTCCTGCTTTTCCCTGCCTTCCCCACAGGCCTGACCTCTGATACAGCAGTAATCTATAATGATGAGAACAGCATGACAGAGGAAAGCCAACATGGTAAGAAACACACTCCTTCCCCCCTCCATGGTGAGGACCATTCATATGCATAGCAGTCTAGGAAACACACAATGGCTCATTCTCATTAGGTGACGCTACTAAACTGAATTCACGTTTTCTTTTGCTGTTAATTAGAACAGACTTTGCCAATCAAGATCCATGAGCTCCACACAGTATTTGCGTATTCTACATTTAAAGGGATCTTGGTGCTCCAGAAATGTACCAAAAAGTGCCTGGGTGTGAATGTTGGCCTCACACAAATAAGAACAAATATTGGACAAATAAGAACCTTTTAGTGTATGAGGAACTGTAAAGAGCTGAAAAGGAGATGCTCCGTCAGTATCTGGCAAAGAAAGGCCCTCAGTACCAGCTAGCAATCACTGTAGAACCATCATCTGAATTTTGCTTCTGCAGCTGTTTTCTAAGTCTCCTCCTAGCCACCTGTCAACCGCTGGATTCTCAACTTTAAACAGTCCTTTCACTGCCCTACACTCATATCTGATTTTTTCATACCGCAGTATAATTATCTGCACATTTTGTTTTTTGAGACAGGATCTTATAACCGAGGCTGGTTTTGAACCTGCAATGTGGCCAAGGATGACCCTGAACTCCTGATTTTCCTGCCTTTGCCTCCAAGTTCTGGGATTACAGGCAGGCGCCACTATACCCAGTTTATCGGATGCTGAGTTTCAGCTCTGGCGCTGTCAATGCCACAAATGCCACACCAGCCCTGCTCTACCCCAACCCTCAGTGTACTCTGGCTTGGCTTCCTTTACCATACTTTTCTTTTAGAGTCTGTTTATTAAGTTTTTCAACTCATGTAACTCCTACTGAAGTGCTCTACATAGACCAAAACACATCATTTATTTGTTGTTTGTGGGTGAGAGGTCAGAACGTAGTTTGCAGGAGGTGGTTTTCTCCTTCCTCTATGTGGATTCTGGGGACTGAACTCAGACCACCTGGCTTCCAGGTGAGCACTTTCATGCTCAGAGCCACCTCACTGGCCCTAATAGACATGGTCTTCAACTAGTATTGTTTTTTGAGATGATTATTAAAATATAAATTTCAGATTCCATCCATAAAATTCTATTTCAGTAGGTGAGTGAACCACATGTTAAGGGACATGAAAATACATACGGTACTTCTGCAATGAGTAGCTTATTAATGTGCTATTTGAAGGGTTACACTGCTGAATATATTGTGTTAACTGCAAACTGCTTATGAAATCCATGTCATGGACATTTAACAAGGTTGCTATATATGTGAATATGTGCAAACGATCTATAATTTTCTTTTTCTTTTTTTTGTTTTTGAGAGAGGGTCTCCTTGTGCAGTCCTGGTACTCCCTCTGTTCCAGGCTGGCCTCAAATTCACAGAGATCCACCTGCCTCTGCCTTCCAAGGGCCAGGAGTGCGCCATTGCCCAGCTACGTTTCTTAGACTCATTACTCAGGAAAATTAGCAAAATCGTCTCAAAAAAGGTTTTTATTAGCAAAGATAATTTTATACTAAAATTGTACACACTAAATTCTCCCATCTACTCCAAGACATTAACATCTGTCTTGACGCATTCCTTCTCCATTCAATACACAAACTCTCTATTACCTTCACAGCAGTAAGACCAGGCGGAATTTCCATGACACACGGTACTGAACGCTCACTCCAACCCCGGGACTAAATGCAGAGATCCCTCTGGTAGCTAAGATTAAAGAACCGCGTAATGAGCACTAAGGGAACAGAAGGCGCTGTGTACACTGTTGAAACAGTCTGATAATGCTATCGTTTTCAGTGACACCTGCTGTTCAGCCGACAAGTGGTAAAGGACACCTGCCCCTGAGTGGGCTTGTGCGGTACATGTCGGGCACTTAGAGGATACTTCAAGGCCAACAGCTGGGGTAAACATTTACTTGGGAAATGAAATAAGAATGCTCTAACTTACAGGAGAAAGTATTTCTCAACTTTGCTAAAGGAAATCTGACATGTCCTAAGACAACACATACCTGCTCATTAATGTCCACTACTCCAATCGAAGTCTATCAGTATTACTGGGCTCAGAACATCTGGATAGACTTTGTTGCTTCAACTGGAATTGCTTCTTTGGACCACACAAAAGAAGCTTTACGCTAAAACGCTAGTGAACAGCTTTTTAAATACCCTCTTTCTTATGTGGTATAGTGCTTAGGACTGGCAAATACTGACAGGTTTAAGATTATTTCAGCCATTCTGGGAAAACAAATAGTGTGAAAGGAATTATTTATAAATTTAAGATATGAATAAGCCAAGACAGGGGAAGGAGTTAACAAGGGAACTAGTAGAATATTCCTGCACCCAAATCTCAGTATTAATCTCAGTTCTTAAATGCCTGCAAGTCGTAGGAATATGCTAACTTTCTGTGGGTAATAAAAGTGCTTCCCTGTAAAAACCAGATAGATGTAACGACAGCAAACCTCTGCTGCCAGTGAGAAACCAGCCAAGCAGTGTTCTTCTTCACC